>OX297855.1:76562508-77162508 GCA_946477585.1 Cheilosia urbana
TTTTTTTTTTTTTTGATTATTTAGTAAAAAAGTCATAAGAACAAAAACTGGTTGATTCATTTTGCGACACCCTGTATGTGCTAAATGTAAATGTAAAATTTTGAAATAATATGTAGGATGAAGACCTCTCGCGAACGTCTGACAAACATCCGAGAGTATGACTGTCTTGAATGAGCTTCTCAATTAGCCGTTTGGAGTCGGCATAAAATTGTAGATCCCTTCCATTCGTTCCAAAAATGAAAACTCACACAAAACGAATTGTTGTGAGAAGCTAGGCCTAGGGTCCCTCCGGGCCTGTTGCGCCATCTATTTATTTTATTTTTATTTTTTTATGAAGAACATTCGTTCACATACAATCCAACACATTCCAATACTTGCTTTATATACCTGCTTACATCGCATACAGGTCTAAAATCTAAATACCAATTTCTACATTACTCAAATCGAATATTCGTCCTCCCCTTCGAATATGACTACACAGCTTCAAATGAAAATAGAAGGAACCCACCTGCATCCAATAGATTTAACAAAATATTCCTCTCTTTATTATCCTAATAGGTTTTTAATCCAATATGGCAAATGAATTCCTACAACATGCCAATGGTCTTGATAAAATAAATTGTAAAACTGACATCAGATAAAAAATTCATTAAGCTAGCCGAGTTTTAGGTGAAAAGAAAATACAATGCACATTGTATTATGTACCTTCTCCGGAAATTGTGTTCGATTGGTTCTGGCTTCTGGGTAGGAAAAATAAATAAATTGAATACGATTTCTTTGGTCGAGAGACGGCGATTTATTCTGGATGCAGTGCAAATAATAATAAAACCCAGCCAAAGGGAATAGGGTGGAGAGCAACAGAATCACTAGGAAACCAGTCCATTTAAATGGATTTAAATTTTCAATCATTCTATTAGATTCATTGCGGAAGAAAATTCTATCAGATTTGTATAAAAAAAGGGCATGCATTGACACTTTTCGAGATGTAATTCTTAAATTCACTGTTGTTGCTTAAGTTTAGTACCAAATTGTAGCAAACTAATTTTTATAACTATACGAGAACCTCTTGTCTATACTTTTAGATATTCATATAAAGGGTGGTTAAGTTTAAAGGGCCGATGTTGATTTTTTTGAATAAAGCACAAATTATTTAGGAAATTATTATCATTTCTTTTTATAATGATAACATTGGTATGGTTCACTTATGTATGGAACGAAATATCGGTCAAAATGGTGCCGCGACATCGGCGGCACACCTCCATCCGATGGTCCAAATTTTCAATGACGCTGAGGTATAATTGAGGTTCTATGCCGTTAATGTACCGAATTATCTCATCCTTTAGCTCTTGAATTGTTGCTGGCTTATCGATGTACAACTTTTCTTTCAAATAACCCTAAAGAAAGAAGGTCAACGGTGTCAAATCACATGATCTTGGCGGCCAATTGACATCGCCACCACGTGAAATAACACGACCATTGAATTTGTCGAGCAAAAGAGCCATTGTTTCGTTAGCTGTGTGGCAAGTTGCACCATCCTGTCGAAAACACATATCGTCCACATCCTTACTTTACTTACTTAAGGTGGCGCTACAGTCCGGGGTGGACCTGGGCCTCAACCAATACGCCTCTCCAGTTAGCGCGATCTTTGGCTAACTGCCTCCAGTTGCGCACTCCAAGTTGGTTGAGGTAAAACTGACATCGTCCACATCCATATCTTCCGATTCGGGCCATAAAAAGTTCGTTATCATCTCACGATAGCGGACACCATTCACAGTAACTGCCTGACCGGCCTCATTTTGGAAAAAATACGGCCCGATGATGCCGCCAGCCCATAAACCGCACCAAACAGTCACTCTTTGTGGGTGCATTGGTTTTCCACAATCACTCTTGGATTATCATTCGCCCAAATGCGGCAATTCTGCTTATTGACGAGTCCACTAAGGTGAAAATGTGCCTCATCACTAAAGATGATTTTGTTCGAAAATTGATCATCATTTGAACGTCCGTTTTCATAATAAGCCTGAATAACTTTAGCGCGTTGCTCGATTGTGTATCTTTCCATGGTTCAAATTGAATTAGTCTGATATTGAGAAATGTCAAATGAAGTGTAGAAAAAAACTTGATGTTTAGGTGTAGTTCACATTCATTCATCGGCCCTTAACCACCCTTTATAACGAATTTCTTTGAAACTCATTCGATTTACTTATTTATAAATAATTTTTCATACGATTGTTGTTTTGGTTGAAGTCTGTCCGGTATCTACCAACATAACAATAACATAGACACCTGTCAAACACAATTTACATATATATCACTGCATAAACTATCTTCTGTAAAAAAAACTTGATCGGGTAAGGTTATCCCTAAAAATTACTTCATTACGAAAATTCTCATAAAACTTTCAGATTCAGAAGGGAACTAGGTGATCCAACTTGTCAATGACACTCGCTTAAACATTTTTCAATTCCCTAGTCTCCCTATACATAATAACCAGTTTGCCTCTGCAAGAAATCCTACGTCAGATGAAAAATAGTAATAAACCTGTCGTGCCTATTTAGCTGGAACATAGTGGGCCAAATATACCAAATAACAAAAATTGTACCAGGCTCTCAAAAAAGGTGTTAAAGTGCAACGAAAGACGCTCATCGGTCACGATTTTCATGCAATTCCAGGTGGTTGGGCACTGCGGGTCTTTTTATTTTTCTAGTTAAAATCGAAGACTCTATGGGCTGGATTTAGGTGCTTTACACCATTTTAAATGAATGATTACTTAGTCGTTGTGGCTAAACAGCTCGTCTGATCCGTCATTGAATCTTCTGCTCCAAAGCCCTTCAACAGACAAAGGCTCCGAATGTCCTACGTAAAACCTTTCTCTCGAAGGTAAATTTATTTATTTGACGATGTTCAAGGTGTTCGGAGTAAGGATTCTACTACTCAATTGCTTTCTCAATTAATTTTTGTAGTATATTGGTAAAGTTACATGACATCACATCAGCTCCTCTAAATCTCCTTCTTCAATATCAAGGCTCTGAGTGAGTATATTTCGGACCTTGGGAGAGAAGTGTGAGTTTGTCATTGGCAATTTGCAGATTTGGTAGGTTTTAAGGTTTGCACTCCATCGTCGTCCCGTACTGTTTTAAATTATTTCGTTTGGTTTTTATTGCCCGTTCGTTCCGCCTAAAATGGTATACATTCTCTTTCGTACCTCAAGACCGTGTAAACTGCTCGAATAGTTTGGACCAGAGACAAACCATACTGAGACCCCCCAACTCGCTGGCCCCCTCAATTTTCTTTTCTAATTCGCCATATGGTTTTCCTATCGGTGCTATGTCAATTTAGGATCCGTGGGACATGAAAAAACATAAAAAAATATAAAATCAATGCTGCCAACCGTAGGGGAATGTGTATTACATTTACTATTGGTTATAGTTGTTATAATATATTCTTAAAGGGTGAATAATATAATTTGTTTGGTGAGTAAAGCCATCTAAATGAGATATTTTATATACTACCAGAAACATATTAGGACAAATATGGTTGTGTACTTTCCACTTTTGGATATCATTGACTTAGATTTCATGTAGGTACACATTTTTCTTAATAACTGATGAAAGTTTGCTCAAAATATTTTTATTATCCTACAACCATTCTGCACTGATCATCTATATAAATATGAATAATTATATAAAAATTAATTGCTGTTCGTGAGTTTCGCTAAAACTCGAGAACGGTTGGGACGATTTTCATAATTCTTTTTTTGTTTTGTTCGTACTGCTGTATGTCAGGTTCATATTTACTTTTTGTCGCGAAGACATAGCTTTGAGGGGACGAAAGAGGTTATGAAACTTTGTATGGGGAAATACACTTTGAAAAAAATTGTTTTTTATAGAAATCGAGTAGTGACACACTGTAACATCGGATAATGAACTGGAGATGGCAGATGAAATGCGGAACAAAGCTTTGATTTTGATCGATGATATGTGTCTGCTCATGACATGAGTGGCAATTTGTTGTGCAAATTGGGGATGCCACAGCCAAATCGTTCAATGCAAGACGGATTTAATCGAGAAGTGGAGCGAGAAATGGACTTCGATCGAATCTCATTGAGTCAAGCTGTTCGAACAAATGTTGAATCAAGAATAAAAGAAAGTGAACGATGAATTGATGCAAGCAGTCGATAACGAAAATGGCGGAATTTTCATCCTTAATGCGCCCGGTGGAACTGGAAATACATTCCTGATTTCACTGATTTTGGCTACAATTCGTTCGAGATCTGAGATCGCTTTGGCCCTAGCCTCTTCTGGGATAGCGGCTACTTTGTTAGAAGGCGGTCGAACAGCTCATTCTGCATTGAAATTGCCATTGAATCTGCAAGTGAAAGAAGAACCTACATGCAACATTTCAAAGAACACTGCGATGGCGAAAGTACTGCAGTAATGTAAGATTACCATATGGGACGAATGCACAATGGCTTACAAAGGCGCATTGGAGGCCCTGAATCGTTTACGTAATGATAAGCGACCTTTCGTTGGAGCAATGATCCTGCAATCAGGCGATTTTCGTCAAACGCTGCCTGTCATTTCGAGATCAACTCCGGTAGATGAATTGAATGCTTGCTTGAAGGCGTCGGCTTTATGGCAATACGTCAAGAAATTGCATTTGACAACAAACATACGAGTTTATTTACAAAATGACCAGTCCGCTGCAGAGTTCTCCAGGCAATTGCGGCGATGGGCAATGGTGTGATTCCAGCAAACTTAATCACCGGCCTGATTGAGTTTCCACAACATTTTTTGCAACTTTACAACGACACCGGAAGAACTAATCATAAATTTTTTCCCGAATATCGCTCAGAATTATGTTGACCATGATTGGCTGCGTGTAAGAGTGATTTTGGCTGCGAAAAATAAGCACGTCGATCATTTGTAACGGTACGCGTTTAATTCTGAAGAATTTAAAATCAAATATTATTCAAGCAACGATTTTGATTGAAAAATTCAAAGGCGAATATGTTCTTATTCCGCGGATTCCACTTATTCAGAACGATTTGCCTTTCGTATTTAAGCGTCTTCAATTTCCCGTACGTCTCGCTTTTGCTATGACATTAATAAGTCGCAAGGACAATCGCTGGATGTGTGTGGCATAAATCTTGAATTTCACGTGTCGGCAAAGCTCTCGCTTTGTACGTGTACGCATACGCATCCGCTAGTAGAATTAGAACAAAAAATGTTGTGTACCATAAAGCACTTGAGTGAAAAAGCGTTGGGTTGGCCGACAAGTATTTGATTTTATTTATTTATTTAATTTTAATATACCTTTTGAATACAAAATTTGAATTGACCGAATAACATGAAGCAGAATGAAGCGGAAGCTCGGAATTATTAATTTCATTACCTACATTAATGAATCGGGGCGGAACGAAGTTCGCCAGGTCAGCTAGTTTACAAAATAAAAACTTTAATAAATTGCCTAAGCATTAAAAGCCTCTACTTTCATATTTTCCATAATGCATATAGCTATTATTAATAAAGAGAAAAGTAAAATAAAAATAAACATAATCACCGATTCGAATGCTCGGCACTACTTTCACACCTTCAAGTAGTGGATAATATGGAAGAGCAGGAGCTATATCTCCGTAATACCTAGACCACTATTCGTTGGGCATATACACCGGGATAATCATGAATAATTCAAAGTCCATATGATCTTCCGAGCATACAGCGCGCACATTTAGTTCATGAATTATTCAATTTGGGAAATAAAAAATTCAACACCAATTCGATTTGATGATGAGCATGGTTATATGGGATATTGGATAGTCGAATCAATGTACCAGTGGATGGCTTTAATAGGAAACAGTTTTAAGTTGAGTGAAACATCTGAACCGCAGATCCATGGCATGTGAATGAATTTCAAGTTGAAATTGAAATTGAAATCGTCCATTAAGTAGTTTGGATGGAGTAAGGAAAAGATTTTTTTTTTTCAGTTTGTACTGGTATGCGTCCTTGTGTCCTATTTCTATGACTTTGGGAATCAGAAAGTAGTTCCTAAAAATAGAAATATGAGCTTACACGCTACTAACGTAAAAAAATATAATGACCTGTTTTAGCCGCAATTTCAAAGCAGATGTTTGTACAAGCAAAACAGCAAAGAATCTACTCAAATGAGTGGCAGCGTCGAATTTCGAATTTTTGTTTGAATAACATAAACATGCCATTGGCTATTGGCAGTACATAATATACATGCGTTGTGGCAATTGCATTGAGTTCAAAAGAGTACAATGACTGACGGATTGACGTAAAACTAATTCAGAATACCTCCGATGAATTTGATTGGCATTATCCGTTACAGGAAGCCGCTGTAGGGTATCCTATATAGTGCGCTTTTGATGATTCTATATTTGCATCTAAGTACTAAAGCTGTAGGCTGTCTATCACTAATAAACACATTGCCTTGACTAACTGGATATCATCTGATATTCCCAATGAGTAATCAAGCTCAATGGTGGTTTCAGAAAAGTTATCTATCAGCTGTGTCATGTTCGGTGAGACTCATAATATGGTGCAGTGAAAGAAGTCATGGGAGGTAACTTTAACGAAGTGGTCCAGTGGTCAGCCGGGCTATAGGGCTAGAGCTACCAGGTTCCATAACAAAGACTTGACGTCGTTTTTCCATTTGCAAACGTCTGATAAACATCCGAGAGTACGAATATAGGGATAACTGTCGTAAAAGAGCTTCTCGTTTCAGCGGTTCGGACTCGATATAAAATTGGTTGTGAAAAGCTGCGGCATTGTTTCACTATCTATTTTGAGCAGTTCTTGTACATATTGTCATTGAGACACAGTTCTATTAGAAGCATTTTCATGTCTCAGATTTGGTTATTTTCGGAAGTGAAAAACGATGACCCAACCAGAAAGTACAGCTCGGGAGCAGTATAAACTATAGAGAAGCGAGTGCACATTTAAAAAAAAAATCAATTAATTCTATGAAGCGTCCTTAAAAGACCTTCGCAAAAAAACTCAATAACGAAGTCTGCTCATGCCTACAAAATCATACATACATCATTGGCTATCGCCAATCTGAACTGTCCTATTGCGATGAAGCTATAGGTATATTGAAGACCCCGTTTACTTGCCAAAGTGTTCTTTTTTTCAAAAATATGTTCAACTGCTGTCGATATTATCGGAAGAGCGCAGCGAGCTGTTAGTGGTGCACCTGCAAGCTGCAAGTATTCAAACGGAGGCGGCGAAAATGCAGCCGGATATAACTAGATGCGGACAAAACGAAGTATGTGCTGTCAACGAGAAAGTATACCTATACCTACTCTCAATATCGACGACTCGGGAAAAACGTCACGATTGACAGATCAACTTCGAAGTATAGTTAAAAACTTGTACACAGACGAACTAAATATGGACTGGTAGTGAAATGTCATTTTCATTTATAACGGGTGATTTTTTAAGCGTAGTTTTTTTAATATCGAATAAAACACTCAAAGCAACAAATTTTCAAAATATTGTAATCGATAAATAGGCCCTTACCATTTACGTTTTAAAGACAACTTCATGTAGGTAAATGTTGTCCGCCGCTCCGTTTCAAATGGCCCATTCCGAAGTGCCAATTTTGCGTCACTTTTTCGAGCATTTCGGCCTGTATTACACGAATTACGCGTGTTATGTTATCCTGTAAGGCTTCAATGGCTTGCCCACATAGACTAACGACTTTACATAACCCCAGAAGAAATAATCAAGAAGCGTTAAATCGCATGATCTTGGTGGCCAACTCACAGGGTCATTTCGAGAGATAAGCTGCCGAGCTGTGTGGCATGTGGCACCGTCTTGATGAAACCACATGTCAATCATGGCTCAATATCGTTCGCCGTTGACCGTAACGTTTATTCCACGGTCGTCTTTGGTGCACATTTTTCACAGAGCACGAATTTTTATAATAAATTTCAATAATTTGCAATCGTTGCTCGTTGTGAGTCTTTCCATATGATTAAATGGCAGAGTATAGTGAAAACTTTTCACTTTGACAGATGACGTTTGGACGCCATTACTAACCAGTTCTTCTGTGAGAAAATATGTTCCAAAACAGCACAGGTTATAAAAACAGAAAAGCCTACATGTGTCTTCCATGAATCGCTCAATCAAACTAATAACACTAACAAAATAAATAAATAAAATAAAAAAAATACTAATGTATGTATGTTTAATGAACATTTATGGGTTTTCACAGTGGCTACTTTGGGCGATATCAGCTCAGCTCTTGTTCGACTTACAGCTAAGCAGTTAGACGATATCGAAATATACCGAACTATCCGAGAGTCCCAAGAGGTGTTGTTGGCACTCTCTTTTCATTTATCCCACGAAGCGTGGTAATTTTTCCCTTTTTACCCTAGGTACTAAAATCCCACGATTCTTTTTGGCCTCAAAATCCAATTTTAAAAGTAAAATTTGTATTACAAGAAAAGAAAATCATGGTTAATTAACCTTTAGTATAAAAATCACAGTTTGTAACATTATTACGATTATTTTTTGGTACTAGAAAATTTTGATAAAATACAATTTATATGAGCAGTTTTTTATACATATTCAGTGAAATGGTGTGATAGTGGTGAATAGGAGTTTTGATGAAATTCAGCAAAAATTTATAGTTTGAATATTTTTTGTTAGATTCCTCAAATTCCCACGATTTGGTGCTTTTCCCCTTTATTCCACGAAAGGCTTTTCGGACATCGAAATTCCCACAAAAAGGGATAAATCCCACTATATAACAACACTGCCCAAGACTGCTTTGAACGAATGGCACTATTTCCGAACATTATTTATGCCAATACGAAGATATTTTATTTTTTTTAAGTTTACAACTCATAATTCCGTTTACGAGATATAAATCCGCATGGAAAACACAGACGAGTAACATTCGAAGAGACATTCTCGTATGCGGATTTCGAGAATTGCGAATTTCAGTTTTTCGCTTCGCATCGGAGATTTTGATAGATAAACGTATGCGAGAATTTTTGGAAATTCTGGTCCTGTGCTGAAATTTAAAATACACAAAAATTAGTTAGAAGAATTTGCCAATTGATACGTACCTTAACAATCCTTTTCGATTACATATTTTATAATCCATACCAATTTACTTATTTTGTAGGTAATAGAGAGATTAAAATTCTGAAATAAATGCAGATTTACATACGTACTTCGGTTTTTCTTTTTTTTATTATTAAATAGGTGCTTACAAGGTATTTTCCTGAATACTTTATAATCCGTTGGTTAGTACACTCATTATCACTGAGAACTAGTTGTTCTTAAACAACTTTAACCCGAATGTCTGTCTCTGCGCATGATTGTAGCTGTCCAGTAATACCACATTTATATATGTATAAAAAGAAAGGATCAAAGGGGATCTCCCTTATTATTCTTGATTGTCCACAAGGCAATACCGTTGCGGATAGTGCGGATCAACCATTCTTCCATTATACCCAAAATATGAAACGGAGAAAATCGCCGTAGGAAACTTATTTGAAGAGGCAAATTGCATGCAAAATGCTGCATGAAGTAACCATTGAAAGTAACGCGATCTTCGGCCTTTAGAAAAGCAACGTGCGGCGAAAAGTTGTAATAACAGAATAAGCTGAGGATTCATTCCGCCCCTCAAAGTAATGCCTTACTTCCGGCTATGCAAAGGTCACATGGATCTGCTTAGATTGGCGGTATTTTACACCACAAAAAAAACCGCCTTCATTGTCAATCAAGATAATGAGAAACAGCTTCGCCAGACACTTATTAATGCCCCCAAAAAATGGCATAAAAAATATATAACGTAAGGACCCATAAACAAGAAGGAATAATATTCAAGTCGTCAGTGCATGCATAATAACATTATCTCCAACTAATTGAATCCAGCTTTCAGTCGAGTTGCGTTTTCAGCAACCCAGCTCAGCCCCTGTCCAGCATCACAACCAACCAACCTGGGGCCAAACGAATTTTTAATTTATTTTCATCTCTCTCTCGTCCTTTGCTTGGTGGGATATCATAAATAACTGCGCGGCATCCGTTGCAGGCGATGTGAAGTGGAAACATAATTCCCACGAATGTATCTTACCCAACACTTAATGAATTTATTTTTTATTTTTTTTATCTGATGACGCGACTTCTACCTACAACGACAGCACACAGTTATGCAATGAAATGGATTTGGTTCGGGGTTGAGCAGCTATAATAATGATTCAGTCGTAATGAGGAAAATGTTAATTTTCCTCGAGGAAATTATATTTTCAAGAAAAAAAAAAAAAAATACAAATCCAACACTTTTCCCGCACATAACGTGTTTGTTATGACCTTGACTAGGCCAATGTCCCAAGCGACTCATTGTCACACATACATAAACAGAACAATCATTGTTCGATGTATCTCATGACTTTTAATTAACAAGACATCCTTCGGATTGTAGTTGGTGTTTTAATCTATGCCATCAAGTTGTTGTGGCTCGATTTCCTTGTGAAGCCATCAAGCCAACTCTGACCATTAGGGATATACACTTGAGTTCTTAATTACATCATCGGTGATGATGGACGCATTGGACATTGAGGAAAAGTGTCCTTCCTGTGGGGCCGGCTGGACACACATTACACGGAGTAAATTGTACGAGCTGATGGACTGGAGTACGTTGTTCTAATAGGATGCGGTTGTTGGGTAATTCAATGTTAAGACATTTCATTAATTGAATTGAAGTGTTATAGTTGTTATTCTATGACCACAATATTATTATTATTTCTTGGGCAAGTGTTTACATATGGGAAACGTTTAAGCACTAGATTGGTGATTATCTTCGTCTTGATGAATACTTATTGGGGGAGGTTATGGACGCCGATGATTTTCTTGGGAGTGTGGTTCTTATGCGTAACGAGTTTTTTGTTTGTTTGTTTATAAAAATGGGTACCAATGCAATGGAAGAATTATTTTTTTTTTTTTTTTTTGCAGCCATCCATATCGGCGGTAATCTGTCTCTATACCGTTTCATGCAGTGCGCCACGAATTCAAAGGTGAATGGCGAGGGGTCTAACCTCGGACCAGCGTGATTGTTGTGCGAGTAAAGTTGCAATTTGTCAAATTTTCAAGAGCCTGGCTGTAGCACGACACAAAAAATTACAATTAAGTATGGCGCGTCTGCAATAAAGCCTAAGGCATTAAAAGGGGCTTACGGACTGCTTTCATACAGCGGTAGTCAGATCCATTAGAAATAAAATTTCAGCAAGTATCACAATTGGTTTGTGGATCTATACAGAAGTGGGTCAAAAGTCCATTATGGACTTTTGCCTCGTGGACTTACGACCCTGCGCCATAAATCATAAATTTCCACCCAAACAAAATTCAGTTATTTTTAAAAATTTGTTATTGCTTAAATGTGACTAAATTTAAGTTAAAATAAATTAAATTAAATTAAAAATAAATACAGTCCGTTTTTTTTTTCTCCTTCCCAAACTCAGTAGCGTATTTTATTCAGAACCGGTGACTAAACGAGAGGTAGCTTGCCTATTTTTATTGAAAGTGGAGACAGTAAGGCAGTCGAGAAGGCCTGGATAAATCAAGCAGTAGATTGGAGTTGTTAAAACAATACCGCGAATCTCTTAACGAGTGATTTCAGATTACAGAAGATGTCAAATGTCAGAAATATTCGGGATAAATGCCAAACGGACACTGAGGGTCACAGGACACGTAAGGAGGCAGACTCTATATATAGCTGAAATTAGTGGGAGACCATTATAAGTGTCTTAGAATAATCTTAACATCCAGACAAATTTTACCGAAACTAGATGCACAAAAACAAATTACATCAATAGGCTATGCGTTTTTTTTTCTGGTCGTAGCTATTACGCCGTTATTTCAAAACCGATCTTTATGAAATATGGACCGAATGAATGATGAAGTTCTGTAGTAGGAATACAACTAGCATTCTGGTCACTTCACTGTTTGGCTGTCGAGACCAAGTAGACTTCTTACGTTTCTGGCCGTAATTCGAGTTGGGGCCAATAAAGATCAATATCGCATCGATTGTAGGCGCAGTGGCTTAGCGGTTAGTGTGTTGGACTACTAAGCGAGGGGTCCCAGGTTCGTATACCGCAAAAATTCCAACTTATGCTTTTTTTTCACTGTCCGACCTCTCACGAACGTGTGACAATCATCCAAGAGTATAGCTTTCTTGAAAGAGCTTCCCAATTAGCCGTTTGGAATCGGCATAAAATTGTAGATCCCTTCCGTTCGTTCCAAAAATGAAAAACTCACACAAAACGAATGGTTGTGAGAAGCTAGACCTAGGGTCCCTTCGGACCTGTTGTGCCAACTTATGGTATTCATTTTTTTTTATAACATCGATTACTTCAAGGTTTTCTTCCTCGAACCTATACTCAAGCATACGCTGATGATGTCGCCGTTCTGTCTGTCGGTTCTGACCTAGGGACTGTCTGCTCTCGGGCTCAGACATCCTTGGGCTTGATCGATGGCTGGTGCACAAGAACTGGGCTTTCAGTGAATCCTCTTAAAACGACTGTTGTTCTCTTCACGAGAAGGAGGAAGGTCACTGGTCTGACTCCGCTTGTGTTAAAAGGTGTCAATATTCCGATCTCCGATGAAGTCAAATATCTGGGAGAAATCCTCGATAGAAAGCTTCTTTGGTCTAAGCACGTTGAATCGAAAACCGATAAAGCGCTGTCAACTTTCTGGCAGTGTAAAGGCGCTTTTGGCAAGACATGGGGTTTATCTCCTAAAAGGGTCCTTTGGATCTACACGGCAATGGTAAGACCACTCCTCTCATACGCTTCGTTTGTATGGTGGAACAGGCTTTCACGGAAACGTGTTACTGCCTCTTTTGCCAGACTTCAAAGAACGGTTTGTCTTGGCTGCACAGGGGCCTTCCCCAGCACACCGGGCTCCGCTCTAGACGCTATGATGAACCTCCCCCCCTTGATACTTTTATAATGGGGTGTACGCTGAAAACCATCTCTCGGTTAAAGAGAGGTGGCTTTTGGTACCACGCGCATTGGAATTTTGAAGAACTTGTGCGAGAATTATCCTTTAACCTCGGTCTTATGGATATGCCCTCTGACGCAATGACTCCAGAAATCCTACTGCGACAAAACTACCACGTCAACTTTCCTCAGGCAACGGAATGGCTTAGGCCAGACTCTGATCCAGGGAAAGAATGCCATTGTATTTTTACAGATGGCTCCAAAACCGGACAGGGGTCTGGTTCTGGAGTCTTCGTGAAAAGCGAGAACATTAGACTTCACTACCCCTTGGGAAACCATGCGTCTGTCTTCCAAGTAGAGATTTTCGCTATCCTTATGGCTATGCGCTATATTGTGACAAACAGGTGGAGGGCTAGGAGTATATGCGTTTGCAGCGACAGCCAAATTGCATTAAAACGCTGCTTAACCCTCTTACCTCGTCTAAACTAGTGCTCGAGCTCAAGCTTTCTCTGAACTTGGTCGGAAGGCTAAATACAATGTATCTTGTTTGGGTCCCAGACCACACTAGTATCCAGGGAAATGAGATCGCGGACATCTGCAAAAGGTCGGCGGCCTACCTTCTGTCTCTCAGGAGAAGCGACTGTAAACTGTTTGTTGGCATCCTTTCGGGCCACCGAGCTTTTGCCAAACATTAAATGTTTTGGGCTTGAGCGTCTCCATCATCTGTCCTGCCTGTGGAGAGGATGACGATACAGCGGAGCACTTCCTCTGTAGCTGTCCTGCCTTTGCTCGCATCAGGTGGCGGATCTTTGGGGCTGACGTGGTGAGTGCCGAACATATAAGCTCTTCATCACTGAAGCTCCTTCTTATCATTCTTCGAAAGACGGGAAAACTAAGTACATAATGTAAGGTGTCTGCTTGGCAGTACAATGGACCAGTAGTTGTGTCTGAGTGCTCCATCGGATAGTAACAACCTCCGGCAAAAAAAAAAAAAACTTCAAGGTACAAAATTATACATATGATCCCAAAACGTTATCCTTTCTGTGTCCTCTTCAAAGTGTCACAATTAATTTATATACGTATTTCAGAACTTGAATGGGAATATAAAATTTGTGTGTACTATACACACACCATGAAATCAGCGTTCGATCAGTACATCCCTCTGCTAAGCTGCAGCAATCCACATACAAAAACTACCTACATACTGAGCATTTTGAGGCAATTTACCCTCGAATCTCGTTACAACTTCTAATTGAAAACGAGACCCTTTTAAGTTTCAGTAACTCATGCCCACTTAATTAAGGGCCATTTACACAAAAACTCTCTATGGCTATGTCTATGCTTCGAGTCAGCTATGATGCCCTTCAATGATTTTAGGCTATTTTTTTGTTCTGTCAATACTCGTACACCAAACACTACTGATGGTTGCTCTTGATTGCATAACAATTGTTATGGAGCGCACCCAGCAATAGGTAAAGGATTCAATTTCGCCTGGTCAAATGGCAAATAACAACACTGGTAACTGTTTGGGGAATTGAAATGCAAAATTGTTTGCACAAATATACCTTTTGGAATTCACTTGAGCCCGTATAGCGTACCCACTTAATTGGCCAATAATTGTCAATCACTTGGTGAATGTTATCAAGGCGGGATATTGTTGGCCTCCGCGCTGGTATACTGGGGTAGAAATGTGAAGGGAAATTAAATTTGAATATGATTTGTTTGATATTATTTAGTAGTATTGATGGCAATTTTCTAGTATTTGTTAATAGTAAAATAGTTTAATGAGACAGATCGATTCGATGGACTATGGTAGATATTTTGAGTTTTTTTACACGTTGGCATTTAGCTTCATTAATTTTCGATTTAAATTTAGTTGGCAACAATTTTGTATGAGTTGACCCCGGAGTCGTGTTGCTATAGAATAGATGCCATTCATCAGCTTTGATTTTATGAAATGCGTTTAAAGCTGAAAACTCACACAAAACGAATGGTTGTGAGAACATGTTGTTGGCATGTTGCGCCAATTATTATTTTTTTATTTATGTTTAAAGCTGAAGTTTGGTGTTGTAACTCCAGAGGAGTATTTGTTTTTTGTGTGGTGGATGCGGATGGTAGATCGCTTCGCAATCCCCCAGTTAGGTATAACTATATAGTCAGTAAATTTGTTCGAATGTGTGTGTGAAGGTTAAAATTTATTAGGTATAAGTAAGACCCACTGCATTCTCACAAAATTTCGAACCCGAGACTTTAATCAATTCTGATATTCTGATTTTAGAGGAACTCAAGAAAGTGGGACAAGGGACACAGGACGACTCACGAGAGGGACAACACTGAAAAAAAAAGGTACACCATAGTAGTGAAAAAGTTCATCAATGTGATGAAAAAATCAACAATTTTAGTCCAGTGAACTTTTTCATTAGTATGATGAAATCGATTTCGTCAATATGATGTTGTTCATCATTCATCAACTTTGTTCATCAATATTATGAAAAATTCCTCAATATGATGAACCCAAATTCCCCTTTAATTTCATAATGTGATGAATGTATTCTTCATATTGACAAATTTGTTCATCAATATGATGCACACTTTCTGTGCTGTCAAATTTGTTTTCATGTAGTTGTAAGATTATTCACACAAATAAAAACATGAAATAAAAATACTGACACCAATATAAATCGTAAAGATATAGCCTTCCCACTTTCATGGGGATGCTAAGATACTTAAACGAGCATAATGTCATGAAAATGGTAATGGTAATATTATGTGAATTTAACTATTGAATTTCTTCGCATCCCAAAAAAAAAATAAACAAACGAAAATCAGTTTTACCACGAAAGTCAATAAAGTGTAGTGGCAAAAACTCACGCGCTCAAGAAATATTGAAGATTTATAAAAATAAATTTTATTTCTGAGTTACTTTTATCACTCCTGGGACAATTTTTTTTTTTTTTTTTTTCATAATGGATCCCAATGAGAATCAGTGAACGGCCATTTGCCTGCCATATGCATAGAGTCACAGGGTGCATGTGCATACATGTGTTTGAAATGTGTTTTTGCGTTTTTTGTTATTTAGTTATAATTTTATTGATCCATTCTGTTGAATTTTATAATGTTGAGGCGTGAGAGAACAATGTACGAGAAAAGTTTGGTTAAATAACAATATTACATTGATTTTGAAAATATTTTTAAAAAGTAAATATTTATTTACATTTATGTGTGTAATGAAATCACAACGTTATAATTATATAGCGAGCTCTTTTTTTACCAAAGGAAAATCGTTGTAGAAAATTCATGATAATTGTAGTTTTATTTTAGTGACATATTTATTTAACGTCAAAAATCGACCCTACTGCTAAGTTTCCACCGGAGAATAACTGCGAGATTTAGAAAATTTTCC
Organism: Cheilosia urbana; assembly: GCA_946477585.1. Taxonomy (NCBI): domain Eukaryota; kingdom Metazoa; phylum Arthropoda; class Insecta; order Diptera; family Syrphidae; genus Cheilosia; species Cheilosia urbana. The sequence goes on from OX297855.1 coordinate 76,578,885, forward strand.
GTAAATCCCGCATAAATCTCGGAACTTATCATACGAAAGTAATCTCATAAAAAGGGAGATTAGAAATAAACAAACACACTTTTCACAGCTCGATATGTCAAAAGTGAAAAAAAAAAAAAAATTAAGGAATTAAAAAAAAAAGACTCTCTCGTGAAATGTCATTTTCACTCAAATGGACAGAGCCAGAGAGAATACGTCAAGTTAATCTTCTTCTATTTGGTGGAAACACTTCGGGATTAATTCTTAACCTCTTGTACTTAATCTTGGTATTTGTTTTCGGTGGAAACGTAGCTTAACCTACCTTTTAGAAGTATGTATTCTAAAACACGTACAACAACATTTTTCGATATTTACGTTTTACTTTTTACAAATGAAAAAGCTATATCAAGATATCGGAAGAATAAGCCCCTTTGAAAATTAGATAGATAGTCTTACTCATGATTTAGCTTTTAAGACGTCGCTATGAACATTTAGAGCAAACAATTTATGCCGACAAACGTTCGTTTACATCGTAAAATCATTGAAACGAAATCACTTGGTCAACACCTCCCAGACATATCTATGCAACTGAATTAAAGTTATACATTTATTGCATACCTTTAATTAAGGCTAGGTAAATTGCATTCTTTTTAGGGTAAATGAGGCGCTCCATCGAAGATATAGGTTCTAATTATATAAGTTTCATTATACTGATAACATAATAAATACTTAAAATACATTAATGTATTAAAGCTATTTATGCAAAATTTATAACATTTTATATAATGTGAATAATCGAAGTTAGACTATAGCTTTTTTATATTTCCACCATTCTTACACTAATATTGAATTTTTCACTCTTCATTTATTGTTTTAAATTGTATATACTGCAGTTTATTTAGCAAAAGAAGTCGCCCGTAGTAAAATAAAAAATAAAAAAGTTTGTTAATCGGCAAGCAATTGTCAATACATTGTTTAAAATGCAAATGAATACTTTTGGGGGAACATTAATTAAAAGATAAACAAATAATTATGTGATGAAATTTCTAAATCATATATATCGAATCTTTTAAGATATTCATCGTTCATCGTAAGACCATTCACTATTTACTTCTATGACACCCTGTGTAGATACTTTACGCTTGATGAGCAATGACCAATGACATATAATTATCTACGCATATATACATTAAAAGATTCATCTTGCGTGTGTGAGTATAAATGCTGTACCAACATCGCGTCTGTACACCTACAGCATACATCATATTAACAATCTGTGCATCACATTGAACAAACCGATGAAAGAAGTTCATCAATATGAGGATTCCATTCATCAATATGATGAATATAACGGTGAATTTAATTTTTTTCATCAATATAACGAATTAGTTCATCTATATTATGAAGGTTTACATCAACGTTCTCCTTAATAAAAATTAATGTCTGTTTTTTGACGAACGCTGTCATCAATATAATAAAAGCCGTCATCAAAACGATGAACGTCGTTATCAATATGATAAAAATTCAAAACTTGGCAATCGTACTTGAATATGATGATTCCATTCATCAATAAGACGAATAAATCATCAACTGGATGAACAAATGACTAAATTCATCAAAATAAGTGTTTTCGTCATATTGATGAAATGTTTTGATGAAATAATGAACGTAGTTCATAAAAAACATACGCTAAATTCTCTTCAGAATCCTGTTGAAAAAATTGATGAATTCATTTTCATCATATTGAAAAACTGTTCATCAATTGTCAAAAAGTTTTCATGAATTTGTTCATCATATTTATGAAAATTACGTCATATCAATGAATATCATGTTGATGAACGCCATTCATCAATACGACGCTGACTTTTTTTTTCAGTGAAGGAAGAGAAGATTAAATACCAAAAAGTGTTTGACGAGTACTCCAACTTCCAAAACAATCCGAAGCAACCGCAACAGAAGAAAGAGAGCGTACAAATAAACAGGTCCCAAGACAAGACCTCTCACGCCTCTAAAAAGTCGAAGATTGCCCCGAGACTCACCAACCTTCAGGGTCCATCCGCTTCCCAGGCAAAAAGAACCTTCCCCGGAGTGGTGAGGGATCACCTTCAAGTTGCCATCATAGACGAGTTGTCTCAAATTGGTAATTCGATTATGACACACTGGAGCAAAATTGAAGCCAAACTATCAGAGATGGTTGTGGGACATTTGACTGCTCGAAAATTGTTCGTGTGTAGCGGGTGATTAAATGCGTGAACCAATACTTCAAGGATTTTGCATTCGAGCAGGCAGCCTTCCCGCGAAAGTTTCTGCTCATTCCGCTATTTTAACGCGGTTGATAATTTATTATCGGGCTAAGTCCGAAGGTTTAGTTCGTTATAGACGCCGTAATAAATTTGTTTCATTGAGAATTTCACGGACCGAGCTATTAATGTGTCATAATAATCGATTTCTATGCTTTCGAGCGCATGTTTTCGTTCCGTCCTTAACGGTGGGAATTCCGAGGTCTATATGGAGATCTTGTACCACGGTGCACTGAGGAATGATCTTAGCACTTTACGATCTAAAAATGAAAGTAAAGATAAGACTTTTACTATCCAATTTACTATACTTATGCTTTTCTGGGGGCTAGATGGTAAAATAAATCCAGGCTACTTGTGTACAGTGTTGCCGCTGCGCTATGGGGATATAATTGGTGCGCTGCTTATTTAATTTAGTATTGGATAATTAAATGTGCGGCATAGTGGCTTAGTGGTCAGTGTGTTGAATTACTAAGCGAATTGCATAGGATGTAGGAAAAAGAAATAAGGCCCCAAATTTGGGGTGTTATTTCATAATGAAATAACACCCCAATTTCAAATATGAAATAAGGCCCCACTGCGATGAAATAAGGCCTCAAAATAAAAAGAGATAAGGCCCCAAATTTATGGTTTATTTCATAATGAAATTAAAAATAATGAAAACTACTTTTTATTTAATATTGTTGATATTGGATAAACTAGTTTAGATTAAAGGAACTTTTTATATACTCAACCTCGCACCCACCCCGCAATCTAACAGAAAACCCAAGCAGGGGGGTTGCAGGGTGGCAGCATGCCCCCCCCATACGCATTCCATATCGGAAGGGTAACAGTTAATAATAAAAAAATAATTTTGGGGACTTATTTCATTTCTTCTTTTGGGGTCTTAATTCATAATGAAAGAAGACCCCAATTTTCATTAAGAAATAATGCCCCAAAAAAGGAAATAACACCCCAAATTCTATTAAAAATCGTTGTTGTTGTTTCCTGTATAATTTTTTGGGGCCTTATTTCATTTTTCTTTTGGGGCCTTATTTCGCAGAGCCAATTGCATACAATTTTGTCTCAAATTACCCGTTTGGAGTTTGGACTCGGCATACAATTGAAGATCCCTTCCATTCGTGCGAAAAATGAACAACTCACACAAAACGAATGGTTGTGAGAAGCTAGACCTAGGGTCCCTACGGACTTCTTGCGTCATGTATTTAGTACATTTTTAAATTTTGAAAGATAGGATAGTATAACACCCGGTAGGTGGCGCTGTTGTCGATCTTCTTAGCCACTTAACCTAGGTCAATGAAATTTTGTGAGTGTATATGGTTGGTTGCAATTTGAAAGATAGGATAGTTTCGGACCCGATAGGTGGCGCTGTTGTCGATCTCTTACACAAATCAACTGATTTTAATGAAATTTTGTGGGTGTCTATGTTTGGTTGCAACTTGAAAGATAGGATACTCTTGAACCCGATAAATGGCGCTGTTGCTGAAATATAAACAATTTTTAAAAAATTTTGACTTAATTTTTAAAGTGAAGACTTATATGGACACGCTGGACCTGTAGAGTGAACTGATAAGCCTTGCTCTTTCCCAGGCACTAGATTCTACTGAATCAGTTGAATAAATTAAATCTAAATGCAAACAAAAACTCTAAAGAAAATGGTGGATTGGATTGCGTTATGAAAACTATTTGAATTAATGCATACTAGGTTGCTTGATAAGTCAGTAACTTTTTTGATAACACATATTTTTTTTTTGGCCAAAAACTTTTTTATTTCTCAACATAATCTCCTTTTAGCTCGATATGCTTAGCACAGCGTGTTTCTAATTTTTGTGTTCCCTCTGAATAATAGGTTTTCTCAAAACTCTCAAAATAGGCATTTTGATGACCTCTGCATTGGACTTAAATCTCTTACCGCCCAGCCATTTTTTTAGGTTTGCAAACATGAAATAGTCGCAAGGGGCCAAATCTGGAGAATATGCTGGATGGGCTAGCAGTTCATAGCGTAATTTGTGGAATTTTTCCATGCTGACTGCACACGTGTGCACCGGGGCATTGTCTTGATGAAACAGCGCTTTTTTCTTTGCCAAATGCGGACGTGTTTGCTTCAAATCAGTATCAAATCTATCCAAAAGCTCTGAATAATAGACGCCGGCGATCGTTTTACCCTTTTCAAGGTAATCGATGTGAATGATACCGCGTGCATCCCAATATACTTTGGCCATGACCTTGTTGGCAGAAAGACCCAATTTAGCCTTCTTTGGTGCACGTTCGCCTGTAGTAGCTCACTGTTTTTATTGTTCCTTGGTCTCTGGTATGTTTCGGTGGATAGATGTTTCTTCAACGGTTTCGAAATGGCGCAAAAACTCCTCGGGAATATGGCTAAACATCGTTAAACAATCTTTTGAAATGGTCACTCGGTTGCGTTTATGGTCGATTGTGAGTAATCGCGGCACCCATCTTGGGGATAGCTTTTTCATGTCCAAATATTCATGTAAATTATGATGTACCCGCTCATTTGAGATGCCCGATGTATCAGCCATCTCACGAATTTTAATTCTCCGATCGTCCAATATCATTCCATGGATTTTATCGACGATTTCTGGCGTAACGACCTCTTTGGGGCGTCCTGAACGTTCGGCGTCATTTGTGCTGGTACTACCACAACGGAACTCAGTTACACACTTTTTAACCATTAAAATTCATGGTGCAGATACCCCATAGTATTTATCTAGCCTTTCCTTGGTTTCGGTAATGTTTTTTTTTACGTAAAAAATAATGCTTAATCAGCACACGAAATTCACTTTTTTCAATTTTTATTAAAATTGTTGAGGTTTATTGCTTTAAATCGCTGTGAAACACAAAGTAAATGACGCCGGCTACTAAAAATTTCACAGTAGTCTAATAAGAGATGCGAGTTGACGATAGTAAAATATAAATTTACAGTTACTGAGCAAAAAATTAAAAAAGTCACTGACTTGCCAAACTGCTCTCTATCTGCTGCGCTGTATTAAGATTAAATGTAATAAAGATTTGGGTTTTAAGTCCTCATTTAGCGAGAGAAGTTTTACATCTGGGTGTGTGGTCACAAATACACTCTCTGTTTTTTTTTTAAATACAAAGTATTTCTTACGTAGGCGGCAATTACTACCGCGATGAAATAGGGATCGATAATTATTTTTCTAGAACAAGTTTGGGTTTAACCCATTTACACCCATAGTCAAACAAATGGTTATAATTTTAAAATATCTTTATTATTCATATATAAAGGAATAGTTCTAATAGATTTTAGGGAAAAAATACTTAAAAAATAATTCAGAAGTGCATTTGGGAGGTGTACTTTTTGTAATACTTTGGACACTTATGAGTGATATATTGCAAAACAATTTTTGTCAATGCACAAAGTTTTGTCGCATTTGTCACACTTCCATTTGATGCGCGCATGACACATCACACATGGCAGTTATTTTTCCAGCTTCTTAGGGTTGTGCCCGTTATTGTTTACTGTAAGACCAACTATCGCTGAGCTAGATCGGCTTTTATTTCTGTTTCTAGGACGCAGGTAATTTCTGGCAATATTCCGCCTAAAAGCTAGTTGATCAAGTGGCTCAGAATTGGAAAATACATGCAAGCGCCATTCATTTGAAACGGCCATATCCATCAAATAAGTGAAGATGACCCACCACCATTTCTTACCCCGGATACTTGTGCGACGTAATGAAATTGACTGGTCCCTCTCATCGACTCCTCCCATACATTTGTTATTATTCTTAAATAGATGTGGTATATCCATATCCACCTTTTCTCTCATTTCCGAACACCACCGTTTTACTTTGCCTATATGCTCAACCTTATCAAAATTGGTCCCAATGGTACATACACTATTGTCTTTCCATCTCACAAAGAGTAATTTATTTTTAGTGTCAAAGCGATAATCATACTCACATCTTTTCAATTTTTTCATCTCGTTAATTGATCGCAGTGGACACTTTTTCGTTCTATTTTCTCTAATTGTTCCTGTTGCTTTATACCCACACTCTTTCAAATCTTTTAACAAATCGTAACTTGTAAAAAAAATTGGCGAAATACACCGTATGTTCTTGTGGTATTGCTGATGTTTTTTGAAGCAACGTTTTAACCACACGAGTGCCTAGTGTTTCATTAGTACTTCCAACAGATTTTCCACAGTATACATCGACTGCGTAACAGTAGCCATTAGCACTTGCCAATGTCCAGTTCTTGTACCCAAATCTAATGGGTTTCCCCCTAATGAACTGTTTCGATGGGTGGTGACCATAATATTTTATCATTGATTCATCGACTGATAGATCTTCGTGGCATATGCTATGCCCCATTGACAAAACTTTCTTATCAATAGGTCGCATAAAGGCCTCACTTTGAACATTTTATCACTAGACTTCTCGGCAAAGGTGTTATCAGCCAAATGAATGTTTTTCTTTAAATCTAAATACCTGTTTCGCGACATACAATCAGCTACAATAGAGACTCTAACATCTTCATCTAAGCTCCAGTACATGCGCTCTCGAGCAGTTTTATGATAACCAGACAAAAGTAAAATGCCCAAAAATCCACGCAAATCGTCCTTATTTACCTCAAAGCTATGTCGATTATGCTGTCCTGCATACAAGCTGTTGCGTATAATCAGCTCATACACCTCTTCATCAAACAATTTCTCAAATATATCCACAGGAGTAAGGTTTACCAATTCTTCACTTAGCCGACTCCTCCTATTACCTATAGCGTTCGAAATTGTGATTTTTTTCAGAATATACTCCATCGCACCTTTTCCAAGTTGGTAAAGAGTCCATTGGTTCAGTTCGTCGTCGTTTGTTAGAAAGCGGTTCGTCATCACTCTCCCCCCAGTGACTATCATCATTTTGTGGCATATGTCGGCGCATTACCTGCAAAGTACCCGGCACGTCTCTGGGCAAATCGATCATTTCCATGTCATCTTCATCGCCTTCCCCTTCGTCTGTGAGAGCACTAGGTTCCGGTGGTATGATCACCAGATCAAACTCATTGTCAGTTTCTTCATCAATGATGGAGTTGATAGCTGATTACAGAACTGTCAACATTTGGCGCCAAATTCTATGTATGGTACTTTCTTTTCACATAAAAATCAAAAAACAACCGCCTACTATCAATTTTAAGAAATTAATCGAGAACTCAAATGATTATTTGTCATAGAACGTTTATCAACGTGGTGTCGATTTTAAAGTACGGCGGGCGTAAAATATATATTAGCTACCTGGAACTCGAAACATAGGTATTCAATAGTAGTCTTGGAATTAGCGAAATTTATTATTTTTTTATATAATATGTGCGTGAAAAGTAGGACTTGTAAAAAGGGAATTTCTTGCAGCTTTCTAAAATGTGCGCAAATCTCATTTTGGCAGTAGGTATCGCATTAACCGTAGTCCATAACCGATTCACTAGAAAGGAACCACCAAGTCGTCGCACATAAATCTTTATAACTTGCTTTGAAAAACACCCCAAGTGTTTGAAAGTCTTCAGCTGAAACCTAGATTACTGTTAAAATTTTAATTTTTCTATGAAAATTTTCACTCGTCTATAGGATAAATCTTTCGACGAACAGCACAATAATTTGTAAAACCAAAGCATAATGAATGCGTTCCCTATTAATGCCCACCCCAATAGTTCCGCTTGTGTAACCTAATTAAACAACGCAACATAGGCTTTCAGTTTCAGCAGAGACCAGTACAAGAACGCACATAGCCAATATGGGAGAAGCTGCTGATGCTTGGCTTGGGTTATCTCAGTATACACACGTACAGCATCAGCATTTTCGGTTCAATGGCTTTTTCTCCCTATTATTTTTTAACGCTTGAGGAAATCCTTTCCGTTCACACAGCCAAAGAGAAAATTCAGTGTACAGGTTTTATGTCTTTTGTCTCGTCGCAAAACAGCTCGCATTCCCTTCCACACCGGAGGAGGTGCGATTCTGTGGTGAATCTGCAGCCGTATGCTTTTTCACTGAACATTTGTTGCGATTCTAATAAATGTTTTTCGCTTGAGAAATTATAAATCGAACGAAAGGATGGACGGAATTAATTTCCGTTACCAATGGCATGTGGCTTTAGAGATGAATGGTGTGGCTGTGTACTTGTATTATTTGCTTACGGCCTAAAGAGGGTTTTTGCTAAAAATTTAAAGGCAAGGCCAAGGACATTGAATTTTATATTTCTTTAATAGCAGTCTCTTTTGAATTGCTCAAGCCACCTGGTTTTAGTAAGAGCAACCAACCACACTCGCTGGGTTCTGCAAAAAAATATATATATAACATTGCTTGCAACTAAAATACAAAACAATTAGTAACACGTCAGGAGTTTTGTTATTTTTTGTGCTGTTTGTATTGTGTGCGGAAAGGAAAATAATCCATAAATTAGAGAAACAGGAAAAAGGTTGCACAAAGTTGAGTTGTTGGCACATTTCCTTCCTAAGGATAAAGACGATCGTCTGTGTATGGTGTGGTAGTGTTTTCAAACAGGTATTCACTATAGTCAGCGGGTAATTTTTTTCATGAATACTGGAGGAAGTTTGAGAGGCAGTAAACAATTTGCACAGGAAGAAGGATGCAGTAAAGTGGCTAACGAAAGCAAACTCATAAACATCTGTGTAGTCGCGAATCGTTGCTGGCAGGGTTTGCTATGTGAATTTGTATGAAATTTTCCTTCCCTACAGCAGCCCTTTCCAAAATAGCATCTACGTATATCGACTCGGACGGATTCAGACGGGAAGAAATTTGAAAACACTCTTTTTTGGTAATCACTGCTTGGACCGTTACTAATGCCATCGATGCATAGTCGTGTCCATTGTTACATCCGAAATGGTCCTCCTGATGGCTACGTGGGTCTAGCTCATGTAGGCGAACGGCGCCACATTAGGAAATGGACGATATCAGTCTGTTGGCATTTGTGAAGCTAAATTAATGCCGGCCAATAGGTACCTCCACTGATGGTGGGAATTTAGATAGATCCGATTGTCGATTTGTATTTAATTAGCAATTTAAAACTATGCCAAGTCTTTGGAATATTTTTCCTTGTTGGTGAGCAACTCTTCCGCCCCAATTAGAGCCACCGCACACAATGATAAATAAATATACATAACAATATGCATGTCACATCCATATTCGTGAGGGAAATGCATTTTATTTAATGCACCAGCCATGTCCCAAGGAAGAGGTTAAATTAATTAATTACTCAGTTGTAGTAACACCAACTTTTCAGGTGTAATATTTGCATAATTTATTATAGTTTTAGCGTTACTTCACAAATACGAACCTGTACTAATGATTTATTTGCATGCATGCGATTACAAACTGAATCCGAACCTGGTGCTCTGTGCTTAATCCGTTTGTGACTTTGATGGAATTGCAAAATTAATTTCGAGTTGAAATTTACTCACATCATTTTGACGTTTATTTATATCGAGAGTTTGTTCCTGTGAACTTGGGTAATTATTTCAAAGTGAAGTGGATTAAGGAGGTTGGGGCAGGAGTTGTTTGACATAATGGTGCATCTGCACTCGATTTGCGGATCTTAATTTCCTTGATTTCTGAAAATGGCTTACTGCAGTTGAGTAGGCGGCTTATGTTGCAATCATATGCCACGGTTACCACACTGATCATTTGTGACCAAATTTGGTCATTATTTTTAACTTTCTCTAGTAGGTAGTAAGAGAAAGATATTGTATTCGTACAAAATTTCGAACTCGATAGAGGAACTCAAAATTATGTCCGTTTGTCCGTCTATCTATCTGTCTGTCTGTCCGTCTGTGCTGAGGCCTACAGTTAAACGGCGGACTTCGTTCAAACTTCAGATTTGAAGTTTGGGGGCTTATAGTTCGGGGCTAATTTTATTTTTGGACGGTAACCTCAATGTTAATGGTACTTCCCATAATTTGTTTGCAAACGGCTCTAATGATTTCAACTAAAATTGATATTTAAGTTTAAATATGTACGTATTAGAAGGTATAGTATAAGAGCATACTCAGTTTTAAGCCAAATAAAAAAAAAATGGTGCACGACTGGGTCGAACGAAATTTTCTCGTTCGTCAAAAGTGTTGCTGGTTGTTTTCTTACTTTATTAGATGGGTAGGTAAAGATCTGAGAAGCAATGTTAGGTAAAAGAAACAGTTCATGAGCTATAGAAAAAGGAATACATAGGTAGTGTTGAATAAAATGCACTTTGAGTTTTTAAACGTTGAAGCTCTAGAAACAGACAACTGTCGCAAGTTCTTGTTAGAGAGTTATAAGCGCCTACTGTACGAGCCCAAACGCAAAATAGTTGGTCTATGCTATTTGATTACGAAAACATTCTGTTTCGAAATTCAAACTTGTTTTGTTTCTTAAAATAAAAAGTTTTGTTTACGAAAATCATTTTTATTTATATTTTTGTTACAAATAAAACAAAAGTTTAATCAACAAGTTGTTAGCACTTGAAGTTATTAGTGAATAAACATAAGTAATATTTTTTTCATCTTTTGTTTGAGCGCAAAATAGTTGGTGTAACAATTTAAAATGTGTTTTTACCACTGCGTTACATCACCTTTCTTCTATCACTGCTTGAATTCGTTGTGGCATTGTGTTCACAAGTTTTTGGCAATCATCGGTTGTAAATGATTGGCAAATATTATTGATAGTCTATCGTAGATCTGTGCGGGTCCTTGCTGGTTGCTGTCTTAACTTTTGTTTCATTTTGTGCCATAGAGTTTCGATTGGCGAAAGATCAGGGCTGCTGAATGGCCATTCCATTAAAGGAATGGCTTCAGTAGATAGCCAGGCTTTAGTTGCCTTTGCCGTATGCGAAGATGCACCGTCTTGCTGACATACCTAGACTCCCTCGGTTGACTGAAGTTGTGTTATTGATGGAAGCAGATGATCTTCCAAGATGTTGCGATATTTCGCAGAATTCACAAGGCCGTCAACAAAACATAATCTACCAACACCACGCCCAGATATGCATCCCCATATCATTTGCGATGCTGGAAACTTTATCGATCGTTTCAGACAGTCTTTATGGAAAGCTTCTTTGGAGGTGCGAAGTACACGCTTTCGCTCATCGCCAACACAAACCACAAATCTGGATTCGTCGCTCCAAATTACTTCCCGCCACTGATGTAAGATCCAATTTGTGTGCTCTTTAGCCCATTCAAGTCGCCTTTTCTTTTGCCTTGGCGTAAGAAGAGGCTTTTCTTTCGCCTATTGATATGGGTTGAAAAAATCACAATGCAAAACAAAGAAAAGATTTTTAAACAAACCTTGTAAAATTTATATTCCATTTTCTTCATGTTGCGCTTACCAGTGTAGACGGATATTTATTTTTTGATGCGGCTTTTCCACTCTACAATTACCTCAGCAGCAGTTTGACGACGATTTTCCTTAATTTTTTTTTAATACCCTACAATCGCGGGCTGTAGCTATCGGTGGCCGCCCAGTTTTCTTTCGGGTTTTAATGTTACCCATCTTAGTAAAGAGCGAAATAATATTCTGTACTGATGAACGAGGGAGATTGAAATTTTTTGAAATTTTGTAGCTTGAAAAGCCAATTTCAAAAGCTTTTATAATTGATTCCCTAAGATCTTTAGATAAGGGAACACCACGCGCCATGATAACCCAACAAATGAATTCCAACTTATTGCACAAGTACACTTATAACCTGTCAAAGCAAGAGCACACTTGTTTTTCCTTAATTTTTCCTAACGGTTAACTTAATCATAGGATGATGTGGAGTAGACCAACTCTTTTGCATCGCGAATGACGTAGACCAACTATTTTGCACTCATTACCAAATGAGAAAGCACACAGTTTTAACGGTATTTGTTTTGATATTGCTTATTTGTGTCGGTAATTCAAGCAAAGAGTATAATTGACTACGAAGTTCTTTTTTTATTTTTGTAAAAATTAAATATGTATGTATGTTAAACTAATAATATAGAAGTTTCCAAGTGGGTGGATCAATTATTATTTTGCGTTTGGGTCTTAATATTTTATAGATTTTACTGTTTGGGAATGATTTTCTTTTTGACTGGAATATAATAATTTACATTAAAAGAGATCTGTTTTTGTATTTGCATTTGCAATTGTAAACTGAATATCACGACAGAAGTGTGTGGGGATGAAATGAAATGAAATTTTCTGATTGTGTAAACTCCAAGTGGTTGGAATTATTTTAAGGTGCATGTTCAACATTGTCGAAAAAAAAGTAGAAGTTGCTTATAATTGTCAAAAATAAATTTTGCGTTGCTGTTATTGCATTTTGAATAAGTGTTGCAATTTTGATTGTAAATTGCGGTATTGAGTTTTAAAAATATGTATGAATATAGATCGGCTTTTGGAAAATAATTAAAAAACGGATTCAGTCGAATTTTTTGAGAAAAACTAAGTACGGGATCTTATTTAGAATACTGATATTATCTTTAATTTGCATTTTGATCAAAATCGCTAGGGCGGTTTTTGTAAAATTTGGCAGAAAAGACAGTACCAAATATTGCAATGTTTAGCTTGAAAAATACTATTATTTGTTAACTATATAGCTAAAAAATGATTATAAGTTTATTCGCTATACAAGCATTTTTTGTGTTTTTAAGTTTTATCGAAGTAAAAAATGGGATTTTCGAGATATGAACAGTTTTTAAAATTAACGTTTTCGGAGATTCGAATTGAAAATTAAGGACGCAACAATATTAAATCCACTCTCTTCAAATTTCTTCACAATTTTGCCGACGGCTTGCGTAGTCAGTCAATTATGACGACCATAATCAGCGCGTAATGCGCGAAAAGTGGCTGCGTTTGAATCACCATTCTTGTAGTAAGTTTTAATAAATTCAACTCGTCGTTCGATTGTTAAGCGATCATTATCGTAAAAGGTAAACGTTCAACTAATATTATGACACTTTAAATGACAGTTGTAACAGACGTCAATCAGCATACCAATTATGAATTTATTATTATTTCATTTCCTTTTATTAGGGTTCCGTAGCCAAATGGCAAATCGGAACTCTATTACATTCGTCATGTCTGTCTGTCTGTCCGTCCGTATGTCACAGCCACTTTTCTCCGAAACTATAAGAGCTATACCGTTGAAACTTGGTAAGTAGATGTATTCTGTGAACCGCATTAAGATTTTACACAAAAATAGAAAAAAAAAAAACAGTAAATTTTGGGGGTCCCCATACATAAAACTGAAACTAAAAAAATTTTTTTTCATCAAACCCATGCGTGTGGGGTATCTATGGATAGGTCTTCAAAAATGATATTTAGGTTTCTAATATCATTTTTTTCTAAAGTGAATAGTTTGCGCGAGAGACACTTCCAAAGTAGTAAAATGTTGCCCCCCCCCCCCCCCCCCCCCCAACTTCTAAAATAAGAGAACGATAAAACTAAAAAAAAATATATGATGTACATAACCATGTAAACTTCAAATGAAAATTTTTTGAACGAGATCTAGCGAGTAGTTTTTTTTTTATACGTCATAAATTGTAGACCTCAATTTACCTTTAATACAATCAACTCAAAAAAAAACATTTAATTTCATAAACATAAACCTTATACATAAGCCCTGAACCATTATTTCCTAATAATAAATGATATAAAAATACACTATTATTAAAATAGGTATCGACCAAAGTTACAACGAACTAAAGGAACTTTTATGTTATGTTACTTGCTGTTTCGGAACCCTTCATGAGCGAGTCCGACTCGCACTTGTCTTACTTTTATTATTTACATTTACATTTACATTCATTTTCATTTATTAATTTCATTTCATTTTTTTTTTTCAATTCAAATAATTTTGCTTACTTTCGTTACCTAGAAATGTACCTAATTGTTTTACGTGAAAACTAATCGTTTTTACTTTTCGATTAAAATTGAAGTAAATAATATACTGTTACAATTTGTACGTTATAAAAATATTTATTATTAAGTGTAGAGACGACCTACTAAAAAAATGATGCAGCTCCGTAGAGAGATGATTGCAAGAGAGAAAAAAATACAAGAAAGGAAGTTAACCTATGCAATATGCAGTAGAAACCATGTGGTATTTATTTGACATTAACAATAGTTCAGTGGAACAGTAATTTCGCCATATGATTTTAAGTAGACATGATGTTTAGATCCGGAATGACGGTACAATTTTAAATAGTTTAATCAATTCATAGAGAGATTACTTATTGACTTAGTAATGTAAAATTTACTGAACAGTAATTGCAATTAAATGACAACGCAAACACTTTTCTCTCAAAGCATTTAAAAGTTGAATTGTAACGTATAGTTCTTTTATACGTAAAATATTAATCAAAGAGAAAACACATGAAATTTACCTCTACTATTTTGGGTATAAAAAGGCAAGAAATAAACACAATAAATAAATAAAAGCAATTAACATTAAGGACATCACTAATATAAGATATCACAGTCTATTTATAATAATTTGATGGATACTAGGCAACTCGTTCTGATGTTGTCCAAGTCTTCTTTTGTGTTCATTGCACAAGTCATTTTCGAACCACAGTAGGGTATCAAATTACATGATCTGAAAATAGTGAAATGGGTCTGCTTGAATATTGTTCTTCGTATACGTTTACGAACATAAAGAAAATATCGACTGAGTCCCTCATAATAATTTAGTTGTTTCAGCTTCCGCAGTGCAATTCCCTACACACCTATAGATAATTGCGAACAGACTTGTTTTCGTAAATTTTCAATTCAATATTATCTAAACATTCGTTCATTCCATTTAAAGGGAATAACTTAAGGCTATTAAGGTTCATTATCTGGGAGAAAAGTACATAAAAATTAACATATCATTCCCATATTGACCAATAACCCTGCTCCTTTCTTTATTCAAACGGTTAATGGTCCTTTTTCAGACTCCCATTGGGTTCGATTCCTTTTTCGCCTTCTATTGTATCGAGAATGGTAAGTGTGTTCGCAAAGTAAAGGCCATTGCTATGCCGGGTGGAGTTAAGGATTTAGTCGATTTATATAAGCGTGCGACTTGGAAGCCATTTAACATACAGATTGTTATCTGGGTTCGTGTCGTCCATGCAAATTGTTTGTAATGTCGTTCTAGTTATAATCGAAATTGTACCCTTGGGATGACAAAAAGGGATCGATTTAAGGTGTTTATACTAATTTTGTATTTGCTTCTCATCACGGGGGAATAACAATCGCCAGCAAGTGTAGTACGAACCTACCTTTAACAAGAAAAAAAAAAAAAAAATCCCATGCCATGGGTTAGCATTCTAAGAAATGTCGTTATCCTGAAAATTTTAATTAAATACCCACCCATGACTGAGTTGCACTCTATGCGTAATGGTTCCAATAAAGAAAACGTTTCACCGACACTGAAGTTGATTTATAATCCTAACGAAGAAGTGTCATTTTGCGGCTGTGAGGTGAGCAGGTGGCCTGTGCCATGCTTACGCATTATACCTTCAGACATATAAATATCACAATGAATTAGGTTGGAAGATATCAGTGACACTGAACTCTGACATTATCTACAGACGCTGACTTTAAATTTATTACTCTGTTGGTCGGTTGGTCGTGTTTGCCGTCTCCTTTGTGTGGTTTTCCGTTTGGAATGAGTCCTTGAAGCTAAATGTAAATTACGGGAAATATAACGAAGACTACGCACGACAGAGGATGCGGATATTAACCTCCTGGTTGAAGCAATCTACTTCCGAAGGCGGAGTTGTTATTCCTGTAAAAGAACTAGTGATTCTTCATTGGTTTTTTGCAAGTCATTTTATTAAAAAAATAAACAAAATAATTAAATATACCTAAGTCTAGGAATATCACAGAGCCTTGTTATTATTTAACGCAGAAAGTCATAAAAGACCACAAGTACACGACGACCAAGTGTAAGTATACGACATAGCTAGCTATGTATATATGCAGGGGTCTGTACCACAAAACTACAAGTTTGTACAACAGGCGAATTTTAACAATTTACAAGGGTTTGTAACACAAAACTATACAAGTGAATTTAACAATTAACAATTGTAAAAGCAAATCTTAAGAATTGGGAAGTTCTAAATTTCCTCGTGCAGATCCGAAATTCGTTTTCCTTTATTCATTTTCCAGCTTCTACGGGTGATTTTTTAAGAGGCTTAGAACTTTTTTTTAAGAAAAAACACAAAAAATTTAATGTTTAAAGATAATTTCATGCAAATGTTGACCGCGGCTGCGTCTCAGGTAGTCCATCCGCTGAGTCCAATTTTGGCATACTCTTTCACACATATCGGCCAGTATCTCACGAATGAATGCATGGATGTTGGCTTCCAGTGCGTCAATCGAAGCGGGCTTGTCCCTATACACATTAGCCTTGACATACCCCCACAAAAAATAATCTAATGGTGTCAAATCGCACGATCTAGGCGGCCAATTGACCGGCCCGAAACGTGAAATTAACTGTTCACCAAACTCGCCTCGCAATTGCGCCATTGTTTCGCGTGCTGTGTGGCATGTGGCACCGTCTTGTTGAAACCACATATCATGCAAGTCAAGAACTTCCATTTCGGGCAAAAAAAAGTTTGTTATCATCGCTCGGTAGCGTTCACCATTGACAGTAACGCTGCGATTCGCATCATCTTTGAAGAAATATGGCCCAATAATGCCGCCGGCCCATAAACCGCACCAAACAGTGGCTTTTTCGGGATGCATTGGTAGCTGTTGCAATGCTTCTGGCTGATCTTCACTCCAAATGCGGCAATTTTGCTTATTTACGTACCCATTCAACCAAAAATGAGCCTCATCGCTGAACACAATTTTTCGATAAAAAAGCGGATCCTCGGCCAGCTTTCCAAGAGCCCATTCACCAAAAATTCGGCGTTGTGGTAGGTCGGCTGGCTTTAGTTCTTGCACAAGCTGTATCGTAAAAGGCTTTACGCACAAATCCTTCCGCAAAATTTTCCACGTAGTGCTGTAACAAAGGCCTAACTGCTGGGAACGGCGCCGAATCGACATTTCGCGGTCTTCTGTCACACTAGCTGATACGGCCGCAATATTTTCTTCACTACGCACAGTACGTAAACGTGTTGGTGGTTTAATGTCCAACAAAGTAAATTTGGTGCGAAATTTGGTCACAATCTTCCGAATAGACTGCTCAGAAGGTCGAGAATGCCGATCATAAAATGGAAGCAGCGCGCGATGAACATTTCGAACCGAGCACGAATTTTGATAGTAAAATTCAATAATTTGCAAGCGTTGTTCATTTGTAAGACGATCCATGGTTAAATTGCAAACCAAACTGAAGCTGTTTGACAGTGACACAAGGTACTAAACACACGTCAGCTGTCAAAACCAGTGTTGCCAAAACCAAACCAGCTAAAAAATCACCCTTTACAACAGTAAAATCATCCATATCCAAGGCTTGTTGATGTTTCGGAACTGTTTTGGTTTTTCGCAGGCGGGCAGTAACCCCGGCGTGCAACCCTCAACCTGGAGAGCCAGGTCCTTTGTTGGAGCCCTTGGACGAAAGGGGCCGGACTCCTGCTGTCTCGGTAACCCACTTCGTGGATGTGAGAGCTGCCGTTGGATCATAGAGGGTTCATCCGCCACCATCTCTTTTTCAGAACCCTGACTATTCCTGAAAAATCCTCACTGACCTTAGCTCCAAATATGTCGAAGTAGCTCAAGTAAGGTAACTTTCATCCTGACTGTTAACGACACCGTTGATTCAGTCTAACGAATTCATTCGCCGTACATCCTCTTTCTGTGGAGCTCCTGTAAGACTTCTGAGACTCATAGTCAATCTTTCCGACAGAGCTGAGATGAGTTGTTAAATTGTAGTTTTGTGGTACAGGCCTCAGATTACTATAGTGAAAGGAATAGGATACTCTTGTACAACACAGACTAACTGATACGCAATTAATTTCACAAATTTCGATTTCACCCAAAGAGGGTTGGTTTGTCTACTAAATAGTAATAAGCGTGGTGTTTCCAATGGAGAGCGGGTGGTTATTGTCATTGGGGAAGATATTTCCATTTGCCATCGACAAAAGAAACTTCTCCCCAATTAATTTAATTGCTGACATTGAACAGTGTGAAATAAACGACGAGAGAGAGAGAGAGAGAGAGAGAGAGAGAGAGAGATCTAGGAGAAACTAAATTAAAATGGCAAACCGCTGTGGGCATGGCCGTATATATCATAGAAAAGATAAATTCGTATATATATTTATAATGCATATGTACAGAGACGAAATTATAGTAACTGAAGAGGACGAGAGTTGTTTTGTTCACCACCTCCTCGAGTTGGCTAGACAAACTTGGTGTTCTTTTCAACAAGTTCAAGTATATCCGAAGTTGAGAGCATCGATAGTCATTTTCTTCGATTTGCGCTTAGGATAGGACTCTGTCTTTCAAGGGTGCTCAAACCTAACCTTCCTATCGAGACTATCCGAAGCTCATTAACCTGAATAAAATCGAGGAATGCCGGGACCGATACTTCATTCATTCGTTTACTCATCTTAGGCTCAGTAGATTGGATTTATTTTTTTAACAACTCCATCTTCTTTAGCACGAACCCTCGAAATTAACTTTTATGTCATCTCTTCTGTCTACCGATCCATCCCAACTTTGATGGCTCGTTTGAACCAATCTTCTGTATGGGTTTTTTTCAAACCTGTGACAGTCCTATCAGCAGTAATCTGAGCTTGATTTAAACTAAATAAATAGGAGTTTTGCCCCATCGAAAATATGCTTTTCATGGAGGGAAAAAAGTCAAAATGGAACCTAAAAAAATCGCTCGGGTAATGGGAACATGCAGAAATTTTAAATGATGGAAAGGGCTTATCGACTAGTTTGTGAGTTTCAGAGAGTTGAAGGCATGGAAGTCACAATTGAAATGGCGTATTTTCCTTTGTATTGCCCGTGCACTTTCTTACTCACATAGATGGCGCTAGAGTCCTGAATGAATCTTGGACTTAACCAATGGACTACTCCTTCTCCACTCAAAGCGGTTATCAATGACTATTTTCAGTTGATTATTCCAATACTTTTTTGTATGATAAAGTCGCCCTCTTCTGCATGATTCCTTAAGAATGCAATCGAAGAATCTCTAGGTGTTGTTGGATTTACCCTATATGACGAAGCCATCTTAATCTTTGCACACACATTTGTCTCATCAAATCCTTTTTTCGTTGAAGAATCGTGTGCACATGAGACTAGAAAATATAACTTTCCTCTAGAAAGAAACGTACACCTCTTCTTTGTGACCCTACCTTCATCCCCTTGCAAATTGTTTCTTAGAAAATCCAAAGCAACGAGAGACAGTGTGAGCCACAACTTTATTCAACTTTCAAAAGTGAACACAATCCTCACAACACAAACGTAACCAGCTCCAATTATGGTATGTAGGTACTTTATTTATATCCACAACACCCGTCCCCTATTTCCAACAAAACAGAATCAATTTAAAACGCCCCTACTCACCCTTAAACGAGTTTACTTAAGTACTCCTGTTACACAATAACTTTTCCAATTAAATTTGTTCCAATAGAACTGTTCTATGCGACCGCAAAATTCGATTGATTTAATCAGAGTAGGTTTGCAATTAAATTTCAAGTTCCACCACCAGACCAATAAGGCGATAGAGTTTCAAAAAGATCTCCCAAAAATGTTGCCTGCATTTTTAAGTACGAATTACTTTGAGTTTACCCACAAGGAATTTATTTCTTGCGTACTTTAGTCTGTAGGTAATAGCATGAGAATTGGAGAAATCCTTCCAGACAATGTTTTCGAAAATGTATTACATGAATCCATTACTCGGATACGAGTCTCGATTTTGGAAATTTAAAAATCCTGTTTACGTGTTTGTGTTACTCGAAACAATCGATATACCAATTTGTGTGATTTGTTTTGACAATTGCTTTGCAAAAGGGTATAGCTGTTGTACAGATAACGTATAAATTGTTAAACATTATTCAAATAAAATAGCATGCTCGTGGAGAACAGATTTTGAAATATTCTCTTATGGGGTACCATTTGGGATGACATGGTCTCGGTCTGTGTGGTTTGGTCTTTGATTTGATAAAGGGAATTGCTTAAGGAGATCAGGAATATTGATACTAGCTGCTTTCTATGAGAAACGTTTCGTTTGCCATTTGCATTTTGGACAACGAATACTTACTGAAATATTTTTTGGATCATATATAAAAGAATCCAAGGTTGTGGGAGAATTTCATAATCTCGAAATAGCTCTCAGACCATCCGTGTTGATATTTTGAAGCCCAGTCCCATTTTTTGTAAATAAGCAAAACATAAACCAATCTTTAGGCTTAGGAATGGTCAATCGGACTAAAAGGAAGCTCTGCATGAAACAAAATTCTTTTGAAAATATAGGTCGTAAAGAGAAATAAACCCAGCCATATAAAGACTGTTGATAATTGCTGCCACAAAAAAAAAAAAAAATGTTTCACATCAATGCTTTTAACATTTTTTTTACCAAACCCTAGTTACCTACTTCAATTTCCCATCGAAAAGAAAACGACGACGCAGAACTACAAAGTCTGTAAATAAGAAGGCATATGTACCTACTCGCAGATTCAAGTCCTTTCACAAGTACCCAACCAGACATGAATAAATACATCATATATCCTTACATCTTGTTATTGACAAAAAAAAAAAAATATATCTCCTTCTCACAGTCAAAGTGAAGTAGTGATGCAATATATTTTCAAATTTACATCTTGGAAATCATCTCTTGACAGTGGAATACTGTGAGTAGATACTGTATGCATAATATCCCATAAAATGCTCACTATAAACCCATTCGCTGTATAGATGGCACTATACGAAATCATTTGCTGTGCTGTTGAAGTATGAGTATTATGAATGAGGTTTTGCTTCTTTTTTTTTGAGACTGCCACTGTAAAAATGGTGTTAGATTTGAATGAAGTGTGGTATAATTTAATTTTCTCATTCAAGAGAAATTTAAAGTTTCCTGGGGTTGCGAAGTGAGAGAGAGTGAACTCGTTTATTTGGTAAAGATTGAAACCAAGAATTAGTTTCATTTTGTTCAATTGTCAACCATCTGTTTGCACATATTAATTTGGTCATTGGAGAGAAGTTGAAATTTCCATGTTTTTATAGAAAAATGTAGTTCGTTGATTTAAAATTGCAACAAGCATACATCACTAGTAACTATGAAGTATAGAAATCATTAAAAAAAAGGCACTCCGGGAGTGCCGACAGAAGTGATAACTTGAACAATTACGTGTGTATTTTTCGAATCGTCAGAAAATATATTATTGTGTAGGAAGTACTTTTAAATAAAGTGTTTTTTTTATTCATTATTATAAACTACTACTACTAAAATGATATTACAATTATCATTTTCATTTATTGCGGTATTGTACATGAAAAATAATGCATATTATTTTATAAACAAAATTGAAATCTTGCTTAACCTTAACCTGTTTCCGATGGAACAGCTTATTTACATATTTTATCGATATCTAGATGTCGCTCCTTTCGTTGGAGAGAATAATTTACCCATAAAGGTATGCAAACATTTTTGTTTCGAGAAAACTACCAATTTCTGTCAATGTATTTGTATGGTTACACAGAATGGGAATGGGAGGGAACGAGAAAAGACAACAATATTTTTCTGTCTCGCCGCGTCGCCGTTGATAATGTGCTACGGGTTGGGGACATAATCCCGAAAACCAAAATCCCGAAAACCTAAAATCCCGAAAAACTAAAATCCCGAAAACCCAAAATCCCGAAAACCCAAAATCCCGAAAACCTAAAATCCCGAAAATCCAATATCCTGAAAATCCAAAATCCCGAAAAGCCAAAATCCCGAAAAAAAAATCCCGAAAACGAAATCCCGAAAAATTATATAAAATGAAAAATTTGCGCAAATTTTATATAATTTTTCGGGATTTCGTATTCGCAATTCTTTACTTTATTTTGAATGTAAAATCGACAAGTGGTTGTGCATTCCATTTACTGTAATTATGTTTTGCAAATTTTTCCGTTGCAATGTTTTGCAATTCGCAATGTACATTTGTTGTGCTCATCTCGTACGGTGTGATATCTGACCGACTAGATTTTTGTTAGCCAGTGAACATCGTAATACAAAGTGAGTATGCCTTTTTTTTATCTATATGTATATATAATAATCTAGATATTTATATAAATATGGCCTTATGTTATAAATATTATTATAATATCCTCAAACAAATTTTAATTTATATCAATAATATATAATATTATAAATTAATAATCTATACATATATATATAATATAATAAGAGTCATATATATATAGGTATTTATATATAATTATACATATATATAAATAATTAGGGTAAATAGCATCAAAGTATGACCTAATTTATAAATACATAAATTCTAAATAATTAATTAATTTATTAAATATTTATTGGTATATATATTTATTATATATATATATATTCAACATATTTTTAAATATAATTTAAAATTTATTAAATATTTATATACCTATATATCTATATACATAAATATATACATTTATAAATAAATAAATTTTTAGTTTTACTTTCGGGATTTTGGATTTTCGGGATATTGGATTTTCGGGATTTTAAGTTTTCGGGATTTTAGGTTTTCGGGATTTTGGATTTTCGGGATTTTAGTTTTTCGGGATTTTAAGTTTTCGGGATTTTGGATTTGCGGGGTTTTGGGCTTTCGGGATTACGTTTTTCGGGATTCTGTCCGACTCCCTGTGCTACATCTCGTGGTGAATAAAGTTCGTGAAATAGAAATTGAAATCTACTTCGATGGATATTGTTTTTTTTTTTGTTTTTTTTTTGTTTTTTTCAGTTGAAAAACCGTGATTTTATTATTACAGTTTTTTCCAGTTTGTTAATTTTTTTTCCATTTGTTACACTTTTTGAAAAAAAATTGTTACACTTTTAAAAAAAGAACCTCCGGCAACACTGACAACTAGGCGTTACCTGGACAAGAACCTTTCGGAGTTTTAGTGTTATACATGTCGAGTGTCGCTGTTATACATGTCGGTGTCGCTGTTATACATGTCGAGTGTCGCTGTTATACATGTCGGTGTCGCTGTTATACATGTCGGTGTCGCGAGTTTGCTAATTTTTGCCCATCCAAAAGAAGTTATCACTTCAAAAATGCTTCAGTTTGTTTCTCTAGTTGTTTGTTTTCGTTTTGGAATTGTTTTCCACTTTCGCCGTCTAAATCCCACAGGATTTGATATTTTACTTAAGCAGACCTTTTTTTGCAGATGAAAATACTGCTCTTAAATTTCGTAAATTTATTTGTCAGCATAATTGGGCAATTGCCATTTGGTCACTACATTTGCTCCTCTACGATGGTCACTCCATCTATCTTTCGATTCCTAGTTCCGTTGTACCCGGACATATTAAGCTAAAATCCGATTGATAGTTCATACTACTGAGCTGAAATGGGAACAATGGGGAAACATGGGGGGCTTGAGGGGAGAATATTACAGGTATATACAGTTAACCGGCCTTGTTAACCAAAAATAGACCATCTGTGAAAGGATGGACTTCGCGAAACACTCTATACATAACTACTCAGTGAGTTCTATTTGTATGAATTCATTAATTTAGGAGCATACTTCACTAAATAAAAGCAAGCATAAGAAAAGAAGAGAAAAAATATTTAAAAATTTATATAAATTGTAAAGCGTTTTCTAAGACACTCTTTTTATTTATTTTTTTTTTTAAATTGCATCTAAGGGAATATGCACTTTGATGCATAGTGTAAGCGAGAAAGAAGACAAGAAAAAGAAAACGAAGACAGACGTCCACACTAGAAATTCTAAATTTTCTATTAAAAAAAACAAGAACCCTTCATTTTTCAAAACTGATATTCTTGTGCGTTCTAGATCAAATCTGTTTATTTATAAAAATATTTTCAAATAGACTCTCTATTGCAAATGCAACTTTTAACATTAAAATGCACTAGCTTATCTTAAAAGAAAAAAAAACACTCTGGCGTATACGTACCATTTGTATATGCTACTGAAATCGCTCACCACTTACCCTGACCTCGTTCTCAAACCCCATGCTTAATTTTTTGCATCAAATTTTATTGTTTGTTCAACCTCATGTCAGAACCGTGCCAAAGTTCAGCAGCTGTCGAATAAATATTGATGTTTAGCTTCCATTGTTAATTGCTCCGCTTCGCTTCCCTGATGAATTCAGGTTGATCTGTTCTACACCTAGCTGCTCCCTTTTCATTGAATTCATTGTTTTAGTACTATCAACAAAAAAACGAAAAAAAAAAAAAACACATAACAGTCATCATAAATCAAGGCAGCAGCAAAAATGAGGTCACCCTAATATCACCAAATCATTCATCTTATTCCCGACGTAAATATTTCTATATTTGTTTTACTCGTTTGCTTCCATTTTTGTTTGTTTTTTTTACATCTGAAAAAAACAATCCATCAATTTGAATTTAGCAAATCGAAATTTGATGGCCATGAAAAGGCTTTAAATCCATTAATAGAAAATCGAAGACGTCACGCCTTTGATAGCACACCAAACGCACCCAAAAATGAAAAAAAAAGGCCCACTAAGCGTTCGGTAATACATTGATATATTGCCCTTCATCTCTGCGAGAGCGCCATTCTACTCGGCAAATGGATGATGTGCCTAAAGGAATGTGTTACTTGAATTGGTTCTATCGAAAAGTGTAATTTATTGCGTCACATTTGTTGCGAAATTTATCGAGCCTTTTGCTCGTTATATTAATGACTGTCGTCGTTGCTATTAGTTGAATATTATATCGAACGACAATTTCCTTGTATTGATTTTGTATTTTTAGTTGAATTACCGCCCGAGGATGGGGCGAAACAAATGACACTAAAGACTGTTCCACTCGAGATTGAGATGTTATCATTATCGCTTTTGAAAAGTTTAAGTCTCAAATATCGATTTGAAGGAAACCCATCTCCCATGTTCACTCCGGCATTAATTTGACTTGGCAGACATTGGCTTACAAAAAAAAACTCACGAAAAGAGCTGCGCTACAGATTTTGCTTACAATTACATCTTGTACTTGTGAGTACCTTCTTCAGCTGAAACTACTCACGGATAATGTTAAAATGATGAAGGCGAGCGAAATGCGTTCTCATTTCCCGTCTTTGCTGTGTTGCATTTTTCTTTTTTTACTATTACATTCTTTACGAACAATACCACTCAGTGGGTGTTCATTTTTCAACATTTTCCATTGTCGACTGCACAAATTGATGTGCGATTTGTACCTACGCGCATTTCACATCGCAATCGGGAGGGAGAATCTTTAAAATTAATGCTATCCCATTGAACATGAACGGGAATCGAACTTTGGTATCTGCTTAGATTCGAATTTTCATCGGAAACTATGCTCGATGTGAATTGCCGGAGCGCTGTGAAATTAATTTCCTTCCGCATAAATCGAATTTTCCATTACATTTCAATAATGTTGCTACCCGCCCCATCGTCGGCGGCTTCGCTTCGTAGTCATAACGTTCAGGCAGGCATATGAACTCAAATGAGTATCGGATATGTGCATAGTTTACTATCGAATTAGGGTAGGTACTGCGTTGAGGCAGTTGTTTTGGAAAATTGTATGGAACTCGATTTATCACGCATGACACTGAGAGTGGAGTATCTGTCAGCAAAGTGGCTATAATATTCATATTTGAATCGTTTTGCGAATGCAAGGGAAACTCATATTCAGTTAGTAATTCAAAATCACCTTCCCAATCTCAAGGAACTCTCTCTAATAATGATTAAGTTGCAACCGACTCAAGTGTATACAAACCGAAAAAAAAAAAAACAAATCATCCCCCGGCTGGGTTTGGTTTTTGCCACGTTTTCAAAACAGTTTCCGCATATTATAGAGCCTCTTAGGTTTCTCCCCACGGGCTTAATGAATATTTTATCTGATTTCACTTTTTCATCCCATTCTTCTTTATCGCGCCCGACTCTTAACCAATGGACCTGCAGAAGAAAATTCTTCCACCAAAAATAAGGTAAAAGTAAAAAAATTGAAAAAAAAAATAGAAGGAAACTCCCGACGACAGGATCGTATGATATATTTGACACAGTCGACAATAATTTTTCCTCAGTAATTGAAAATAAAACTCCTTGCAGAGCAATGAAACATAAATTTGAATTATTCTCTCCCGAAATAAAAAAAAAAAATCCACACACAACTTTAACTTCTTCATAGTTGAAGTGAAGTCCTTACTTGCAATCCTCCTTGCGAGGGAATAATTTATTACTTTCCTTCATGTTTGGTGAAATCTATTTCGAGTTATAGCACCGTGTTAGTGGTTGGACTTTTACAGTTGCATTTATTGATCATATAAAGGGGAGAACATGATAGAGGGACTCAGTGGTAGCTACTTTGATACAAAGATGAAAGTTTGAGTGGTGATAACAACGGAGATGATGCGGGGCTGTAGTCTCTCCTTAATTTCATAAATTTGATTTACATTTATATAGTGTGGTGAAGTTTGAGTGATTATGTTTGATGTTTGCTTTTGAAGGTTGACTGTTGCATAAGGTAGTCGTATTCTTAAAAAAAAACAGTTGCTACTTTATTGAACCCCTCTTTCTTGTGCTCGTTGTAAAAAATGGGTGGAATCCATCCTCCTCTTCAAAAAACTTAAGGAAATTGCCTTCTTCTACCAGAACGTAAGGGGCTTACGGACAAAGTGCCCAAAGTTCCTAATAAATGTTTATAGTTGCTCATATGACATTATTATAATTACGGAGACTGGCTTACACGATGAATTCAGTAACTCCATCATTTTTCCTTCATACTTTGATGTAAACCGTTGTGATCGATCATCAGCAAATAGTGTTTACAAGCGGCTTGGTGGTGCGCTTATAGCCATTCTTAAAGACTATAAGGCGATAGAAGTTGACCTCAGCGATTATAATGACATCGAAATTTGTTGCAGCCGTTTTGACCTGACACTCAACGCTAAAATATACATCGTCTGTATCTATATTCCACCTAGTACGAAATTAGATGTTTTAACTAGATATATTGACGCTATCCGCTTCATTGTCAACCTTTTATCATCGACGGATATAATTTACATCTTTGGTGATTTTAATCAACCAAATATTCAATGGACATCGGGTGATTTGGACTGCACATATCTGAGCCCTGTCAACTCTTTATCTACGATTGGTGCTTTGATTGTTGATGGGCTCCACTCACTCGGTCTACTACAGGTGAATCACATCAAAAATATGATGAATCGTACCTTGGATCTCATCTTTACCAACAACAGTGACGAAACTCTTGTGTCCAGGAGTCTCACTCCTCTAGTTCCGGAAGACTCATATCATCCTTCTTTAAACCTTTTTTGTAAATTGAATTTTAACATAACTTTTAATTGTGAATCCTTCAGATTTGATTTCAAAAATGCCAGTTATAGTGATATTTGTGCAGAGCTCAATAATTATGACTGGGATCCTTATCTGTCATTAGATATTAATGACATTTGCTCTAAATTGTATGACGTTATTAATCTAGTTATGTTCAAATATGTGCCTGTTGTACGCATAAAAAATAGTATTAATTCATGTCCCTGGGACAATGAAATTACTCGCAACCTAAAAACATTAAAAAATCGAGCATATAGAAAATGGCGTTGTAGTCAGGCGAATGAGGACTACACTATATTTCGAAGGCTAAAGTCTGAGTTAAAAACGTCTCTCTACCATGCATACCTTATATATGTAAATGAAATACAGAATAGTATTAGTTCTAGGCCTGATAAATTTTGGAAATTTATCAATTCAAAAAACAGAAGTGATGGTTTTCCAGCCGCACTCTCTTTTGAGGGACATCTTGATTATTCTCCCGGTACTATTTGTAATAACTTTGCCAATTTTTTCCAATCAGTATATTCGAACCATGACTCGTTGATAGATGAGCAATTTTTTGATTATATTGATGGTTCCCATACTACTCTTTTTAATAATATGGAATTTTCTGAAGACAATGTTTTCAAAACTTTAGTGTCTTTGGATTCTAGCCTTAACCCTGGTCCAGATGGAGTTCCTCCTATTTTTCTTAAAAACTGTGCGTTTCCTTTACATAAAATTCTATGCCATATCTTTAATTTGTCTTTACGTACTAGCACATTCCCATCTGCCTGGAAAACTTCTTTTATAGTTCCCATTTTTAAGTCTGGAAGGAGAAATAAAATTGAAAACTATAGAGGTATATGTAAGCAATCTTCTAAACCAAAATTGTTTGACTCCCTTGTTACCGAAAGATTAAATTTTTACTGTAAGTCCCTTGTTTGCAATAATCAGCATGGCTTTGTTAAAAGGAGGTCAACTGTAACAAATCTTTTAGCATTCACGAATTTCGTTGTTTCTGAAATCAGTAAAGGTAACCAAGTTGATGCTATCTATACTGATTTTAGCAAAGCTTTTGATCGAGTTGACCATAAATTGTTGATATATAAACTTACTAGATTGGGTTTTCCAGTCTTCTTTTTAAATTGGCTTTCCTCCTTCCTCTCGGATAGACACCAAAATGTAAAGTTTCGTGGACATATTTCGAAAAATATATCTGTAACCTCCGGCGTCCCCCAAGGAAGTCATATTGGACCGCTACTCTTTATCCTGTTTGTAAATGACATCAGTCAATTTTTACCTGAATGCTTTTTGTTGATGTTTGCGGATGACTTTAAGATTTATATGTCAGGTAATGATAATCGTCCTTTTCAACTTTTAAATTCACATCTTCAGAAATTTCATCTGTGGTGCTCTAAAAGCAACCTATCTTTAAACATTTCGAAGTGCTCTGTCATGACATTTTCTCGCTGTAAGTCTCCTATCATGTTTACGTATTCCTTTGATGGTATTGCCATTCCCCGTGTTTATCTAATTAAAGATTTGGGTGTGTTTTTAGATACCATGCTCTCATTTACCTACCATGTTGAGTCCATCACAAACAAGGCAAATAGAACATGGGGAATGTTAAGGCGATATGCTTGTGAGTTCTCGGATGTTTATGTTCTCAAGACCTTGTGTATCGCTTTTGTGCGGTCTATATTAGAATATGCCTCTATTGTGTGGTGTCCATATTATCGAGTTCATATAACAAGAATTGAATCTATACAAAAAAGATTTTTAAGATTCGCTCTTAGAGGACTTCCTTGGCTTGATTCTAGCAACTTACCCCCTTATTTATCTAGGTTAAAATTAATTAATTTAGAGTAGTCTTTATTCATAGGGTTCTCATAGGAGAAATTGATTCAACGGACATCCTAAGTCTTCTAAATATTAATGTTCCTTCATTCGACCTACGGAACTCTCGATTTTTTAGAGTAGGCCACTCTCGTACAAAATACGGTCTATCATCATCAATTAATGGTTTAACGTCAGCATATAATGCAAATGCCATTTTAATCGATTTCAACTTGCCAGTTTCCTCTATAAAAAGAAAATTACTTGAGAATGTACAGTCATAGTTATTTTGCTTTACGTTTACTTTGTATCTTATTTATGTAACTTTAAATTTTAATTTTTGTGGTCTTATATCTATGAAAGATTTTATTCTTTGGTGATAAATAAATGAAATGAAATAAAGTCTTCTTCAACTACTTTGTAGTGTCGCCTTTAACTCGTTAGAGTAACCGCCGAGAAGCTTCATAAAATGATCTACCTTTGGACATTATAAAAGGCGTAATTAACGATATTAAATAGAGTAGGAAGATCTCCAAATGCTACCGTAGGTCAGCCCGCCTCAGTTTGTTATTGTAGAAAATAAGACAACCAGTTGCCTTGCTTTTCTGAAAAGTGTTTGCAACATGGAAATATTAAGGTAGCCTCTCTTATATGCGTCGCCAGAAAAAAAGAGCCAATGAGCAAAAAAGTGTCATTTCTGAAGCCATTTTGAATATTTAGAATTTTTGAACGATATAACAAGCATTGACTAGTTAAATACTATAATAGTGTTGTGATAGGCAACTGCGTTACATTTTATAGGTCTTCATTTGGAAATAACAACATTTGAAAATTTTTTGAGGAGCTTTCTCCAACTAAAAAAAGGAAGAAAATAGCAAAAATGTTTTCCAGGTTTAAAGTCTCCCCGGAAATGTGTTTGCTAAGGTGTTGGAATTGCGTTGCATAGCTGTGGTTGAGTCACGGTTTTGGGGATGAGCAGTGTGATTTTCCTCCGGGCAGAAGCACAACCCACTTGAGAAGGCTTGGGAGTATGCTACAGCTTTGTACACATGTTTTGTTGACTTGAAAAAGGCATGCAACCGAATTCCTTGAGGTAAACCCTGGAAAGTACTGCAGGAGTATGGACTTGAGGGTTCCTTTTCAGAACGATTTAATCTCATTATACAAGGTGGGCCGAAAGAGATCACCCTATTGGAAGATGTAGAATACAAGAGAATAAGCCATGGAGCGATACACTCCCCAAGAACGCGGAATAATTTCGAATTTTCGATTTTTCGACCAAAATCATAATGAGCGATGAGGCTCATTTCCACCTCAGCGGGCACATGAACAAGTAAGCTGTTCACGCTGGAGGCCATTTATTTCGAGCACTCCGCTGGTCAAACGACAGTAGTGGACGGTGCGCGCTATAGGGCCATGTTAAGCGAGTTTTTTTCTGCCGCAATCGGACGAATAAGGACTGAAGGACATGTGGTTCCAACAGGACGGAGCTACGGCACACACTGCGACAGCCACAACCGATATTCTGAAGGCGGCGTTCCCGGTTCGCCTCATCTCTCGTTTTGGCGATTTACACTGGCCCACAAGATCGCCCGATTTAACCGTTTCAGTCTTTTTTTTGTGGGGTTTTTTGAAGTCCCGTGTTTACGTGAATAAGCCCGAGACCCTAGAAGCCCTCAAGGACAACATTTGACACGAAAATGCCATAAAACGAGCCCGTATGGCAATCAATTGTGACGGCCGATATCATCGTCTCGACTTGAACAATAATACTCGAAAGGTTCAAATAAACATAATCGAAATACAGAATCGAAGTGTTTCATTTAGAAAAAAATGAGAGCCAAACAACATCGGATGACTTCCTTTGGCCCACCTTGTACATAAACTGTACAAGCTGCGTTCGGGTAAACGGCGTTAAATCAATACCTCTCACTGGTCGTTGGACTTTGTCAGGGGTGTGTTTTGTCTCCTCTCATTTTCATGGACTGGTTGTTACAGCTCAGTCTTGACGAAGAACGATTTCAATTGGGAGACCTAAGAATAAGTCATTTGCTCTTCGCTGATGACTTGGTTATTCTTGGGCCCCCCTCCCTGACGGAACTTCAGCGCGCACCTCGATAGGTTTGTAGACGTATATGTTGAAGCTGGGATAAAGGTGAATGTGAACAAGTCTGAAGTTATTGTGGTCTCCAGAACCCCTTTTCAATGCACTCTACATGTTAGTGGATTCCCATTAAAGCAGGTGGAGAAGTTTCTCGGGGTCTTATTCACGAGTGATGAAAGGAGCAATGCTGAGTTTTCCTGTAGAATTGGTCAAGCTGGATCAATTCTGAAACAACTAGGGCATTTTGTTATCAAGAGGACCGAACTCTTCGTTGTATTGCTGTTGTGACTCGCAGGGATTGTAAAAGGGATACCAGACATCACGTTAAACGCATGCTTCCAACTCGAAATCCAAGACGTGCTATGGAATCCGTGCCAATTAGCAGGCGTCCTCTAGGAAGGCTTAGGATGAGATGTTTAGATCAAATTCAAAATCTCTCCTCGGCCCGTATGGGGATTGCCCCGGATGATCTAGAGTCGGTGGCGGAAGATCAAAAGCTATGGACTGTCGAGATCCGAGATCCTACTAACGGAAGAGCGGCCATTAGAAATGAATGAATGCATGAAAGGTTCTCAAAAAATGCCAAATTGCGATGCATTTGCCTCCTTTGTACCTGTCAAGTTCTTTCAACTCCAAAAAGACTATATACCTACTTGTTTGCTAATGTCTGCAAACTTGATAAAGTACGCATCGAGATGTCCTCGAGATGTCCGTCACAGGGAAGGAATATGAGACCATCATATATGAAAAACATGCTTTATTTCACATCAACAAAAAGCTGAAATTAATATGCCCCAGCTCATAAATGTATGCAATGATAAAATGTATGCAATGATAAAACACATTGACGCATTTCCGTCCCCGCAAGTTAAATGTGTGCAACTACTGCACCTGATTCCAACAACGCGCGCTTAGATGTTTACACATCAAAAAAAAGAATTTTTTTTTTCAGTTCTCTTGAAAGTACACAAGTAGTTTTTGTTGACTTTAGAATACTTGTTTGAGCTGGGAAGAACCTATTTTACTTACTTAATAAGGTGGCTCTACAGTACGGGGTGGACCTGTGCCTAATTCAATACGCCTCTCCAGTTACCGCGATCTTTGCCTAACTACAGTTACGCAATCCAAGCGTGTTGAGATCCCTTCTACTTGATCGCACCATCTAAAGCGATGTCTTCCTCTACCTTATTCTTCCTCCGGTTTGGAATCGAAGACTTTTCCGGCCGGAGCGTTGGTATCCATTCGCTCCATACGTCCCAGCCTTCTTAGGCCACAGGTATAGCCATAGGTTAGGTTAGGTTAGGTTAGGTTAACGGATTGGTAGAGCCGCGTTAATCCCTACTATACCACACTAAAGTCCTTGTAGACCCATTGTGATGCCCTTTTTTGGAGGTTAATCGTTAGTGCTGTAGATGGTCAGCTCATGTCTCTCCTTCTTGTATCTACCCGGCGTCGTCCAGCCATCCTGATGTTCTCAAGAACATGTAAAGATCAGAAAGTGTAACATCAGAAAGTTTTCCTAAGTCTTGGAAGTAATAGCTTCCAAGTGTTCTTTTCCTCAAGTGACAGAGGCTCGGGCAGTGACAGAGGAAGTGAGGTGACTCCTCATGAACGTCGTCGTCCCCGCAGCCTCTACATTTATATCGTCATCTTTGAGATTTAGTTTCATCGCGTGGTTTCTTAGAAAGTAATGACCCGTTAGAGCCCCTACCAGCTTAGACAGCGGTGACCTGTCAAATCGAACCAGGTTCAGCCATACGTACAACGAAACCGCACAAATTTTCTTTAACTTGTTTTTACCACTTAAACTTGATGGTTGAACTAACTCTTGGTCTTCAAACGTTCCCCACACGTATGGGTGTGATGAAAAAAATTTGTTTGAGTTTCAGTTTTATGTATGGGGACCCCCAAAATTTACTGTTTTTATTTTTTTCTATTTTTGTGTAAAATCTTAATGCGGTTCACAGAATACATCTACTTACCAAGTTTCAACGGTATAGCTCTTATAGTTTCGGAGAAAAGTGGCTGTGACATACGGACGGACAGACAGACAGACAGACAGACAGACATGACGAATCTAATAGGGTTCCGATTTTTGCCATTTGGCTACGGAACCCTAAAAAGAGCAAAAGAAATTTTTTACGTACAGCTCGTATGGAGTTCGCTGTTAAAAGTTTCTCTTCCAGGCCCTCTTCAAAGCCCATCAACGCAAACGGGACCGCAAATCACTCGAAGAATTTTGCGTTCGAAGCGCCCAAGGAGATCTCCATCCGCCTCTGATAACATCCATGATTCTGCGCCAAAAGGCACCACTGGGATGATGAGGGTCTTATATATAAAGATGTAATTTTCAGAGTAAACAGCAAAGCCCACAATTTCAACTATGTCAAAAATATAGATTATGACGTTCTTTCTGATTTGTTAAAGTGCGTAGTATATCTGAATTTCGCTTTGCCTTCATTCATCACTAAACTCGTTTTTGCCGCTCATAAACTGACCTGCAAAAAACCTAGCGCCAACAAATTTACCGAATTTTAAAGAAGTATTAAATGCTTTGCTACGCAATGCATTCCTTCACGTAAATCAACTTTTCTGCATTCTTGGCAGTTAGACCCGTTTGTGAAAAAACATTTTATGTGGAAATTCACCTAAAAAAATTTCACCTGTGACTTGGCTCATTATACAAATTGGTATCCCCGTAATCGGTTCGACAGCAAGCCCAATAACGGTGTGACTATATTTACACTTGTTGTCTTTTATGGAGTAATCTTTTTCATCCCCACTCAAATGTGTCAAAAATCGCATTCCTGCAAATGACGATAATCTCCAATCTCTTGTTATCTTTCGCTAGATAATCCACACCGGACATTTTTATATTCCGTTTATTTGCATTTATTTTCAGATAAAACAAAACAGTTGGCACCTTGTCGAACCCTTAACTCATTGCTGGCTACCATCTCTCTTGATGAGCAAATTTTGTTCCACAGTCCTACGGCGAGAGTTTACCTACTTCCAGAATTTCATTATAAGCACTACGCCTGCTGTCTATAAACGATCAACAAAGGTAGATAATGCATAACACATTTCTAAAAATAAAAACAATGATTATCCAATAGCAACATAAATATCGTGTCCAGGTCTATTTGTATATAAACTGTAAGCAGCCTGTCAGTTACGATGTCGCTTGAATTAATGGATTGAAAAAAAAAGAAAAAAAAGAATCAAGGACATGAATCCTATAAATTTATTCTGTATGTAAATATTGGCAGAGAAACTTGCTAAGGACACTTCCTTTAAGTATTATAGAAAAGGGGGTAGAAGTAAATAAAAAACGATTTAAAGGATAAAGTTTTTCCATTCATTCCTATTCGTTTTTTTCTCCCTCTGCAGGGGGTATAATAAAATAGAAAAAAACTGGAGAAATACAAATTTTTTTTTTACTAAAAGTGGGGTTGACAGAAAACTCACACAAAAAGAAAAAGCAAAAATTGCATGCAATTGGGAATTTTTGTTTTATACTTTACACAACACATTCATTTGGTCATATTTTCGTTTTTTACTCCTTGAATTGTCGGTTAAAACGTTAAACGCACATAAATTGTCTGCAGGCATAGGACTAGGTACATTTTTTTCGATCAGTATTTCTCAGATGGTTTTTATTATTCTTTACGACTCGAAAAGAATTGCTGTGATCGATTTTTATTCAGGTAGGTATATAAGAAAAGAAAATTGCGAGAAAATTTATGGGAAAAGTTCCTCCTAGCGTGGTGGAGCAGCAATAATCTGTTGGCAGAGAACGGAATGCACTTTTAAGGTTTTAAGGGGTGCGGTTCGTTCAACTCACACACGCAGTGTCTAGTTTTTTTTTTTTTTTTCTTCCCATGAAGTTTGCGTTACCTTAGACCTTAGAGAAAGCGGACTTGAAGACAAATCAAATTTATGTGGTGTTTATAGGTAAATATTTTCAGTCAAAAATGTGTACCTACCTACCAATACCACTCCTAAAAGAAGTGATTTGCATATTTATGCGGCTCTATATAACATAAGTAGACGCAGTGGCTTAGTGGTTAGTGTGTTGGACTACTAAGCGAGGGGTCGAGGTTCGAATCCCGCTAAAAACCCAAATTCCAACTAGGGTTTTTTCACTGCGCGAGAGTATGAACTGTCTTGAAAGAGAGTTAGCCGTTTGGAGTCGGCATAAAATTGTAGATCCCTTTCATTCGTTCCAAAAATTAAAAACTTACACAAAACGAATGTTTGTGAGAAGCTAGGCCTAGGGTCCCTCCGGATCTGTTGCGCCATCTATTTATTTATTTTTATATAACATAAGTAGCATAGTTGGTAGAAAATTCTTTTCTCAAAGAAACACATACGTTTGATGACTATAAATAGATAGTTAAAAATGCTTCTCTCCCCACTGTCATTTCAAATTCTCTGAAATACATACCAGTGCGGTTCTCCATAACGGATTGAAGTCCTAAGTGCTAAGGGACAGCTTCTCCTCATCAACCGATCAATAAGCTGTCAAACATATTGGAAACGTGTGTATTCTCGCTCTTTTCATACACAAAAATTAACGCACCAGTGACTGATTACTAAAGCTACAATCACACGGCCATTTAGGTGCGTCATTTAAATTAAATTTAAACATCAAAATGACATATGAATTAAATTTAAATTTGAAAAGTTTTGGAGCTAAATGGCTCACCGTTTTTC
This sequence comes from Cheilosia urbana, assembly GCA_946477585.1. NCBI lineage: Eukaryota > Metazoa > Arthropoda > Insecta > Diptera > Syrphidae > Cheilosia > Cheilosia urbana. The sequence continues at coordinate 76,615,211 of OX297855.1, forward strand.
AGTGTTTTTGCATAGTGTGAATATGTTATGGGAGGACTCGGTTACAATCGCCCCAACTCGAAAAAAAAATGTACAACAAATTAAAAAAGAAACAAGTAACAATTTTTACAAATAAAACATTCAAAAATAAAAATGATATTTTTTTCTGTTTTCTTATTTTCTTTTACTTTCTGTTGTTTTTTTATTTCACTTGTCACAATTTGGTTAGGTGATGTCAGCTCTAAGTAGTTATTTTAGAGAAAACATAATTTTATTCAACAACTAAATTTTAAACTTAAAAGTAACATTGCTAAAAAGAATTATAATTAGGTATATTATTTTAATTAAAAAAACAAAATAACTGCCGACTGCGAGTTGTAGCCGATTATCATCGTAAATTTTAACTATCAGATCATTTGAATATTAAGACTTAAATTAACAATATTTTCAATATTAGCGTTTCTCATATTTTGAGAACTAAAAAAATAAAATCTAGGTATATTAACAAAATTGGAAGCCCTTAATAAAATTCACAAAATTCTTCAATAGAAAGTTAATCACTGATAGCTATGTACGTTTTGATTTAGACTGAAGTGAGCCTTTTATATAAGAAAAGAAGGAAAGCATTAAGAATTTATTACATACCTATTCTCGTAACCGGAAGGGAGGAAATCGCTATTGAACGTGTCAACTACTGTATCTAAAAAAGGATGTCGACTACTGTATCTGTTATGCTAGTTCAGTAAGCATCCTTATTCGACTATATTTTGGTACGTACATATATATGTCATCAGAAATTTGAAACTCGTTTAATTGAAAACCCCGCTTATATAACAAATTTAATTTGTCCCCTTGTATTTTTTTCAGTTATCCGAAATCCGTTTAAATGAAAAACCCGGTTAATTGAAATTAAAGTACCTAACGTTTTTTTCTCATTTCATTTCAACGGGTTCGACTGTATATGAAAATATGTAGTCGGAAAGGCAGGCACATGGAATAGGGACTATTTAATGTATGTAACTACCACAAACATTTTAATTGTCAAAGACTTACATCTTCTTTTTTGCAACTCTAATGGAGGAATTCCCTCTTATTTGGAGTTCCGAATCACCTTTAAACTGTAAAAAACAAGAGAAATTTATCAGTTTTTTATAGATAACGACAAATAATCCACTGTTGCCACTTTAGCTATTTCTAGCGTATTTTTAAAGCTCTCGGCGATTTTTAATAAAATGCTGTCGCTAAAAAAAAATTGGCGATTTCTAGCTACTTTTCATTATCACACCACCATGTACAAGAATCCCGTACAAGTAGCAACTCCGACCCATTCGAATATAATTTTTCAAGTACAAAAATGCTGCGGGTGTAAATAATTTGCAAGAACTGGCTGATTCGGCAATCACTGTGCTATCTCTTCCCCACTCAAATGCTAAAGTTGAACTAATTTTTAGTGCAATGAACATCGTAAAAAAGAAACTTCGGAATCAACTTTCAACCCTGACGTTGAATTCTATAATATTGATTAGAAATCAATTAAAAGTGATGAACAGGAGTTGCTGTAACTACGACCTGCCAAAAATATAGCCGAAGCCTCTACTTCAAATGGACAGCCAAGAATTAGATGATTCCATTTTTGAGCTGGAATTGGATTTGTAAATTTCAATTTATTTATTTTTTTTAAAACTTTTTTTTTTTTACTTCACATAATTTTTTTGTTATCTTGAACTTATTGGTTGTTTTGTTTGGCTCTGCGAAATAAGGCCCCAAAAAGAAAATGAAATAAGGCCCCAAAAAATTATACAGGAAACAACAACAACGATTTTTAATACAATTTGGGGTGTTATTTCCTTTTTTGGGGCGTTATTTCCGAATGAAAATTGGGGTGTTATTTCATTATGAAATAAGACCCCAAATTTGGGGCCTTATTTCATTTTCTCTTTTGGGGCCTTATTTCCTACAGCCGTTTTGTTTAATTCAGTATTTAATTTGATTAATATTTTAATAATTAACAGTTTATTTCAAAAATAAATACATATTTTTATGAACTTGCATTCAAATTAATATTTTAGCGATTTCTAGCGGATTTTCGCAATTCAGAAACTAACATTTCCAGCGGATTTTAGGTTACAGTCTAGCGACAATTTTTTTCCTCAGCGGCAACACTGAAATAATCGTCTATGGGCTCATTTAAGAGTATGTATAAACTTGTAATGTTACTCTCCCTGAAACTGTGAGTCAACTACGCTTCAACAGCAACCCTGTATGTACGCAGATAGGTCTTACTTCCGCACTTGCATGTGGAACATCCTAATTACAGACTTATATTTATGTGGCTGATTGAACTCACACGGCATGTACGATCTATTCACCGGGACCGGGTCATTACGAATTTATTATGGTATAGATAAACTCAGGTCAAATGTGCTAAATGGCTCCTCTGCTACCATTATCAGCTGGGTTAATTGAAATGTTCAATCAGCAAGCGAAACAAAACATAAAGCACGAAACACAATTACTACGCCAGCTTTATGTAACACACATAATCTGCATCGACAGAGTATGGTAGGTAGTTGGAGGTCTTAGGAGTGCGGCGACAAATGATGCCCGACAAATGTTAACCATCCGACGATAGATATTATGTGGTTCAATGTAATTGACGCATTGTAGTTTGTGACCGCAGCGACGAGCGTCGAACATCAAATACAGGCGACGAAGATTTAAATGGTCAACAAGGAGTTCATAAATTGAAGAGTTCCTGTTCAGAGTCGTACTTAGCGAAGTACTTATCGCTTGTTGCAACAGTTAGTGTGGGAAACCCTTTTTTCTGTTTATAAAAGAGGTTTCGGATTTACCTTCAGAAAAAACGACTTTTCCATAGAGGAGAATATTTTGTGAAACACACCAGTTCTGTCCGTAACTGGATCAGGGATCAATATAAGAACCAACTGAGAAATAAAATATGTATGAGAACTTACGTCAAACCCTATATAACTATAATTCTTTTTTGGGTGTTTCCTATTTGTTTCCACAAAAAGTACAACTGCCTAAATGTACATTTGTACGTACAAATGAAACAAAGCATTAATTTGTCATACAACCCCAAGCAATATTTATGTGTGGCTTATGCAATATTTATGAGCAATGTGTGTGTAATGACATTTACCTTAAATGTTATTTTAACACTCTCTCATGGGAAGGGGGGGTTCTGATAATGAATGACTGCTTTGGAGGCGTTTGTATTATTTTGTATTCAGATACAGCATGAGAATTATGAAAGCTGCACTGAATTATCTTATTGAATATAAATAGATGATTCTGTTGGTAAATAGCTTCAATTGAGAACTTAATTGATATTCCTGGGGGTCAATTCTCGGTCTATGATACTGTGAAGTGAAAAGCCTTTTCACAAGTTTACGCCTTTAGGGCGTAGCCTCCCAATTGGACGAACGATGAACTTATGTCGTAGGTTTTTATCAACAAATCTATCAAAATATATGTCTCCTAATACTTCTACAACATTTCGAGCCATAGTTTCTCAATCTTAAAAATGAAGTAGGCCATAAGTTAGGGTCTCCATATACCTCAAACGAAAAAAGGGACATACTTCTTTACAATCACAGTACACTAAACACACCCCCCCCCCCAACACTTTTTTTAACATGTTTTATGTACAACCAAAAAATAAATAAAACGTTGACGCAACAGGTCCGTAGAGACCGAAGGCTAGGCCTATCTTTCGAATTTGAATTTGAAACGCAAACATTGTACATTTGGTTTTCCAAATACGTTCAAGTTTGAAGCAAATAAATAGGTTCACAGCCTTTACGCAAATTCGATGAAATTCTGGTTAATAAAGAAGAATCTCTACGCGTTTCTTACGTTCACAGAATACCTATAACTTTAATTTTTCAGTGGAAGCTCAATTTAAGGCTACCAAAAAGGATACAAAATACAAATAAAATAGAATAAAAAAAAAACTCTAGCAATATCTCCAATAAAAACCCTAAATCTGGAAAAAAAAAACCCAAACTGGCAACGCTGGCTATAGCTGTGGGTGATGTGAAACAGAGAAGAAATAAATTAAATCGGAAAAGTGCTACCACTGCCATAGTAGTTACCCCCACCCCAGCACCGAACTTGACGAATTGTGGGGGCTGAGTAATGGTAAAGACTCTCGAGAATTTCTCCAGAGGAACCGTGAAACCAAAGGGTGCTCTCCTACCCGTCCTTCCTTTCTTGTCCCACTATTTCCATAACTTTCCTCCTAATTCTATCTTATCCCATCCTATTTCCGCCTGGGCTGGATAAAGGCGTTATACGACCCGTGCCGAGTATCAACCTGGCTGGGAGCCCAGTTTCAAAAATAGCCCGAGTCGCAAACGGAGTATCCGGATACCTGGCGCCAGCCTTATCTGTGTAATGCGGATCTCTGCATGGACCTTCCCTTCTCCGCTACTCGTGGGTCCATGAACAAAATAAATAAACAAAAACAAAAACAACAAATTTCAGAGTACGGTGCTCTTAAACTACCGGCTGGAAGTACTGCCTCTGAGTCCGCTTCCAGTACCAGCGTTCCTGCAACGACGGCAGCTAAGAACTTGGTCACCAAACCTGATCTTAGTCTTGCCGAAAGACGCAAAGAACGCTCAACTCAAAAACCCGGTGCTGCACGTCGTACTGCCTCGAGCTCGCGACACGAAAGCACCTCTACTAGGCAATACAGGGAGCGACGTACCGCCTCCAGAATTCTGGAGCGCTACAAGGACGTCGCGCTAGATCAGCTCTCTGTTAGGAACAAGGAATCGATCTCCTGGGCAACGAAAGTTGTTAAGGACTCCACGTCCAAAAGACAAAGGTCGATTGAGGAGTCCACTGTCGACCCAAAAAGAGTGAAGGTAAACTCAAAATTCACCTTATATGGGTGCCGGGCCATAGAGACATCCAGGTAATTGCATCGCCGATGAGCTCGCCAGACAAGGCACTACTATGTCGACTCTACCAGAAAAGAGGAGTCTCTATATGCCTCTTGCTACTTGCAAGCTCCTAATTAAACAAAACGCATTAAGTGCTACTAATCGCAGGTGGTCTAGCTGCTTAACGTGCCACACCTCGAAACAGATCTGGCCTCAGCTGGATTACAAGCGCTCAAAAAGTCTCATTACACTGAAAAGACCCATAATAAGCACTCTAGTAGGTGTCATCACGGGACACTGCATCATAGGCAGACATGCTCTCAGATTAGGCCTCCCTTCAAATGATTTCTGCAGAAGCTGTATGGACGAGGAGGAGGAGGAGACTATTCTTCACCTTCTCTGTACGTGTCCAGCACTGTCACTCCGTAGAAAACTATACCTCGGAGAATATTTCTTCGACAATCTCAGCGAACTCGCAAACATAGGTATCAACTGCCTCCATCGCTTCATTCTTAGCTCCGGCTGGTTCAACGGGTAGATAAGGAGTCGATACCGATCCTGTGGTAACACAATGGGCCTAATTTGGCCTAAGTGAGGCTGCATTTGAGGCGGCCTGCCACTCTAACCTAACCTAACCTACCACTGCTAGTTTTTATGGGCGCACTGAAAAGTTTTAAAACGAGGGATTTGCTTTTATATTGAAATTGATATATACATTCACATATATATTAAAAAAGAGAACAAAAAGAGGACTTGAACTTTTTCCAAATCTTGAATAAAATTTATAAAGTTGTTTCGAAAAGTTCCGGAAATTTGGGTGAATTTTTCAAAATAAATTTGGTTCATTTTCCAAATACATATTTAGATTTATATTTCGAAAAATTTATAAAGTTATTTTAAAAAATTTGCGCGAATTTCCAAAAAAATATTTCATTATGAAATAAGACCCAAAAGAGGAAATGAATTAACTCCCCAAAATTAATTTGTTATTATTAATTGTTACCCTTCCGACATGGAATACGTATGGGGGGGGGGGGGAATTCTGCCCTCCTCCAACCCCAAAATTGGGGACTTATTTCATTTTTTTGGGCCTTATTTCATCGCAGTGCGGCCTTATTTCATATTTGAAATTTGGGTATTATTTCATTATGAAATAACATCCCAAATTTGGGGCCTTATTTCCTGCAGCCACATTAAAGACTGAACAATCAATTTAATTCAACATAGAAAGCGCACCAACGATTTAATACTCGAAGCAGGATTTATCATTCAGTACATTTAAGTACACTTTTTGACAGCAATCATGATGAGTTCGAGAATCCAAAAATAAGTGCTCCAAAGTGATTATATAAAGAAATCCTATGGAAATTGAAGTGATAAGTTAATAATATATAACTTCATAGATGGGGAAAATTCAGAGTGCGCGAAATATAAATAAATTGTGCAAATCAGCGCGACAAACTCAACGAAAGCAAGTGCACTTTGACACTTTGATGATAATCATCAAAGTGAAGTCTCCTTCAATACACTTGAACAATCACATAGACGTTCTGCTATATCAGGCGACTTCTAAAAATATTATATCATCAACCGGCATCCTTTAATCAAATTTCAATTAGTATTCCGCGTTAACACACCCTTAAGTGTGCGGCTGAGTACTCATGAATTATGCAAACATTACACCTTATACCCGTAGTGGCAGAGGGCCTTTGCCTTGGTTGTGTTTGCCCAAGTTGTCTTTGCTTTGTAATTAGACAACTTAAGCGATGGAAGCCAGACACCAGAAGAGTAACACGTTCAATTAACAATTTGACATTGACAATTTACAAAAGGGTAAGTATAGTTCCGACAGCATAAGGACATTCGTTGGTAAAACAGCGATTAGGGATACTCGAGGTAAATGTAGGTGTTATGGAGAGATGACCTATTTTCAGTGAAATGGAAGCTTTAGGAGGGTAACTGTATGAATGGTATTGCTTTTGTTTACAAATTTCCAACTAAATATCTATAGAAACGTTGCGGCAAAATATTCAACTGATGGATGTATAACGCGTACGTTCATTCAGGTCGCCAGCTTATGAAAGATAACCCAAATGTCAGATGCAATGGATAAAGTAGGTTCATTTTCTATTTTTCTCCTTGGTTTCAGTTTGTAAAGACTGCGATAAGAAATATTCATGCAGAAATTATTTTCCTTTGAACTGCCCATCTTAACGCCAGTGGCTTATTAATCGAAATAATTTTGTTATTATTATTTTATTTAATGATCCTAATCATGACTTCAACTTTCATTTTCATTGCTTTGGAGTTTGTTTCATTATACCCATATAACGCCAAGCATAATGGGTCTTATCATCCTTCCCTAAACCTAACTTAACCTTATTTCATTCTACAAAAAAAACAAAAAAAAACTAATGTTCTTGCTTTATAAATTAATAGAGAGAAAACTTCTCCTGTAGGTATAGTCTATCGGTACATTGAATTTGGAGTTGTATAAACAATAAACCCTAAGCCTAACTCACTTCAGTCATTAACTGTTTTTTTTTTTTGGTGCGATTTGATAATTTTAATTTGGATTCGTATTGATCCGGGTGAAAACATGACAGAGCCGATTGAAATTTTTTAACGGAAAATCGTGGAAACCCGAAATTATATATATTTTTTTTTTAATTTTCTATGACAAAAACTTCGGAATTGGCAATCGTCTAATTTTGCCCTCCTCTAAAAACTCATATACAGGCAAATCGTGTAGTAAGAACCACCCGTCGTGGAAATGATTTTTAAGATTAATGGAACATTATTTGACGACAAAACCGAAGGACACGTGCAAAACCTTTCAATTTAAATCGAGCTGGGTTTCGTTATGCTTTCGCACTCGCATACAATTTTCTCCGGTGAGTTAATATTGGGCAATTGAATGACGTCTGCCAGTATTAAAATGCATTCTCCGCAATATGAAATGTGTCCTTTTCATTTCGTCATTCCAATTTAATTGAACAGACTTGCTGTTGCGTGAGTAACATAGCAACAAAACCTGGCAACAAGCACTATCAACATCATTATCATCAGAACGAAATTGGCTTGCCAACACATGCGAACCAACAAATAATGCAATAGCTTGTAACATAGCAACGAAAGCTTCTGTAAATGCAAGCAGAAAAGCACATACCAACTGCAGGTAGCATAATATTATCCGCTTATCTGTATCGTGCAACGAATGGCTTGTAAACAACACATCCAAGGCCAAGCAACAGTTCATATTAGACGACACAAAATTATGAAGAGCATGTAGCAGCATTTTCGCCTTATCACCATCTAGCGTACGCAAAAAGTAAAAACAACAAGAAACCACCGTGGAGATGATATGTGCACTTTTGGCAAAATTGTGGGTCCACAAGCAAGTGTTTAGTCAGTCTGATTTTGGTCTTCAGCCCATTAGCTTCGATATTTCAAATGTTAATCAAACTAAAAAAAAAATAAGAATTCAATTCTGTTAAGTTTTTAAGCAAAGAAAAGATTAAAATAAAATAAAAAAAACATGAAAATAAGGACTTAAAGTGTTTATATTATTGAAAATAAAAAAATTTGAACTGAAGAGATATGACTCGTGCAGTCAGACAACTTTCGAGATTGCATTGTGAAGAATGAGGTTAACCAACTGCATTTGATTTCGTTTCGGCACAATTTGAAATTGAAAGTCGGCTCAGTTTTAATTTGTTTGCACAATCTTCGAAACTTAGTAACGGACAGCATTTTATTGTGAAGAATGTCAAATCAAATGTTATTGAAGTGACGATTTTAAAGGGAAAATTCAAGGGCGAAGATGTTTAGTTCGTTCTTTTACTTTCGTAATAATGGAAAAGACTGTCAAAATGGCTGTGTTGGGGATAGATTCTGTTTCAGTAAAGGACACTAACGAAAAAGTTAGGGAACGCTTTTATAGTCATTCTTACTATAGTAAAACTGTAACTTTTTTTCCGGCTGTAAACTGTGCGCTATGAATAGATTCAAAAAGTACTGCACGAATTTGATTCCGGTTTTCACAGTTGCATAGGAAATTGTTCAGATTAGGTTATAGGATATGTTTTACCATTATTCGCTGTCCGGAAGCGGAAATCTAAGCTGATATCTAAGAAAAGTTCTAATTCTCGAATGCCCTTAAGCTCCTAGCTTTGGATCCAAATGAAATGGGATTTTTTAATACAGAGTCCAATTATTTTCAAAGATTTTAAGATATAAATCATCTTTGTACGGTATCTTGAAGTCGAGCAATAAGCAATAAACAATAAATATTATATAATTCAAAAAAGTAAGATGTTCGATTGAAGTAAGATCGTTGGATTTTCTGCGGTGCGCTTTTTCTTTGTCTTTTTTTATGCACCTTTTGGCTCACGTTTTTAAATTGAACTGGAGTATTAGTGAATAATGAGTTGAGTAGTAGAGCGAATGAGATGCATGGGGATGGGGCATGGTTAAGCATGGAGCTGGAGCATGGGATTGAGAGAGATAGGTGTGTAATTGAGATTGAGAGGGAGTCAATACTCAGTTGTGATTGTGATTGTGATTTAAAATGCGTTATAGTGATTCTGATTTTATAGTGATTCATGTGCATGCCCAGCCCATACACCTGTTTGTGCAATTGCACGTTTTTTGCTTTATGTTTTTTTTTTTTAATTTGAACTTGAGGATATTTGTGTTTGAATAGTAAGTGAGCGAGTGTGGCGCATATGGATTATGGGATTGAGAAGGATGGGGTATAAATTGTAACAACTAATAATAACAAGTGGAATGTAAATGAGATTAAGAGGGAATAATAGAAGTTAGAAGTTAGTTAGTTAGGGACATCAACGTTGGAGCTAATCCTAAATTCGCTCTTGCTGTTACTTTCAAAGTCGCTATATTAATCTGTTTCTCGCATTACTGACAGTTTTTCTTCTCTTTTTTTCGGGTAAGCTACTTTTTGTATAACGCTAATTATTTTGTTTTAAAATTTGAGAAGTGGAACTCTGGCGAAGCAAGGCGAGCACGGGTCAGCTAGTCTATGATAAATGACAGACACATAATTCAAAAACTAAAAAAAGGGGTACAAAAAGTCGTTCAAATATCTGATAAACTCGTTTTGGCTAATTTTAATTTATTAACAATATTAGTTGATTCATTTAGCGATTTAAGTGATTTGGATTTAATCGAACTTCTTTTTGATAAATCCCAGTATGTAGAAGAATTTGTACTGTTTGAACTACAAGCATTCGGGAGAAGGAAAACGCAACACTGCGTTAAAAAATACATTTGGGAGATCGTTCCTTCGTGGAGGAAGAAGAACTTCGACGGCACTTTCGAAAAGAATCTTCACTAAATTTAATTTGGCCACCTGTTGATATAATTTTAATACACAAGAAATGAAAGCATATGCATGACTCTGCCAAATAGGACAACAAATTTCAAATCATGTGGTAATTGTCATGTCAGGTTTCACATTTTACAATTCTTACACCAAGAAATATTCTGAGTAAAAATTCGTAAGATTCTCAGTGGAGGGCTAAAATCTTGTTCTCTCTATGACGCTCTCATCTTCGATTTTTTCGACTTACGGAACAGCATTGAGTAAATATTTGTACGAATTTGCATCATTCCGCGGATTCTGCATATCCCGTACCATTTAACAGTTGTATTTAATCGTCTTAAGTTTTCCGCACGTCTCGCTTTGACTTTAACAACAATTAATACGTCGCAGGGACAATCGTTGTATGTTTTTGGCATCAATCTTGAATTCCCATGGTTAACTGTATGTGGCTAGCTCACTCATTGGGATTTGATTTAAGAACGTCGACATTGTTACATGTACTTCAGTTTAACTTTCGAATAAAGGACTTGAATTGAACGAATTAAATGATAAGCAACATGTGCATACTCGGAAATAGTATATTTATTAAGTGCAGCAGCAGTTATAGCGAAAGAACCAAAAATGAATATTCTCATTCATTATCTATCTCTGCGCCTGTTCGGCACTTGCTAGAACCGAATAGCGACCTCTAAAAAAACATTCTAATAGACCACCTTGAGGAAGAATGACTTTATTTAAAATTTAAGAACTTTCCGCACACCGCAGTTTGAATCTAAACTCTGCTCTTCTACAAATTGCAACTACACGCAGCCAGTGGCACTTGTTGTTTTTTTTTTTTTTTTTTGATGTGTAAACATCTAAGCGCGCGTTGTTGGAATCTGGTGGAGTAATTCCAGACATTTAACTTGCGGGGACGGAAATGCGTCACTGTGTTCTATGATTGCATACATTTTATCATTGCATACGTTTTATCATTGCATACATTTATGAGCTGGGGAATATTAATTTCAGCTTTTTATTGATGTGAAATAAAGCTGTTTTTGTTATTTCATAATATATCAAGAATACGGTTATTACAATTCCCTCTTTTCTCAATGACGTGTATCAAGCCACACATATACCGCACGCACGGTGTTTACACATATTTCGGGACTGTTGGCTAACGAAACAATGGCTCTTTTGCGCATCAAATTCAATGGCCGTGTTATCTCACGTGGTGGCGATGTCAATTGACCAAGATCATGTGATTTGACACCGTTGGACTTCTTTCGTTGGGGTTATTTGAAAGAAAAGGTGTACATCGATAAGTAAGCAAAAATTCAAGAGCTAAAAGATAATATAATTCGGCACATTAATGGCATAGCATCTCAATTATGCCTCAGCGTCATCCATTTTTGAACCATAACAGTTTTATCATAAAGCTTAAACAACTTTTTCACGCCTCACATTTACTCGCACTCTACCTGCCTTATTTTATTTTGTTTCAAAAGTCAAATGGATTTCCGTTTCTATCCTCTGGCTCATAAAATAAATATTTACATTCTGTTTCGTAGTTTCATAACCATTACGAAAGACCATTAAAACTTTAACAAAGTGCAATGCACAACCAGCCCAACAGCTGCAGTTAAAAAAAAAAACACAGAAACTTCTCCAAGGTTATGTCTCACTCGGATCATGGTAATAAAACTTTAGTTTTATGCACGTTTTGCAGTCAAGTTCGGCATCATACAATATACAACATGCCTTAGGTGAATTTCTGCCAACATTTGCTGTTGTTGTTGTTGTCTACCTACCAAATATTTGCTTGGGTCTTTTCAAGGCTGTCGCAGTTTTAAATATTTTCAAACATATCTCCGACGGACTCTTGACAAAATCATTAAACAGACAATGTCATTGTGATCCTCAATAAAAAAAATACCGTTCTGTCTGAGATCCTATGCTCTCTGATATCTGAGATAAAACTTGCCATCAATTTGACGATAATGTTGTAGCACAGCTCAGTTCACTCGGAACGCGACTGTAACTCAAATTTAAGTGTAGCGTAAAAATAAAATCCCACAGACAGGACATTCACGATTCATTGCTCTGCAAGGAGTTTTATTTTCAATTTTGTTACTCCCGCTGGTAGAAATTTGTCACAGGGAAAAGAAATATTAAATTATTATTCAACTCTCTGACAGGCAGTAGTCTACCCATAATGAGGTCATAATGCCCGCGGGATATACTGTCTACTGATGGCCAATTATTTTCAGCTCCTTAGCTTTTGACATTGCTACTGGTTACATTTTTTCTTTCATTTTGGAAGATTTCTCAAACCAAAAGACCAAACATTCGCGACTCATTCAGACGGTCTGATGAGAGGAGCCGAAGGGAAAGTCATTGGAAAATAAACTTAACCTTCTCGAACGATTCTCACAATTTTGGTATTAGGCACATTGAGTGCCTCATAAAATTGACAGTACATAATTTGCAAAAACAAATCCCAACCCAATCCAATTCGACAAAGCCATTCGAAGAAGCGACTTCAATCGATTTGTGTAATTCGCTTCGCCAATATTCATAACCTTCGGTAAATTATGTTTTTGCCTCGTCGAGTCATTTGTTTTGTGTTTGTTTGAAAATTACGCACATTACCATTTGAAATAACCCCCGATATAAATAATGCACATCGATTTCAGTGAATTGACGGATGATTTGTTTGCTCGCATTTGCTATTGTTGTGCCTTTTTAAGGATTTATTAGTTCTCATTAAAAATAACAACGTAATGGGTTGGGGTATTGACCATTTGTGTTTGTGTTGTTATGTTAAGCTACTTACCCGGCCTGAAAAATGATGCGTCGTTCGGCGAAAAGTGGAGTGAATAACATGATTTATTGATGTGCTCTGTGGGCTGTAAGATGTTAGGAGGGGAGGAGATCTTCTAAGGCGTAGATTGGTTTCTTACTTGGCGTGGTTACCCTTGTTTGTGTGTTTGTTTTGTCAATTCGTTGTTGATTAGATGGGTTTACCAATTTACAGCAAGTTGATGAGGATCTTGGAGATTAAACATTGGAAAACGTGGACACGCTATAGATTTGCACCAAGTGAATGAAAGTACTTTTCATCCAGAATACTGATCCTTTTGGTAGAAAATATCGTGAATAGCAAACGCTTAAGTTGCATTGGAAATTACATTATCCAAACTGTGAAGCCATTTTGGTATTAGCCGTTTACAAGTACAAAAACCAGAAACCTCGTTTCTTTCTACTGAATATTTGACGACACCACTGCCCATTTTCTACTACTGCTTCAGACGTCACTTAGTGCTGGGGACGCTACAAAAGTAGAGCGTCAGGGACAGCAAACGACGAACGATGAATTAAACGAGCCAATAACGAGCCGAAGTTATTAAAATTTACTACCGAAATTCGGAGTCAGTGGCCTCAACGTTAAGAGCGCTACGTCCAATTTATGGTCGTCATAATCGTCCTAGCAGACCAACAATTGAGCGTCTAGTGGAAAAATTGGAGTCCACAGTAACAGTAAAAAATATTCCCGTGCCAGTGAGACAAAGAAGTGCCCGTAGTGTCGAGAATATTGCTGCCGCTGAGGCTTCAGTTGAAGAAAGCCAAAATGTGTCTCTCCCACGTCGTTCTCAAGCGTTGGGCATCTCTGTGACGCCGTTGTGGCGAATTTTGCGAAAAGATCTTGGCCTACATCCTTACAAGATTAAATTGACGCAAGAACTGAAGCCGCTTGTCCACCAGAAGCGTCGTATGTTCGTGAATTGGGCTGAGCAACAACTTGCAAATGATTAGGATTTTCATCGAAAAATCATCTTCAGCGATGGGGCTCATTTCTGGCTCAATGGCTTCATCAATAAACAAAATATGCAGTATTGGTCAAGCAGCAATCCACACGTACTCCATGAGTCATCATTGCATCCCGAAAAAATTACGGTTTGGTGTGGTTTATGGGCCGGCGGCGTCATTGGGCCGTACTTCTTCCGTGATGATCAAGACCGGCACGTTACTGTGAATGGTAATCGCTACCGTTCAATGATAACCGAATATTTTTGGCCCCAATTGGATGATATGGACTTGGAAGACATGTGGTTCCAACAGGACGGCGCCACAAGCCACACAGCGAAAAACACAATCAATTTATTGGAAACCAAGTTTGGAGAACGTATTATCTCACGAAATGGTCCAGTCGCTTGGCCGCCTCGGTCGTGCGATTTGACGCCGTTAGACTATTTCCTGTGGAGCTACGTCAAGTCTATGGTCTATGCCAACAAGCCAGCGACGATTGATGAACTTCGTACGAATATCGAACGTGAAATTGCAGCAGTATCGGCCGATTTATGCTTGAAAACCGTCAAAAATTGGGTTCAGCGTCTGGACTTCTGCAAGCGTGCCCGTGGTGGCTATGCAAAAGGAATCGAGTTTCATACATAATGGCATCGAACTTACTGTCACAAGAATAAAGAATTTCATTGACACCCAAAACCGTTTTTGTTTTATTAAAAAAAACTTTTGTAGCGCTCTTATTGAAAAACCCGATATAAACAAGGCGGGCCAAAAGAAGTCATCCGCCGTTGTTCGGCTCTTAATTTTTTTTTTTTTTTTTTTTGAATGAAAAACTTCGATTCTGTTTTTTGATTATGTTAATTTGAACCTTTCGAGTATTATTGTTCAAGTCAAGACGATGATATCTGCCGTCACAATTGATTGCCATACGGGCTCGTTTTATGGCATTTTTCATCACTTCGGCGACAACTTCGGTCGACAGATTCTCGCACTCGTGTCGTATGTTGTCTCTGAGGGCTTCTTGGCTCGCGGGCTTGTTCAAGTAAACACGGGACTTCAAAAAACCCCACAAAAAAAGAGTCTAGAATGGTTAAATCGGGCGATTTTGCGGGCCAGTGCAAATCGCCAAAATGAGAGATGAGGTGGCTCCGTCCTGTTGGAACCACATGTCCTCCAGTCCTAATTCGTCTAATTGCGGCAGAAACGCCTCGGTTAACAGAGCCCTATAGCGCGCATGTTGTGGTTTGACCAGCGGCGTTCTCGAAAAAAAAATGGCCCGATGACTCCTCCAGCTTGAACAGCGCACCATGCAGTAACCTTGAGCGAGTGTAATGGCTCCTAGTGCATTCCTCGTGGATTTTTGGTGCCCCAGAAGCGATAGTTTTGCTTGTTCACGTACCCGCTGAGGTGGAAATGAGCCTCATCGCTCATTATGATTTTGGTCGAAAAATCGCCCACTTCGTCCTCGAGATTGAGGATGGCTTGGGCGTAGGTTACACGCGTTTGGCGGTCGACAGGCAGCAGCTGATGCACGGACTGGACTTTGTACGGGAACACGCGCAAGTCATTGACCAAAATTCGCCTTAGGGACGATCGGCTGATGGCTAATTGCGAGGCACGGCGTCTGGTCGATGTTTCCGGCGACAGCTCGACATTCTCGCCAACAGCGGCGATATTCTCGGCACAACGGGCGCTCCGGGGCCGGCTACTCTAGGCAAAGTCTCGTGTGGTCCCATACTCTTCAAAGTTGGTGGCCAAACGGCGCAGTGTTTGCGCAGTCGGTGTCGGACGGCCGTGGAATCGGCGACGGAATTCGCGCTGCGCCAACACTACAGGCGAATTGTTTCGCAAAAAAATAGACACGATTATTCCGCGTTCTCGGGGAGTGTGTCGCTCCACGGCTTATTCACTTGTATTCGACATCTCTGTCTAGTCCATTGGCGGCCATTTGCAAAAATAAGATCATCTTCCAATAGGGTGATCTCTTTTGACCCACCTTGTATATACATATATGACATAATGTTTTAAGTTGTTGGAATCCTCGTACTTCACCAGATTGCTTTATATTGCTTAAAAGAGCATACACGAATAGAACTACATATTTCGAGGCTTAAGTGAAAAGCGAAAGCTTATTCTCATGAATCTATACCGAGGTATCATAAACACTTTTTGGAACTCATAAATCGTTGCTAACATGCAATTACTGTTGCAGAGCTCTCACAATTTTTTTAGATTCCCAAGTAACCCCCAATAATAACTCAGTTTTTGCAACTGCAATTAGTTTATAGCTTAAAGAGCCCCTCCTACCTACTCCTCACTGTCAATTAGGAAAATCACAGCATTTTCCCCAACACTGTTAGCTAATTAGGATTTTTCAATTTTCAAGCCCCATTTACAGTTTTAGTGCGCGCTTATTGTTCTTCCGCAAACAATTATTTCCTTACAAAACGGATTGTATACCCCTATGCAACCCCATCCAGATAATACACTTGATTAGCTCTTACTCGAACCCCTACAAATATCGGCTCACAATCGTTCAGTCTTAATTACGATTCAATAAAAGTGTATGGCATTATAAAAAGTCTTCTCTCCCACACTCACTCATGTATAACGCCGGAATGCATTCACTGCCGACTCTCCTCATGTGCTTAATTGAATTACGTTTTCATATTTGCGTGGATGTTCGCTTCATTACTCTGCATATATGGGTACGAAAACAAGTGCTTCCTTTTAAGCCAGTTTCGTATCTTTGAGAGAGAAAAAAAAAATCGCTTCCTATAACAGACAAAATATTGTTAATCGTCGAGTATCGAGGTGCATGGAATTATTGCTTTACAAGGTTTAAAGGAAATTAAGCATTCACCCTCTGCAGGAGGCACAGTAAATCCTTCCTTTGCTCACTGCCAAGAGCGAGGCTTATTCATTAAATTATTCGAATGTTCGAACACCATGTAAACTGTCGAACCTCGAACATACCTTGGGCTCAATTGGAAATCGTTCTTCGTAGGTACAGCAATAACGTTAATTTTAATGCAGACAAAGTGGGTCAGTAAAATTCTGATAAAGAAAATAAAAGGAATTCAATTATGCACGTTTACTCTGAGATAGTTATAATGTAAAAATATGGAATTAGAACGGCTTGTGAGCGAATTCAGATAGATAATTTTGGTGTGAGTTGAGGGAGATAATTTATTAAAATATGTGTCAGCTGAACCCGAAGTAATAATGTTGAGGATTTTTCCTCGTTGTTATATCAAAGACTGCTGAATTTTCAGGAGTGAGGAATTGGAATTTGTTATTCGACATAGAAATCGAATCGTTCAACCGATTAATCTAAAATAGATCTAACGATTCTGATGAAGAATTTTCGATAATCACGTTTCACGGGCGACTTTTGACGCCGTAGGTACTAGCTGATAAGGCGTGAAATTATTTTCTTTCTTTGAGCGCAATTTAACCCTGACATCTGATTAAGGGAAGTATTGATGTAGTGAAAGTTTGGTGTATCATTCGTCTAGATGCGCATCGAAACGCTGGTCGAAAATGTCAATACTCGTCCCAAATGCATCTAAAAATGCCTATAAAAACTCATCCCAAAATTTGTTTAGAAGCGCATCAAAGCTCTGGTCCTAAAATGTCAATATTCGTCTCAAATGCATCTAAAAGTGCTTATAAAAACTCATCTCAAAAACGCGTCCCGAAATTCGTCCAGAGACGCATCGAAAATTTGGTCGAAAAATGACAATATTCGTCTCGATAGGGAGCTACCATATAAATGCTTTCGCTCTAGGAAAATCTTAAGAAAATTCAAAGTCAAAGACCAGTTTTATAACGTATTTTGACGATTTTTTTAAAGTTTTTTTTCATCGCGTTTTAGACGCGTTTCCCGTTTACTATTTTGAACAAAATATTTTGACGCGTTTTAAACGCCTTATTTTACTCTTTTTCCGACGAGTTTTTATAAAGGTTTTTTGATTCGTTTTGGTTGAGTTCTTAGACTCGTTTTTCAACCAGAGTTTTGATGCGCTTCTAAACGAGTGCTATGCGTTTTTGAGATGAGTTTTTATAGTCATTTTTAGATGCATTTGAGATGAAAATTGTCATTTTTCGACCAGAATTTTGATGTGCTTCTAGACGAATTTTGGGAAACGTTTCTTAGATGAGTTTTTATAGGCATTTTTGGATGCATTTGAGACGAATATTGACATTTTTCGACCAGATTCTCGATGCGTCTCTAGACGAATTTTGAGATGCGTTTTTGAGATGATTTATTTTTGGTAAGCATTTTTGGATGCATTTGAGACGAATATTGACATTTTTCGACCAGAGCTTTGATGCGCTTCTAAAAGAATTTTGGGATGAGTTTTTATAGGCATTTTAAGATGCATTTGAGACGAGTATTGACATTTTTCGACCAAATTTTCGATGCGTCTCTGGACGAATTTCGGGATGCGTTTTTGTGATGAGTATTTATAAGCATTTTTAGATGCATTTGAGACGAATATTGTCATTTTCCGACCTGAGTTTCGATGCACCTCTAGACGAATTTTGGGATGCGTTTTTGAGATGAGTTTTTATAAGCATTTTTAGATGCATTTGAGACGAGTATTGACATTTTTCGACCAGAGTTTCGATGCTCTTTTAGCCGAATTTTGGGATGAGTTTTTATAGGCATTTTTGGCATTTGAAACGAATATTGACATTTTTCGACCAGAATTTCGATGCGCCTCTACACAAATTTTGGGATGCCTTTTTGAGATGAGTTTTTATAAGCATTTTTAGATGCATTTGAGACGAGTATTAACATTTTTCGACCAGAGTTTCGATGCGCTTTTAGACGAATTTTGGGATGTGTTTTTGAGATGAGTTTTTATAAGCATTTTTAGACGCACTTGAGACGAATATTGACATTTTTCGACCAGATTTTTTTTACAGGCATTTTTAGATGCATTTGAGATGAATATTGACATTTTTCGACCAGAGTTTTGATGCACTTCTAAACGAATTTTGGGATGAGCTTTTATAAGCATTTTATGATACATTTGAGACGAATATTGACATTTTTCGACATGATTTTTGATGCGTTTTTATTCCAGTTTTCTCAACGTGTTTGTTGATCCGATTTTCAGCCGCATTTTAATACGAGCGTTTCAAAGGTTTTTTGCTAGTTTTCCGACGAGAGATTTTCTTAGATGCGTTCTTAGCCGCTATCCTTGACGTTTAGTCACGTTCTTGAACGAATTTTACCGAGTTTTGGGACACGTTTTAGATGCATTATTTGACTAGTTTTTCGACGAGTTTTTAGATGCGTTGCTAGTCGTTATTTTTGACGTGTATTTAGACACGTTCCTTAGAATTTCGTCAAGTTTTTTGAAACATTTTAGACGCACTATTTGACTTGTTTTTTATAAATGTTTTTTAATGCGTGTTAGGCGATTTTTTCGACTCATTTTTCGACATGATTCGTGGCGATTAGATTTGAAGTGCTTTTTCGCCGCTTTCTTATCGAGTTCTGCGACTAGTCTCAGACTTTCTTGAATCGTTTTCTGACGACTTCTTATAAGCAATTTTGTACGCCTTTGGGACGAGATTTTCGTTGCTTCTTTAAAGTAGTTTTTGACATTTTTTTTAAATGAGTTATAATAAAAAGTAATCCTTTTTTTGACGCGTATTAAACGATCATGAATATTTCAGATATGCTATGACTCTATGATATACGACTTTCCTAACTCCTAAGGCTTACCAACAGTCTCAAGTATATCCAACAGTTATCACTTGTAACGCATTTATATTGCACTTGTTATATTTTCCAGATACACTGCGTCATAGCATAAAGTTTTTATCGCTATTGCGAAAAAAAAAAATCTTCTCAAACATTTGAAAAGAATAACTCCTTGGCCATCCACCAGTACCTACATGCTTGAAAAAAATATTTCCTACGATATTAAAAGCAAATAATGGTCGTTATTCAATGGGAATAAAATAGCAAACCCTCTGCGCTATTGAATGTCCTGAATGTCTTTTTCATGAGAAATGTATAGACCCAAAGGTAGGTAGAGGTGATGAAAGTAATTTTTCTCCTTAAGGATATATAACAATGGAATCTGTAGAATGTGGTAATAGGGTTCTTCGCTTTGATACGGATTGTTCGTATATGAAAAAAGGTTATAACATAAAAAGCAACCAATATAACTGCGGCAATAATGAATGTCATTGATACGATTTTGGTCATATGAAGAAAGACATAAACAACGAAGGTATGAAGGTATGGTTGGTAGGAATTTTATGTTCAGGCGGCATTTAGATGAGGCAACGTTGGCAAAATGCTTCTAAGAGGCTTACATGGGTTAAAGCGATAAAGTTGTCTGAAACCATATTATGAAGGACATTGATTTTAAGCTCTCGTAGAATTATTTTATTCATAAATGAGATGGTTTTGTGGGTCCGGTTATTAATGCTGGTGGTAAATTTTTGATGCGGTCGACCAAATAGAAATACTGTGTGCATAAATTAGCAAGGACATGAAGACGTGTCCACGTATATTAGCCAGCAGTCCGCAATGATTTTAATAAAGGTGTAAATTCCTTAATAAAAATTCTGTCATCGTCTACATTTTCGTTTAAGTCCGAAAAAGAAACGTAAATTAAAATGCATTAAGGACATTTTCATATACCGCACTAGAATTGGCTGGTTTGCGATTGCTATATGCATTAGAAAAAGCAGTTTCAATGCAAATAATGGCCGAAGTGGGAATATTTCCGAATTAGGTATGTTGTTCGCAGGTAGGCAAAATTGGTGACAGAAAAGAACATTCTTTTATCCTCGGAGAGACGTGTTAAGGAAGTGCTCAGTTGAACTAAAGGAAATGTGACACTATGTTATAAAATGCGAATCAGTCATTTATGTAAGTCTATAGGATATAAGAAGGTGCATTCCAAATAGTCTTCCATTTCTTAGAAACAGCATAAGTACGGGCTACCGGACCACCAATATGATTTTTAAACGGCTCGCTGCAAAAATGTGAAAGAAGGAATAATATAACCCTGATTATGTTGGCTATCTCTACACTGTGATATTGAGGGTACGAAAATCGTTGTCGTAGTATAGAAACTATAGACTAGCGTTAACAAAACTCCTTCCGCCGTTCTTATATCAAATTTTAGTCTCGGTTTTAAGTTTACGGAAGCTCACAATTGCGAAATTTGCAATGAAAATTTAGCCATAGTGAGCTGCTAAGACTTAGAGTCAAACTAAAAATGTTTATTGTTAAGGCCCCTTGACTACTGGCAGCAACAGCAATTTTAGTCAGCGCTGCTTTCCCAAGAATCATGGAAACGATAATAAAAGCTTTAAAGACCCAAAGACTACATTTTGCCAGGGTTCCTACTAGCGTGAGCGTGTTGTAGATCATGGGTTAATATACGAGGTATTTAGGGATCGATCCGCGCACAAACTCTTTTTTTACTCCTTTTAGAAATTAAATTTAAAAATTTAAATTTGTACAAAATTAGATTTTTTTTTGCTATGCACACACTCAGAGAAAAAAATATTTCTTTTTAATTGTATTTTTAACAATTTTTCAGTTATTTTTAACTATTTTCATTGTAAAAATCGGGGACAGTGTTTTAAGTAGTTAAAAAATATTTATTTATGACTGTTTTCATTGTCAATTAATAATTTTCGTAAAATCGTTAATATTACTAAACAATACAGTTATTCTCAACTAGATTAAAAAGTTATTTTTAACTAAATAGAATAGTCAAAAATATATTTTTTTAACTGTTTTATTGCCAGTTGATGTTTTATTTTTTCAAAACTTACTATTCGATAGTCAAAATCATCTATTCAATAGTAAAATCAACCATTTAATAGTCAATGATAGTAAAATAAACCAATAAATAGTCAATAAGCTACAGAAGAAGTGCATCATTTAATCGGAGTATGCCCAATATTGAAGGTGATTAGAGGAGCACATTTTGGAAAACATACGTTATCAACAAGCGAAGTTATTAATGAAATTTATGAAATTGAAAAAAAAAAAGAAATATTTTTATTGTTTAATAAAATCACAATACAATGCAATACGATACAATAGTGCTTTTTGGCTATTTTGATTGTCATTTGATATTTTCAAGAATCAACATTTTTAAAATCAATTTACCTATTTAAAGCAGTAGCATATAACATTGAGCACTGTTAAATTTTACTTTATTTGAATAGTCGTTGAATGACTATTAATATCGTCATCTTCGATACCTGTTTTGAAAATGCTTACCTGATTGTTTTTTTACTTTCCGCTTATACAGAAGAATAATAAGTTCCTGAAAATTCTCCAAAAAATCAACAACAGTTGACATTTTACATTTTATACATACATTATACATACACATACATTATACATTTCTTTACATATATCCTTACTATAATAAAACTGTAAATTTTATTTCAGCTGTTTGTTTGGAAAGGATTAAAAAACGTGACTGAACGCAGGCGAACAGAGACCCTAAAGGCTTTCTTAATTGGTTTCCAAATATTTAGGTTCCCGCCATTGATTTTGGATTTTCTACGCCTGATTGATTTTATTTTATTGATAAGTATAAATTTCTAAAAGTTGAACAGTAGTGAACATTTCCCAGACCGAAATAATTAGTACGGAGTAGGAAGAAAATTAAAGAACTTCGTTCACATTTTTACCAACCCTGAATAAACCCAAGTATTCCCTTCAATATGTCGAAGTGGCTATTGAATTATGTGATTAATGGCATCAAAAACTGGTTACTAAAGAACTGTTTCTCTATTGAAACATTAACTTTTCCCCTCCAAAAAGACTTCTTGTCATCTTAATTGGCAATGTCTGAGATCCTTTCTTAAATATATAATAAAGGAATTTAATTAAATATTATTTTATTAACGACTGCTCATTACTGTGCAGAGTTGCGGTTAAAACAAAGCCGATTTATTTGAAACCAGATGTCAATGATTCGAGGGGTAAAGTTATTTGACTACAATCCTTTTGCTCAAGCCTATTCCCGAATAAGCTATGAAAAATAATTTGTTCACACTAAGTTCAGGGGTTGCTTTTGGTCAACAAATAAAGTTTACGAGAAATTTCAGCAGAAGGATCTAAGAGTTTGAATCTATGACAAATGAAAGTGGTGGACTTTAAATCCACAAACCGCGAGGCAAAGCTCACAAACACCCCCACAGTGACAAAACCAAGCTTGACTCTGTTAACCACGGCATAATGTGTGCCGATTAATTGTGAATAAATGTCTTACCAAAACAGTCTTTCAACCTCTACTCCATATTTAAATAATCATACGCCCAACACCCAATTTGGAATTAATTTCATGTTGAAATCCTTCATTCTGTCCCGGTCCTTCTCCCACTGATCTACTACTGAAAACAACAATTTTCCATGCCGACACTATTCTCAGAATAATGTGCGCTCCTTGTAGTACTATCGTATCAAATATCAAATCCATAAAGACCTTTAATCCTCCGGGGGGTGCTCTGCGATATTGCAGTAAATTTAATAAAATGATTAAGAAAAGGTCTTAAGTCACAGCTAGAGCCAGACACAGAAAAGGAGACAGCGGCAACGGCATTACGTTGAAATAATTTTTTATTTAGCTCCTTTGTCTCAAGGCCAAGGCATTTAGAGTCACCCTGATGAGTTCCGTTTCACCGTGCAAAGTGTGTGTTAGTGTGAGCTGTAAAATTCCTAATAGCATAATTTATATCCCCATATGACAGTTTTATTTCAGCATAAAAGAAATTAAATTACGACTGAGGGATGGTCATAAAATTGCCAAGTTTAAAGTTCTTGGGAATGTCGCATGAGAGGAGAACACATACAACTTTGTTTGGCAGATATTTTCAAAATGAGATTTGTCACTCTAGGGTACTAAAAGTTCACAGTATGCAGAGGAGAGGCTGAGCAAAAGCGGTAATGACTTCCTTATGTGACTTTGACAGCCGACATAATATACAAGATGACAAGATTTGAACATTGCGAAAATGAAAACGGGGTCATGCATGGTAATGGCATGTTGATTTTATACTCGTGTAGGGGATGCTTCCTGCTGTTAAGTAATGGGATCAGGTATAGAGGTACATCTTAGCAGACGTATTATATACGACAGGATTTGAAATGGAACAGCGTTTGTAAAAACTTTGGCCAACAGAGAAAGCATTCAATCTTCGTCAAGACAGTACAAGTCCGTGTAGGGTTAGCATGCGTATTTGGACAGTATCCCTTTTTGGTCTGAAAAATGGTTTGATTCCCGAAATTCAAAATACAAAAGAGGCACAGAAAAGTCCGCCGTTTTATACATTTTTTCTCTAAAGAAAAATACATCTTCCACTTTGCCTATTTTCTTTTCTTTCAATGTTTTGGATATGCGAAGTCATAGTGAACACATATATATATGAAGTGCTAAACAAACATTTACAAATAAATACTTCGATTTAACAAATTAATTAAATAAAATATTAGGAGATATTTCGTTTGTAATTTTTTTGTTTTTTACCTGAAACTGGAAACTAAGAGTACCTACACATTTTGTTTTTGTCCCCAAAATCTAAATACTGCCCCCCTAAAAATGCAAATATAAGGTCCCTCTTTTCTTATTTTCCAATCTGGTAAACCTAAGTCCATGTGGCAATGAAAAACCCCCAAGAGATTGCTAATTTCGTTTGGAGAAAGTGATGGTGGCCGAACCATATATTTATGTTGCCCAAACGGGCTACCATCTAAAAGCCGGCATACTGTTTACAGACCTATCCACAATAAAGGAAATGAGATTTTTGACCAATTTTCAATCAAAAAGTGGGCCGAACTTAGTTTCAAAGAATTCTGAATTAATATGGCGGGTGCAAGCTGCTGAAACGCGTAATGCAATTGTATAAGGAAAATGAGGCTGCTGCTTTACATCCATCGGCGATTTAGTCATACAATAAATCCGTTTGGCTTAAAGACGTATCCAATAATTCGTAGCACCTGCCTATGTAGCCACAGAATGTTCTTGGATTAACCTAGATATCTCTTCTGTGTTTTGTTTTGGCTTTGCCCTGAAAAATTGAGAGTTGATTATGGAGGAGAGAAGAAATAACTTTATCACAAACCAAACCAACTTATGGTCCTAGCGTCTGCTTGCCTGCTTTTGTCCTCAAACTCAAAGTAATAGCTATTTGATCAGTTTATGAAATAATCAACTGGTATACATAGAAAAGACCCAAGGGATATCGATTAATTTTACACTATACGGCACGATCACAGTGGACGCTTGATAGCTCTTTTGTGTGCATCTTTCATTACTTTTGTAAGCCGCTGTTTCTTAAATTAACTTATGTTGATTTTTCACTTCGGGTTTCTAACTCTTTACCAGCGAATCTCATTCGTTTTTCCATTTAATAACAAAATTGTAATATCTAAATGAATGTGCCTCAGTCTCAGTGCAAATGTTGCGCTCGTTGCGCCATATTTCAAGGTCGATGCGGTGGCCGTTTAAAGTTGACCCTCTAACGTGTATTTGCCAAATTCGAGACAACCAGTTCGGCAAACACACTGGTACGTTAAAGTAACTCTAGATCGGCCGAGAACATTGCCGCGGTTCGAGAAAGTGTAGGTATATAATTGAACCCAGTTCCGTTGCCAGGATTTTGTTTCCGCTTGCTTCCAATCTTACGGTGAATTCCTTAAACATAAAACTATTGGAAGCTATCTCCTATACAAACAAACACTGGGCGAACCAAAAATATTTTGGTGATTAGAAAACGTGCGAAGAGCTAATGAAATAGAAAATTATAAAGAAATCACACTATTATATAAAGAGGTAATGTTTGTTTGGGGAAGGTAATCTCCGGAACTACCGAACCGATTTCAAAAATTCTTTTACTAATAGAAAGCTACGGGATAGAGTATTGCGATAGGCTACTTTATTTTTTAACTTTTCCATTTTAGATTTTGTTTGATTTTCTGCACTATTTATTTTGACTTTTCTATATCAAAAATTAATTAGAAAACTACGTACCTACTATGTGCGGATTTTTTTTTTTTTTTTTTTTTTTTTCTTAAAGTAGATTGATAAAATCGAGATAAATTTAATGTATTATACGTTGGTCAACAGTGATGGTTTGTTTTTGATTTTGTGCATCGCACAAAAGTTGCATTGCGTTTATACAGTTGATAACGTAAAAATTAAATGTAAAAAGTTTAAACGCGGACAAAATAATTATTGAAAAGCAAATTTCAGTGATTTTTAAAAAAATGCCAAGACGAATGCGCGCACATATTGGCCAATGAACAAGGCAAGCAAGTCAACAAAAAATATCAACGAAGCCAAACTACAGAAGAAAGCGATAAGTGGGACATCACATGGCATAGGACCAGATCAACAGTAGGAAAACTGAGAGTGCAAGTAATGAAAACTGCGTCAAATCTTACTGCTGCTGGGATGGGAACAAGATCAAATCGGAGTGGCAAGATGCGCGTCGTTGCTGACATTCGAACGACTGGCATTTTAGTAGAACGAACAGAGAACTATGTCGGTGATGCAATTTTCGATATTGGAGCGATGACTATAATTGTGTGCCACCATTAAAACGCGCTAAAAAACTGTAACTTAAATGTAACTAAAATGTAACTTAAATTTAACTTAAATGTAACTAAAATGTAACTAAAATGTAACTTAAATTTAACTTAAATGTAACTAAAATGTAACTAAAATGTAACTTAAATGTAACTAAAATGTAACTTAAATGTAACTAAAATGTAACTTAAATGTAACTAAAATGTAACTAAAATGTAACTAAAATGTAACTTAAATGTAACTAAAATGTAACTAAAATGTAACTTAAATGTAACTAAAATGTAACTAAAATTTAACTAAAATGTAACTTAAATGTAACTAAAATGTAACTAAAATGTAACTAAAATGTAACTTAAATGTAACTTAAATGTAACTTGAATGTAACTAAAATGTAACTAAAATGTAACTTAAATGTAACTAAAATGTAACTAAAATGTAACTAAAATGTAACTAAAATGTAACTTAAATGTAACTAAAATGTAACTTAAATGTAACTAAAATGTAACTTAAATGTAACTAAAATGTAACTAAAATGTAACTTAAATGTAACTAAAATGTAACTAAAATGTAACTAAAATGTAACTTAAATGTTACTTAAATGTAACTAAAATGTAACTAAAATGTAACTAAAATGTAACTAAAATGTAACTTAAATGTAACTAAAATGTAACTAAAATGTAACTAAAATGTAACTAAAATGTAACTTAAATGTAACTTAAATGTAACTAAAATGTAACTAAAATGTAACTTAAATGTAACTTAAATGTAACTTAAATGTAACTAAAATGTAACTTAAATGTAACTTAAATGTAACTAAAATGTAACTAAAATGTAACTAAAATGTAACTTAAATGTAACTAAAATGTAACTAAAATGTAACTTAAATGTAACTTAAATGTAACTAATATGTAACTAAAATGTAACTTAAATTTAACTTAAATGTAACTAAAATGTAACTAAAATGTAACTTAAATGTAACTAAAATGTAACTTAAATGTAACTTAAATGTAACTAAAATGTAACTTAAATGTAACTAAAATGTAACTTAAATTTAACTTAAATGTAACTAAAATGTAACTTAAATGTAACTTAAATGTAACTAAAATGTAACTTAAATGTAACTAAAATGTAACTAAAATGTAACTTAAATGTAACTAAAATGTAACTAAATGTAACTAAAATGTAACTAAAATGTAACTAAAATGTAACTTAAATTCAACTTAAATGTAACTAAAATGTAACTAAAATGTAACTTAAATGTAACTAAAATGTAACTTAAATGTAACTAAAATGTAACTAAAATGTAACTAAAATGTAACTTAAATGTAACTTAAATGTAACTTAAATGTAACTAAAATGTAACTTAAATGTAACTAAAATGTAACTAAAATGTAACTAAAATGTAACTAAAATGTAACTAAAATGTAACTTAAATGTAACTAAAATGTAACTAAAATGTAACTAAAATGTAACTTAAATGTAACTAAAATGTAACTTAAATGTAACTAAAATGTAACTAAAATGTAACTAAAATGTAACTAAAATGTAACTAAAATGTAACTTAAATTCAACTTAAATGTAACTAAAATGTAACTAAAATGTAACTTAAATGTAACTAAAATGTAACTAAAATGTAACTAAAATGTAACTAAAATGTAACTTAAATGTAACTTAAATGTAACTAAAATGTAACTAAAATGTAACTAAACTGTAACTAAAATGTAACTAAAATGTAACTAAAATGTAACTAAAATGTAACTAAAATGTAACTAAAATGTAACTTAAATGTAACTAAAATGTAACTAAAATGTAACTAAAATGTAACTAAAATGTAACTTAAATTTAACTAAAATGTAACTAAAATGTTACTAAAATGTAACCTAAATTTAACTTAAATGTAACTAAAATGTAACTTAAATGTAACTTAAATGTAACTTAAATGTAACTTAAATTTAACTTAAATGTAACTTAAATGTAACTAAAATGTAACTAAAATGTAACCTAAATTTAACTTAAATGTAACTTAAATTCAACCTAAATTTAACTTAAATGTAACTTAAATGCAACTTCAATTTAACTTAAATGTAACTTAATTTAACCTAAATATAACCTTAATTAAACTAAAATTTAACTTAAATTTAACCTAAATTTAACCTAAATCTATCTATCTATATAATATAAAAATAAGTTGTAGTATTGTGTTTGTCGCCAATGTTCTCTGTAATGCTTGAACCGATTTTGATTCTGGAAATTTCGCATGAAAGCTATCGTTAATACCATGGTTCGTACGTACGTATATACGGTCTTTGTAGGTGTATTGGTTCATGAGATATAAGTCTTAAGCTTTTTTTTTTTTTGGATGGGCCGTGCCACTCCCCTTTGTCCAATTTACCAAAATACCTGTATATTTATTCGTCAAAATTGGACAACGTGGCGTGGCACCGCTCAAAAAAAAAAAAAAAAAAAAAAACAATAAGAATCTTAAATTTCGAAAGCCACCGAATCGATTGAGTTCTTAGCTTTTGGCCCAGGAGTATACCTCGTTGGCTGAGTTCTATCTTGTCCAATGTCCATTTTTTAAAATTTTTGGGAAATCGATTTTAAAAGTTTAGGTTCAAAGCTTTTATTCAATTAACTAGATTTCTGTTCTGAAGTAATTTTTTTATGAAAGCTCAAACAATTTTATATTAAATAATTAAAATATTTTTGTATTTAAAGTTTCTTATAATTAATTAAAAATAAAAATGTATCACCAAGTCATTTTGGATATTGGACAATGATGTATGGGATGAGTAAAAGTTAGTTCAAATGTTGGATATTGAACAAAAAGAAGTTAAATTCAACAAGATAGAAAATAAATAAAACGTAATAAAGAAACCAGTGTTGCTAATAGTAATATTGAACAAAAAGTCTTCCAACTTAACTTAAAAAAAAAGTTAAATTAAAGACTTTTCTTTTATTACAAAAAAATACAAACATTGTTTTTGTGTATAATGCTTTTATTAAAACAAATTCAATTCAAGACAGTCATTTCTTAATAAGAAACTAGCTGACCCGGCGAACTCCGTTCCGCCCAAATTCGTAATAATGTAATGAAAATAATATTTCCAAACATGCACAGCGCATGCTACTTTATGTAATTCCATCAATTTAAATTCTTTAAAATCAAAAGTTATATTAAATACAATAGAAATAACTGAAGTATAGCCATGTCGATGTATTTCAATCAAACCGCAATCATTGACCCTTCCGCTTTTGCAATAAATTAGTTTGCTCACACGTGAGAATGTCACATACAATTGACCATATTGTGGAAAACATGGGAATTCAATATTGATGCTACAAATATCCAGCGATTATTCCTCCGACTTATTTTTTATCATAGACGCTTCAATGCCAATGACAAATCGTTCTGAATAAGCGGAGTCCGCGATATGAAATTGTTGCCTTTTGATTTTCCCCTCGAAATCGCCCTTGCATGACATTTGATTTGAGATTCTTGACAATCATGTCAAACGCGATCCGATACAAAATTTTGGTGCATTTAGGTTGCTCAACAAAATTATAATTGAGTCGACTTTTAATTTCAAATTGTGAAGCGGTAGGTCCGGAACATCCGAATTAGAAAATTAAAAATTTGAAATAATTTTTCTTGTATTGGAAGTGACACTACCCGTTTCTTATCCATTCTATTTTTTCCAAAGTGCGGTTATTAACAGGATTGAAGACAAATGTGCGATCTTCTAAGTTTATTTTCTCTTTCGCCGTTTTAAACATTGTAATGAAAGCGTTGATTGCATCATATAATGGTTGCAATTATTGACGAATGATGTTTTTTGTCACTCCTGTTTGCCATCTGTAACCCCTATTGACTTGATCATCCCCCGACAAAATGAAGTACACCTGCGAATATTGGTGTACGTCCTCATTTACTGGTAAGAAGCTACCCATCCGATGTCAAATCTGTTAATCCGAATAATGGTGGCACATACAATTAACATCGCTCCAATATCGAAAAGCAGTTCTCATTACTTGCACTCTCAATTTTCTTGCCTATTAATCTGATCTTTTCTCTGGTAATTCAGGCTCGGGAGACGATAAGTACTCAATTCCTTCCATTAAACTGTTAGAAAAGTTATGTAAGTATGAATAACAAAATTATGATCAAAATAAAACCAGACTTTAAACTAAAGATATATTTGAGGGGCACTCTCTTTGGGATCCATTTTAAAATTACCGACGTGAAGCGTGTTTTCCCGATGCCGACGAGATCAAAACTGAATGATTGATACCAACTACCTACTACCTGATTTATTGGATATTGCATTTGATATTGAACCAGATAGAACGGTAACTTAGTATTGGATATTCAACAAAAAATACAGGAAATTGGATATTGAACAAAATATAAAAAATAAAGCGTTTCTCTTTATCGCGTATTAAATCTTGTCCAATATACTACAAAAATTATTTTTAAAGGTTTATTGAACAATCGATACATTCAAAGTTCTAAGAAAAGTGGTTTATTGAACAAAATTGATCTCTATAACTTGAAAACTAAAAAAAATAGAACAAAATGGATTTCACCAAACGAAAGAGGGTCCCCAAATTAGTAAGACTGCGTACTTAACTCAATTTCACAAAAAATGGTCTATTGGACAAGATAGAACTCAGCCGACGACCTGTGAATATTCTACATCGTTTGCGCGCTGCAATTCAAAATCCGAACATTCAATTCACACCAAACGTGTATTATGATATGAGGCATTGATTTTGATTGAAGACACATGTTTGCCAACGACCTTTTCGATCGTGATTTGCAAAGGGAAACACACTTTGATTCTGTCGAACTGGGGATATTACTTCAAACAAATCTTCCGCAGTTGGTTCCAGAAAAACGCATTGCGTATGAATACAGAATTGTGCGTGCAATCGCAGAACAAAGCGGTGGACTGTTCTTCATAGATGCGCCCGGAGATACAGGCAAGACTTTTCTTCTTTCACTCATTTTGGCAACCATACGATCACAAAATAATATTGCACTGGCCATAGCATCATCTGGAATTGCGGGAACTCTTTTGGATGGTGGCCAACCAGCGCATTCAGCTTTGGAACTGCCGTTGAATTTGCAAAACACTGAGGCCCCAACATGCAACATCAGCAAAAACTCTCGAATGTTCAAAGTACTTCCAACGTGTCAAATCATTTCGGACGAGTGTACAATGTCTCACAACAAAGCACGCACGGATCTTCGGAGGTGCACTCATTTTATTGTCTGGTGATTTTCGACAAATACTGTCGGTTATACCCAACACCCGCTGATGAACATAATCCATGTCTCAAATCATCAGTTTTATGGCATCATTTACAGAAATTATCAGTGGCTCAGTACGCGTGCTATATTAGCAGCCAAAAACATCGATGTCAATACCATCAACTTCACTATACAGAATGGAATACCTGGCGAAACGACAACATATAAGTCCATCGATACTGTGGTGAATCAAGACGAAGTTGTCAACTATCCAACTGAATTCTTGAATTCGCTTGATTTCCCAGGCATTCCACCGCACTTTCTTACATTGAAAATTGGCGTACCCATCATTCTTCTTCGAAACATAAATCCACCACGACTTTGCAACGGGTCCAGACTCTCAGTCAAGAAAATGATGAACAATGTTATAGAGGCAACAATTTTTACTGGAAAATTCAAAGGTGAAGACGTACTATTGTCGCATATCCCTATGATCCTGATGCGTATCTGTCATTCGACAATCGTTGCAAGTGTGTGGATTTAATTTGGAGAATCCATGCTACTTACATGGGCATCGAACTTCTTTTGGATGAATCCGAGTATGTGGAAGAGTTAGTACTGATTGAACTACAAGCATTCGATAAAAGGAAAAGCGCCACTGCATTAAAAATTACGTGGCAGAGATTGTCCCTTTTTACGAAATTCTGTCGCCGCCACTTAAGAAAATAATCTTGAGGAGAACATTTAATTTTATTTTACCGCCTGTTGATCTTGATACTATTTTAATACCTAAGAAATGAAAACCAATTCACGCATAATATGTCAAATAGGACAACAAATTTCAAATCAGCTGTTAATTGTAAGGTGTCTGACAGCTTTTCCACTTCTTACACTAAGAAATTTGTTGAGGGGTAACATCGTGCTCTCTCAATGACGCTCTCTTTGACGAACCTTTCGAGTTAAGGAACGTCACTGAGTAAAAATTCGTAAGAATTAGTAAAAATTCGTAAGATTTAAAAGTAAAGGAACAGAACTAATGACTCAAATAAAAAAAAAAAAAATAGTTGGCGCAACAGGCCCGGAGGGACCCTAGGCCTAGCTTCTCACAACCATTCGTTTTGTGTGAGTTTTTCATTTTTGGAACGAATGGAAGGGATCTACAATTTTATGCCGACTCCAAACGGCTAATTGAGAAGCTTTTTCAAGACATTTATACTCTCGGATGTTTGTCAGACGTTCGCGAGAGGTGGCGCAGTGAAAAAAACCCTAAGTCGGAATTTGGGTTTTTTTTTGCGGGATTCGAACCTCGACCCCTCGCATAGCAGTCCAACACACTAACCACTGAGCTACTGCGCCTACGACCCAAATAATGAATTGAATATTTGTGTAATGTCTTTCCTTCAAATTTATTTTAGTTGATGGCGTTGCAACGCGCGCAGGGTACAGCTAGTAATAAATATAATAAAGATAAGGAAGGAAATCATTTTTCTTTAACTAAAGGGTTTTCCAATAAGAGGTGTTATCTTGGTATTCAAAGAAAATGCCATTTTTTGAGATAAATGATTAGGTGTTTATTTCGTAATAAAGAGGAAGGTATTCCGTTAATAACGAAATACAAGATCAGCCCAATGGCTACCACGAGCACGCATACAGGACCATATCCTTTTCATGAAATTTTCCATAACCAAATCGCAAAGTGGTTAAGTCCTCGATAGCCTCACGAGTTTTACCTTTGAGGTCTTGAATCGACGCTGGGCTGCTGGCGTGGACCTTATCTTTCACGTGGCCTCAAAGGAAGAAGTCGCAAGGTGTTAAATCACAAGATCTCGGTGACCAATTGTGATCACCGCTTCGAGAGATAACACGGTCCGGAAAATTTTCCCGTAAAAGATCAATGGTTTCGTTGCTAGTGTGGCACGCAGCGCCGTCTTGTTGAAAGTAAACGTTGTCCAGATCAATACCATCCAACTCCGACTATTAAAAATCATTAATCGCAATCCATTCACCGTAACTGTTGATCCAACCAAATTTTCGAAAAAGTAAGGTCGCACCAAACAGTTACACGTTGAGGATTTTCCGTTTTCCGAGCCCCAGATGCGACAATTTTACTTGTTGACGTAGCCACCGAGGTGGAAATGGGCCTCATCAGTCAAGATGATTTTTCGATGGAATTCCGGATCATTTTCATGCATTTCAAGGACCCAATCAGCAAAGACACGACGCTGTTGATGATCGGCCGGCTTGAGTTCTTGTGTTAACTGAACTTTATAAGCCTTAAGACCCAAGTCTTTAAGCGAAATACGATGTAATGACATTTTTGGAATGCCCAATTCCAAAGAATGACGAGGAATGGGCAAACCTGGGTTTTCTTCAACACTTTGGGCTACAGCAGCAATATTCTCAGTTCTTCTTAAGCGATGTGCACGGGTTTTATTCTTCACTTGTCCCAACAGCCCGAATTTTTCCACCAATTTCTGTATTGCGGTCCGACAAGGTGCTTCATGACGACCAAAAAATGATTTAGTTTTGCGTATAATGATGTTCCAATTCATTGATTTTGATTAGTTTTTAATTCGTATCTGCTCAACATCAACTGCAGCAAAACCTGTCAGAAGAGCTTGAAACGATGACAGAACGTCTTCGTTGACCATGTCCGTAAGATTTTGTATTAACGATAACGAATGCAAGGAATCAGTATAGACACTTTAAAATATAGGCTTCGGTAGAAGAGGTTTCTGGATTGGGTAAATAAATCCTCGCAAAGGTGGGATGGGATACGGATTGAAGATTGTGCGGTCGATTGCAGAAACGAAATCTAAGGATATATGTTCTGTAGGAAAACTGAGAAGGGCAGCATTAAATTGAATAGTTTTTCGCATACAATGAGGCTTACCTACTAGGAAATTACTTTTTTGGACCGCTGCCAAAAGTGTTGATGCTTTCGAAGACATCGCCTATGTTCTGATCGTTACTTCTTTAAGACTTATTGAGATATATTTGAAGAGCTTTACAAAGAAAATAATACTGTCATGTCTTTCAATGAATCTTGTTTCGCAAAGGTGTAGAAGTCGAGGTTTTCGGCTCTCTGATGGGTGTTTTTAAATGACATTTTTGAAAGTTATATATGCATGTGAATGGATGGCTTGAGGGGCAGAAGCCGCTCTAAGCCTTATATTATGGTTCATAATTCTGCTGTAAACTATTGATAGATGATAGCCTTGCGTAAAATTAGCATAAACGACATTTCTCTAATCAAAAACAAAACTTGTATTCCCGTTTTACAAAAAACAACCCATTTCAACCTCCTCCAGATGAACATTGGCATTGATGTCGAGTTCGCATTTGAACTTAAAATGAATTGCTCCAACCTCCAACTTCTAAAATTGAGTTATGGTCTCTCCATAGGTGAGTCTTCCTCATCTAAAGAGAAAAAACTTTGACATAAACGCTTATGACAGAAAAATAGATGAAACTTTTCTAAATTTCCTTTTTTTTTTTTTCCTGTACGACTTTTCCTCCTCTCTCGAGAAGGATTTTCATTTCGAAATGTCGAGGTGGTTTCATGCCTTAAGAACTCTCTAATATCTGGTTGTGATTGGTAAAAGAATTTGGCTGTTCCGTATACCATCACCTTGGGTAAGCCAACCCAAGATGGAATAAACTTAAATTATATTGTCGGTGGGCGTTTTTTTTTTTTTTTTTTTTTCGTCAAATCCAATACAATACGTCGACTCGACAAAATAGAATCCCCATTGGCATATCTCCTTGCGCATCTCGAATTCGCACGGTGGAAAAGTTTAAATTGTCTAAGAACTCTGAATACGAGAATATCCTCCACCTTAGGCAAACTAAATCCTAAGCCACGTGTGCGTTTGAGTGTACAAGTCCTATAATATGTGTGATACGAGTATACCTATTCTGCTGCTAGGCAGGATTTAAGTAAATCTCTTCTCGCCATAGAACTCAAATGAAGTGGAAAATCTTGATGTGATTCTTGGCATGAAAATCGATTTGGAAAAGTTCCTTTTCTTTATTTTCTCTTGACTTGTCTATGTAGGTACATTGTAGATGCCCCTTGAAAAATTAAAGGAAAAAAATGCCAGCAGCTAGCTAGGAACCTGCTCATATTTCCTGTTCTCTGAGGATATTCGGTTGTTGGGTTCAATTCGTGTTTTTTTTTTTTTTTTATTTCTATTTTCTATCTACGGAGAGGCAGTAATACGATTGCCCTCTCTCTCGCTATCGATGTGTGAGATATGGAAGTAAATTTACGCTTGATAGATAATTTAGTAGAATGGTAGAGTATCCATGACTTTTGTTGAGTGGCCTGTGTTGTTGTCTGGGATGGAACGTCGCAAATGTGCGAAGGAATTGTGTTTATTTCCATCGTTGGGTCGTCCCTTTGGAATGTTTGGCTCACACAGGAATAATTGAGCATTAATATCACGAGAACGAGCAACGAGAACTGTCTGGTTAATGACTGGTAAAGGCTCCGAGCGAAGGGTCATCATTGAGTTAAAAAGAAGAATAATGCTTCAGAAGGTTCTACCGGGATGTCCTTTCATTTTGCCAAATCAATCGACCACAACTGTTGACAAACCCGATAAGGTTAGTATAGAAGTGATGGAAATATTACGGAATTTGAGATTGTATCCTTTTCCTTGCAAAAGGAGTGCTGTGCGTGCGGGTATCTGCGATGTTCATCTGTTATTTGACGGCATGTTTTCTATCGATTGTGATGGAAGTCGCGACAATTACTTTCACAACTAAACTCGCTCTATATGTAAGCACCTGAGAGCGCCCTTTGTAACTTCATATTTCCTAAGGAAAATACTTAAAATCAAATGCTATTTGCAGACGACATGCCACTGTTTTGATAGGCTACTGCAGACTAACCTTTTCAACATCATGCTCCTCTCATGGCGAATTGCAACATCGCATGCCAGTGAAATAAAAATTCCAAATGCATCGAGAATTTTAAGTATTCTTGCTTGTATACATGTTTGTTTATAAATTCTTTTTTTTGGATTGGTTTTAGAATAATAAATATTGAAGTCTTCAATACCTATTGAATTCCTTGCATTAAAAAATTTACAATTCAAATTGTGTTCGCGCCTCCCTTTTACAACATCGATGCCGATACTTAAAGATGCAGAGACAATTTTTAGATTGTGACTCGCCATACGGCGTTGTAAAATAAATACCTACGTTGACGAGTCAACCTAAAAGATCTATTCTGCCAAAAGGATAAGAAAGATGTCTAGACTGGTGGAGGTCTGTTTTATACAGCTCCAGCAGAATACACCTTCAGTTCTTGGGGACATATTTTTCGACTGAAGAAGAACTTACTACACACCACACAGGGTTGTGTTTTCAGCTCAGCTTTTTCGTCTTTATTGAGACATAGTAAAACACTTTAAAGAGTTTTCACAGCGTGTGACTTCTAGGGCCATTGGGTAAAATCTCATACCTTGGCGACCTTTAAGTTAACGTAATAAGTTGCAGACAACGTCCCAACGATTATTTAACATCTTCTTGGCATTTTTGAAAAATGGCTTTAGGGCTCTTTAGATCTTTAGATCATCTCCCAGTATGAGATATATATTATATAGGTATGTTGTGTCCCCAGCTATTTTTAGCTAAATTTGCATCTAATTTGGGAATTACGAAAAACGCGACTGGTCCTATAGGCTGCAGGAAATAAGGTCCCAAAAGAGAAAATGAAATAAGGCCCCAAATTTGGGGTATTATTTCCTAATAAAATAACACCCCAATTTCAAATATGAAATAAGGCCCCACTGCGATGAAATAAGGTCCCAAATTTGGGGTTTATTTCGTAAAGAAATTAAAAATAACAAAAACTACTTTTTATTTAATATTGTTGATATTGGATAAACTAATTTAGATTAAAGGAACTTTGCATATCCTCAACCCCGCATCCACCCCGTATCTAACAGTAAACCCAAGCAGGGGGATTGCAGGGGGGCAGCATGCTCCCCCATAACGTATTCCAAGTCGGAAGGGTAACAATTAATAATAAAAAATTAGTTTTGGGGACTTATTTCATTTCTTCTTCATTTCTTCTCTTATAATGAAATAAGACCCCAGAAACAAGGCCCCGAAAAAGGAAATAACACCCCAAATTTTATTAAAAATCATTGATGTTGTTTCCTGTATGATTTCATATTTAATTTGGGGACTTATTTCGCAGAGCCGGTCCTATAAATGTAGTCTCGGAACACACCCTGATTATAAATAATGTAGGTTAAGAATATTAGGTAGATTTAATTTGTTTTAAGTAAATTAATAATAAAGAATTCAAGTCTTATAAAGTTTCTTGGAAATTAAAAAAAAAACAATATAAATTAAAATATATACAGATTTAAGCCCGAAAGGTAATCATTTAAATGCTATTGTTAAGTTTAGAGCACTCGCTAAGAGCCAATAAGCTAGAATAAGATAGATGTTAGTTTTAAGTTGCATTTAATTGTTTTTGTCTAGTCTGTAAGTTTAATTAAAGATACCAAAAAAAGTGAATATTTAAATTAAAAAAAATTTGGTTTCCGAACCTCCCCTAGCTAGCTCATCGGTTCTTTTATTCCATTTTATTCCGAATTAAAAATAGTTGAAATTCGTTCCAGGAGTTAAGTGCTTGAAGGGTCGCTAAAAGCTGT
This sequence comes from Cheilosia urbana, assembly GCA_946477585.1. Lineage (NCBI taxonomy): Eukaryota > Metazoa > Arthropoda > Insecta > Diptera > Syrphidae > Cheilosia > Cheilosia urbana. The sequence goes on from OX297855.1 coordinate 76,653,757, forward strand.
TTAGGTTGGATTTAGGGACAATAATGGATGAGCCAAGGTATACCTATTTACACCTAGTTGACTGTCCGGCAACACTCGAATTAATGTTCACGCCTTTAACGCACCAGAAATATTGATAAAGCTTGAACTTTCTTTAATGGCATTGGGGTTCTCCCTTAGAAAGGTTGAGTCTTTCCCCGAAAGGTATTAAAACATTTAAATTTCATTCTTGGATGGCAGCTTTAACATCCGAGTCCATTGTGAAATCATAAGTAGATATACCCCGTTGCCTTTTAACAGTTTTGGCATTTACAGCGTAAACCAAATTAAGTTCCGAAACCAGAGTAATCAGTTCCCGATAGTGTCGATCGTATGATTTACAACAATATTAATTACATCTTTCGTTTGTAACCTACTAAAAGTCAGTCGGGTCTGTATAAAATCTCAGTCTCAGATTTACCTTTAAATCCTCAACAAAGCACTGCGCACAATTTTTGCCAAAACAGTTGATCAAACGATTTCTCTAGCCCTCCTCTTGCGACTGCCTGTCAAACATCCGAAGGTTTATATATAAAGGGTGGGCCATCTAGTGGTTAATTTTTAAATCATGGGTTATTTTGACACTGGCAGAGACAGCTGTTTCCCGTTTTCGAAATCTCGGAAGAAAGTCTGTATCGTACCTCCGCGGAACGAAATGAGTCTTTACTCCTGAATATCTTTTGGAAATATTGAAAACTTATTTCCAAAGTCAGTTGCTGTGTAGCCCAAATAGTGCGTTTTTTTTTTCAAACGAATTTTTAGCTGAAACGTATGCTAGTGGACAAAACTCATGGTCCCCGTTGTCATTCGGTGCGCAAAGAAGAGAATCTGACTGCTGTATAGCCGAGAGTGTAAGACTCAATTTCTTCTTCGAAAACAATATTTCGGTCATGTCAATCGATTTTTTTTTTAATCAAATTGAAGACATGGATTTGGGCGACATTTGGTTTATGCAGGATGGCGCGATCCCTAACTTTCCACATAGCCCATACCACAATCGATCTTTTGCGCACCAAATTCCCAAATCGTGTTATCAATTGGCCGCCTCAGAGCTGCGATTTGACCCCTTTGGACTTCTTTTTGTGGGGAACCGTGAAGGACCGATGTTATGCCAACAATCCGGAAACGACTCAATTACTTAAGACCAATATAATCGAAGTAATCCGTGAGCTATGGCCCGAAACCATCAACAAGGTCTTGGAAAATTGGAGTGACAAAAAGCGCTAATGCGAAGCAAGTCGAGGCAGCCACTTGAACGATGTTGTGTTCCGTAATTAATCGGAATGTTTTCTCTTACTAATAAGGCCATAATACATGGGAAAAATTACATTTTGTTCATTTTTTTGCATTTTTAAAAGGACAGTTGTACTTGGCCCACCCTGTATTTAACCGATGGATTACGGCATAAAGCTGTATGTAGCTTTGGCTTGGATATTTGTGCGGAACCACCCAGTGTCCTATGTTTCCTTGTTGCCAAGCCAAACAATTATAGTTTGAAGTAGTATCATCCTAAGGCGGTGGAGCATAATATTTTATCTGTCAGAGATCAGCTTTAAAATACTTAAAATGCTTAAAACTATAGTCTGAATAAATACAGCAAGACGTATAGATATACCGACTTTATTCAAATCCTTACACCACTTAGATCTTAGAACATTGAACTTCCTTTAAAGATATACCTATTTCGTCTCTGATGAACCCTCACTCACATTTGCCTTCATAAATATTGCATTTTTGCCTTCTCTATTAGTCGGTGCAATTGCCTCATCAGTTTTGAAAAGCTTTCCAATTTTCCCCACTTCAGTGTCCCTTCTCCCTACAACAACAATCTCACGAGGAACAGAAAGCCTCCCTATACCTTTTCCAACAAAACACAGAAAAGAGAAACTTAACGAACACAGTTCCAACCAAAGGATTAAGTATAGGAATGCAGTGGAATGTGAGACCGAAGCAACACGTGCAACATGTCACAAAAATAGCATTGCTCATGTACGCATACCTTACTGGAAATCGTCCATCAGGGAAATCTGGAAATTTCAGCGCTTCTGCGCCGTCGGAACCATAGATGTGCCTGGCCGTGGCCATACCCCACATCATGCAGGTTGGAGCTTTTCGACTGGAATGCACGCAAACAGGGTGAATGGAATCATATCTACTGTTATCTGGGTTAGAACCAGTTGTTGTGGTACGTTTCTGGTGGAGCAAATTGATCACGGTATTTGTGGTCCATTTAAAAATGGCTTGTGGAGGACCGAAATAAATGCGATAGGTCGGGAGAAACTCTTTTGCTGGTTGTTGCTCCCATAGTAACTGCGTATTGTTATAGTATTTTATTTGTATATTTGGGCACATTAATAAGTTAAAAATTGCTTGCCATGCCAGGCGAAACTCTTCTCAAAACAATCGCCCGTTCGCATCATAACTCGTCAACCCGAACGAGCATTTTTGCTTGACAACTCCAGAAAGCAATCATTCATTCTGTCATTGTTTGAAAAATGTACCTCCCCAAATCTGAGGGATGTTTTTTTATTTTTCAATATATCTATATTTGTTTGTAAGCTAGAAACAGAATAGAAACAATTCTCACAGTGGCAACGTCAGAGCACTCTACCTCTGCCAATCCGAAAGAAACTTTCTCATCTAAGCAAAAAGCAACCAACCCCCTTGTCCGAAAAATATTCTTCCATCCAGGGCCATAGTACACCGCTTCCTTATACATATTTAATAACGCCACTCGGTAAACATTTCAGAAAAGTTGTTGCGGCAATGTGCTCTGTTCCTGACCAGGAGTGTTGTGTACTCATGTACTTCATCATATTTGTTTTAACTTTACCAAAAATACTGAACCATAAAATAAGCACAACATAGCAACACACAGCAATAACACAGTTTTATGTACGTTAATGTTGATCCTCGTGATGTCTGGTGGGAAAGTTTTGTTCAGTAAAGTAAAACCAAAAACTTGAAAAAAAAGGAGCGAAGACAAAAAAGGATACGCACCGAGGCCGAGACTGAACTGCGGTAAACTGCACTATTATAGTTGAGCGTCAACATAATTGTTGCTAGGCAAGACTGTATTTTAAAATCACGTTGAGTGTTTAGAGAGAGTTCGCTGTACCGTAATTAGTCTATGTCCAAATACAGGCTTTAATATTACACCAAGAAGTGGTTTTAAAATATATTTCGAAAAAATATGTCGAATTTGGTAAGGGTTTGACTGAGGGGCCCATTGCTACTCAAAGGGCCCAGCAGCATTCAGCCCTTAGCCTTATTACTTTGCCTTTCTGATACAAGTGGATTTTATATTCCTTTCGAAAACATTTTAGAGGTTTAAAGGAATGGCTAGTTTCAATGGGTCTGCATAAAAACACTCTTCAAAAATTGCATAAGAAGCTGCAGAAAAGATCCCCCAAATGTATTTTTAAAAAAGCATAGGAGCACACATCGAAAAACCTATTAAATAATAAAATTTCGAGAACAAAACAAGTCGAAAACACCATCAAAAGCTTTTGCAATCCCGCGTTAAAAAGTACCAAAATCTCGTCGACAAATGAGTCAAAAGTGCCTCAAAATATTGATAACACAAGTCAAAAATTCAGCCTGAAATCATCACTTTGAAAAATGCATCAACTGCTGCAAAAATCCACTAAAAACGCTTCGAACTGACACTGGCGATTAAAAAACGTATCAAAATCTGCACCTCAAGACGCATTGAATGCAGCTGGAAAAACGCCCCGAAATCACTGTAACTAGCGGAAAAGACGACAGAAATTTTACTCATTAACAGTGGAAAAGTTATGGAGACAATAACGGTAACTGTCGGCGACCATACCGTGATCTCCAAACCAGAGTAAAAGTACCTAAAGTTCAAGCAGCACGTTGAATACACATCTGAAAAGGCAGCAAAGGAAACAGCTGCTCTATCAAGCATTATACCCAATATTGGAGGGGCAAAGTACAGTTTCAGCGTCGATAATTCTCTATAGGTCCCCGATATGGGCTGGTGCAATAAAGACCAAATCATACCGAAAGAAAACGGAGGCGACCTACCGCATCAGCGCTCTTAGAGTAACAAGTGTCTTTAGAACGACTTCCTACGATGCATTGTGCGTAGTTGGTATGGTACCAATTGACCTCCTTGCAAGAGAAGCACAGGAAAAATTCCACGTCAGACGAACAACGGCAGGAACATCAATGACAATAAGAGATAACACTTTGCCACAAAGTGTTGTAAGTTTAGAAGATTGGCAGCAGAGATGGCCTCAATCTGACAAGGGAATATGGACGCACAGAATTATACCCAAAATCGACGATTGGATGGAGAGTTAGATTTATATATGACACAGAAGCCAACAGGTCATGGATGCACGATGGGCATGATGACAATCCTTTTTGTCCATTCTGTACAACAGCTGTTGAAGACGCGGAGCATGTCATGTTTCACTGCCCGCTATACGAACAAAAATGGCAAATGCTGATGGAGAACATTGGTGTGGAACTGGCAACTGAAAACATAAATGGCCTGATACGGCAAACAGAAGAGGAACGGGAACGGGAAGCAATCAGCAATACTGTTGCAAGCATCATGAAGATGCAACGCCAACATGAGCGTTGCAAACTTGATTATGCCGACCATTTAAAGTAATGCTTGACGGCAGTTCTATGACGAACCAGGGACGGGGAGGGGGGGGGGGTTTAGTCAGTAAGAATCTGACAAACCTGCTTATTACACAGCAGCAAGATGCAAGATTTCCCCTCCGACTTATAACACTTTGCGTTTGGGATACAAGTGGATTTTATAGTACTTTCGGAATCTGTACTCTTGTTCCCCTTGGCGGAAGGAATTCATGTTTCCTCTAACCCTAAAAGGCTAAAGTTAGGATTGTCGATTCGACGACGTCGCATTCGTAATCTTACTGTCTCTCTTCAACTCGAGGACATATGCATCTCTTCACTAATTAACTCAGGAAACAATGCGCTCTGGCGAATGACGGTTGTGCCCGGCAGCGGCAGGTTAAACCACTATTTCTATTTCTTTTTATTTTTTTTTTTAAACCTGCAAATTTGTCGTTTCGGACAGATATGTAAATTGTGTACTTTATTTCATTTCAATTTTTTATTTTTTTATCATTTATGTTACCTATTTAATTTAATATTGCCAAGGAAGAAATGTTTTTTTTTTTTTTTTTGAACATGCACATGCTGATTTAGACTTAAAAATATTTTGATTGTTTAATAATAAGAACTGAAGTTTTTATATACTAAAAATCGCGTTTTTCATTTGGCAACACCTTCCTAATATTTCTGGAAAAAAAAAGTAGAACTACATGTATGCAGGATATAATACACTACAATTTCAAAATATTTCACAAATTGAACATTTATGACAATTTTATGACAATTAGCTCGGTTAAAAGTGACTTGACGACTGATCGGTCTGGTTTTCCGGTTGTATTGCCCCAAAAGTTTCTTGACCTGCCTGATTCCCGTAGCGTTATGCCAGGTTCTCGTCCTGTTTTCTTTCGCTACTACCGGATGGAATAAACCGCCTTAGACAAACAAAACTGTTTTTCTGTGTGTTTCTGAAATTTAGATACACACATTTGAATACGAGCGGCAAAACAAAGTAAGAAAACATAATAAGGCGTTTTGTCCCATCCGGTGTGGAAGCTCCCTTAGATAAATTCTCCTTTGAGTAGGTGAGGGGTGAGACCCTATTCCACAGAATCGTTCAGCACCTATGAAAGTGTTAATTTGTTTCGCCTACCCAGTTCATAAACAACTTTGGCCAAAGATACCCAGCTAAGTCCATAACGCAATTAGATGGATGAAATTCCATAAAAGCCCTAAATTCCCTTATAGAGCAGCAAGCAACTCCTTCCGATTGATCCGCTCTATCCAAATAAATTGGATACAAACACGATGATGCTTCTCGAAAAAGTCCAATCGACTACCTACTTCAACTAATATTTTGGCAAACGCTGCTGAAACAAATATTACACTAGCCCTCTGAGCTTTCCTTCAGCATTCCATACCATATCATCATCGTGCCTCGTCTGTCCTTTCTGGTGGAGTAAAACCCTGGCAAATACTTGCATAACCTACATCAACTTGAAGCACACATCTCTCACGTTTCTCATATATTCCATAATGTCTGTAGAGCTCAACAACATTGTTTCGCATCACGTTTGATAGGGTTCTTCCTTTTTACACTTTCGCAGTCTTTTGAAATATAACACGTTAATACTTCCCCATCAGAAAGTTCAAGTATCCTTTGGTTTCATCAGCGCTGATGGGTAAAGTATGCTACACCAGCAGTGCCACTGTGCACATACACACAACAGCAGTGCAAACGTGGTCTTGCCCTCTGCCGTTCTGCTCAACGATATCGTTTAACTGAATTGAAGTCAATTTAAGTCAACGCGACCGTTTAGAAACTTTATTCGCCTTCCATGAAACTAACCCCAGGATTTTTACCTTCATTTTTGGGATATATTTTTTTTTTTTTTTATTTTATGGCTGCCTCGCACATATCGCATCTCGCATGCCAGCGCATGTGAGAAGAATTTACACAAGGACTCTGTGCAATGTTTCTTTCGTTTTTTTTTCATTAAGTGTTTTGCGAAATACACTTGAATATGGTGTCGAAAGGTATATGCAGGAGCTAAAAAAATACAACTTTGCAGCTCTGTTTAAAAATGAAAGCGTATAAATTTGAATAAAGCCACTTTTCACAGCACACGATCGGTCAGTGCTGTGCGAGGAGTTTGATATGAATGTTGTATGTATAGAGAAAATTTAAAAATTGTTTCAAAGAGTTTATAGTTTTAGTATGAAAATGTTGCTCGAGCTGTAGTCGAACAAACTTGCTGTCAAAATAAAAAAAAAATGGTAGAGGTAATTGGATGACAAATTGGTACTAATGATTTTTGGAAAATTATCTTTTAATAATAATATTCGCAAAATTTTTGACTTCTTGGGCCAAACTTTCACGCAGGGTTGCCAGAATTTAGTTCACTTTAAGCGCCCAAACCTTAAAAAAATGTAGCCCAATATCGTTGCTCAGAAAGAAGCCCAAATATCAATGAAAATTTTGGTATTTTTCAGACTTTCCTATTCTCACCGTGACTTTTTTTTTCTGCTATTGGCTTTTGTGGCTGTGTCAAACCAAAAGGCCTGCAAAATGAATTGGTGTGCGTACAACTTGAACGACTGTTCGATGTCACTTGACTGCTGCCCAGTTTTAAAATTGCGGGTTTGTTCGGAAATATTTTTTTTTTTAGTTTTGTGAAAGAATAAAACAAACAAAATTGTGTTGGGCGCTCATGGAAGAAGATTCTATAATTTTTTTAAGTAAAAATATAGCCAAAAATACGACAAAGCGCCCAATCTGGCAACCGTGCTTTCACTTAGGTTACGAGAGATAAGCTGTAAATATGTTGTAACGTAATTTTAGCCAGACGGGAATTTTTTTTCATCCCCCCCATGTACTAATAGGTACCTAAGTCTAGCTCTCAAAAAGAGTGTTTTCCAAGGTTCTGCGAACTAAGGCCCCAATGAAATAAGGCCCCAACGAATTATACAGGAAACAACAACAACGATTTTTAATATACAATTTGGGGTGTTATTTCCTTTCTTGGGGCCTTATTTCCTAATGAAAATTGGGGTCTTATTTCATTATGAAATAAGAAATCCAATCAACAATATTAAATAAAAAGTAGTTTTCATTATTTTTAATTTCGTTATGAAATAAACCCTAAATTTGGGGCCTTATTTCATAGTTGAAATTGGGGTGTTATTTCATTATGAAATAAGACCCCAAATTTGGGGCTTTATTTCATTTTCTCATTTTTTTTTTTTTTCATTTTAAATTCATTTTTTTTTTTTTTTAACTTACATACTAGACAAAAACGATTAAATCTAATTTAAAACTAACATTTTTCTTCTTCTTCATTTTCTCTTTTGGGGCCTTAATTCCTACAGCCGTTTTCCAAAAACGACAGGTTGTCTTAACCTATGCGTGAGGTATTAACGAATTTTCCTTAAAGGTCCGTGTATACCATTCTGTTCTTCTCTTGATGCCACGATCCAAATGGTCTAACTGTTCATGACTCTGCAGGATAGATCGTAACCTATGCCAGAGATTACAATACCCTTTATATAGATTGTGGTAATGTTATCGTGGGGTCTTTGTGTGGCACGTAGCTCCAACCTGCTGGAACCACAAGACGTTTACCTTCAAATCGTTCCATTTGGGCCAAAATAAAATCGGTAAATATCGTTGTGTAGCACTCGCCGTTGATTGTGATACACTCACCAAAGTAACTTACAAAAGAGTAGGTACGGACGGAGTACGAAGTAATGTGGTCACGGCGCGCCAGCCCACACTCCTCACCAAACAATAACTTTTTGTGGATGCACATGCATTGCCACCTGCCGAATCTCTTACGGGTTAGCTTCGTCCCAATTTCACTTATTAATAAACGGCGCAGGGACATAAGTCCCCGAGACCTAATTCCCGAATTCATTTTTCGGAACTAATGTCCCAATTGAATTGAATTCGGGACACATGTATATAACACCCAATCGGGACTTAAGTTCCGAATTTTTATCGTTGAAAATGGTACATAAATCCCGAATGATTTTCATTTGGAATTATTTTACATTTTATAAAAAAATGTTAATAAGTTGATAAGATAAACTAAATTAACAACAAAAAAATCAAAACAAATTGAACAAATATTCTCAACAAATCGTCAAAACATTTTACAAGTAAATATAAAAAATGTTTTTTTTTTATAATTTATCGACAGAAAGGACATAACAGTTCACTTTTAAGTGCAATCGCCTCTTCATTCAGGTTCGAGAAACAGCAACTACAAATTTTAAAATAATTACAAAGCTGTAAAACTATTATACGAGGATTCTCGATGTTATGTCTATTTCTGTAAACGATGTTTTTGAGAATTTGATCAAACAAATATAACAAAATTGCGACAACCCTATTCTGCTATTCATCGGGGGAGTTTTTCTTTAATTTTCACTTCATTTGAATTGAATCTGGATTCAGTTCGTTAATGTCGGTAACGTTGCTAATACTGCGCGGTATTCTCTTATTCTCGTGAACCCATTCATTCTGCACACAATTCAGATCCGCATGTCAAATGTTTGCGATTTTTAAATTTAATTGATCGTCTGTATGGTTGGTGGTTGATAAAATGTACCTAAGTTAAAACTAATTTATTACTTGATTTTTTTTTTTTTTTGTAAAGAAAGATTATTAATTTTTTGGGGTAGCACAACAAAGAGAGACCAATACTATCCATACCTGTTTGTTTTTTTTATTTAAAATAAATAAAATTAAAATTTAAATAAAAAAAAAAATTTTATTACTAACGATCAAATTGAATACACCTTCTTATGATTTTCACGTGAACGCTAACTTGAATGTCAGATTAATTTGGATAATGTAAAGGGTGGTTAAATTTTAAGGGCCAATGTTGAATGTGAACCACACCTAAACGTCCAGCTCTTTTCTGCATTTCATTTGACATTTCTCAATTTCAGACTAACTCAATTTGAACCATGTAAAGATACACAATCGAGCAACGCGCTAAAGTTATTCAGGCTTATTACGATAATGGGCGTTCAAATGATGATCAATTTTTTAAGAAAATTATCTTCAGTGATGAGGCACATTTTCACCTCAGTGGATTCGTCAATAAGCAGAATTGCCGCATTTGGGCGAATGATAATCCAAGAGTGATTGTCGAAAACCAATGCACCCACAAAGAGTGACTGTTTGGTGCGCTTTATGGGCTGGTGGCACCATCGGGCCGTATTTTTTCCAAAATGAGGCCGGACAGGCAGTTACTGTGAATGGTGTTCGCTATCGTGAGATGATAACGAACTTTTTATGGCCCGAATTGGAAAATATGGATGTGAACGATATGTGTTTTCGACAGGACGGTGCAACTTGCCACACAGCTAACGAAACAATGGCTCTTTTGAGCGACAAATTCAATGGCCGTGTTATCTCACGTGGTGGCGATGTCAATTGACCGCCAAGATCATGTGATTTGACCCCGTTGGACTTCTTTCTTTGGGGTTATTTGAAAGAAAAGGTGTACGTCGATAAGCCAGCAACAATTCAAAAGCTAAAGGATGAGATAATTCGGCACATTAACGGCATAGAACCTCAATTATGCCTCAGCGTCATAGAAAATTTGGACCATCGGATGGAGGTGTGCCGCCGAGGTAGCGGCGGCCATTTGGCCGATATTTTATTCCATACATAATTGAACCATACCAGGATTATCATAATAAAAAGAAATGACAATAATTTCTCGAATAATTTGTGTTTTATTCAAAATCAACATCGGCCCTTAAAAATTAACCCGATGGATAGCAGAATGGAAAGACCCTTTAGTTGACCCGATGGATAGCAGAATGGAAAGGGAATCGAATGGGTATGGATCGAATCTGCGATTCACGTGAATAGCAGAATAGGGCTGAAAGCTTTCATCCAAAAATGCGCTTTAAAGATGATTTTTCGTTCAAAATTGGGATCCTTTCCAAACGCTCCGAAGCTTAGCCAGCGAACAGACAGCGTATTTTTCTTTAGGGTCAATAGCTTTGATATCCTATATCAGTTGGATTTTGTACGAGTGTAGGCCCAAGTTCTTAAACAAAATTCGCCAAGTTGAATTTCTGCGAAAAGCCGACTTCTTGTGTACGGATACTAATTGACTGCCTCGGGTTCTGCTGTACACTTTGACGGGCTTCGGGAATTTTCTCGGATGACCCTTTGATGTACGTGTGTAAACTGAACTGTTTGTCGAACCACTAATTAAAGCTAACAAACGTTTGAAAGTCGACTTTGAAAGGACAAAATGAAGGCAACGTTTGTATTTGCACCCGCTGCTCAATCGTGTAGATTGTGATAGTATTTGGCATCAACAACTTAATAATAATAATAAATTTAGTAGACGGACGCCTCCAAAAAAAAAAAAGGCCGCCACAATAAGGTAGACTCTCCCCAACTGAAAAACTTTTTTTTTTAAAGATAATATAGCACTTAAAAAAATGCCATTTTAGGGTTTAACTATTCAAAAGAAAGCATTTCAATTAGAGTGCAAGTGCTCCAAGGTGTGAAAATAGTCGCAGCCAATGTTTCTAAAAAAATGCTACTATATTGTACGAGAGAACAAAAAAATTAAAGAAAAGAAAAACTTAAAGTAAATGCAATTAACACAACAGGAAGCACTACCCTCCAAATAAGAATACCCTATAAACTAACCTACAAGAGCATACTACTCGTACTTCATTTCATATATATATGTATATCTAACCGCACCATCGAAGAGCAAATATAATCCCATTTCCATTCCAATGCGGCTTTCATGTACAAGTAGTACTCGTATTTGTGAACTTTAAGTTCCCTTTGAGTGTTCCACTCCAACTGTACTGCTGTATACAATGCAGATCCTGCTTTAGTTTCTATTTCACTGTTCGACTTTAAGGAATCATAGGTACGTAAAGATTCCTACAATAGCATGCTCAGAGGATAGACACTCCATATGCTCGGGGCATGAAAACGAAAATGTCAATCAAGTTGTTTGGTCAAAGGTCCTTTCACCTTTCCTTTGTAATTCCAATGAGCTGTATGCCATTGTGAGTGCTTCAATCAAATTGTTTTGATAATGGTATAATGGCGGTTCCCTTTAATACACATTACACTACGCAGTTTTGCCCGTGCAGTAAGACGCGCCGCACTCCCCGGTGGATTTAATCAATTACGGTAGTGATAGCGGAGAACCCTTAATTGGGTAGTATCGAAGGTAAGTTCGGTTTGGACAATCATTTTAACTGCTTATTTTTGTATTTTTTTATGACTTTCAATAATTATCTACTTGTGTGTTGATAAAACTTGTGAAAAACGATTTTCGATAAGTCGTCGAGCCTAAAAAGCATTCCGTGTCCTTGCTGAAAGATTCACAGCACGCAGCAACCTAGTTCATGCTGATTAAAGTTTCCTTCTCGTTAATTAGTAAAACTCAAAACTCCCTCTATACATAAAGAACGTGATTTTATACCTAAACTTTGTTGGGAATTAACAAAATATTCTTGCCTCCGCTTTCAGCATGCATAAAATCGCTTTTGTTGAAGTTAGTAATTAAATTGCATGGTTCGGATAAAATTCTCGAAGAAAATTAAAAAGATTCGTGCGATTGTATAGTGAAATCTTTGGCTCTGAGACCTAAGACTAAGAGGTTAATTAGGATACTCGAGCGAGCTCTTAGTACAAAACTTATCAAGAGCATGTGCATGCATACAGCTGGGAAATGACAAAACTCCCTGCAATCCTGCCTATATTATACGCTTTGTTGTGTAGACGGCTGTGTAGTGTATAGGTAGTGTCTTGAGTAAACCGTCGCCTGACTCTGAGAGCTATGTAATGATGAATGAGAAGGATATGATGTTTTTCTCATTTTCCTTTCACTTTGATGGCAGAACGATGATAAAGAAACGGCTTCGAGAGATTGCTAATGACAGACGAATAAGGAATTCAAGAGGCAGGCATTAAATGATATCTTTGATCTGGCAAATGTTGTTAATTGGAAGCAATTGCATTTTGCATAATGACCCTTCGGGGGTTGTATACAGGTGTTTAAAAGTTCATGTTATGTGATTGGGGATTGTATGGCATTAAAACATACAAAACATCGGGGGCAAGGAGATTCGTACCAAGCTAAGGCGTATGTGCTATTAAAAAGTACATACTTTAAAGGTTGAAGTGGTGTCACTATATTGTACTAAAGGGTTGGCCATCTAGTGGTTTCTTTTAAAATAATAGGTTATTTGAAACTGACGCTCGAAATCTTGACCGAAAGTCAGTATCATACATCCGCGGAACGAAATGAGTAGCTTTGCGCTTGAACAACGTCGGGAAATATTTAAAACTTATTTCCAAAGTGAGTGCTGTGTAACCCAAACATTGCGTTTTTCTAAGACACGTTTTGACCGAAATGAAGCACCCACCGGGCCTGCTGTGCGCAAGCTTGTGCCAAAAGTTCGTGAGACTGGTGTGCTAGTGGACAACACTCATGGTCCCCGTCGTCATACGGTACGGACGGAAGAGAATGTGACTGAGAAAGTAGCCGAGAGTGCGAGACTGAATTTCTTCTCGGAAAACAACGTTTCGGTCAACGGTGGGCGTTACAGAGGCATGTTACCCGACTTTTTTTTTACTGAAAATGAGACATAGATTTGTACGACCTCTGGTTCATACAGGATGGCACGGCATAGCATACAGCCCACGCCACAATCGATCTCTTGCGCACCAAATTCCCAAATCTGGTTATCAGTCGCCTAGGCGATGTTTATTTAGATTGAAAAACTTCGATTCTGTTTCTGATTATGTTTATTTGAACCTTTAGAATTTTATTGGTCAAGTCGAGAAGATGATATCGGCCGTCACAATTGATTGCCATACGGACTCGTTTTATGGCATTTTTCATCACTTCGGCGAGAACTTCGGGCGACAGATTCTCGCACTCGTGTCGAATGTTGTCATTGAGGGCTTCTAGGGTCTCGGGCTTGTTCACGTAAACACGGGACTTCAAAAAACCCCACAAAAAAAAGTCTAGTACGGTTAAATCGGGCGATTTTGCGGGCCAGTGCAAATCGCTAAAACGAGAGATGAGGCGACCTGGGAACGCCGCCTTCAGTGTGTGTGCCGTAGCTACGTCCTGTTGGAACCACATGTCCTCCAGTCCTAATTCGTCCAATTGCGGCAGAAAAAACTCGGTTAACATGGCCCTACAGCGCGCACCGTCCCCTGTTGTCGTTTGACCAGCGGCGTTCTCGAAAAAAAAAATGGCCCGATGACTCCTCCAGCGTGAACAGCGCACCGTACAGTAACTTTAAGCGGGTGTGATGGTTCCTCGTGCATTTTGTCTTGTCAATTGTCATAGATGGAGTCAATACAACCGACCCCGCCGCAGAATTCTCGTGCGCATATTCGTTTCTTGCTTTTGGAAACCTAGAGACACCAAAGCAAGAGGATCATCGAATTGCTTAGAGTCTATGCGCAAAAATTTGCGATATACATAATTGGCTCAATTCTACGGGCAATTTTGCGTAAAGATCCTCCTGCTGTCGGCGGTCAACCAACCTCCAATCCTTCATCCAAACACGCTGACGTTTATGTTTCGATTCCTCCTCGCTGCTCTTAAATACGTACGCGGCCAAAACAATCGCAATTGCATCTTTTTGTTTCTCATTAAAGATTTCACTACCGAATGAAAAAAAAAAGGTATTTTTAATTTGCCTGACAATGGCTGCAAACGGATCTGGACAGCTTTTGGTAACAAACATCTGCCAGCCGTATGAACTCAGAACTGACAATTTCCTACCTGAAAAATTATTTGCAGGAAAACCATCTGCACAAATGAAATTGACAAACTTTGGGACAAAACCGGCCACTGTGTGAGGTGGCAATTTAGTATTGTAAGGAAGTTGCCTATTGTCAGATCACTTGCAGCTCATTTTCATTTCACTGGTAGACCTAACAATTTTGTCAGATTTGGCAATCGTCTGAACATAGCTCAAGTCATTTATTTCCTTCAATTTCCAGTGGATTACTGGCTGCAACTTGGTTCATCCACCTTCGCACGCTAGGACAACCTGCGACACCTGGAGATATATTTAATTTTCCGCAGATTAAGTCAAGTTTGTCATAACCATTAAAATGGCAATTTCAGCTACAAATAGTTCCTAAAATACCTCCAACACAATCACAGTCACTTAAAAAATAAACGAAAACACATCCTCCTCCTCTTCTATTGAAAACATAGTCGTATGTCGTATCGTACCAACACACAACACAAAAGCCTACTTTGCCTGAGGCTCTGCCATTGTGCTGCTAAGCGTACAGTGTACAAGCTTCCGCCCAGGAAATACGAAAATACGACGAAATACATCCCAACGTCGAGTAGGTTACCTACCTCTACCCAGTAAGAAGAACGAATTCCTGGGGCTTCCCAAAAAGAGCAAAAAATAATTCTACTCGCACTCATGTTCTGTTCATTCGATGGTAACGCTTTGACGTCTATTTTTAGGGCTTTCGACTTGTATCAGGTTAAACGACAAACGTATCCTGGTTGTTGTCTAGGAAATGATTTCAAATACACTCGTTGCTATTCTCGTTTTGTATTCTTCTCTTCTCGTCCTGGTATTCGTATTAGGTAGGTGGTAGTAGCGTGTGATTTTCATCAGTTCTACACAGTGCATACATATATACAGACTCATGTATAGGCACAATAATACAAAAAGGAAACTTTAATTTGAGTATGGATTGGTTTTAGTCATCTGAAAAATTGTTTTTTCACGAAAAATAGATCAAGAACCGAACGAACTCCTTTCCGAAAGGATATCTGAGATTATGTGACTCAAGTGTGTATAGAGGTTACCTTCCCTCCTATTTTTGATAGATAAATAAAATTTAAATGCATTCATGCATATTTTGAGTTAAACAAGTTGGGCAATAAGATTATATCTACGTGAAAATGCCTATGTACTATATTGTGTGCTCTGACAGGATGCCGATAGGCAAATCTCTATAAATGATAATGAGCGTTGCTTGGAAGATGGTATCTGGTACCTGGAATTGTGTTCTAGTTGAAATTATTTCAACAAAGTGTCGGATTATTTAATTCCCCAAAAATCCAAAAATATTTTTATAATGCTGTTTAGAAAGTCATCAAATCATAGTCCTGCCGAATAAAGAAAGAAAGACCACGATGGAAGGGCAAACAAGCTCTTCAAGGGTCAGTTACACTGCAGGCATATTTCAAGCAGTTGATTCAAAGCCTCCAAACCGCAATAACGACTCGACTCGTTATAGAAATTCAAAGGAAAGCCTCGTTATTACTAAACCAGTAGACACAGTGTCCCACATTACATCGCGCAGGAAAAAAAAAAAACTGTTATACCCGCAATACCAAATCAAAATGGAAGCACCGTCTAGGTGGTATAGGCTCCGCACCATCTCGCAATTTCAATTCGGAAATCGTTTGAGCTACTCACGAGTCACGATGGTCTGGGGGTGAGGTAGTGGTTTCAGTCGAAAGGGGTCTATGCGGAAAGAATTTTCAGCGGATATATAAAATTCATGTAGATAAGGATGAACTCGCTTAGGGATTGTGCTCCACAATATCAACCAATTGAGAGAACATCCTTCTGTTGTAGCCTTGTAGCAACAGCAACAGCAACACTTTTGTATCTCTGATTTATGGCGGATGTGGGTAAATATAGAATTTATAAGACTGTTTGAGTGACTTGTGATTTTGAAGGCAGGCGAACGGGTAGGGTCATGTGTGTTATTTATGTGATGGAGAATACATAATCCATGTGTGGGGTTTTCTGTGGAAATATAAATGATTTTAATGATGATTCCTTGCACATTTATAAATACTGGGTACAACAGTTCCATAGGTTTGGGTGTAGGTTCTCGAAACCTTTGGGGGTTTTTAAACGAACGGAAAGGGGCGTGCAATTTGGCATCGCACCTGAATTAAGAGCCTTTAAAGCTACACCGTGACTGTGACTATTTGATACCTACTCTCGGGTAGAGCTATACTGGGAAAAGTTATTTTTGATTGGATATAGAGTGGGAAAATTGAAAGTGGGTATTCTCGAATCAAGGGGGATTTTTGAGAGCAATTCAGGAAATTGGCACGCATCTTAAAGAGACAGCTTCATAAACTTCCAGTACCTTACGCAAATTCTGGACATGCATTTGATCTTTTCATGTTACGTTTAAACACATTTCATTATAGAATTCAGCTGAAAACTAATTTACCCAGCCTCTATAGCGTTGCTTGACGACGGTTATCCGAGAGGTGCAATTTTGGATGAATCTGGCACATAAATGGATCAGCTATAACGAAGGAATTTTCTCCAAACGGATCATTTTTCAGCGTCTTCGAAAATTTGCCAAAACTTAGTGACATGAGTTTAACAATGTAAAACAAAACAATCAATTTGCGTTTTCTGAGTTTTTTTACGGGTTTTGAACCGATTTTGAACACATTTTGTGGACACTGCTTTCGATTTATTTGTTGATGCCTTTATGGCCCACGCTTATTGTTTTTGTTCTTTTTCCGATGCGCTTTCTGAATCGTTTTTGGTATGTTTTTCGGTACGTTTTTCAATTGATTTCTTATTTTTTATACGTATTTTCCGACACGTTTGTCGATGCATTTTAAGACGCATTGTAAGACCTCTGTTGCTTGATAAGTTTTCAGCGTTTATGAACTTGCTCTAAACGGGGTCAGAGGTAATGGTTTTCGGTGCGCTATTTAAAGAGTTTTTGGACACATTATATTGATGTAATTTTAGCAGGTTTTTTAGTTCATTCTCAGCGCATTTCGATGTGTCTGAAGGGGATTTTGGCCCACTTTGGAGAACGTTTTTGAAGAATCTGGAAAATCTCGTTGCCACCTTTTTCGGACGTTTTAGGTACAAAATTTTACGGGTTGTTGTTGTGCGCGTTCTTAACCGCATCTTAAGACAGGTGTTTTAAAATTTTCTTAGATTTAATATTGATGCGTTTGTAAGACACCTTTGAACTCTATTTTCGGACTGTTTTCTTGGAAAGTTTTGGGTGTGCTTTCAGTTTTTTGATTTATTTTAGCTCGTCGAGAAAACCCCAAATTCGAAATTAGGGTTTTTTTTTCACTGCGCCACCTCTCGCGAACATCTGACAAACATCCGGTAGTATAACTGCCTTGAAAGAAGCTTGTTAGAAGAAGCTAGGTTCAGGGTGCTATTTATTTAGATGTATTTATGCAATTTGCTGAAAGCGTTATTTCCATGCTATTTTTGACGCGTTTAAAACAGATTTTTTGTCAAACGATTTTCATAACATTTTTGGCATATTTTTTTTTGTGCTGTTTCTGACACAATTGTGGCGGTTTTTGCATTGAGTGAGTAAGTTTTTTAAAGCGATTTTGGACATATTTTTTGGTGCTTTTGAGTTTTTGGACGTGGTTCTAATACGTTTTTCTAACGAGTTATTTACATGTTTTTGGATGTGTTTTTATATACATTCTGTTGATGTTTTCTTAGTTCGTTTTTGAAACAATTTTTTTAAGTTTTTGGTCCATTCTAGGGGAAGCATCTTGGACACATTTTATGGAACGTTTTTCGTGCATTTTTCCATGCTGTTTTTGACCCGTTTTAAATCATTTTTTTAACTCATTTTTGAAGGAATTATTTTTAAATACGCACTGTCATTTCTTTTTACCCGACTGTACACAGAGAGGGTTATGTGTTTCGCGCGTATCCTATGTACGTTCCTACGTGACGCCCCTTAGCCTAAACGGCTTGACCAATTTTAGAGAGTGAGGTGTCACTAGATTCGTATTCTTCCCCGGAGTGTCATTGGCTAAACAAATAAATATAAAAATAAAAAAAAAGGTCAAATAAAAAAGTTAATTTAAAAAAAAAAAACCGACTGCCCGTAAAAAAAGTTTTAAAAAGATTAAAACAAGCCACTTTCAAGAATATAACTCATTGACAATCGGAGACTACCTACACAATTTGACAAAAATATGCGCAGCCTCTGACTGCTAATTAGTTATATGTAGTTGAAAGTGTCTTGTTTTAATTTTTATAAATATTTTGAACAGTCAGTCGGGTTTTTTGTTTTTTTTAATTAACTTTTTTATTATAACAGTTTCTAAATTACACTCTATAGGCCAAACCTCTGTAAGAACGGTTAATTTACTTAGCGCACAAAAAAACAACTGCATTCAGACTTTTTATTGCAATAACCACACAATTCCCTCAAAAAGAAACCACGTGGGATTACGAATGATAATATGAACACGTCGATAGTTCGGCCAGAAAGTTTTTCAAATGCAATATATTCGAAATTTTTTATACGTATTTCAATGCCTGCATGGAAAAGGGTTTAATTTTGTCTTAATTTACTGCGCTATTCAAGCAGTTCCGCTACTTTTGCCTGAGCTATTTCAATTGAATTCAGACCTTGAAACTCCATCTGAGCCTTTGTGTTCATAATTCCTTTGAGGCGCAGACCCCTGTGTCAACAAAATATTCATTTAGAACTCTCACTTTACTGCTGATTATCCCCTCAAAGAGGAAGCAAAAAAAAAAAAAAAACCCTCCCAATTCGCCCGGAAACTGAGTACCTACATCCCAAAGGAATAAAGGAAAAACAAAGTCGCTTTACTGTAGCGGTCTGCTTCAGGCCGAGGGTGGGGGGAATAAATTTATATTTATCTGGCACCCAGACGAGTTACAAGTGTCGTACGGCGATAGCAATAGGATTACCTGCGTATCGTTCGGAATACTAAAACAGCGGAGCTATGAATGGTGGCAGGAAGTGGGTTGGGGGTGGGGGATTGAGCAGTAAATTCTCGCTTGAAAGGGTGATAACAATTGTGATATATATTTATACCAAGCCTATGATGACAGATGGAACATAGCTGATGAAGGTTTCACACTTCCGCAAGTAAGCGATTAGGAAGGCACAACACATGATAGTGGCAAATATTATTGTGATTGCAGGTTTGCAAGTGTACAGCTTAACTGTTTGTCGAAGGCTTGTAATTTTGTTGGATGTGAAATTCTATGAACCGTAGTTAATACTGTTTACATGATTGGTACGGGAGGGCCTGCGCTGTGCAAAAACATATATAAGAGTTACAAATTGAAGCTGCATGACCGGTTTTGAAAGATCTTAATAGAGTTACGAAATCACAGTTGTTTGGTAGGTCTGATTAGTAGGCGCATTTCCACGAATAATATCGCTCATATTTTCTAGGCATATAGCTCAGTAGCCCGTCTTCTGTGCACCCTGATTAAGCAGGTTTATAAATATTTGGACCGGCCTCTAAATACCTATATTAAAATGCGGTATATAGTATGTGGTCAACCCTAGTGCTTCTTCTTCATAGCACATAGAGTAGCCAGCTCAGAGTGGCAGTATAATAAGATTTGCTACCCCCGAAGCTATTTTAAAGTTCTGTAACTGGTCCATTTCTGAAATTTTCAAATTAGCCGCTCAACAAAACTGGTATGTGACTAATACCAAAACATGTTGATCTCAAGCTGCTTGCTTAAGCTGTCACTAATTTTACAAATCTCTCTTATTCCAGGAAATACAATTCCGGAGCTCTAAAGATATACTTTTGTATGTTGTATGGTATCTGGAAAGTTTACCAACTCATCTGAAATTTGAAATTCCAAGAATTATCCTACTCCCTCCATTTATGGGACTCATAAACAGATTACGTATGCAAAGTAAGATCAAAATAATGGTGTCAGTTGCACGAGAATACAAAATTGAATTGCAAATTCAAAATTGTTGCTAATAGCTATTTCTTTTTACCGTACACACTCGTACTCGTACTCGTGTCTTTGTGAAACGGATTTATTTGAATATGTTTTGCTGTAGGTTCTTCCATTTTCCCCACAAACAAGACATAAGCTTGAAAGAGTTTACCATTGCCTGATGCACCTTCTTTCAGTAGACTTTGAGAAGAACGCAATACGCATAAGACTGCGAAATGACGTAAAAAGGAGGAGTTTAAAATACCTTTTGAATTATTTACAGATTGGTTGGGTTTGTTCGTTTTATTCAATTTTCTTTTTGAACTTATAAAGGTTTTGACTTAAAGGTAGAGGAGATTTTTGGAAAATATAACTGGTGGTCATCGGTAGTCAAAGGAAGTTGTAGGTAGGTATGGAAAAGATGAAAGAATGTTCAATCTTTCTTCGTCTATATCCGCCGTACAAGTGTCCCTCTAGACTGTTCAATTTTAACCCTTTAAGGGGATTTTCAAAGGTTCTATTGGGTGACTTCAGTGGTCAAATTGGTGTGACACTGAAATGGGGCAGCATTATTAGATGCATCAAAGTGACCATGGCTTTGATTTTTTCTGTGCATCGTTTCTTTCAAAAAGATATAAATAAATGCAAAACTTTCCGTCTTAGTTGTCAGCAGCATAGATTTCGTCATTCGACAGACTTACAGTCGCATATTTGAACGATGCATAGTTTAACAAATTAAATTTAAGTTCCTAATCCACCAAAAAAAGAAGGGGAAACATTTTACACGGCGAGGTGCAAAAAACGTTCAAATTGACTATTAAATCAGGCAGGGGAGAATCTTGTAAGGATTTGTATGAAAAGCAAACCTAAAAGGGACCAACCGTCTTTAAAAAACAAGAAGGGACTACCACGGGTCCATCAGAGGCCTCAGTGAATATGTAGTGGAAAACTCACCCTCACCAACCAACCATCCAACCAACTGAACCTAAAAGGCCGTCCTTGTAAAACTATCCCCGTCTTAAAGGGATAGAATATGGAAGCATCTTCGAAAGGGTAAAATGTCAAAATGATGTACATCCTACGCAGGTGTATTAATCGGCTCTCTGAACTCTGAGTCCCTCCAGTCCAGTACATGACACAGAGCAAGATGGATCCATCACCTTGAGTAGCAACGCGAAAAATAGTCCCTCAGTCGAGGTCGGTCGTCTTGCATTTGGTCACCACTTCCTTTTAATTATTATATGGATTCGAAGGACTTGCGCGACCTAAGGACAATTGATTTGCAATCCGCTGATGGGTTTGTCATTCTAGAAACATCCTAGACTGAAATTTGGAGCGCACGCAAAAGTTTTGAAGCTGTTTGTGTTGAAGCTGGGATGAAACTTGAAAGTTGTCTCCAAAATCTGTTCCAAATTCTTCCCACGGTCATGATATTTGGGTGGCTCTCACTGAAAGACTGAGTTATAGCGGATACAAGCTGTGGAAATGGCAGGGTTAGAGGCGGTGGATTATTATTGTTTAAGAACGTCTCTAACTTGGATTGCAAGACGTGCGTTGGACATTAAGTTGCCTCAAGATGACATCTCTCCGCTCTTCGTATGCAGATAGCTCCTGATGTATAAGGACAAACGCGGAAGTTCGTAGTTCGTGGAACATTTACCTTATCAAAATAGCTTCGACAAACCTGTCGGGGTTGTCCCGGTCTTCAAAATTAAAAGAAAACGTATTTTAAATGCACCTTTTGGTCTGACTATACAATGAGCCTCTGTTTAGCTTCCCTTGGCTATACTTAGGTACATTTTACAAGTCAAGTTTGATCAATAGTAGCTAAGGCTTTATGTTTCGAATTTGGCCAAGTGATATTTGTCAAATTTGACAAATCAACCGCTTGGGAGGCTCAAAATTTTTGAAAATCATAAATCAAAATTAGGTGACTAATGAGAATGACTAATAATTAAAATGCCAAATACTCGAATATTCTATTAACAAGAAGGCGTACACAACACTTGATCGGGGAATTGGGCACATCATCTCAATAGACTCGTTGGTTGAGGAGTGTTCCGACCCACTGTAAGTGCTATCTAAATTGATGTTCTTTAAGCTGTTATTTAAGTTATTAAAATCACAATAGGCCCACTCGTGGCCGCAGTGATATGGCAACTTGATTCCATAAGTTAAGGAAAGAGCTTTAAAATAAGCTGAATACATATAAGAAGACTCTTTAAAAAGACTGATTCCAGCCGTAATTGATAAAAATTGAAAAGACTATTTCATAAGTCTTTTGAGACACATAGAATCTACGTACGATTTTCGTTCACATTTGTTTTAACTCATTGTTAAGACATGAGAGTAGGCACAGTTGCTTCGTGACTATAGTCTGTTGGAGTATCTACTAAGTGAGAAGTACCAGGTTCGATTCCCGGAAAAAAAAAAACATAAATAACATCTTACGGTTTTTTCTACTGTGCCACCTCTCGCGAACGCCGAACAGACATCAGAGAGTACAACTATCATGGAAGAGCTTCTCAAGCAGCCGTTTGGAATGGTTGTGAAAAGCTGGGCCTAGGGTCCCTACGGTACTGTTACGCCGATTTTTCCTCAACGGTTCAGGATACACCTCTCGTGGTGCAATGCAAAATTGTTTCTTTTATTTTATGCTTTAAGCTTTTTTATTTACGATGAACTCTCGACAAAATTCAATTTAGAAGATTTAAGGATTTTAAAGATTTTCAAGATTTTAAATTTTGATTAAATTTTAATTTTGTGGGTCTAATATTTTTCACCCACCAGCATGCTGTCCGAAGACTGCAGTACTTGCTGGCCTAAAAAATAATCAGCCAAGGGGCAAAAATCAGCCAAGAAGCAAAATGACAGCAAAGGGGCAGCAAAAGTAAGAAAAATTGGAATGTGGAGTGATTTCCAAAAGACAGTTGTGAACTTCCGAATTGGTAAATCAGCTCAAATTTGACAAGAAAAGAATAACTAGAATAAGCGCGCAAGAAGTGTGGCGTGTTTCCCAAGAGGCAGTTGAAAACTTCCCAGATGGTCTCCTCACGTCAAACACCTGAGTCCTGACTAATGATGAGTAAGTGAAAGCGATAGGTGATTGGTGCCGGCCTTTTATACCCATTTTAAGCGAGCTTAGCTGGGGGAGCTTTCCCATGACGAATACTAATAAAATAAATAGAGCTGGAAGTCAGCTAGAGGAGCTTTAAAAAATAATTCTATAGGTTGTTACAAAAGTAGAACAAAAATTGTTATAATGTTGTTCGGTTATTACAATCTTCTAATATTCAGAATTTTTGTCTTTATAATCCATATAGCAAGGAATTGGATTATTTGGATAAACTGAAGCAAAAGCATCCTCTGATAAAAGGAATGAAGCTAACGACCTTATATTGGGATCGCGCAATTTTTTGTTGAAGTGTGTCCTATATAATATTACATAATTATGTAAGCAAATCAGAACCTTAAGAAGCAAGTGTTACCATTTGCTGCTTCACATATTTTTGGTAATCGCATCTGTGGGCTGTGACTTTTCTTACGCGACAAAAAAAAAAAGCGTCTGAATTTTCCCCCCCCACAATTCGTAACCCTGAATACAAATCTCCTTCACCTTGGTTACATGAGAGTAAGGCTCAATTTCTTTTAGCAGGGGGTGATAAATTTCGCAGAAAACCCTTTGATTCAATCTTCATCTCCACTTAGAATCCATTGACGTCTCAAAGGATTGAAGAAAGAAAAATCGATTATCACATATACCCAGAGCCAACCCCCGAAGTAATCACGTGCTAACGACATCGCTCCTCAGTCACAAGTACACAGATCCAATTTCAAATCGAACAAGAGACATGGGTATACTTTGGATGTGACATCATATCTCACATCATCTAGCCTCAAGCGATTTTAATTGACTTTTAATTATTCCACCAATTTTGCTTTTATTTCGAACTCCCCCCCCCCCCCCAGACCTTTTTCTCTCGTCCTTGCCCTGCAAGGGAACCATATACATTCAGATACTTTTATTGATCCAAGGTAGCACCGTGCTGTATATGGTTAGCATCTTTTATGGTGCTGCCTTTCGTTTGAACTGCTCTTACGATCCGGCAGAAAGGAGGGATTCATTAAAATCAACCCACGGCGATAGGAACAAGGGAGATCTCCTGAAAAACTGATAAAAGTTGGAATTGTGTGCAGATAATTTGAGTCCTGCAAAAGAACACCCACTGCCTGTGCGATGGGGGGGTGGTTGTTGAAGTTCAACCTCGAGGAGCAATATTCGATTCGGGAAAACAAATTCATCTGTTGGAGTTGGATTTGGAGTTGGAGTTGGATTGAAAAGAACAAAGGAAGAGGAGAACAGAAGAAAAAATATCTTCTCTCTTTGCCATTTCATTTGTGAGCTTGTTTGGTATTGGTGTGATTGTTATTCGCAGGGGGTTACTGTCTGTTCGGCAGTGGAAAAAACTTTGTTTCCTAATTCATGGGATTGTCTTCAATGAATTGAAAGAGATTTTTTTTTTTAATTTGCGAAGGTTCTGGGATAGCACATGGATTCATGCTGGTTACAAGTTTGCTGAATTGTTGTCAGTGTGTTTCGAGGAATAATGAGTTTTAGGTTATGGTTTGGGTTTTTGCATTCATTTTGAAAAGTTTTTTTGCTTCTTTTTTTTTCTCAAGTGGAATTGATTGATTGCTGGCACTCGAGGATACCCACATGTGGACGTTTTGAATTGGCAAATTGAGTGGAAAACGCAAAGCAAATAAATTAAACTGCGTGTTGGTTAGGTACAGATCATTGGAGTCGATCGGAAATTGACAGTGACAGTGAGGAGATTGTAAATGTGATGAAAGTCTCATGAACTGGGGGTTTGATGTAGTTTGTTTAGTGTTTTGCCAGGTGGTGTCTAGTGGAGTGGAGTGTGTCCTCAAGAACTGCCTCATCGTAATCAACATTAATGGTACTTTCCATATAAAATTGACATACCAGCGTGATTTTTTTGAGAACGGCTTTAACGATTTCAACCAAAATTGATATTTAAGCTTAGGTGGGTAAGGTCAACATGACTGCGTATCCAGTTTTTCGCTAAAAATAATTTCGAATAATGGTACTTTTGAAATTTTGACATATCTCGAAAACAGTCCGTACGATTGTAAAAAAAATTAATTTCTAAGATAATATGGTCATTTCTAACTTAATGGAAGATTCAATTTTCTCTATATTATCATGCAATGGATTTTTGAAAAAAAGTAGATTTTTAAAAATTTAGTTTTCTTTAGTCTGTCTCAAAACGGAACTAACGATTTCGACCAAAATGCATACTTACAGTAAAATTGACGTTCTTAAAATGATTCCGTCCTTAATTTTTAATTCGAATCACTGACAACGTTAGTTTTTGAAACTGCTCATATCTCGAAAGCTTTAAATAAACCTTTAAAAATCAAGTAAGGCTTACATCACAAACAATAAAACTCAGTTTTAGCTAAATAGTTAAGTACCTAATAGGAATTTTAAAACTTAACATTGCTATTGTTGGTACTGTTTTGTCTGCATATTTATTTATATTTATAAGTAAGTATTCTAATTCAGATACTCTACATCTATTCGCAAAATTTACTACCCAAAAGCCGATCTGTTTTTATTTAGGTACCTTTTTTGAAAAACTCAATGCCGCACTTTAAAATTAAAATTGCAGCAGCCATTAAAAATGCAATAACAGCGACGCAAAACTTCTCTCTTCAAACTATATTTAAATTCTTCCTTTCTTCAACCATATTAAATATGAGTGGGGAAGCGAGGAGTAACAACGATTCTCGCTTGTTAGGGGTTTACCCTCACAATTGCTGTTGGAAAATTATGTCGAATTTCAGTTTGTGAATTATTGTTATTAACTCGTAGACAAAGTGACTTTGGTAGGAATGATAGCTATTTCGAACTACACCACTAACTCATCATCAGACTCCTTGAAGTGATTGTTTGAATAGTTTTGAGACAGTCAATTCTCCGTATATAATTCCACTTGGGAAGATATTCCTATTTTCCCCTATCAGGAAATGAATTTGCATTTCGATTTTTCTCCAATTGACCAAGCGAGTACAAGCCCGCCAACTGGTGATTATAAAGGAGGGGAAGACCAACCTCTGTGCGTTGTTGTTGCTTTTTTTTTTTTTGTCAATTGTCGTTCTCTCGGGTCTTCTTCGCCAATTCCTCTCTTTTTCCCGCAAGCTGTGAGATTTCAACGGACACATATTGAATATGCACCTTAAAAAAATAATTCCAACCAGTAGGATTTTACGCGCAATCAGAAAATCTCACTTCATTTGCACCCACGAGTATTTCAGCTTATAACTGCTAATGCAAATTCAAAAATAAAACTCTGAATTGTTACATACCTATACATATATATTATATATGTAAAGATATCGATCTTTTACGAACACTACTTGCAATCATTGACAACTTATACCAGCGTCATTAATCTATTTCTGTCAAAAATATAAACATGCAATAACAGATCAGAAAGAGAAACTAAAATCTAAAATCTTGAAAAGTGTAAGAGCTTATAAACAGTAAGTACAGTAAGCGCTTATAACGCTCTAACCAGAACTTGCAAAAATTGCCTTCTACTGAGAGCTTCAACTTTTAGATGAATAACCCAAAATTTAATTTTATTTAACATTATTCCTGTTTAGGGTCGCCAAATGGCGAAAAACGGAACCCATAGATTAGTCATGTCTGTCAGTCCACCCGTATGTCAATACCACTTTTTTTCGAAATTTTAAGAAACATACTGTTGAAACTTGGTAACTTGATGTTTTCTGTGAACCGCATAAAGATTTTACACAAAAATAGAAAAAAAAAAAACAATAAATTTTGGGGGTTCCCCATACTTAGAACTGAAACTCAAAAAATATTTTTTTTTTCATCAAACCCATAAGAAGGGTATCTCCAAGTGGTTGGAATTTATTTAAGGTGCATATTCAAAATGATTGAAAAAAAGTAGAAGTAGGTAATATTTGCTGAAAATAAGTTTTTAGTTGCTGTTATTGCATTTCTAAAATTTGAATTTTAAAGTGCGGTATTGAGTTTTAAAAATATATAATATGAACAGAGATCGGCTTTTGGGTAGCCATTTTTGAAGAATAATTAAAAAATAGATTTCTTCGAATATTTTGAGAAAAACTTAGTACGGGATCTTATTTAGAACACTGATATTTTCGTTAGTACCTATGTATTTTTATCAAAATCGTTGGAGCGGTTTTTGTAAAATTTGGCAGACAAAACAGTAGGTACCAAATATTGCAACGTTTAGTTTGAAAAACACTATTTGTTAACTTTATAGCTAAAACCGATTATAGGTTATTATTCGCGATATAAGAGTCACTTGGTCTTTAAAGTTTTATCGAAGTCAAAAATGTGATTTTCGAGATATGAGCTTTTTTTTTAAATTAGCGTTTTCGGTTACTCGAATTGGAAATTAAGGACGCAACAATTTTAAGAACATCAGTATTACTCCAGATTTGCGTTTTGGTCAAAATCGTAATTGCCCTTTTCTGGTAAACTAAGAAAAACTAAATTTAAAAAAAATACTTTTTTCAAAAATCGATTTTACGATAATACCGAGAAAAACTGAGTTCGCTGTTAAGTTGGAAATGATCATATAACCTTAGAAATTAATTTTTGTTACAATCGTATGGACCGTTTTCGAGATATGTATATGTCCAAATTTCAAAATCGCCGTTACTCGAATTTTTAGCCAAAAACTGGGTATGCAGTCATGGTAACCTCATCCACTTAAGCTTTAATATCAATTTTGGTTGAAATCGTTGGAGCCGTTTTCGAGCAAATCAAACTGGTACGAACAGTTTGTATGGGAAGTACCATTAATATTGAGGTTACCTTGCAAAATAAAAAACGGCCCCGAGCCCTAAGCCCACAGATTCCAAATCCGAAGTTTGAACGAACGATATCCGGTCAGCCATTTAGGCTGTAGGCCTGTGGGACAGACAGACAGACGGACAGACCGGATAGAATTTTGCGACTCACTTTTTTGAGTTCGTCTGTCATCGTTGTGTCAGAATTGATTAACATCTCGAGTTCGAAATTTTTTCCGCAAACAATATCTTTCTCTTACTACGTAATGTAGAAAGTTAAAAAAAAAACTTCTTTTGCATTTACTGAAAATGTTTAAAAATATCAAATCGGTTCAAATGAGTTGAAGTTCCACGCCCACTAACAACTAACAACAACCGCCTCTGTAAGGCCAGTGAACCGCAACAAAATACTAACCATTATTGCACCTTATCATCGCTGACACCAGCGTCTAATGACGTTTTTATGCTTATTGCGTTCATTAGGATAACTACTGCAAATTGCCATTGCAACCTGAACCGAAGGGTATAGCTAGCGGGTGGCAGAACAGTAACAACCGTCATTACGTTGCAAAATGTATGCAATTTAATTCAATATTGCAAAAATGCAATTTGACTCGTGCGCGCTATTAGTTTCGAAGTTGACGCCTCAAATAGATTGCATTCTTTTTTTTTTGTGTGTGTGCGGTATATTTAGTCGGGCTAATTTCTTTTTGATTACAGCCTGAACCTAGTGTATGCGATTTGCGTTTGGGATGTGTGTTTACAGTTTATGCACACGTCTTTGGCTGCTCCTAAGTGTTTGTTTTTACGCCTTTTATACTCATGCCTAATGTAGGGGCTGTATGGGGCGATACAAATCGCGTTTGAAGTATGAATTCTATTAGTCTTCCTGCGAGACGAGGGTGAAAACTGAATACTAATCTATGACTGCTACCGTGTACGGTCATTTGAACAGTTGAATATACCCACTGGCGGCATCGACAAAATGGTCATCAGTCACACCATTAAACTGAACCGATTTTTAGCTGCAGCTGCCGCATATGGTTAGTGGAAGTCATCAATTTCATCCCCGATTAGAGAGGGTAACATTTTTTTAACAACTACTGCTCATGTCTTCATCCACTTTCCAAATATATGTGTTTATATTTTTTTAATACGCACTTTTAGTCGCTCAATTTGGGTGGGATGTTTTTCGCAACAGCCCTAGGAGCTTTTGAACTGGAAAATATTTATTAACACTGAAATTCACTACGCTTTTGAACGGCGGTAAGTATTGGCCACAAAATCACACAGTGAACGAATTCTTATTGAATTGCTGCATCAGTGCTTCTGCTTATGGTACGCAATCTGGGTTAAAAAAAAAGTTGTGGGCCGCATGAACAGGAGCACAATACAGCAGAGAAATGAGTGTGTAAACATTGAACCGAATTGTTTGGCTGATTTCGTATTTTTGTTTTTATTGTTTTGCCTTTCCGATATTATAGTCCTTGAAGTGAAAAACCAAAAATTTAATTCCATTTAAAAAAATAAAAAAAAAAGATAGGTTACAAAGATCAGAGCGGAACTGTTGAACCATTTTACGAATTATGCTGCGTTACTTTTATTACTGAAGCGAATGGCTTTTCTCGCATTTGGATGTTATCTAGATATTAAGAGCCATCGGAGTTTAACCGTGTTGAAGATTTTAGGTGCGGTAGAGATTTGATCGTCGTAACCATAGTTCAGCCGTGAGTTCCTTTTTAACACATATGTATGTATTACATTTTGAAAACGTCTATTTTAAGCATCCGCACGTGGCATCCCTTCTACCCTGGTAAAAACCAAGCTAAATACTCAATAATAGTTACAATAGCTTAGTGCGTATCGTTGAGAACTTGCTCGGTCAACAGGCTCGAGAATGGACACCACCGATGAGCGAACTCCATCCCCATCGCCAGAAACCTACTTTTATACAGTAAATTATTTTCAGTCGTTCATACAATTTACACTCGAAACTCGAAAGTAATAGTCTTAGTCTTAGAAATTAATTTCTAAACAGCAAACTGGGATAAAAACAGCCGGTTCAGCTGGGTCGTATAACGCTGTCCAAATTAAATACTCTCCTTCTTCTGGTGGGTATTTAATTTCAAAATTTTAAATGCTAAAATACTCAGATAAGATAGGCTAAGGTAGGTACTTAAAGTTCTGATGTCAACTGTATTGATTTCCTGGAAATTTCGGAAAAAAAAAATCGTGCGTTGGCTAAGTCACCATTTTTGGATTCTCTGGTCTATCAGGCTGTCGTACAATTTTGCCAAGCGAATTTTAAATACAACCTGTTTATTGGATGGACCATTGCTGAACTTGAGTGGGTACTAGGTACCCCGCCCCTAGTAACTACCGTGGTTTTTAAACGATACCTACTCGGTACACTGAGAAAACTAAATAAGGTACTCACAGCTCTGTATGTGTATAGTGAACAGACGTCCCGCATTTTGCGGGACAGTCCCGCATTTCACATGGCTGTCCCGCATCATAAAATGCCGAAAAAATGTCGCTCATTTACAGACTTGTCCCGCAAAGTCCCGCAAAATTATAAATATAGAAAATTTCAAAGTATAATACTTGAAATGTAGCACATGCAAACTCTCAATTACAAGTGATTTTAAATGCTACGCATGTGAACAGTGCTTTACGAAATATTATTGTCATTTTGTTTTGACGTAGCTGTCAAAGCAGTTGCTTGACACCTCCAGTTGCGCACTCCAAGTTGGTTGACGTCCCCTTCCACTTGAGCGCGCCACCTAAGGCGAGGTCTTCCTCTACTACGTTGTCCCTCCGGGTTGGAATCGAAGACTCTCCGGGCCGGAGCGTTGGTGTCCATTCGCTCTACATATCCTAACCATCTTAGACGACTAATGCGTACTTTTCTGACCAGGTCGATGTCGTTGTACAGCTTGTAGAGTTCGCTGTTAAATCTTCTCCTCCAAATCTCGCCCTTCTTTAAAATTACATAAACTAATTATAACCAAATATGATATAATAAAATAATAAAAAATATGTTTTTACAAAAAAAAAAAAAATTTAAAATGTGTCCCGCATTGTCTTTAAAAAATTATGGTCACTATATGTATGTAGCTACTACAAATCTTAAAAGAGGCTGTAACAGCCTTTCAGAAGGTTCTGACAGCTCTGTATATGGGTACCACAATTTGTTTAGAGGCTGTGACAGCCTTTCATGAGGTTGTTGCAAGTCTGTATAAGGGTGCCATAAATCTGTTGAGAGGCTGTGGCAGCCTCCAATGATTTCCCATTAGCTCTGGAAAGAGGTATTAGCAGCTCTGTATACGGGTCTGATAGCAAACGTGGATGTCCTCAAATATATTTTGTTGGTTACTGCAGCTCTGTTAATGTGCTGTACCCATATAACTGAAGGCATCACACCTTACTTTTGGTTGTAGCAGCCAGCAAAGTTAGCATATATGATATGCCTACGTAAACAGAGTTAACGCATTTAGTAGGGCTACCGTAGCTCTGTAGTTTTCTGAGTGTAGGTTGGCGCATAGGATTATACAGGGTGGGCCAACTTGAACTGACTACATCTCTCGCAGTAAGAGCTATAGTGCGTAGCGCCATCTTGCTGGAACCATATGTCACGATTATTGATAGCTACCGGACGTAAAAGATCTCCCAACATTGTCCGGTATACCACCACAGAGACGGTTTCTGGGTCACCAGTTTCGTTTTCGAAAAAAATATAGCCCGATAAGTCTTACTTACTTACTTAGGTGGCGCTACAGTCCGGGGTGGACCTGGGCCTCAACCAATACGCCTCTCCAGTTAGCGCGATCTTTGGCTAACTGCCTCCAGTTGCGCACTCCAAGTTGGTTGAGGTCCCCTTCCACTTGCGCGCGCCACCTAAGGCGAGGTCTTCCTTACTGCGTTGTCCCTCCGGGTTAGAATCGAAGACTCTTCGGGCCGGAGCGTTGGTGTCCATTCGCTCTACATGTCCCAGCCATCTTAGACGACTGATGCGTACTTTTCTGACTAGGTCGATGTCGCTGTACAGCTCGTAGAGTTCGCTGTTAAATCTTCTCCTCCAAAACCCGTCAACGCAAACGGGACCAAAAATCACTCGAAGAATTTTGCGTTCGAAACGACCAAGGAGATCTTCATCCGCCTTTGATAGCGCCCATGCTTCTGCACCATAAAGCAGGACTGGGATGATGAGGGTCTTATACAGAGTTTCCTTAGTATTTCTCGACAAGGCCTTACTTATCAGTTGCCGTCTTAGGCCAAAGAAACAGCGGTTGGCAAGTGTGATTCTTCGTTTGATTTCTGATGTGATGTCGTTATCAGAGTTTATAGCGGAGCCGAGGTAGACAAAGTCCCTAACTACCTCAAAGTTATATCTGTCTATCGTGACGTTCTGCCCGATTCGTCGATATCGTGTGTCCCTTCTTGTTGACAGCATATATTTTGTTTTACCCTCATTCACCACTAAATCCATTTTTGCCGCTTCTGCACTAATACTTGCAAACGCACCAGTGACCGATAAGTCTATCAGCCATAATTCCACACCAAACAGCGCATTTGAGAAAATGTAATTGTCCTTAAAACGTATCATTAAGCTCCTTCTCATGTTTGGGAGCCATATCGCAGTAATAAATTGCTGATCGTCGGGAAAAATAATAAAATTCAATAATTTTTACTCGTTCTTAAAATTCTAGGAAATTCTTTAGTATCTGCAAAAAAAAAAAAAAAATAAAATAAAAAAAAGGTTGTAAACATTTAAAATCAGTCAGTAGCATTTGGCCCACCCTGTATTCCATCTTAAGGTTTTTTTTTACCCGACTGGACAGAGGGAGGGTTATGTGTTTCGCGCGTATCTTATGTACGTTCCTACGTGACGCCCAAACGGCTTGACCGATTTTGAAGAGTGAGGTGTCATTAAATTGGTATTCTTTTCCGGAGTGCCATAATGTTTAACAAATAAATATAAAAATATAAATTAAAAAAAAAGGCGAAATAAAAAAGTTCATTTTAAAAACAAAAAAACCCGACGTAAAAAAGATTGAAAAATATTAAAACAAGACACTTTCAAGATTCAAGTATATCTAACTAATTGGCAATCGGAGGCTGCACATATTTTTGTCAGAATGGGTAGGTAGTCTCCGATTGTCAATTAGTTATACTTAAAGGGTATTTTTTTAATAAGTTTAATTACCAAGTTGGAGCTGAAGTTTCCTTTCGGTCGGACCTCTTGTGTCCATCACTCAACATGCTCTAACCATCTCAGGCGAATTATATTCAATATGTTGATTTTTTTTTTTGATGATGAATTTGTCATTGAATTGAAATTTCTCCTCCAAAGCGCGCTAACGAAGAAGGAATGGAGTATTTTGTGTATTTATATTTTCCCCTAAGCTACCAATGGTACCTTTTTTGCTTGAGATAGAATCCACGCTTCACTGCCTATCACTGTAGGACGATGATGGTGCCTATAGTTCTCCAATAATCAAATGTCTTCTCGGACCAAAGAAACGGGAGTTATTTACCTCGATCATTCAACTAAATAAGGTGCTAATAATTACCTCTAATAAACTAGTGGAAAATTACGATAGAGAACAACACGAACACGAAGATAAGTTGCCGCCATGTTGATATAGAAAGAATGGTTCAGCCTGAATGAAAGCAAAACATTTCGACGATACTCTCATGTATAAGTTTCTCCTATAGGATCAAGTAAGGCCACGATTGTGTACTTACTAACAAATAACCTAGAAAATTGTTTCCCGACGTCAGCAGTAGTATTTTGAAATTCATACAGTCAGCAGTCAAGAAGATATCCAAGACAGCTCCAACTTAAACATGTCATCAATTGAAAACAAAGAATTCCTAGATTCGTAATCGCAAACATATAACCCACCCACCTAAGCTGACTCTATCAATCCGATTCTGTAAAAATCTAATAAAATTGTGCATACCCTCCGTTAAAACGGGTTGAAAGACTTAATTGAAATAATATTTACTTGCACCCAATAGACACTAACTCACTGTCAATATCCAGGAGATCGAAATTTATTAGATACCTATGCATATTTTGTATGTGAACTCTACGCATGCATGATATTCGTGCAATGCATCACTATTTTATTCGACAGAGGACTAATGAACTATCTGCATCGACAAACACACCAAAGCTCTTTCAGATAGATGCTTTTTTTTTTCCACATACACCTGTAAACTGGTTTGTAAATTTGGATTAGTGATTAGTTAGATAGAAAGCAATTTTTTTTCTACCCTGTACCAAATTGAATTCAATTAAAAAAACAGGTCCTTTGACGAGGATTAATTTACTCTACCAGTTGAGCGGATATGTTGGCATAGGTATTTATTTCAGATCCCCATCCGACACTGAAATCCTTTTGTAATCCTTTATACAACAAAATCAAATATAAAACAAATCCAGCGAAATGTTATATGCCAATGCACGAGTGAATTTTCCAAATCGTTGCGGTATAATCGGATGAATTTTGTTTTCTCCTGGTCTGGAAATGGATCCTGAACCTGATTCAAAAGGGAGATTTACTGTAATTCGTTATTCATAGCAGGTTTTCTTATCAATCCGGTGTAATCCTTTCGGAAGATTAATCAGTTTGATGTTGTATCAAAACGTCTGTCTGCGGCTTGTGGGATAAGATGGATGCGTGTCGAATGGCCAAGCAGGCGGCATTTGGTTGGATATAAACACACAATATTGTACGAGGTTGCTTGATAACAGCTTGACACAGTTCTTAATCGTGTTTATTGTATCATTTTGTTACTTAGTGTGGGTGGTTGCTAAATTAATTTCCAAATCATTGAACGTTATTCATGTAGTAGCAATAATACCATAATTGCTTTATATTATTGCAGCCATTAGGTAGTAGCAAATCACAACGCCATTGTTCAAGGGGTCTAATGGAAAATGTTCATCCTAGTGTAGGGACTTTGAAACTGTTGCTGGATGGTGGTATATTTATTGTAAACAGGGCTGCTGTTGGGAGAGTTTTG
This sequence comes from Cheilosia urbana, assembly GCA_946477585.1. Taxonomy (NCBI): domain Eukaryota; kingdom Metazoa; phylum Arthropoda; class Insecta; order Diptera; family Syrphidae; genus Cheilosia; species Cheilosia urbana. The sequence continues at coordinate 76,689,049 of OX297855.1, forward strand.
ATGAACCGACTGACAGCTATAGGCCAATTAGCTTGCTGAGCAGTCTCAGTAAAATTTATGAAAAGGTCATAAAGGAAAAATTGTCGAAGCACATTTCGGACAACGGCTTATATCCTAATGAGCAATTTGGTTTTAGACGCTTCCACAATACATCTCACCAAGTACTCAGAATTTGCAACTATGTCAAAACAAATCGTTCAATAGGCAAATCAACTGGTATGATTCTTCTCGATATCGAGAAAGCCTTTGACACTGTCTGGCATGACGGACTTCTATATAAAATGTTAAATTTAAATTTCCCTCTTTATATTTGTAAAATTGTTCATAGTTTCTTGTCAAATCGTTGTTTTAAAGTCCATGTTAATAGTGGTGTCTCAAATATTATTTACTTTAGCTCAGGTGTTCCACAAGGCTCAGTCCTTGGGCCTGTATTATATAATTTATACACATCAGATTTCCCATCTTTACCCAATTGTGAAGCAGCTATCTTTGCCGATGATACTGCGATTTTATCGTCTCATGAATTCGCTCTCGATATTGAGAGGAATCTAAAAAATGCGATGGTGATACTAGAGGAATATTACAGTAGATGGAATATTAAGTTGAATCGAGAAAAATTGCAAGCCATCTTTTTCACACGAAAAAGAAAAGCATGCTATCTTCCGAGTAGGCAGTTTAATATAAATGGTACAAATATTAATTGGAAGCCTGCCGTAAAATATTTAGGAATATATTTGGACACCAAGTTGACGTTTGGCATTCATATTACGAATACTCTCAACAAAATTTCAATTGCTATCAAGATGTTATATCCCTTCATAAATCGAAAGTCGAAGCTCTCAAATCAAAATAAAATAATTATACACAAAGTAATTTTTCAAGCAATACTGCTATATGGTTGTCAAGTATGGGGAAATTGTGCAATGTGCCACATTAAAAAACTACAGGTTTCGCAAAACAAGTTACTCAAAATGATGCTTAACTTGCCGTGGCATCACTCGACTATAGACATTCACAATAAAGCGAATGTTGAATTGATCGTCGAAAGAATTCAAAAGCTGAATCAACGTTTTCTAGAACGCTGTGATTTTGCCGATAATCCTTTAGTAAATATTTTAAATACTAATTATATCCGACTCGATAGTTGATAAGTTTGTCATTTGTTTTTTTTTTCTCTCTTCTTCGTTATTTATTTTTGTTACTTACTGGATGTTAATCCATATTTATATATTTTTTTTCTATTTCTTATATTTATTTGTTTACATATGTGTATATTTATTTATTTATTTGTTTATTTATTTATAATTTATTGAAGTGATAACTTCTTTAGGCGCGTTGGGCACTATTTGGATGGGCAAAAATTAGCAAACTCGCGACACCGACACCGACACCGACACCGATTGCATACTTTTAGTTGTTAACTTTTGTACTATTGCTTACTTTTAGGGGTATGTAATTTATAGCTTAATCTACGATGATTTTTATTTGAATACGTTACTATGGTAATTTATGGTAGCGACAAATTGATTGTCACCAAAATTATTTCAATTACCTGTTTTGCATGGGGAATTCATAACTTAATTTTATCAGGCTTAATTCCGACATATCCACGATTTTGGGTTTGTGCACATTTACGGCACAGTAGCTTGTGTTATAATTACCGAAACAAGAAATAGAAAACTGTGGTAAGCTTGCCACCCTAAGAGTAGGTATTCTATATAAATATAAATAATTGTAATATTCATGTCGTCTTAGTGTATACCTACTGTAAAATATGATTAGTAATTTTTGTGTAAAATAATGAATATAAAACTACAATTGATGCCGTACCACGAGATCTAGAGCATTATCAATGGCGATGCGGCAAGACAGAAAAATATTGTTGTCTTTTCTCGTTCTTTTTCTTTTAAAAGTAAAATTTGTATTTTTCGGAAAGAAATTCATATTCAATTAAGCTTCAGTATAATTATTATTAATTTATTCGTTCTGTGCTAGTTTCGGTAGAATACAAGTAGATACAATCGGATTGTGGTAGCTGAAGTAAGATATGTACATTCGAGACTGTAATCTATCTAGATTACGCTGGAAGACAGCATCGATGAAATTTACTTATATAAATGCTAAAGATAATTCTGCATTACTTCGAGATAAAGTTGGGAAGAGATTTGATGATATTCCAATCATTTTGAGTGGGGATTTCAACATCAACTTTGCAGATGATAAAAATCTACCATTAATTGAATTTTTAAATAGCAAATTTGATTTAACGATGAGCAATGATCGCAATCTTAGCACGACTAGACATAAAACTACAATTTATGCCATCTTTACAAGATATTTAAATAGATTCGAATCAAAATTGTTTGTTTCCTATTTTAGTTACCTACCATAAACCTATAGTATCCGTTTTCAAATATAATGATAATAATGATGATGATGATGGAAGAGTTTGAAGTTGTTGATGAAATTTCATAAGTGTCATTGGTATTCATTTCAAAGAATACCCATTAATTTTTAATTTTAATATTTCATGTATCTGTAAATTTATACATTTTAAGCAATAGATTGCAATTTTGTATGTAAAATAATATGTATTATTTTTGATGTAAAATACCGCATTAAATGAAAATGAAAAATGTAACATAATTTTTGTAGTAGTAGTAGTTTATAATAATGAATAAAAAAACACTTTATTTAAAAGTACTTCCTACACAATAATATATTTTCTGACGATTCGAAAAATACACACGTAATTGTTCAAGTTATCACTTCTGTCGGCACTCCCGGAGTGCCTTTTTTATATATATATATTTATTTATTTGTTTATTTATTTATTTATTCACCTATTTTTTTTGCTGTTATTTGTTTCTGAATCTGTAAACTTCTTAAATACCTATGTATTACATCAAAATGTTCGGTGAAATCGTTAACACATGTACCTGATTTACCTTTATTTACTAGTCATTTTATATCCTTTTTTTTTTTTTTTTGTTCTTTTTCTCTCTACTTTAATTGAAGGTTTTCTTCGTATTTTCCTTCAAATGTAATATTTCAATGTAAATCTCAAAATCATCCTTATGGTAAAAATAATGTTTCAGAAGAAAGATAGGTATAACTTATCATATCTCTGAATTGTAAAATGTGTGGTAACAAAGTCCTTGTAAATTTATATACGAAATAAAACTATCTATCTTGATGAGTCAAACAAAAACACACACCAAAAGGTACAGAATTTGTTTACAATACTATAGAGAATGGAACATATTTATAACTATTTCAAATATTTTATAAATTTTAAGCAGCTATATATTGCATACAAATTGCACAACTGTGAGCTTTCGTAGATTTAAAGTCGAGACTAAAATTTGTTATTAGTACGGCGGATTGAATTGAACTACGCTTGCCCCATAATAAAAATTAGTTAAGCTGGTGTATGCCTAAAGATACTTCCATGTAAGGCACGGTTAAAGCGCGCATTGGATGCCTATCTAAGTAAATTAATTCCAAAAATAAATAGGTGGCTCCACAAGTCCTCATTAGAGCCATAGCGCATAGGGGACTTCTGACAACCATGAAATCTCCATGAAATTGAGACCCAATGAAAAATGGTAAAAAAAAAAAAAACAAAAAAAGGCCCCACAGTATTATATAGTAAACAGCAACAACGTTTGATAGTTTGATTAGGGTGATTTTTCATTATTTTGGGGCTTTTTGTCATTGATTATTTGGGGTAAAATTACAGTTTTGGCCCCACATCAATACATATAAAAATAAATGCCACTTTTCGTTGTAATTTTATAACTCAAGAACGGGCTCACCTATCCAAACCAAATGTTTAGGCTTTGTTCGGACTATTTAGTAGATGGTTTATGTGAAGTTTGCACAAAATCGGTCGAGCGCTTCTTCATTTATCACATTTTTTGTAACAAATGAATGCAATAAATGGCGGATAATTTTGTTAGTGGGGATTTTGCTGTCAAATTGAAACTTTTTCAGATGGGGATTGTGCTGTCTAATTAAAATTTTCTTTTTGCCGAGTAGAGGTCAGCTAAGAACAAATTTTACGAAATTCCACCCACAAGGGGGGTTGCGGGGGCGTTAACAATGGAAAATTCCCATTCTTAACCTATAGCTCCTATCGACTCCAAATTTGGTAGGAATCTCCTATTATGTGATGCGGAAACGATCTAAGAGCGGATTTTATGACAATCAACTCCCAATATGGATTGCGGGGGTGGGCGTTAACAAATTTTCAACGTTTTGCCTGCAATACGGACACTTATAGATTTTGATGTTAATGTTATCCACTGCTACTGCCTTGGGCATTAGTTTTAAGTCGCAAACTTTTATTTGAAAACCTGAGCTAACTCTTAATTTGTATTTTTTGTTAAATTTTTCACTTTCGTCACTAAACTGATCGATTCTCAGCAAGTTGTTTTGTCCTTGAAACGAGTGCCGCCGTTTTAACAACGGTATACCTCGCGTTTCTTCTATACCAAAATAAGAAAACGAAAAATGGCCCCAAAAAGATGCAAGAACACCCAAAACGATAAAAAAAAACTCCCCAATTTCGTAATAATTTTTGCTGTTGCTTACCATTCATTATTTTTGGGGCAATTTTTCATTTTTTATGCTAAAAATTTGGGCCCGTTCCACAAATTTATTTGGGGAAATATTGCATAAATGGAATGGGGTCATTTTGCATTATGAAATATAACCCCATTTGTTAGGGCTTTTTTCAATTTTGTATGGGGCCATTTCTTATTTCATGGAGCCAAATTTGAAGTAATTTTTTGAATTATGGATCCACATTATAATGCGGAGACCGAACAGTTTTCTCTGGACATTTGCATGATGTTGCGCAGTTAAAGAAACTGTTAAATGGAATTGATATTTATCCGGGGATCGACCTTGCTTAAGACAGCGATCTGACCAATTCTTAAAAAAAAGAGTTGGCTCGTACTTTTTTCCCGACTGGACACAAGGAGGGTTATGTGTTTCGCGCGTATCCTATGTACGTTCCTACGTGACGCCCTGTAGCCCAAACGGCTAGACCGATTTTTTAGAGTGAGGTTTCATTAAATTGGTATTCTTTCCCGGAGTGTCATAGGCTAAACAAATAAATCTAAAAATATGAACTAATTTTTAATTTTTTGATTGTCACATAAATGTCAGTGAGATCGTTTTTACAGTCAGTCGGGATTTTTTTTTTTTTTTTTTTTAAATTAATTTCTATTATTAACAAATCATCTACAGCTGCTTGGATAGTTAATCCTAATGATCAGCTTTATAAGTCTTTCGCTAAGATATTGCTTTCCAACATACTTCGTTTTAATCAGGTGAACAGAAGTTTTGTTTATCTATAGTTATGGAATGGAACGATTTGGTTAGCTTTCCACCGACACATGGTCATTTGTGTAGACGGAAAGAACGTTTACTCATTTTCAGAACCAATTTTTACCTTTTTAGTTGAACTTCCGTAGTATTTTCCAGGTCCACAAGGTTTTTGGTTAAGTACAAAATATTCATATTATGAAGAAAGTGGACTTGTGCTGTTATTCTTTCTGTTCACAAATACAGGGTGGGCTAAGTAAACGTTTTTTTTTTTTTTTTTTAATGCAATAAAATTAACGAAACATTTTTTTTGTTATGTACCTATTATGGCTTTATTTGTAAGAGAAAACATTCCCATTATTTATGGAACACAACGTCGTTAAAATAGCTGGCTGGCGCATTCTGTCACTAAAATTTTCCAAAACCTTGCTGATGGTTTCTGGTTGTAGTAGCTCACGGGTTGCTTGGATGATATTGGCCTTATGTGATTTTATGTGCTTGAATCGTTTCCGGATTATTGGCATAACATCGGTCCTTGACGGTTCCCCATAAAAAAAAAGTCCAAAGGGGTCAAATCACAGCTCCGAGGCGGCCAATTGACATCACGAAGCGATTTGGGAACTTATTACGCAAAAGATCGATTGTGGCATGCGCTGGTCCTATGATGCCACTACTCCAAATTCCGCCCAAACTGTCACACTCTGTGGAAGCATTGGCATCTCGACAATAACGTGCGGATTTTCCCAGCTAACACATCAGTCTCACGAGCTTTTTTCATAAAATTGCTTAGAGCAGGCGCATAGGGTGCTTCTATTTCGGCCAAAACTTCTTTTCAAAAACAGCACTGTTCGGGCTACACAGCACCCGACTTTGGAAATAAGTTTTCAATATTTCCCAACGTTGTTCAAGCGTAGTTATAGGTATGATACTGGCTTTCGGTCAAGATTTCGGGCGGGAAACAGCTGTCAGTGTCAAAGTAACCAATAATTTAAAAAGACACCACTAGATGGCCCACCCTTTATAAACTCGTGGTACCTATCATTGAGTAGGGGAAGACAGTGAATGACTGAAGTTTTTGTAAAGCTCTGTTTTTGTTTGACTTTGTTTTTGAACAAATCTCAGCAATAACACAACGGTAACCCTATTTGGAAATCACTTTTTGTTCGCACAATATATTAATTTTGCTAATTGAACGAACAAACAAATTAATATCTACTGAATTGAATTATTGTGTTCGCATTTATCATATCAAGTGCAGGACAGTTATCATGGTCGAATGGTAATGCAGTTTGTTGTGGTTACATAATGAAGTTTTGTATTAGGGGATGGGCTTCAGATAAAAATGCTATAAATTAATACTCAAATCGATACTACTTATTAGCAAACAATGAAACCCACATAATTGCTGGATTTTTTTTCCGACTACCGCCCTAACTTTACCATAGGGATTTACTGTCACCTTTGACCCATTTATTGCTTTCAACATTAGAATTGTAATTAATTTATAGGTACCTATATAGGTAATCTGGTTATTAAATAATCACTGCAACACACTTGTGGCTTACATTACAGTTTTTTTCCTATTGAATGGTGTAGGGATGTACCTTTATTGAAAATCGCTTTGGATGCGCTTATGTAATTGGAAGTGCTTTCATTTCCTGAAATCACATGTCAACTCAGACAATATTTCCCTAGCGTCCGTACCGTTTTTTCATTCCATATTATTAATGAGATCATTATGATATGAGAGCCAAACGATTGCATCCTTATTGCAAAGGGCAGGAAGTTATGTAAACTACTTTATCGTGTTGCCATAGCTGCAATGAAATGTTAATCGAAAATTAAATTTCATCGAAGAGAAGTAGTTTCGATTACTTCAAGGAAGTATACCTTAGAAACATATTGAAAATTATGTAGAAAATTTTCAAATTGAAGCACAAAATTCACATTTCATTGGTCTACTCGTATACTTGTACGAAGGTACTATAGTTCAGCTATAGAAGCAATGGCTGTGAAAAATATTTCTGTTTCGGAAAGACAGAAATGGCAACAGAGGGACTTTTGCGGGGTGTGGGCTTGGTGCTCCTTGTGACATTTTTCTCTGCCGACAGAGGTAATGAGAAACTGAGACAACGGCGAGACGTAAACATGAATGTTCACCATCACCATCAGAGAAAGGAAACAAAATTGCGATTCAGGTATTTTTTACGACGAAAATGTTAATTGCTAAAAGGAAATTACATTCTCAGAGAGAGAAAAAGAAATTCTTAATTAATGACGCGCGTGATAAAAATGTGTGTAAAATATAAAAATAAAAACACTTTCTGACGGTGGAATATTGTCTGCCATTGAGGGTGATAAAGGGTGACAATTCTGATGGCGGCGAAAGAATTTTCTTGCAAAAGATAAAGCAGAGATGACAGCGAATGTCGTTATGAACTATTGTTAGTTTGTATACAGTAACCCTCACCTGTAGTAAGAAGTTGATTGCGTGTTTTTATACCATGAAGTAGCCTCAGCCTAACTACAAAACTCTCACCATTTAGGGGATGGAATCGCTAGATAGTAGAGCCATTTTAATTGCGTATAAGGACGCTGTCCTCTAAGCCTTCTGATCCAAGATGCATGTGCCAGAACTCATTTTCAGATTCTAGCGTGTTTCCTTTTCGGTAGGGAGACGTCATTATGGCGTAAATACTTGTCCTAATTGTGTCGCTAGGTGTATTCGCCTGTCAAACATCTGGTCACGCACGAGAGACACACGAGTAACAATAAAAAGAGCGAATTTATGTAACGTCAGCATGTCAAAATTTGCCACGGAAAATGACACGTGTAATCTTAGCTTTAGAGTCATACTTCCCATTGCCATACCGTCATCTGTTGAGCGAAATGAACGTAAAATTATTTCCCAAATTGCTCGGTTTTATATGTCCTCGGTTTTCATATCACACACTAGCACCATACCAACATATACATATATACATCATCTGAGTTTGAAACAGTCGCCTTGGGAAAATAGGCTATCGACAGTTCGGCACTTTTCCACGACACCCAGTCGACAAAAGCGCATACTACACATATATCTAACGGAACCACGAATTCGTGCCGTATCACATTATCGATATTGAATAATTCATATACCAAATGGATATCGAAAGACGAATGTTCTCGTTAGATCACACAAACTAAACTGAATTATTCATAAGGACGATATTACTGCACAGTGAATTAATTATTATCCCACCATTATCCACTCGAAGGTGTCAAGTGCATGCATAAGTACGTTGAAGCAAAAAGATCCATAGAAATTGGTCAATTTCCGATAGAATTTTTTTTGGCAACTTATTTCCGTCAAGCACATGAGTAACTGTGTTAAATTTGTTTGTCACTTTATTCTTCGCAAATTTCAAGTCTGCCGCTGCTTATCTGCTGTACATTACCACTTCACCTGACCCAAAGTAACAAAAAAAAAAACACACATAGATATAGTTCAACATATCCGCATTGCCAAAGGGATGCGGTTCATCGATATCAATAGATAGCTTCATCACTGTTCTGTCGCATGGTTTCCAACGAAACGAAAACCAGCTGCTGTTGTTGTTTTTAACAATTTTACAGGCAACAAAATTGCCTAAAGTGGCAAAAAACAGTTTTAATTGAATCCTTGAATGAACAAAAAATAAACACTGACATGCTGTGCCAATGGCAACATATTTTTCGTTCGTCCTTTGGCTGGGAACTCGTTTCAAATTGTATGACAATTGGTTTGTTAAAATTGGGCAACCGCTGGGGAAAAGTCAATCGATCTGGGAGTTCCTGCGTGAATAAAATATTTACCTATCTTCGGCAATTCACCCCGAGGGTGATGTTATTTTTGTCTGAGTGTCAAAAGACCGGGCAAAGGGCAATTTCACAGTCATTAGTTGTCATTTGACCTTTGTTTTAATTAAAGGACTTGTAGGTCGCATTGCATGCCACAGGGTAGGGTTTTGTTATGTGTCTGAAGGAAAAACCAATAGGTAAGTGTAGGTGTAGGTAGGTACTCTTAACCGCTTTAATGTAGCCCACAGCCGACTTCTATTTCAGCCAAAATCGCTGTTCATACCCTAAGGACATACATCGAAATTACATGTTCCTTTATACAAAACAAAAGAACAACACACAATTGGAAATGAAATAATCCCCGCGAATACAGCAAAGACAATAAACACAGCGGCAAACACAGAAGCAATTATTCACACTATGGCCGTCAACAACGGTTATTTGCGGCCATAAAATCACTTCATAGCATAGTTTGATTCAATTAGTGAAATGTATCAACAAAACATTTACCCTCAGAGGAATGGTGTTACAAATCCTTTTCATATACAGAGCTCCACATTTTATACCGTCCAGCCATCCTACATTCTACATCCAAGTCACTGTAGCGTGGCAGTAGTAAAAGTTGTTGTTGTGGACGTCGTTATTTCTATAGACGTACCAATCGGATGACGTAATTGCGATGACTGCGAGCAAATACCCTTGATGATGTTTCGTTGGGTGGTTTGGCTGATGCCGTTTGCCGTGATTACTAAACGAAATTGGGCAAAGCAATGTAATCGGAGATTAAGGCTCTTCATTGAAGACATACTGTTAATTAAAAGTCACGAAGGACAGAGCTTTTCCAAGGCATGATAGGATATCGTGTATATATGGAGTATAAGGGAGTGCGGTTGTCACAATTACTTTGGACTGCTACTGTGCCGGTTCTGGTGATGTTGATGATGACTCATGAAGACAGAAATAAAGTGAAATGTACTGAGAGTACCTATAGACGAATTCATGACAGCTAAGCTCAATTTAGTAATAGGGACGATGGTTGAAAAAAAATACCACAAAACTGATTGTGAATGGAGAATGGATTTACTTTGTCTGTTGGTGACAGGGCTACCAATGTACGTCATATGTAGTAGATCTACTTCACTTTGAAGGTTTCGTACCCAAAGGGAAAAACGGAACCTTATTAGTCCGTCTGTCCGAACCCACTAGACCAGTTTTGTACCTAGGTTTTTTTTTATAATAAACACGCGCTAAAGAGGTTGTGCATTGGCTGGGCATTAAAGAAATAGGGATAGAAGAGATAGGAGATACCGATGCACATTGGTCTTAAATGTCTGTAAATTGTACTGGGGAGGAAAGACAGAGCTGGGCAAGGCATTCCACATTCGCGTTGTACGGCTAATGAAAGAGTCTCTGTATTTCATAGTACGTCCGAAGATAGGCTGGATGGTAAACTGATGGGCATTCCTAGCATGGCGAATGTTGCGGTTGAATTTTTGAAGGGGAGGAATGCAGTTGGCAATTTCATTTGAGCACTGTTTGTCGAAGGCGCAGTGGCTTAGTGGTTAGTGTGTTGGACTACTACGCTAGGGGTCGAGGTTCGAATCCCGCAAAAACCCTAATTTCAACTTATAGGTTTTTTCACTGCGCCACCTCTCGCGAACGTCTGACAAACCGAGAGTATGACTGTCTTGAAAGAGCTTCTCAATTAGCCGTTTGGAGTCGGCATAAAATTGTAGATCCCTTCCATACGTTCCAAAAATGAAAACTCACACAAAACGAATGGTTGTGAGAAGCTAGGCCTAGGGTCCCTCTGGACCTGTTGCGCCAACTATTTATTTAATATTTACTGTTTGTCGAAGAAACGATGAAACAATGAGAGACACGAAACGTTTCTACGATGTTCAAGCGAATTAATAGAATTCGCGATATTCGTGTCTCCGATTAGTTTCAACGCACGATTTTGGATCCTCCAGTAAGTGCAATATAGTTTTCGGTGCACCAGACCAGATGTGGGAATTGTACTCAAGTTTTGGGCGAATGAACGCCTTGTATATTGTAGCCAGACCAGAAGGGGTAAAATATTTCTTGCACCGTTTGAGGAAACCTATACAGAAACTAATTGACGTAGATATATGTATGTATAAATAGTTAAACAAAATATTTTCATTCGCACAAAAAGCTGTTTATTTCCTGATTAACAACAAAATGGATGGATGGATACCGCCTACTGTAGTAAAAGTTATATCAGCTAAAGATAAAAGATGCCTTCAAAAGGTTCCAGTAGACAGAGGTGTGAAACTCAACAATCATCTTAGCTGAAATAACTTTTATTACAGTAGACTAGATAGATGGATGAATATTTAATTTCGTATATAAGATTTACAATGGCTTTTTGTAACCGCACATTTTACAATACAATAATTTGATAATGGTAATTACCTTTCTATTGGTATATGAAATTATTTATTATGACAATTTACATGTAGACAAATCGACTTTTGAGGAAATACGAGAAAAAAGAAGAGCTCAAAAAATAAATTATTTTATAAATATGTATCACATTTAGTAGTAAATAAATAAATAAATGAAATAATATATAATAAATAAGTAATTAAATAAATGATGAATAAATAAATAAATAATGAATAAATAAATAAACAAGTGGAAAACATTAAATAAATAAAGAAATAAATAACAATTAGAAAATGATAAATTTCATATATACATAAGCTAACAATGATTGAAGACTTAAAGAGTTAACAAAGAACATCTAATAAACAAAAAATAATAAAAATTCTATGTAACAAGAAACATCTCAAACTTTATAGAAGCAAGTACGAAAAAACACTAGATTAAGTATTTATTCCTTCAAGCTTTTGGATTTTTTAAGCAATCAACTCAACATTCGCCTTTTCATGGAGCTCTAAAGTTGGATACCTCCGTGGTAAATTAAACATTATTTTCAATATTTTATTTTGCGTAACTTGAAACTTTTTACTTTTTAATATGGCAGGCCGCAGAGCCGTCCTATACTTGGCAAATTCGTGTGTTGTGCAAAAGTGTTTTTAGTCAGTTTTGTTAAGAAAGCATTTTTTTAAAGCAAGTGGGTAAGTAATTTGTTTATATTTTATATTAACTCATACCTGTTTATATTAACAATTAGCATTCATAGCAATTATTTTTATATTTTAAGTTCTGGAAAATACACGCAGCTTCAAGACATTATAATATTCCAAGACCTACGCTTCAAAATCCGTTGCATAAACTAGCTTTAAAAAAACAAAAAGGACCCTTAAAAATTCTTACAAATGAAGAGGAATCCCAAATTGTTAATTTGGATTTTTTTAGATCATGCAAGAGGCTTTCAAAGACGGAAGCATGAAGTTTGTGGTGTTGTAAAGGAGTTTTTAGATGCTTGGCCCAGACAAAACGTTTTCAAAAACAATAATCCTGGACGTGAGTGGTACATCCGGTTTTTTAAAAGGCATCCTGAAATAGCCAAAAGAACGTCTGAAGCTTTAACTGATGGTAGCGCCTGTGTATCTAAAAAGGATATAAGGGGATGGTTTCAGCAAATAGATAAATATTTCTTATGAAAAAACTATGGTGATATTATAAAGGACCCTTCTCGTGTCTTTAACGGAGATGAATCAGGCTTTCTTGTATTTCCAAAAGGTGGATCAGTTTTGGCTCCAAAAGGTTCAAGAAACGGTTACGAGCCAGATAAAGGCAAAGTAAAAGAAAGTATAACTGTGATGTTTACTTGTTCCGCCAATGTGCCAATGATTATTTATAAATACAAAAGAATTTCAAATAAAGTGACAACAGCAAGAAAAATCTACCTACTAATCCTACCTATTAATTTTATTAATTTATTTGTGTTATGTTTTTGTTTTTTACCAACCTGTTTATCTACCTGTCAACAGTAAAATCGATCTTATCTAGGGTTTTTTCTGTTCTCATTTACAAAGGCTTCCTAAGACGGAGCTTGACTTGTCCATATTGCCGGAATTTACGAATGACATCTGTGACTAATAACTATAACCGATCAAGCGACCAGTCTACCACCTCACGGCATTTGTGGTCAGACTCAGAACGCGTTCGTCGTTAGTCCTCTTTTAAAGAGTAGGGGATTGCGGGAGACTTGAGCCACTTTTTGTTAAATCGTTCATTAAAACGTTTCTATTAATCTTAGCCACATGTTGAATACATCTTTTTAAATATAAATTTATGAAGTTATTTTAAGATAAGACACATGAACTTTATAAGCACGCATGAGATTTTTGGCACACGCAAAATGTTTGGGAACAGCCGGGATACTTGGCCACCCCCTTGGGGAAACTTGAACATACCTATGTACTTAAACAAATAATTTAATCAGTTCATATTTTATTAGAATTAATTTTAATTATTTTTATGGTAAACAAATTTTAACTTTTTGCTCCAAAAAACACATTTTCACTTCTAACACCCACTGGCAACTGACAATTTGGAATCAGGTTTGTGTGCAAGTAACGAATCGAGCTCTGCGACGTTTGACTTTACCGTCGGAGGGTTTGAAGGACATTTGAGTGAATTATTGAGAGTGATTCGAGTCTCCCATATGTTCACATATCGGTGACACCGACGTTTCTCAGAGCTCAATTTTTTTTTATCATATTTTTTTCTACAAGTTTACGAAGAACGAGGCTTTTACAAAAGCACCCCTTACCTTGTACGTACCAATAACAGTCCTCACCAAATTTTCTTGGAAAAGTTAAGCCCCTGCCAGCCTTCTGAGCTTTTGGTTAACAATCGACTTAAATAAATAAATAAATAGTTGGCGCAACAGGTCCGGAGAGACCCTAGGCCTAGCTTCTCACAACCATTCGTTTTGTGTGAGTTTCTCATTTTTGGAACGAATGGAAGGGATCTACAGTTTTATGCCGACTCCAAACGGCTAATTGAGAAGCTCTTACAAGACATTTATACTCTCGGATATTTGTCAGACGTTCGCGAGAGGTAGCGCAGCCGAAAAAAACCCTAAGTCGGAGTTGGGTTTTTGCGGGATCCGAACCTGGGACCCCCGCATAGCAGTCCAACACACTAACCACTAAGCTACTGCGGCTACTAACAATCGACTTGCGTATCTTAAAAAATGATAGCTCGGAATTTACCTTCTTTTCCTTTCGTTTTCAATATTATGGGCGGTGCTGTCTTCAAACGCTCATGGAGTGTGTTGCACCAACTCTTTTTCACTCCGAGCCATTCGTCTTCCGGCGATTCGAAATAGTGCTGCACCTTTTTTGATGATGGCTGAAGATTTCTAAAATTTCACCAAAATGAAAGTCATAATATGGAACATTGGTGTCCTCCTGTCCACGCTTTGTTAGTTTTAGCGCGACATTCTTAGAAAGACACGTTAGTCCTATTTCAAAAGATCGCATATTTAGAGCCCATATAAGGAACCCTCTGTAAACAGGTTGCACCTTGTAGGTACATTGATTAGTGATATTGCGATCTATGTTCTATCTATTGTCACATAAAGAAATTTCCCGCCATCTTACTTCGCCTCACATTGAAACGTGTCCCGCTTTTTGAAAGTTCCCCAAAAAACGTTCAACCGCAATGAAATACTTATTCCGGTACCATTCTCTTTTTTTTTAAGCTGACATCTTACAAGGAAACTACAAGCACACACTCACTCACACTCTTATATCCAACTAAGCAAATTGTTCGTAGCACTTCCTACTGCCAGTCGTCATCCTAGTGCCAGCTTACACTATATGAATCGCACTCCATTTATTGTACACTGTGATGGGATTTAATACGCCTCATGGCCATGGTAGTCGGTAGTGTAGTGGTGGTGGCTGGCTCTGGCTCTGGCTGCTTGAATAAGGATAAATGTCAGGCCAGGCCAATTGTTGGTGGTATACCAACCGCCAGAGCGTGTTTTTAAACAGTAAAATCGGTTGATGGGCAAATCATGTTGTAATCGGCGCGACATTCGTTTTGCCATATATATAAATATAAATACAAATGGTAGTAGTGTTTTGTACTTTGTGCGCCCAAAGAGGAAATGTTCCAAAGACTTGGAACAGAAATTCTCCGGGTGTTGCCAATAAATCAGCCACAGACGTTCGCCGCTGTGAGCTTGTGTTGTGGCGGTGAGAAGGTCATGTTTTTTGTCACAGAAGTTATGTTGAAACATAAAACAATAATAAAGGACTTCACGCAGTCGGCAGTCCCCACACCCAGCCGTATAAATAGTCGGTGGTGATAAATAAGCACAAAAGCTCTTTTGAATATTTACTTTTCAAAAGGATTTAAACCGTTTGGTCGTCGACGCACATTGCCAAGGGTTCATCAAAATTGCTGAATATATTTGACACTGTTTACCAACAGTAAGTGGTTTATAGATACATATAGTGTATCCTTGCAGTAATTAGGATTTTACGACTTTGAGTTTACCATTTATAAGGTATAATGCTTGGGTTAACGACTGGCGTTCACCTATGATGTTGTTTTATGGCCGTGGTGCCACTGAGGACAAGGGGGGAGCTTAAGTGTATAATGGCCATCATAAATGGCGCATTAACACTTTTGTGTGGTTTATTGTAGATATAGCGTGCCTCGGTGCCACAAATAAAGTTCATTTCTGATTTTAGTTTTGCGGCCCATTTGAATGTTCACCCCAGTTAGGGCCCTTCGATTTGGGTGGTTATAGTTATGGTTTTTAGAAGGGGATGCAGCTCCTTGTGTAAACAGGTCCTTTCCCTTCGCACACAAACCTCAATCGAATGGCTTTCACAAATTACAAAAAATAAAAAATTTCCTATTCCCATATCAATTCAACGCATCAACAGGCTTACTTATGCCATCGGATAATGTATCTTATTTTAAAGCCTACATTCATAATATAGTTTTCAGTATTCTTCGGATTGATAGATACAAGTATCCCGGCCACGTATACAATTATACATACCTACTTGTTGGTGGACACGTTCTACGCAATCCATCAATTACAATTTATCAAATTGAAATTTGATGGCCATAAAAGGGCTTTAAGCCTCCTTGGGGGGAAAATCGTATGCTTCACGTCCTCCTTTTGTATATATAGGTACGCAGTGAAGGAGGACTAAACGATATCTCTGTCGTCCATCTATATACCGTCTGTATGTGGTGTATTGAATTCGCTTATTGGAAAATATAGATACACTAGATCTGATGCAAGTTCGATTTCCGGGAGAAGTGAGTGTTTTCAAGAAGCATCCCTTTGCCATCGGTCGGACGTATAATGAAAACTGATGGGGATTTGTATGAAAACTATTGCATTCGTGGACTGGAAAGGATTTAATGGTATTAGGTGTTGTAAGAAAGGGATTGTTGATATCATTGTGATAGGCATTCTTGGAAAAAGTGTGGGAACCTCGTCCATGTGGGATACGATTGAGTCTTGAATTCCTGTCATTCGTTTTAAAATAGAAATAACTTTAAGGCCGTCAATGTATTGTTGAAGGAGTTGGAATCCAGAAATATATTCAGAAGCTATGCGTCCTTTATAGGTCGAAAGAACGCTAAGCTTCGCGTTACAAACATATTTGGTCTTTACTACCAAGGAAACCCTTTGGCAGGACAGTAACACAATTATTAACTTTAATGCTCTGGAAAGAATCCCAAAAAATGCAGTTAACGAAACAGCTCCATATAACGGGTGATTTCTTAGCTGGTTTGGTTTTGGCAACACTGGTTTTGACAACTGACGTGTGTTTAGTACCTTGTGTCACTGTCAAACAGCTTCAGTTTGGTTTGCAATTTAACCATGGATCGTCTTACAAATGAACAACGCTTGCAAATTATTGAATTTTACTATCAAAATTCGTGCTCGGTTCGAAATGTTCATCGCGCGCTGCTTCTATTTTATGATCGGCATTCTCGACCTTCTGAGCAGTCTATTCGGAAGATTGTGACCAAATTTCGCACCAAATTTACTTTGTTGGACATTAAACTACCAACACGTTTACGTACTGTGCGTAGTGAAGAAAATATTGCGGCCGTATCAGCTAGTGTGACAGAAGACCGCGAAATGTCGATTCGGCGCCGTTCCCAGCAGTTAGGCCTTTGTTACAGCACTACGTGGAAAATTTTGCGGAAGGATTTGTGCGTAAAGCCTTTTAAGATACAGCTTGTGCAAGAACTAAAGCCAGCCGACCTACCACAACGCCGAATTTTTGGTGAATGGGCTCTTGGAAAGCTGGCCGAGGATCCGCTTTTTTATCGAAAAATTGTGTTCAGCGATGAGGCTCATTTTTGGTTGAATGGGTACGTAAATAAGCAAAATTGCCGCATTTGGAGTGAAGATCAGCCAGAAGCATTGCAACAGCTACCAATGCATCCCGAAAAAGCCACTGTTTGGTGCGGTTTATGGGCCGGCGGCATTATTGGGCCATATTTCTTCAAAGATGATGCGAATCGCAGCGTTACTGTCAATGGTGAACGCTACCGAGCGATGATAACAAACTTTTTTTTGCCCGAAATGGAAGTTCTTGACTTGCATGATATGTGGTTTCAACAAGACGGTGCCACATGCCACACAGCACGCGAAACAATGGCGCAATTGCGAGGCGAGTTTGGTGAACAGTTAATTTCACGTTTCGGGCCGGTCAATTGGCCGCCTAGATCGTGCGATTTGACACCATTAGATTATTTTTTGTGGGGGTATGTCAAGGCTAATGTGTATAGGGACAAGCCCGCTTCGATTGACGCACTGGAAGCCAACATCCATGCATTCATTCGTGAGATACCGGCCGATATGTGTGAAAGAGTATGCCAAAATTGGACTCAGCGGATGGACTACCTGAGACGCAGCCGCGGTCAACATTTGCATGAAATTATCTTTAAAGATTAAATTGCAAGGTTCAAACTATCGATTCAAATAAATATTTCATTCATTTTTTCGAATTTTTTGTGTTTTTTTTTGAAGTGAAACTTCTTATGCGACTTCCAACTCAAGGTCGCGTTAAACGTTTAACGCTAATAATTGGGTACTCAAAGGTGTGAGCGAGGGTGAGAGTAGCGCACATTGCACAGCACAAGCACGTTCATATGAAAAAGAAAAGAAAAGTGGTGGTTGTTTCTGAGGAAATGCGCACATGGCTGTTGACGTGCGCTGATGGACTTATGGTGGTGTATATAGAAATTGAATTCAAGGGTTTTGTTTCAATGGTTGTTATAGTACATACCTACATACGTTGATACCTACAGTATAGAATTGAAGAATTCAAGAAGTAAAGACGATATAGGTGAATTATGTATGTTGTTTGATTTATTGAAGTGAAACTTCTTAAATGCTTAATGCTACTATAAGCATTCCATACTCAAAGGTGTGAGGGTACCGCTCACGCTTCAGAGTATGCAATGGTGAGTGAGTTTATTGGCACCCAATTCCGGGAGAGGAATATTCTGTGGTGAAGATTAATTTCCAAAAATAATGACTAATTCGACAATTAACGTCTTGTTGAAGTGAAACTTCTAATGCGGCTTCCAACAAGGTTGCATTAAAGGTTTAACGCTACCATGGATGGGGAATAGAAGGAGACAGAGCGAGAGTGAATATGTGGCACTCGAACGCATGCGCGTATTATACCTGTTACAGGCCAACGCGAGCGTTAGCAACGAGTAGCGTCCTCATTATTTCATTTACTTGTTTTAGTTTGATTTGATACACATACCTATAATTTAATAGGGTAGTATTTTTGAAATGAAACCTCTAATGCGACTTCCAACTTATCGTATCTTACTTTAGTTGTCATTATCCCATTGTAAATGTTATGGATTTGGATATTTCTCCACTCGAAAATGATAATTAAAAGATGCGATCAATTGTGAATTGTAAGTAATGTTAATAAAGTTTGTCTTAAAGCCTAGTATCCTGCTCGCGCTAAATTTTATCTCCCATACAAAAATGTCTACAAAGATAAAATTGAGCGAGGCAGTTTAGCAAAGCATCAGTATCCTGTTCGCACGCCAAATCCTTAACTTCATATAGATGGGCCGATGAAAAGTCTCCACTCATTTAGCTCGCGAAATAAATGTCCAGTGCATTAAATCGAAGATAAATTTTGACATAAAAAAACGGAGAAAAGTGTTTGTGTTGTGTTTGCAAAGAATTTTTTGTGGCGGAAAACGCGGATAATGTTTGCCTGATAAATAAAAGAAAACGCAAAGCCAAATAACAGCTCCAAAACAGAGATACATATACATATAAATAAAGCGAATCAATTTTCAGGGGGACTTATGCTCTCATTTGGCTTCATCTTTTGGGTAATAACAAGTGTTCCACTATGGTAAGGAGATTGTGGAAAGTTTGAGGACACATGTTGAACTTCTTCTTATAATTTCTAGGTTTCTTACGTCTTTCAAGTTTGAAATTCGAAAATTCTATTAAAATTTCGTTTACTAATATCAGTCATGGTACTCATGGTTCATAAGCATATGGGTTTTGTCCCATCTATATCATGTTTAATAATAATTTAGCGACCATTTATCTTTGGTGTGGAGAAACGAAGTGGAGACTAGGGGCGCTAAAATTTAGCGCGAGCAGGATACTAGGCTTAAAGAAACAATATGATTTCACTAAAAATCAATTTCTACCCCTTCCTATTTTCATTTCCACATTACGAAGTTTCACTTCTTCCGCGCGGAGGGACTCCACGCACTATTTTTTTTTTTAAAGTTCTAAACCTCTTAAAAAATCACCCGTGTTCCTAAGCCCCTTAGAGGTAGTTTTTTTTTTTTTTTAACCATTCGTTTGTGAGAGTTTTAATTTTTTGAGACGAATGAAAGAGATCTACTATTTCATGCCGAATCCGAACGTTTGAATTGAGAAGAGTATAATGTTCCTCATCCAAAAAACGCCACATCTCCAATTTTACCACTTCTCAGATGTCAAGTCGCCAGCGCTACATGCAACGACTCGTAGATACTTCATAAACCAAAGCTACAAAGTCAAACAAACTCCATGAACCTATACCTCCATTAATTTTTCCGTCCACTTCCATCTGCATTGTATGACATAAAATCACAACAAAAGCAATATGACAATCTCGCTCATTTGGCCATAGAAAAATTAACAAACAAACTCAAATCATTAACAAAATTGTCAACCGAATCAACAGTCTGTCATACTGCTTGTGCATCGTATTCTAAATGCTTGATTAATATATTATAGAGAAAACTGTTTCCCTTTGGCGACCGAAAAAAGGAGCAGCAGCCCTGCCTTGAAAAAAAAAAATAAAAAATACCCAGCTTAAGCTGGATGAAAGGAAAACTGAAAAGGTCATTCCTCAAAATGCTTAAACTAAAGCATTCAACCCTCAAACAGCAGTCATTATGCCGCCTAAAACGTGCTAAGTGACAGTTGTAATTAAATGACAGCTTCCTCTAACGCACGTCTACACTGTCAAGTTTGGGGATTTTACCCATGGATCAGTAGAGTATAGTGGTAGTTAAGCGACCAGCTAAGGAGGGGTGGTTTTTTCCCAATTAGGTACTGAAGCCTTTTGCCTTTGTTCGGGGGGTAAATGTTTCGAAACTTATCTCTGGTATTATGCAAACGAACTTAACTTTTTGGGCGAGGTACGTGTTTGTTGACATTGGGTGGGAACGGTTTATATTTTTTTATTTTATTTTCTTAATTGGATGATGTGTTGTTAAAATGCTGAAAAATATATAAACAATTTATTTATATAGATGAGTGAGACACAGCAGTGGACGATGTGGATTTTTCCGCATTTTAGTCTGCCTATGCAAATTTAAGCCTGACTAAGAAACTGTTATGGGTCAAATTAATCTTTTAAAGGCTACTTAGAGCTTGATTGGGTGACTTAGCTATGCATATTTAGAGCAAAACAAAAACTTTGAAATGTCTGAATTTTGATAATAAAATAAAGTTTTTATTTTTATTTTTAACTATCTATTAATTTTATTTTATTTCAGCTTTTTATATGATTCAGTTAACTGAAAACTTCATGTATAGGACGTGCGCATAGGGAAATTGTGCTCAAGATTACATACTTTTTCTTGAAAGTGCAAAGTAAAAATATTTACAGATCATAGCGATTGAAACAAAGGGAATTCAATTAATTAAAAACTGCAATTAAATTAATAGTGTAATACAATAAGCAGCATTTTTAAAAATATTTTTAAATTAAGTTCAACAGCAAGTTCACAATTAGGTTAAAGATGACTTATAGCCATGGTCAAATTTATATATTTTTCCTGGCGTCTTGAAGAGCCTTAAGCGGCTCATACGCTGATCAAAAACTCTTCAAGCATATGTGAGTGTATTAGTGAAAAGGAGACACTTATGCGTCGCGGGTCTGTTTGAATCAAAACGTTTGGATTTTTGCTTTTGGATATTGGTAATTGCCCGTTTGATCAAGCACTATATTCATTTCCGCATTGACAGCGACGAAGCAAAATAGCAAGCTGACAGCGGAAATTAGTTTTAAAAGGTATTTCAACTTAGACGATTATCGTGCGTATACTTCCTTAATTTTTAACTTTATTCATTTACATCCGTTTCTTCAGTAAAAATAAATGATTGAAGAGTGAAGACTCAAACTTAATGGGTGTATGTATATGCAACGTCAAAAACAAAACTTTCTAATTCCATCTCACATGCTTGATGAGTTTTTTACCTGTGTATATGCCTGAGGTTCTTTTTTAGTTAACTGGCATCTTCTATTATAAAGGGTGGTCCAACCATAACGCACGATGTTAATTGTGAGTCACACCATTTTTCATTTTTCTTTGTTTCAGTATTTGAAAAATTTAACCATGTAGAGGTACATAATTGGGCAGCGCGTTAAGATTGTTGTAGCCTTTTACGAAAATATGCGTTTAAATCAAGATGCATTTCGTGCACTTCGTGATTTTTTTTGGTCAGCATAATCGACCAAATGTGTCCTCAAAAGGCTAGCGGCGTCATCGGGCCGTACTTCTTCGAAAATAAGGTCGACAACCAGTTACCATGAATGGTGTTCGCTATCGCGAGATTATAACGGTCTTCTTGTGGCCAGAAATCGAGGATATGGACCTGGATGATATATGCGTCCAACAGGATGGTGCCACTTGTCACACAGCCAACGAAACAATGGCTCTTTTGCGCGAGAAATTCAAATCTTGATTTCGTTGACATTGAAAGCATGTTTTTATCTAACTGCCGAATGACACTATGGGCGTACATAACAGCGTAAGACTGCATGTCCAGACTTGTATAGCAGAACTGTATACTGAGCATGAGCGATCTTAAACTGTGTTTGACTTGACTAAAAGTCCTCTCATGACACTTTTTTTGTCAAATTATTTTTCAAGTTCTTTTTCGAAGTCGTTAACGAATTCGACATTACTATCTTCACAGACGGTTCCAAAATGAGCTGTGGAGTCGGAGCAGGCATTTTCTCAGCAGAATTAGACATCTCCAAAACGTTTCGCCTTCCCAACGCAGCCAGTGTCTTTTAGGCAGAAGTACTGGCAATTAAGGAGGCGTGTAGAATCTACTCAACTTAGAGATAAAAATAGGCATCTTCGTCGACAGTCAGGTCGCGATTAAGGCTGTCGGTTCGACTAAGTCAACGTTCAAGCTTGTTTTGGAATGCAGGGAGACACTCTCCAGGGCTTGTCATCGGTTCGAAATCACTCTCGTCTGGGCTCCCGGCCATTGGAACATTGAGGGGAATGAGAAAGCTGATGAACTTTCCAGACGAGGCTCTGCTCTGTGCGTGTCTCGTATAAGAAGGATGTTTTCCCTCCGCTGGGATACGTAAAGGAAGAGGTCCTCCTGCACTTCACCACAGGGGCCGAGACTAGATGGAGGAACCTGCCGAACTGTACCATTTCAAGGAAGATCTGGCCAGCCTACGATGAAGCCAGAACAAACACCCTCTTAGCCATCAGAACACGTGTAGATGTCGCCAGACTAACGGCAATTAGTACGGGCCATTAGCCTTTAGGCACTCACGCGGCCAGGCTTGGTATCCCCCATAACACCCACTGCCGTAGCTGCGCCGACACAGACAAGAGTGAAACACTGTTTCACCTTCTTTGTGAGAGTCCGACCCTAGCCAAAACCAGATGCAGTGTACTAGCTCACCCTTTTTATGATGACCTTTCGGCCATCCAAGGTATATCCATTTCAATAAGATAATAAAATTTCTCAATTCCACAGGCTGGTTTTGAGCTCCCTTGGCTCCCTTTTCCTCCTTTTTCTTAAGGTTTCCATTAGTTGTGGTCTCAAAACGGCGCTCAATGCTGTATTTGTGATTTTCCTTCGTCAGAAGACGGGAATACAGCCACTTAAACCAGCCAACCATCTATTTCGAAGCACTAGTCTTGCAGATCGATAACGTTGGTTATATCGTATATGGAAAATGTTCTCGAAAATCAAATTCTGTGAAGACATCCCGATCAAAAAAAAAAACTACCATACTCTTGAAAATGGACGATTGTAAAACTCAACATCAATGCCGATTGCCGAGAACTTTGTACTTAGTTTAGTTACTTACTTAAGGTGGCGCTACAGTCCGGGGTGGACCTGGGCCTCAACCAATACGCCTCTCCAGTTAGCGCGATCTTTGGCTAACTGTCTCCAGTTGCGCACTCCAAGTTGGTTGAGGTCCCCTTCCACTTGCGCGCGCCACCTAAGGCGAGGTCTTCCTCTACTGCGTTGTCCCTCCGGGCTTGGAATCGAAGACTCTCCGGGCCGGAGCGTTGGTGTCCATTCGCTCTACATGTCCTAACCATCTTAGACGACTAATGCGTACTTTTCTGACCAGGTCGACGTCGCTGTACAGCTCGTAGAGTTCGCTGTTAAATCTTCTCCTCCAAAGCCCGTCAACGCAAACGGGACCAAAAATCACTTGAAGAATTTTGCGTTAGAAACGACCAAGGAGATCTTCATCCGCCTTTGATAGCGCCCATGCTTCTGCACCATAAAGCAGGACTGGGATGATGAGGGTCTTATATAGAATCTCCTTAGTGCTTCTTGACAAGGCCTTATTAATCAATTGCCGTCTTAGGCCAAAGAAACAGCGGTTGGCAAGTGTGATTCTTCGCTTGATTTCTGATGTGATGTCATTATCAGAGTTTATAGCCGAGCCGAGGTAGACAAAGTCCCTAACTACCTCAAAGTTATAGCTGTCTATCGTGACGTTCTGTCCGATTCGTCGATGTTGTGTGTCCCTTCTTGTTGACAGCATATATTTTGTTTTACCCTCATTCACCACTAAACCCATTTTTGCCGCTTCTGTACTAATACTTGCAAACGCACCAGTGACAGCTCGCTGTGCTCTGCCAACAATGTCAATGTCGTCAGCGTATGCAAGTAGTTGCACAGACTTATGGAAAATTGTGCATCTGGTGTTGGCTTGTGAGTTTCGCACAATCTTCTCAAGAATGATGTTGAAGAAGTCACATGACAGCGCATCACCTTGTCTAAATCCTTTTTTGACATCAAAGGTCTCGGTGAGATTGTTTCCGACCTTTACGGAGCAGCGAGCGTTCTCCATCGTCATTCTGCACAATCTGACAAGTTTGGCAGGGATGCCAAAACTAGATATGGCTCTGTATAGCTCGTCTCTATAAACGCTGTCATATGCGGCCTTAAAATCGACAAAAAGATGGTGAGTATCGATCTGGAATTCTTGGGTTTTTTCCAGGATCTGCCGTAGTGTGAATATTTGATCGGTCGTGGACTTACCGGGCCTAAAACCGCACTGATAGGGACCTATCAGATCGTTGACGAATGGTTTCAGGCGTTCACACAATACAGCAGACATGATCTTATACGCAGTGTTCAGGAGACTGATGCCTCTGTAGTTGGCGCAGTTTAGAGGGTCTCCTTTCTTGTGGATCGGGCAAACAATGCTGAGGTTCCATTCATCAGGCATACTTTCCTCTAACCAAATCTTGGAGATGAGTTGGTGTATGCACTCTACCAAGTCATCTCCGGCTGCCTTGAAGAGCTCGGCAGGTAAGCCGTCTGGACCATCAGCCTTGTTGGATTTAAGCTTAGATATTGCTATCCTCACTTCATTTTGGTCAGGTGGACGGAAATCTTGGCTGTCATCGTCCAGGTTGAATGGCTCGTTCTGCCTGACAACGGAATTTGTGTCGTCTTCGCCGTTTAGCAGTCTGCAGAAATGGTTTTTCCATGTCCTCAGCACCGACTGTGACTCTACTACAAGGTTTCCTTGTTCGTCTCTACAGGTCTCCGTTCGGGTCTTGTTGGCATGACACGTTCTTTTTACCTTTTGGTAAAACTTCCGAACATTGTTCCTGGAGTAACACCTCTCTATATCCTCGCGCGCTTCTCATGCTCTCTCTTTTTTTCTCCGTAGAAGCCGATGTTCTTCCCTCCTTTTTTGCTCGTAGAGCTGACGAGCTACTCTCGTCCTTCTATGCAGCGACGCTTCGTAGGCACTTTGTTTTGCTGCATGTGCTTGCCGGCACTCTTCGTCAAACCAGGGGTTTCGGGGGGGGGGGGGGGGGGGCTTGGTGAAACCGAGCACTACCACTACCTTGATGTAGCCAAGGTACGGATGCGGATATCCCAGACACCACAACAACGAGAAAATACTGTGAGGAGACTTAACGTCGGACGACTACAAACGCAACAAACCGCCTGAACCTATGCCGATCGCGTATCCCTCAACCTCTCGAGAAGTCCTATGCTGCCAGCATCAAGTGCCGAAGACCAGTGGCGCCGATGCCAAGAAGCCATCAAAAACGCCGCAACTGATGTGCTCGGTTTCACTTAGTTTAGTTGGAGTACTTTATAACCCGCCCTATGTGGTTCGGGAAATTCTTAGACGACTCTATTTGTAAGTATTTTCCTTGCAACCACGTCCTTTGTCCGCAAGTGGGTCTGAACAAAGGTGAGCCTTATTTCATGGAATATTATACTATCCATCATCCCTCATCCTTCAATTGGGCCTCATCGCCACAACAGTTGTTGTCTTCCCTGCATGTATAGACTGAAGTCAACAGTTATCCTTCCAACGCAATAACTACTCGAAATTACGTGTAGAATGCTACGTTTAATTGCAGACTCTACTTCGTGTAGATTTCAAAATCCAACAGGACACTATTCAGTATCCTTTTCATAAATAAACTTCACTTAACCGTGAATACAAATAAAATTCCAATTCCATATCAACATTTCCGTTTTGTTGAGGTTCACTGTTCACTCGGCAGCATATCACCACACTGTAATAGGTACTCCTACGTTCGTACTGTATGCCATACGATTTCGTATACGAATTAGAGCCGAAAAAGGATAAAGGCTTACAACGCACAACAATACCGCACAACCATAACAATAATCAAAAGGATATTCGTAATCGTAAACAATTTCACACAAATTTCTATGCTACGAATGCAAATTCTCGTCGCTCCTCCATACGAGGAATAGGTACAATGGACTGTACGTATAGTCGTCGTCCTTCTAAGCGGCGGCAATTTGCAAATCATGCATGTTTGCCTCGATTTCCAGTGAGTGTTGTGTGTGTGCGGCAAGCGACAAAGTTTTATTTATAGTGTCATACCAATACCATACACAACCTGCAGTCAAATTGTCGTTGCCTTATTTTTTCCCTTTTACTTCCGGTTTGCTGATTTTAATTGGATTCGAATGGATGCAAGCGCGTTCATTCTATGATTCGATTAAATTTTTTGGAATTTTTCACTCCGATAGAGAACCATGCATTTGGGCTTGACTGGACCTGCAATTTATATAGAAATACCTATCGAAAAAAAGAAAAAAAAAAATCCAAAAGATTACAAAGGACACTGCCTTGCTCATCAGCGTTTCATAACATTTCAGGCTTATAGGTTCAAGTAGGTTAAGCCAAGATAAATAGGTATGTTCCCTAAAATAAATTAGTTTGTGTAACACCCGAGGTATAATATCATTATTTCTGCGTCAAATTACGTCACTAAATACATTGTAGCCGTGAGTTGAAACTCTTGTATTATAAACACAATTTGATTATGTGCGTCTCCGCCTAATCTCTTTTTAGCTCTATACGTGCGCTCTTTGCGAAATTTCTGTGCAGCCTATCTGTTATAATTTAATTTAAATGAGGATTTAATACGGATCAACCTTTGTGGTATATAGGTAGGTAGTTTCATTCATATGCAGGCGTGTAATTTATGCAAAGTTTGTGTGTTGAGCGTAGGCGTACGTGTAAATTATGTGCACGTTTCGTAGGTGCGTATAATAAAATCAGACAACATGGAGGCGTATGTGAACATTATGCGTATTGTAGTGTTGGCGAATATCGATGCTTTTCAGTGTTGGTGCTGGTGATGGCTCTATAATGTGGGATGGATTTATGATAATCAAGTTTTCCGATTTGATTTAGGTTACAGATAGGTGAATAAAGTGATTTGTTAATCAATATATGGGATGGGAAGGGTATAGGTATATTGAAAGTCTTCCTTGATTTGTCAAAATGATCGAAGTTGAAGGAGGATATGGGTACCTGTTTATAAAATCAAGTTAAATTTCTTGTTATCTAGTTTTAGAGGAAACATACGAGTAATTTATTTATCATGATGTTCTGCAAGGTCTATATTTCTGATAGGCTATTCCTACAGGTTGAGATAGCATTTGAAACCTATCAGCAGGTTCCAATACGACGCAAAAACACGCTCCAGCGACATCTGCAAAACATCCGACTACACATAAATTCCATACCCATCCGCATCCACGACGGCCAATGCTCAGGAGCTCCTCCGTTTTAGCACCGCAATTGTGGAACAGGACAAAACAGATACGCTAAAGGCTAAAGCAGTTAACCGAATTTTGGTGGCTTGACGTAGGTACGTAGCATTCTCCTTAGTTTTAAGCTAGAAAATAAGTTAGTAGGCTTAGTCAGGCTAAGAGTTAGGGGGTCTTTGGGATTCGCTCGAAAATCCATGGCGCGGATGAATATCTGTTGGGTGCCGACAGATTACCTTGCGGACGTGATCATAATGGTTACGTTAGGTTAGGTTCGAGTGGCAGACGGCATCAAGTGCAACCTAGGCCAAAGTAGACCCATTGTGAAACCACAGGATCAATGTTCTTATAAACTACCCGTCGAACCAGCCGGAGCTAAGAATGAAGCGTTGGAGGCAGTTGATTCCTATGATCGCAAGTTCGCTGAGATTGTCGAAGAAGTATGCTCTGAGGTGTAGTTTTCTGCGGAGTGACAGTGTTGGGCACGTGCAAAGTAGGTGAAGAATAGTCGCCTCCTCTTCATGCATACAGCTTCGTTTGAAGAGAGGCCATTTTTTTCATTTTAAATTCATTTTTATTGAAAATTTTAAATAAACTTACATGCTAGACAAAAA
The DNA here is from genome assembly GCA_946477585.1 of Cheilosia urbana. Classification (NCBI taxonomy): domain Eukaryota; kingdom Metazoa; phylum Arthropoda; class Insecta; order Diptera; family Syrphidae; genus Cheilosia; species Cheilosia urbana. The sequence goes on from OX297855.1 coordinate 76,717,582, forward strand.
CGAGTAAATCTAATTTAAAACTAACATTTATCTTATTCTAGCTTACTGGCTCTTAGCGAGCGCTCTAAACTTAACAATATCCTTAAAATTACTGCCTTTCAGCCTTAAATCTATCTATATTTATGATTTGTTTTGTTTTTTAATTTTCAAGAAACTTTAGAAAACTTGAATTCTTTATTATTGTTTTGTTTAAAACTACTTAAAACTACCTAAGCTACTTTACCTACATTACCTATAATCAGGGTGGTGAGCAATCTTATCGATTGGTCACCATCCTGATCGCGTCCATGGTTGCCTGTCAGCCGCCAACAGGGGTTCATCCGCGCCGACGAGACCCGATCGAAGCCATAAACCTCGGTCAAGTCTCGGAGGAACGCTTTCATGTTGGCTAGCCCAGCGCCTCCCAAAGACCCCCTACTCTAACCCTAATCCTACCAACTTAAATCTATCTTATAACTAAGGAGGATGCTACGTAAGTAGCGCACCGGCCCGGGAGTGCGTATCCACCCTCACCTCTTCTTCAAGCCACCAAAATTCGGTGAACTGCTTTACCGTATCGACCCTGTCCCGTTCCGCAATTGCGGTACTAAAACGGAGGAGCTCCTGAGCATTGGCGGCGGACCCGTCGTGGATGAGCCGCTTATCCCTCGCGCCGCGGTGGCTGTGGTACAATACCGGCACACCATCCTTTGTCTGGACTAACCCTTTCATGTCTACATGAAGAAATGCCTCAGGCGGAATAAAGCCAGACCGAAGCGTACTTTCGTGGTACATTAAATTGGGGTAGTAAGCCCCTGAGATCAGGTTATTATCACTGGCCATCGCCCTAGGAACGTGCCTCCGAATCACCTTAATAAGGAAATTGTCAATCCTATTCAGACGGGCCCCATTGTATAAGGTCCTGTTGGGATAGTATTTTATGTACTGAGATTCAGGAGTTCTAAACAATCATAGACAGGCCCTGAGGCATTGCCTCTCAAACACCCGAATCCTTTCCATATAGGACGGCGCTATATTGAACCACATGGGGCAGCCATAAGCGATGATAGGCCTTATATGGGCCACGTAGCAAATGACCTTAACCCTGGAGTCAAGTTGACTGCTGCGAAACAGTCGCCTTGTCAGAGCGTAGGCCCTCTTAGCCCCGGCAAGACAAGCATCTATATGTTTGTCAAAATACAGATACTGGTCGAGCCGGATGCCGAGATACCTGACCACGTTTTTCACCACCAATGGTCGTCCCTGCCAGTGTTGTTAGCACTCTCTCTTCATTTATCCCACGAAGTGTGGTCATTTTTCCCTTTTTTCCCTTTTCACTGTACTCAAAATCCCTTTTATATCCCACGACACTTTTTCGCCTCAAAATCCAGTTTTTAGAAGTAAAATTTGTTATACAAGGAAAGAAAATCACGGTTCATTAACTTTTAGTATAAAAATCACAGTTTGTAACATTATTAAGATTATTTTTTGGTACTAGAAAATTTTGATAAGAGACAATTTATATAAGCAGATTTTTATGCACATTGAGTGTGTTAATAATCATCTTGAAATGTAGGAGTTTTCATGAAATTTCAGCAAAAATTTATAGTTTTAACGTTTTTCCTTAGATTCCTCAAAATCCCACGATTTGGTGCTTTATCCCTTTATCCCACGAAAGGCTTTTCGGACATCGAAGTTCCCACGAAAAGGGATAAATCCCACGATATAACAACACTGGTCCCTGCTGTCCAATAATTGTTAATTTTCTCCAGTTGTTTCTGGTGTCCCTAGAGGCCCCAGCCAATGGAGTTCTGAACAGGATTGTTTCCGATTTTTGGAAATTGATTTTCAACTTCCAATCATCGCAATACCTCTTACTTTGCTCGAAGTCACGCTGCAGAAGGATGTTGATGACCTCGATTTTTGGTCCTGACCTGTACGCCACTAAATCGTCTGCCTACGCTATAGCGTGTCTGAGGGAACCCACCAGATCACTTGTGTAAATATTAAACAGGACTGGAGAATTCACTGCTCCCTGTTGTAAGCCGTTTTTAATTTCGGAAACCCTGCTCGAAGTCACGTTGCCAGCTTTGACAACGAACTTCTTTCCCATAAGCATGTCATAAATCATATACAGCAAAGGTTTTTGAATGCCCATTCTGGTCAGCTTATAAAAGAGCCCCTCCAACCATACGGTATCGAAGGCCTTCTCAGGGTCGACCAGGCAGGCACCCGTGCATATTGCTTCTTACTTTTATTCCACTAAATGTCGGAGACCAGCTTCGACGCGGCATGAATAGTGTCGTGCCCCGCTCTAAAACCAAACTGGTTGTCCGGAATAATCTTATTTTCTTCAACCCATCTTAAAAGAGATCTATTGACGACCTTCTCGAATACCTTGCTAACATTCGGAAGCAAACTAATTGACCGAAGATTAGCAGGGTTTGTCCTATCTTTATCCTTTTTCGGGATAGGATGTACCACCGCTATTTTCCACTGCGCCGGATAAAAAGCATTATTTAGCGCATTGTTAAATAGCGTGGCGAAGATATCGATCGCTTCTAGTGGCAGGCGTCTTAATACGACGTTTGGGACCCCGTCAACTCCCGCCGCTTTTTTGTTTTTCAGTGACTCAAAGATGCACCGGAGTTCATCTTTATTCACGAACAGATGAGAATTTACATCGGTGATTGTGCCATTTGCACGGTTGTCGTCATTGAACACGGTGAAACCGTTGAAGAGAGGCCCAGCCTGAGAGCATGTCTCCCTATGATGCAGTGTCCCGTAATGACACTTACTAAAATGCTTATCATGGGTCTTTTCAGTGTAGTAAGATTTTTAGGGCGCTTCAGATCCAGTTAGGCCTGTGATTAGTAGTTCCTAACGCGTTTTGTTTAATTAGAAACTTGCAAGTAACGAGAGGTATGTAGAAGTTCTCCTTTTCCGGTAGAATCGACATAGTAGTGCCTTGTCTGGCGATGGAAATGGAATGGAATGGAAGGAATGGAATGTCTCTATGGCCCGGCAACCTTATAAGGTGAATTTTGAATTGTTTCAGATGACAAACTCCAGGGATTTAACCGCGGTTTGATTGTCGGCATAAATGTTGATATCCTTAACAGATATTACATTATACCGCAGCCACGACAATGCCTATGGTGGCTTTCTAAACTCTCCGCAGGATGTTGGGTTTCCAGCTTAGTTTGCTGTCTAAAACGAGGCGCAATTAACTGGCCGTGTTAGTGATCACCTAAAGGGTGCGGTTTAGTTTTGGGGGTACAAAGTTGGGAGTTTTATATTTACTTGTAAAGAGGACTAGTTCAGTTTTCTGAGGATTGACCGCCAGACCACATTTTTTGGTCCATTTAGAGAGCTTAGAGAGGGAATTCTGCAAGAGAGTGTATTGAGGTGTTTTCCTGAGACAGCGATAGCACCTTCACCTGCATAGGCAATTAAATTGCACCCTTCTCCTTCCAGTATTAGAAGTAGTTCATTCACCACTAGGTTCCAAAGAAGAGGTGAAATTACGCCGCCTTGAGGCATACCCCTACTGACGAACCTCCGAACCGAGGCCTCGCCCAGCTTTGAGTTGGTGAACCTGCTGGTGACCAACTGGTTTACCAATTCGCCAATCGATTTTTCAATTTCAAGGCCCATCAGTGCGCCCAGAATTGTCCCTCAATATCCAATCGAGATATTTTTCAATCGTCGATACAAGTGAGTGAAGGATCGTTTCAACCGATTTCCCTTTACTTTACGCGTGTTGAGAAGTTGACGGAAGATTTGAGTTGACACTGCAACGTATATGGATGTCTATCAGTTTCTCTAAGGTTTTAAGCAGAAATGATGACAAAGTAATGGGGTCTGAGATCTTCTGCCCATAATTTGGGAATATGAGAAAAATCCAGGTAGGTTAGGTTAGGTTAGGTAAGCTGGCTGTCTAGAAAGACACACTTTGGCCGTATATAATTTCGGCCCTTTGTGAAACCACATGAGTTAAGGGAATGGGGGGGAGGATAAGGCCAGAGTGTTCTAGGCCGGACATACTAGTGGGCGTATTGCTATATTTGTGCCTGTGACTTTTGTCTTCTTTGTCTAAAAACAATTCTTACGTCTCGTGTAGAGAGTTGTTGCAGTTTATCCTCGGATAGGGGAGGGGTGACCGAAACATTCGTCCCCTCGCCTGTAATCCTCAGACAACTTCATGAAGGGAGAGACTGGGGATAACTAACTGGACGATATGTCTTCGGTTACAAGCGCCGGGTAAACCGAAACAGTGTACCCTTCGCTTGTAATCCTATAACGTCTCGTCATGATGGCGTAGCCGTGTGCGCCATTGGTGATTAATAAATCGGCCCTTTCATTGTGTACCGTACTTGGAAGATTTGTTAAGGCTGGTCAAGGAGTAGGTGACCGGTCGACACTATGCCTTCGGATAGGCGAGTGGTGACCGTATCAGTACAACCCTCGCTTGTGTCCTCTGGCAACTTATCGAATAGGGCGGATGCAGCAAAAAGCGCGGTATTTGTGGCGATTGCAGCAATCAGCCTACAAACGCATGTTGCGGGGGTATTGCAGCTTGGTCAAAAGGTGAGTTTGACCAAGTGACAGTTTGTTTCGGATGTACGAAAGGGGTGACCGAAACAGTCTACCCCTCGGTAGCAATCCACAGACAGCCCGTCTAAGAGAGAATGGATGATATGTAGAAGATCATTGAAGCCATTTGCTGATACAGCGTATGTCTGTGCTAGACAAGTCACTGAGGTCATCGAAGAAGTAGTCTCCTAAGTTTATTTTGCGCAAATTTGCAAGGACTGGACAGTTGCAGAGGAGATGAAGAACGGTTTCTTCCTCATCCTCATCCATGCAGCTCCTATAAAAGTCATTGTAGGGTGTACCCAGTCTACAGGCGTGCATACCTATTAAGCAGTGTCCTGTTAATGCACCCACAACGGAGCTGATTCTGTTTCTGCCTACAGAGAGAAGTCTTTGAGTCCTTTTAGCGTCTAGTTTTGGCCAGATTTGCTTGGATATGACGCAGGTATCAATGCTGTTCCACCTATTATTTGCAGCCTTTATTGCCTCTTTGAATAGGAAAAAAAATCCAGGTAACTTTTAAATATTACATTTACCCAAGGAAGGATTAGGTCAACGTTCCTCTAAAGTTCGGCTGGTAAGCTTAAAGCATTTTATGGCCCACAGAATTTTGGTCTTGGTATAGTAAGACTGGAAGAGCTACTTGCTAGCGGCCTTGCAGAAGACCTAGTTGATATCGAGACAGCATTACAGCCATAAGCTATTAGGGAAGCGAGAACCCAGTAGTAGATCCACAGATTCGGCCTATGGGCCCTAGCAATAAGCATTTTTAGATTCGACTCTAAATTTGAGTTGATCAAAGTGGCTATATTTTCCATACACATTTCGCAATTGTGAGCTTCCTTTAATTTAAAGATCCCCTTCAGATCGGCCATATTCAATCGAGAGAAGGGGCACCTCTGGCAAAATGCGATTCAATAGAATGTCCTTACAGAAACTCTTGGAGACCGCAAAACCTTAGCATCTATTTTGAATGGCCGCCGTTATCGCCTGTTCTGTCGGCTTTAGATCTGAAAAAGACCTCTCCCAAAAAGTTAAAAATATTGATGAGTTCTAACTTAATCGACACAACTTTTCACACCTAATTTTCAATTTATTTCATTAGTTGCGCATTCTTTCGCTAAGAAATTATTACAATTACACACGAAAGGTACTTTTACCCCTCTCTACTCAAGTACCTATGTGTAGGTCTTGACGGCGCCTTATCCCTGAACCAATTCAAACTAGCTAATCCTAAAAAAAAAAATTGTATCCATATTTTTCTTACCACCAACAACAAGTTCTCATCTCTTGTGTCCCATTTCATATATCCATCAAGAAGAATTTCTCTGAAATACGCCTCCGAGTGTGTGCAGGTATTTTCGGCTGATTTCAGCGATTTAGCGCAAATTGGCCCATTGAACTTGGAAAAGCTTTTTGGAACTGTAATTCGTTGTTTTGTTCCAACTCATGTAGTTCACTTGTTGTGACATCTGACTTGTACATTAAGTTAAATCTCTTGTTGCCACAAATTGAGACGATTTTCTTTTACTGTTATCGATGAATGAAAACTTTTACAACTTCTGAAAGAAGGATGACGGATTGTGTTCAGTTTGATGTTAAAAAAAAATGTTCTTTTGGGGTTTCCTAATGAGTTGTAAGTGGTTTTGCTTGAGAATGTTCTTGGCATGTATACGCAACAGTACGTTGGGCTACGTAGGCATTAGGTATTTAATTGGGCTTCCTTGTTTATCTCTGCGAAATGTTGTGAACAAAGGGATTCTTTTGGAATAGGTAGAAAGGTGTTATCTTAGGAGCTGGAGACATACTACATTTTTAAATAATAAAAAGAGACATTGAGTTTGGATAAACAATTATTGTAGACAACAATTCATGAGAATAATGTTTAGATTTTGCGTGATGTTGAAAAAATAATAAATAATAAATAGTTGACGCAACGAAAGGGTCCATATAGGGTCCATATAGGGAACATAGACATATCTACTCACAAGGTTTTGTGTGAATTTGTAGTCTTGGTACTAATGGAAAGGACCATGGCAGTTGTGCTACTGGATGTTTGTCATACTGCGAGAGGTATAGCGCAGTAAAAAGGAAACATATTCAGTTCAACTCAGCCTCAACACAAAGAGCTTCAAACATTTTATGGGCATGCTGAAGTTCATTATAAGAGGTCTCAGGAATGACAAACCCAACAGCGGAGTGCAAATCACTTGTCCTTAGGTCTGACATTGCACAATTCAAAACGTTCCTTTCTCAGACTGCCCCGAAAAACATTGTGTCCATGTAACAAGTAAAAAAAAAGTGGTGTCCAAATGCAAAATGACCTCCTCGAACGTGGGACTATTTTTCGCGATGCGATTCAAGGCGTTGGGTAGATCATCCTCTTTGTCCAGTACTGGATTGAGCATCTCAGAGAGGCGATTCGTACACCTGCTTAAGATGTACACCACATTTTGTAGGAGCAAAAGCTGTCACCGCACCGAGCCAATGGATGCTCCTACTACCTAATATTCTCAAAATGTAATCAAACTACCGATTTCCGAAGAAAATAACCACCTAAAATAAAAATTCCTAAAAAGACAAATGTCATCAAACATATTTTTATTTCAACATTACAACGTTCCCTGCCAAAATCGAGCACTTGCAGTGATATCCTTTTTATGAGTTGCTGAAGCCTGGAAGATTTTTATTGTTTCTGGATAATAAAAGGGACCGGACGTTGTGAAGCGATGATGGGTTTTATTAGTTTCGCTCTACAAACCGTAAGCATTATGTTTCTGATATGTACGCAAATGTACCGTTGTTTGCTAAAATAGTTATGTATGCTGCTAAGTTGAGTTAGCATCGATAGACACCATTTCAATCGATAATAAAAAGCAGATTTAATGATGCGACCAAACATCCAAAGTACGACAAAGGTATGCTGCTTGTTGGACGGATGGCTTCCTTCTTTGAGTAGGAAATAGAGGCACATCTCCGTGATATTGTAGTTGTTTCTAATGAAAAGTTTAAGCAAACTCCTTCTAAAATCGAATAGATACAGCTTGAAGAAAATTGGCAAGCCTTAGCAGCTGTACAGCGAAAACCCAAAAATATAGTACCATTCACAGCAAAGGTTAAAATGTGATACCAATCGATAACGGAAAGCATAAAAAACACGAAGTAAGCTCATATTTCGATTTTAAGAAAGTGCATAGAGCGACACTAGTATATGCATCACTGGAGCTCTGCAGATGGCCTTAGAGTCGTTTAAGAAATGGTGAAGGTATTGCTACAAAAGTTTTTTTTTTTTAAGAACTGAATTCTACGAATGCGTTGCCAAATCTAGCAGCGTCTCTCATGTTGAAATATGTTGCGCAGAGAAGTTCGCTTAAATCGGTCATGAGAAACCCTAAATATCAAGGAAATATCTAACTGGAACGGAGCAGTTTACAAGAGGGAAATTCAAAGAAAAAGTGGTAGCTCAAAATACTCGCTTTGTTTGATGCTTTCGATCTATGAATTTAAGTTTGTTAGTAAAATGACAAGTTAAATAGGCTAAAGTCCAAAGTTCCACCCACTTTTGGAACCTACATGATAAACTTGAAGTTTCTATGTCCAAAGAACCTCCGTATCATAACGGGCTTCCTAACGGGTCCTTGTAGACTCAAGGGACACCTTAGGAAACTGGGTATATCTGACGAAGGTCTTTGCAGATTCTGCGATGAGTTCGGTGAAATCCCAAAACACGTACTGGGATCATGTGCAGCGTTGACCCACAAAAGTCTGAAATACTTGGAAAAGTACCAATTATAAGGCAAGGAAATACCGTCACTAGAGCCAGGGGTCGAATTACCGCATCCGTAATCGAGCCATACGTCACTGAATTTTGTGGATTTTACTAGCAAAACAATAACAAATTCAGTCACACAGTCCACAATTTTTGTGGATAGGGCAGATGGGACTGAGGTTCCACTCATCGGGCATACAAAAAAGGAGACCGCCTACTCTGCGCCAACTATAGAGGCATAAGTCTTTTAAACATCGCCTATAAATCCTTTCCAGCGTTTTATGTGAACGTCTCAAGCCATTTGCTGATGATCTTACAGGGCCTCACCAATGCGGCTTCAGACCTGGAAAATCTACCACCGACCACATTTTCACATTACGCCAGATCCTGGAGAATATAACATCGACACCCACCAACTGTTCGTCGATTTTAAAGCAGCCTATGACAGTGTTAATAGAGTTGAACTGTATCGTGCTATGTCTAACCTGCTAAACATATACGCCTTATCAGAATGACGTTGGAGAATGCTCGATGTTCTGTCAAAATTGGTAGAGACTACTACTACTACTGAAACCTTCGAAACCACCAGAGGGCTTAGACAAGGCGACGCACTGTCATGCAGCTGTTTGAACATTGTGCTTGAAAATGTAATACGGAGCACCCATGCCAGTACATCGGGCACCATTTTCAATAAATCGACACAATTACTTGGGTTTGCAGGCGACATTGATGTGATAGGAAGAACGAAGCGAGCAGTAACCGGTGCATTCACTACTATGGAGTCAGCAGCAAGCAGAATGGGGCTGAAAATAAACGAGGACAAGACGAAGTATATGCTCTCATCAACAAAAGACCAATCCCACCACCGACTTGGTCAAAATGTGACCATTGATAGGTATAACTTCGAGGTAGTCAGTGAACTTGTCTATCTAGGAACTGTTGTAAACTCGGGCAACAATATCAGCGCTGAAATCAAACGCAGACTAACTCTTGCAAATCGCTGCTTCTTTGGGCTTAATAAGCAATTGAGGAATAGAGCCCTATCGAGAAGAACCAATGAGACGTTGTAGAAAACACTCATCATCCCCGTCCTGCTATATGGTGCCGAAGCGTGGACCCTCTCCCAAACGGATGAAAAGTCACTTGGAGTGTTCGAGAGAAAAGTTCTGCGTACGATTTATGGTCCTGTCTGCGTTAACCAAGAAGACAATATCTGGCGAAGAAGATACAACGACGAACTATACGTGCTGTACAGCGACATTAGCTTAGCCAGAACAATTCGAATTCAACGACTAAGATGGCTGGGTCATGTAGAGCGAATAGACATCATTGCTCCAGCGCGAAAAGTCTTCAACGCCAAACCAGAGGAAGTCAGAAGCCAAGGCAGACCTCATCTTCGATGAAGCGACCAGGTGGAGGGAGACCTCCGACAACTTGGAGTGCGAAATTGGAGGGCTGGAGGGGTATATTGAGCAAGGCCTAGGAGCACCACGCTCAAGTTGAGCCAACAAAAGTAAAGTAAATTACTCGATCACGGATGTGGTAATTCAACCCCAGCTCTCATCCTTAGATTGTTAAATAAAACTAGACAAGAGAGAGTGCTATAGGACGGATTCCTTCCGCCAATGAGAAATAAGAGAACATGAACCTTCAAATTTTGTGTGTATGGGTATGGTTAGTTACAGCTTAAAGGATAGGATAATTTTAGACCCTATATAGGTGGCGCTGTTTTCGAGATAAAAACATTTTTTTTTTTTATATTCTTTCAACTTATTTTTTTAAGTGAATACTTCTATGCGCACGCTAGAGCTGGGGAGTGAACTGGTGAATGTGTTACGGAAATTGTGACATGGCGAGGCAAAGGAAGTGAAACCTCCAGAAATAAAAATTAAAAAAAAACTTTAATTTGAACAAGGAATTGAGCCTGAGTCTGCGAAATTCATAAGCTAGAGTTCAAAGGCACTAGACTGCTGAATCAGCTGATTTAATTAAATCTAAGTGTTGGAGAGGTAAAGTATCCCCTGCTGGTTGCTCGGTGCCTTCGATGAATTAGAGGTGATGACCCAAAATAATACAAAAAAATCGGGTTCATATCTTACAATTCAGGTCGAACACAAGAAGGAGGAAAAATATAAAATTACAGAACATGAAAGAGTGGTTTCCGGATATGTTATATTCTAGTATGCTATTTAAGCGACATTTAAATGTAGTCACTAGGAATAATGCAATAATTTCCGAAAGCAACGTTCGATTTTGACCGGAACACTAACTTGTAGCCACATGAAAACAAAAGTCAAATAACAACTCTAAAAATAGAAAATGTTGGATTGGATTGCGTTATGAATGAATACACTTTTACTGCACTGTATTAAAATTATCTATATATATAAAAATAACTTGATAAATGTGTGTGTGACAGCCTACCGACTGGCACACACATCCGATTTTGATTTAGATTTTTTTGTTGGTGAATAGACCATGCAGAGAAGGTTAATATATTAGTATGATAAATTTTTGAAAGAAGGCGCAACCGCCATTCCAATAAATTCATTTTTGTACACCTTAAAAAAAAAAAAAAACTGGATAGAAATCGAGTAGTGACACTTCAAATACAAAAACAAATATTTTAAATTTTAAAAGCAATTGTTGTTGTCAATTATTTTAATTATTTTCCAAGCAAATTGTTGTTGTCAACAATTTTGATTTTTTTTTTTTTTTAATACCTAAAAAGTTTGTTCTAATAAGTTATGTTTACTATGTTACATTAAGTAACTTTTTGAAATGAAGTAGATACTTTGATTATACAAAGATGATATTATTATGGCCGACGATATTTTGCATCGAATTCGTACTGTGATATCGGATAATGAACTGGAGATGTCAGTTGCATCGAATTCGTACTGTGACATCGGATAATGAACTGGAGATGTCAGATGGAATGCGCAACAAAGCTTTGATTTTGATCGAGGATATGTGTCTGCTCATGAGTGGCAATTTGTTGTGCAATGGGGATGCCACAGCCAAATCGTTCAATGCAAGACGCATTTAATCCAGAATTGGAGCGAGAAATGGACTTCGGTCGAATCGCATTGAGTCAAGCTGTTCGAACAAATGTGCCAATGTTGAATCAAGAATAAAAGAAAGTGTACGATGAATTGATGCAAGCAATCGATAACGAAAATTGCGGAACTGGAAATACATTCATGATTTCACTTATTTTGGCTACAATTCGTTCGAGATCTGAGATCGCTCTGGCCCTAGCCTCTTCTGGGATAGCGGCTACTTTGTTAGAAGGCGGTCGAACAGCTCATCCTGCATTGAAATTTCCATTGAATCTGCAAGTGGAAGAAGAACCTACATGCAACATTTCAAAGAACACTGCGATGGCGAAAGTACTGCAGCAATATAAGATTATTATATGGGACGAATGCACAATGGCTTACAAACGCGCAATGGAGGTCCTGAATCCTTTACGTAATGATAAGCGACCTTTCGGTGCAGCAATAATCTTGCCATCAGACGATTTTCGAAACACTGCCTGTCGTTTCGAGATGAACTCCGGCAGATGAATTGAATGCTTGCCTGAAGGCGTCTGCTTTCAAGAAATTTCATTTGACAACAAACATGACCACTCCGCTGCAGAGTTCTCCAGGCAATTGTTGGCGATGGGCAATGGTGTGAGTCCAGCAAACTTAAGCACCGGCCTGATTGAATTTCCACAAAATTTTTGCAACTTTACAACGACACCGGAAGAACTAATCAGGAATGTTTTCCCGAATATCGCTGAGAATTATATTGACCATGATTGGCTGAGTGTAAGAGTGATTTTGGCTGCAAAAAAACAAGAACGTCGATCATTTGAATTTCGCCATTCAAAACCAATCGCTGGTGAGTTGCATTGATACAAATCAGTCGACTCCGTGATGGATGAAAAGGAAGCCACCTATTATCCCACGGAATTTTTATATTCTTTGGATGTTTCGGACTTGCCTCCACACAATTTGAAACTAAAAATCGTCTCAGTAATAATTTTGTTGCGCAACCTAAATGAACCAAAACTTTGTAACGGTACGCGTTTGATTGTGAACAATTTAATATCAAATATAATTCAAGCAGCGATTTTTATTGGAAAACTCAAAGGCGAATATGTTCTTATTCCGCGGATTCCACTTATTCAGAACGATTCGCCGTTCATATTTAAGCGTCTTCAATTACCCGTACGTCTCGCTTTTGCTATGACAATTAATAAGTCGCAAGGACAATCGCTGGATGTGTGTGGCATAAATCTTGAATTTCACGTGTCGGCAAAGCTCTCGCTTTGTACGTGTACGCACCCGATAATAGAAATTAAACAAAAAATGTTGTGTACCATAAAGCACTTCAGTGAAAAAGGGGTAGGTTGGCCGACAAGTATTTGATTTTATTTACCTATTTATTTAATTTTCATATAACTTTTGAATAAAAAATTTGAATTGACCAAAATACATGAAGCAGAGTGAAGCGAAATCTCGGAATTATAATTTCATTACCTACATTAATGAATTTGGGCGGAACGAAGTTCGCCGGGTGAGCTAGTACTTTTATAAAGATTTGGTTTTTAAATTAAATTTCTTAATATGATCCAACAGAGTTACCGTCTCTCTTCAACGCGGGGACGTAGTAGATATCGTGTGTTCACTTATTAACTCAGTCACTGATATTGAATGACGGTTGTGCCCAGCAGTAACAAAAAACAAAAAGTAGATACTATTTTTATATTTATTTATTTAATCGCTGAGTTAATTAATTTAATTATTTTTTTCTTATTTAATTTTTAATTTTTCCTTATCATTTATATTTTTACTAATTTAATATTGCAAAATTTTGTACTGATCATTTTTTTACAGAGAGATCGTATTTGTCAATTGATTCTACATGAATTTAATTATTTATTAGATTTTCTTTACGGAAACTAATTTTTTTTATCACGGGCGGGAACTGCTAGTTTATTATAAATCTTAGGACGTATCATGATAAAGCCTAACCCTGAACACATATCAGTTTTTTTAAGAAAACCGTAAATTATGAAAATTGAAGCGAGGGTGCTACCTGCTATAAAAAGATTTATTACGGAATTTTTATATTCCCCCTCAATCATCACGGTTTACATTAAATGCAGTTCGATACAAACGTGTAAGAAGAACCTCATGTCCCTACATATATTATCGTCTCAATCACTCCTGCATTTCGCTACTTTTCACCACGTTATCGGATTAAAATCCCACCTGGGGTTTGGATGCAAGGAAGAAATCGTCCATTTAATTACTACCAAGTAAAATGAAAAGACGAGGGTGGTGTCTGGTCTGGTGACGGTGTTTAGTAGTAGGCGCGTCACCAATGTCGTCCTTGTTGTTTTCTGCCGGCAAACAACTCCTTATGCGATGTGTAACATTTGCATTATTCATAACCTTTGAAATGTTCTCGCAGTGCTAACGAAGTGTTCGCGTGGAATTCTAATTAAAATTTTCGGTGAAGGAGTGGGTTCGATGACACTTTTAAAGAGTGTTTCACTACTCAACAAAGCTTTGATACATATACACAGGTATATATGCGTGTACGCCTATGATGCACCCCACCCTCGTATAAACATTTATTAAAGAATAATGGTGATGACACGTTTTGATGGCCATCAAGGGATGGCACGATAATCTGAAATAAATTAATAGCCATCGAGTGCGAAGGCCGAAGAGGGATGGTATACAAAAATAAGGTTTAATTACACGTAGCGCGTTAATTAAGTTAACACCGAAGTTAGCCCCTTTAATGGATAGTTGATTGCGCTGGATTTTTTTCGATAGCAAAGAGGTAGATACACAGAGCTACGTGTTCTGTCCGTTTGAGAGGCTTAATGGATGTTTTGGGAGTTCATTGGCTCATTGGCTGGCTCGTGTCGTCTTGTGAAGATTTTGTTTGTGAATCTGTTGTTTGTTCATTCCTGCTACATGTCTTTCTTAATTTGTGCTACTCGTTCTATTGGGCTTCTTGGTTCTACGTCTGAATTTTTTTTTTTTGAAAGAAGTCCTTTTCGTACACATAATTTATTTATTGACAAAACGGTTGACAGGGTTTTTTTTTCGTTTGTTGCCAGTAACCCTTGTTGGATGTTGCATGCATAATCCATCTGTCTTGTCTACTCCTTTCAGTTCTCCATCTCAATCTCAATTGTGTAATTTTTGCCTGTCGTCTGTCACGTTCTTCGATTTATTTTCTAAGAACTCTGCAAAGTGGAATCCACAAACACAGTGGATATCCAAAATGTATTAAACATCGGTATGAAAATGTATTCCGGCATCAAAATGTCTATTTGTATGTGTACTTCATAATAAAAAACAACGAAAAATACCTCTTCACCCATCACTCACAGTCACCAGCAACCGCCACTAAACTTAATATAAAGTTCATTAGCATAGAAAAAATAGTCCTTTCTGGCACTGTTTGTTTTATGCCGCAGTTATGTTTATGTGTGTGTGTGTGTGTTTGCCATTTCGGGGTAAAAGCATTAATTAAGGAGAGAGAATATTCCCAAGCAAGCTTTCAGAGCCAAACAGGATGTAGGTACTTTTGGAATTATTGAAACAATTTTACTTACACAAGAATTGAAAGGCGTCTTCAACGTGGGTAGAACATGATGCGTCATATATATGCGGTTTGGGTGACTGCGATTTCTGTTATCACTGAAACAACTCCATTAGTAAATGTCAAGATAGGGAATAGTCGGTTTGGCCAAACTAGAACGTACACGCAACAAACCTTAATTTGGATTCAGCGCAATTAATATTAATCGCCTCAAGTCACCATGCAAAAGTCTAATTCTATTAAATCTGGCAATACAAATGGATGTGTCACGAAGGCCCCTGAGTGAGCTTTCTTACTCCAATTTGCGCTGAGCGTTTGATAAATCCCATGTAAGGTACACCACATGGATAGTGGTAGAAGAACACGCTAGAGCTGTCACATTGGCTTAAACGATACGTTTGGTTAGTTTTTCTCCTGGTTTTTGCTTTTCTATTTTTTGTTTCACTCTATATCGTCCTGAAACTGTCTGAAATTGATATCAGCGTTCAGTTGGTTTTCGCTTTGACAAGCTAGTTTTATTCAAATTGGACGATTGCTATCTGCGAGTTGGAGAACTCAAGGAATTAGTTGCGGATATTACCTATATAAGGTCCTTGAATTCGGAATCAAATGCACGAAAGGTGACAGTGAATTGAAATTGAACAGAAAGTATAATTGCATTTTGTACAGTAGGTAGTGTGTGAGCTTAAGTGCGATTGGTTGGGGTTTTATTTGGAAGATCTCTGACCAAGAAGTTACCCATTTCGAGAATGCGTTGGTTATAAGAGGAGGAAGAAGCGTTCTTAAACAGTGTCTGTATATATATATACTGTTTTTAAATTAGAATTTTGCTACTTCACCCAAGCAAGGCAGAGCTTCCAACATCCAACGTCACTAAAACACTAATAACCCACAATAACAAGGTACACATAGTTTTATAGGGATGGGACCCTGCGAAGAATCTTTTAGAATATTATTTTAGAACTTGATGGTGTTCGAGTATAATCAGTTTTTGAATTATTTCTCAAAAATAGGTTCGTTTGCGTTCTTTTTTTGCAACCATAAAATTATTAAAATATTGCTAAGAAACTGTGCGAATGCAACCACATACTGAGAAAATTAACAAAAAAAAAGAAAAAAGAATGAGAGCGAAATCCACTTCCCCTCTTTTGCTCTTTCAATTTTTTCGATATTTTCTACTCGCTGAATTTCGACTTATTAAAAATTAAAAATGCAAACTGACAACTAAGTGACAGCTCAAAAAGTTTGACAAGTAAAACTCTAGATCTGTTCCTTTACTTTTGTAGTAAGAATGGAAAAGACAGTCAAAATGGCAGTGGTGGGTATAAATTCTCTCACAGAGAGAGATACTTACGAAACAGTTAGGGAACGTTTTTGTAGTAATCTATGAAAAATGACAGATACATAATCCAAATTTTAAAAAAAGTTGTACGAAAAGTCGTTAAAATTACTACGAAATGAGTTAATAGAACTTATTTTTGATGAATCCAAGTACCTATGTATCCGTCGGAATGAACAATTCTCTGCAACACATACTCTTTCGGAGGCTTCCGCAACCAATTTCTGTCGCAGGATATCGGAACCTACACTCAGAGAAAAATACTATAATTTTAATATGAATTCCTATTCTTTTAATGTGTTTTTGCTATTAAAATTAGTCAATGTGATTTTTCCTATTATTAGTATAGTTCAAAAACTATTGAATCTATAGTTCTTTTAGATATTTATTTTAATTATTTTATAACATTAAACCAATAGTGCATACGATTAAATAGTAATAAGATGTCCTATTATTTTAATAGGTTCTCTTTAATGTGAATGCAATATTAAAACTATTATTGTTTCACATTAATTTTATAGGAGAAGTACTATTAACTCAATGTGATAATGTTATAAAATCAATTCTCCGCATATTATAGTTTTAATTAGTTTTTCAATATTAAATCAATGATGCATCCAACTTCAAAGTAATAAGATGTCCCATTATTTTAATAGGTTCTCTTTAATGTGAATACAATATAAAAACTATTATTGTTCCACATTAATTAAAGTATTAACATACTATTAACTCGTATGATGCAGCTTTAAATAGTTTTTATTATAAAATTATTATTATTAAAAAACTCACATTGTTATTTGATATGTAGTGCCATAGGTATCAAATGAATAACCGAAAAGTGAATTTTATTTAACACTATACCTATTCAACCAAACTTTTGATAAACGAGAAAGTTTCGATAGGCCCAGTCGTGCACTTTATTCTTTTATTAAGTAGTTTTTGAGAGTGAACAAATATTTTGGAGGTAAACCTACCTTCGTTCCGACAAAACATATTTTATACGAGTATGTAGCTCCTATTATTAAAAACATCTAAGCGCAGTGGCTTAGTGGTTAGTGTGTTGGACTACTAAGCGAGGGCCCCAGGTTCGAATCG
This sequence comes from Cheilosia urbana, assembly GCA_946477585.1. NCBI lineage: Eukaryota > Metazoa > Arthropoda > Insecta > Diptera > Syrphidae > Cheilosia > Cheilosia urbana. Next base: position 76,734,975 of record OX297855.1, read on the forward strand.
CGCAAGAACCTAAATTCCAACTTACAATCGGCATAAAATTGTAGATCCCTTCAATTCGTCCCAAAAATGAAAAACTCACACAAAACGATTGGTTGAGAGGAGCTGGGCCAGGGTCCCTACGGACCTGTTGTGCCAACTATTTATTTTTATTCAGTTTGTTATTAAGTTTGCCTATAAAAGTATTCCTTTTTGACACGGAGATAACTTCAAGAGGCCTTAGCTGTAGCTTGTAGGAACTGATTCTTCGGTTCGCAATCAATTGGCGGAGTTTAAAGGAGGACCTTCAATGAATTACCTACCTACTTTACGGGGCTATGCAGCAACGTTCACGTGCGGTTAAAAATCTCAAATCTAAACAGCAACACTATCAGAGGTGGCTAAAGGTATTAACAAGAACGCAAACGGAACGCTTACGCCATTGCGGCGTACTAATAACAATTTTTAGTCTTGACTTTAAATTTACGGAAGCTCACAATTGCGAAATTTTTATGGAAAAACAGCCACTGTGAACTACTAAAATTTAGAGTCTAAACTAAAAATGTTTAATTGTTTTTTTTTTTTTTTTACTGTTTTGTTATTTTTTTTTCCTTAATATTCATCTAATTTATTTGTGCATTATTTTAATAATCTTTTGTGACTTTCGACAATTTTCGAAAGGCGTTTTAGGGACTTTTTTTTTTTAATGTTGAAGTCTTTTTCGTGCGCCATTTGTAGTTTTTCTTAGCTATGTTGGTTTTTTTTGGAGGCATTTTGTAATAAGCTCGAGTCAAAAAATGGAAGTATGTAGTTAGAGCATCAAAAACACTTCACAAAAGGCTTTACAACTTTTACAAAGAGCAAGTCACAAGCGTAGTCGCAGTGGCTTAGTGTGTTGGACTACTAAGCGAGGGGTCTCAGGTTCGAGTCCCGCAAAAGCCCAAATTCCAATTTATGGTTTTTTTTCCACTGCGCGCTATCTCTCGCGAACGTCTGACAAACATCCGAGAGTATAAATGTCTTGTAAGAGCTTCTCAATTAGCCGTTTGGAGTCGGCATAAAACTGTAGAACCCTTCCATTCGTTCCAAAAATGAAAAACTCACACAAAACGAATGGTTGTGAGAAGCTAGGCCTAGGGTCCCTCCGGACCTGTTGCGCCAACTATTTTTTTTAAGTCACAAGCAAACGCAATCTTCAAAAAAGCTACAATAACGCGTCAAACTAATCTACGTGGAAATTGCGCTAAGCTCCGTCAAGCAGCGTTTCAAAAAAACGTATCAAAAGCGCTTCAACGAAAGAAATAAAGACTTCGAAAGAGTTTTTGAAAGACGGCATAAAATACGTATATTACGAACGAACGATTCTTGATTCGTAAGCTATAAAAGGAAACAACTCCAACTTGTCCCATTAACAGCCTGGCAGCTAAACCGAAACGTCTCATTTCTATCAGACCGCACATTCCACGTGCAACACATTTCTGACCACTTTCAGCACTAAAAACTCAATGAATAAATTCCACTTCCATCTTTTCTTCCTAACTGAATACGGATTAGTAAAATATTGCTTCATTGAAAACGTCATGTAAGAAATTCGCTATATTAAATTTCGAACTCCTTTTTTGGTCAAATACCTACGTGCAACTAAATAAAGGTTTCCGTACTTTTGCGCGCTCCTTCTATACAACAGACGGTCAGATAGACAGGTATTTTCTGGAAATATTTTCAGAATTGCTTTCTATTTGGAAAGCACCCAATAAAACTCGTTTCGGTATAAGCACGTGAGTGTACTATGAAAAAAATATTTCATTAAATCGTTTGGGCAAGAAGGTAAAAAGGACGACGAACTACACACAGCGATGAAAATTTCAAGCCACTGAAAATAATAAATTCGCAGCAACGACTACCTCTCTAAGAGATGATGTCGTCGACATTGCGCTTGGCAATAATCATGTCTTTGAACCGAAAAGACATGATTCTTATATTGTGGTGCACAGTGGATAGGTACACCTATAACCAGCATCAGCACCAGCTCCTCAGCCATCTCTGTGGTCGCTGTTATCGTGCAACAGGACACTCGTAGGGACTTTCAAATAATAAATCAACTTTATTACCAATCCGATGTCTTCTTTATTGAAACCATTAAAGAGAATAATGTCTCCAGGAAAAGGGTGTTTAATTAAAATTAACTTACAAAAGGAGACAATTTTAATTTTGACAAATGTTACTGCAGATAATATATAACACACTAGCAATGGGATACTTAAACCAAAATAGTTGAAAGACGGTAAAATGCGAGCTGTAGAAGTCGTAGAGAACAAAAACTATGTGTCACAAGCTTGTATGTCAGTGAGAGTATGAACTTCAATTTGGTAAATAAGTTTTGCCCTTCACAGCTACGACTTTGTCTGCACATTAATATTTTCAGTCTTTCAGATGACGTTTACATACGTGTTGAATCTCAACAAATTGATACTTCTGTTAGATCAGTTCTCCAGTTAAGCAAAGGTCGCATTGGAGATGCGAGTGTGCCATACTAAAGGTGGAATCTTTCACTTTTTAGCGGTGGACTGAAAGACCTGTCGGACTGGCAATTGTACAATTAAGCAATTGTACTTAAACTTTTTGACCAGACACAGTCGCATAATTTCTTCATTGTACCTCACTCATTTTGTTAATGCAAATCTATTGACGCTTTTGAATAATGCAATTCGTCACCCGTGGTACACCCTTCCGAATCTCACATATGGGGCTACAGCAGCCTTCTAGTTTTGAATCTTTGGGAAGACTTGGGGATTAGCGTTACTTCTTTTAAACCTGAAACCCCTTGACCCCCATTTACTTAAAAATTATCAAAATGGCCGCATTTTCAGTTCAAGTAAGATTTTACCTATTCTTTATTGAACGAAAAAGAATGCAAACTGAAATGGAATATGGCATAATGGAAAGAAGTGTTTTGTAATGAATAAATTTGCTTTTTAGCTTTCTCCATTACGTAGTAATTTTTCGTTCAAAAAACTCGAGATGTTAATCAATTCTGACATTTTACAATGATAGAGGAACTGAAAGAAGTCTGCCACTCTGTGCCGAGGCCCACAGCCTAAACGGCTGCCCATATTTTGTTCAAACTTCGAATTTGGCGTTGGGGGGCTAATATTTTGGGGCCGTTTTCGTTTTTTACAAGGTCACCTCAATATTAATCGTAGGTACTTCCCATATATAAAACGTTCGTACCAGTTTGATTTGTTTGAAAACGGCTCTAACGATTTTAACCAAAATTTATATCTAAGTTTACGTAAATGTGGTTACAATGACTGCATACTCAGATTTTGGCTACAAAATCGAATGACGGTACTTTTGAAAATGGGACATATCTCGAAAACGATCCATACGATTTCAACAAAAATTCATTTCTAATATTTGTATTTCCCTATTAAGTCGGAAATGAAAATAAATATTAGAAATGGAAATGAAACTCAGTTTTTGTCTAATCCTTCTTTTGAAAAAGTCATTTTTAAAAATTTAGTTTTCCTCAGTTTACCTGAAAACGGCAATAACGATTTTGACCAAAATACAAACTTAGAGTCGAGTTGATATTCTCAAAATGTTGGCGTCTTTAATTTTCATTACGAGTCACCGAAAACGCTAATTTTAAAAACTGCTCATATCCTGAAAGCCCCACCTTCGATTTCGATAAAACTTTAAAAACAAAACTAAACATTGCAAAATTTGGTACGGATTTTTCTGTGTAATATTATGAAAACCGCTCTAACAATTTTGTTCAAAATAAATATTAAAGACAATATAAGTAGGTACCTATTCTAAAAAAGATCCCCTACTAAGTTTTTCTCAAAAATATCTTATAAATCAGTTTTTTAATTATTTCTCAAAAATGTCTACCCAAAAGACGATCAGTGTTCATAAATTTTTTTAAAACTCAATACCACACTTCTATTAAAAATGCAATAACAGCGACTCAAAACATATTTTTGTTACTCACTTCTTCTTTTCTTCAACCATATTTAATATGCAACTTAAAATAATACCATGTAGCTATATCAGATGAATAACCCAAGAGTGAATTTTATTTAACAGTACCTATTCATTTTTCTATATTTTATGAAAAGTTTCTTTTATCTATAGCATTGCATCTCAGATTTGTACCTACCTATCTAATAAAATAAGAAAACAACCAACCAAATTTGTGATCAACGAGAAAGTTTCGATCGACCCAGTCGTGCCCTTTTTTTTCCAAATCATTTTTTTTATTGGAGGCCTCTTTTTTTGGTTAGGCCTTTTTTAATAATATACTGTCGGGGTAATACCACCGCGAAGGTGTTACTTTAACTTTCGGCGTCCACTTATAAAACCAATTACTGTCTCAGAAAAATAAATCTAAGCTTCTAAAATGCTTTTGCGAATAATTAACAAACATTTCTCGTATAGTTTGCAAGATAGCGCAGTGTATACGTGACTTGCGCGTGCCACTGGCTACCCAAGCCCACATACCTAGCCCAATCTCGGATGATAAGTTCATATTCGTTTACTTTTGCACCCGCCTTCCAATAATCCTGTAAAGTTTAAAAGCAGCCCATATCAAGCTAACCTTTGTACAAAAAGAAAAAGTTTTGAATATGTCAAAGTTGTGTAGCCTTAAAAGATTTATCAACTAAGACCGAATCTAGTCAGTCTTTCATAGAGCTTCATGCTATACCCATCGACAGAAATAGGTTAAACGTAAACTCGTATGCAACAACTGCAAGTCATGATCCCTGAGATAAAAGCTACTTTTTTCCATTTGCCATATTTTAACACTTCAGGTACTCAACAAGTCCACACTCCACAGTCCACACCCTGCCCAGCAATCAGGGTATGGGTGTTCTTTTATTGGAAAACCTACTTTGACAACTTTTTCATTTCTAAAAAAATATGCGTTCAACTGTGACCTGGATTTAGTTACCCACTGCCAGCGCATGTACACTTCATGCAAGACTGACCCAATTGCCGTGGATATAGACGTTAAGCTCATACATGTTTAATCAACGCGAAGCGCCTTACGCTAGTGTGACATAACTAATACCCCAAGTATAGGGTAATTTCCTCTGACAACGGTGACGATTACAGCCACAGGTTGTTAACATGAGTGTAAATGTAAAATTTATAACTTGACAGCGTGAGAAGGTTTTTTTTTCACACAGCTGTAAGAGTGTCAGTGGGTGCAGGGTGTTATTAAGTGCGGGTAGGAACTTCAACGCCATGTTTGTTTACAAACTCACCAACTAATATTTTTTTTTTGTATTTCTATACCATTTGGCTGGAAAATTATTACACAACTTAACAACCAACCGCTAGATCATAAAACTAATAGAACTTTTTAAATTAGTTTTTACTGCCAAAAACAAATATTAGAAAATGTGCCTCCAAACTGGCTTTTACCATCTAACTGTGCGGCTAGTTGCCGAGTGTTAATGGTGAAATTATATTCTATTGCGGGCCCTAACGTTTTCTTATGGTTATTACTGTTTTATTTGAATATCAGCGAAATGTGGATACCTACGCACCGAAAGAATACGAAGCCTAAAACGATGAAGGCGCACCAACGACTCGCCGAGGTTATAAAACCCCAAAAAAAAGAAACACTTTACACACAAATAAGCTGTGAAATTACCTCCAAAGAGTCATAAAAGGCAACGTTAAGAGAAATAATTATCTTTGACTAAGAAAATTCGCCTATTCCGCCGAAACGAGTTTTTCGATGTTATTTCAATTTAATTGTAATTTATAGAAAATTATATCTATATTCCTTTTGCCACAGCAATAATAACCGAAACCCTCTGTTGCGGGGATGGAGTTTTTTTTTTTCATTTCAGCAATTCAAGCGTCTTTCTCTTCTTTTTTTTTCACTTTGGGGCCAATTTTACTTTCGTCATTCTTGTGATACTTAAATTTCAGCTGACTTTGAATTTAGACTCGGCATACACCCCTGTATGCAAAGGAGAGAATAAAAGTGAAAAGCACTCAAAACGGGGTTAGGGTGGGTGGCGTTGGAAATGTCCATCTTTTTTGTCCCCTTGTGTTTGAAGCTTACTATAATAATTGCTGCACCTTATCAGCGTCTGACACCCAAAGCGCGCAACGCGGATAATGATGGTTTCGTGCTGACGACGATGGTGTGCGTTGATTTAGGGGTTCGGTCTGCAATTAACTCTCGCTCGCAGCACTGAGAACTGAGAGTGAATTAATTATATTGCAGCGTATGCAATTACGCTACTGTCCCGCATAATAGTGATGCTTTTGCGAAAGTAATTGGCTTGCAATTTGCCTCACTGATTGTAGGTGTCAGGCAACAAGTTTAGATGAAAGTGTATTGTGTATATGGGGAGCTAAATATAAATAATTGTTGGTGATGTGAAGTAAAGCCAAACGAAATAAGACCTAATTCAAAATTTGACATTATTTCGCCTTCAAAAATCAAATAAGTCCAAAAAACTAATGGAAATAATTTTGTGTGTATTTATAATTATTTATTTGTATTTTTAATACTTTGCAAAACTTACGTATATTATCTTAAATTATAAACATTAAATTGAATTAATTATAATATTTGCATTCCTTTTTTATTTTAAATGATTTTAAGTTGTTATCATATTTGACATTAGATATGTCAGTTAAATAAATGAAATCACTAGATGATTGTATTCTGGGCAATGAGATCAGCCTTCTCAACTTTAGGGCATTCGAATTGCGTTGACGTAGGGTTTCCAGAACATCTCTTTTAAAGAGAACATGTCCTCTTTTTTGTCAGCGATCTAAAGGGTTATTCAATAAGAGGTGTTATTGTGAAAGGATATGGTCCTGTGTGCGTGCTCGTGGTGGCCATTTGGGAGGTTAGGGGTGGGTTTGTAAAGAATGTCCTCTTTTTTCGTTTGAGGTATATGGACACCCCAGCGTTGAGCTACCCTAACATGTCTGATCTAATTTAGTAGAGCAGTGAATGGATTGAATGGAAAACGTTGCGAAAAGTGTCGAAGGCTACACATATGCTAATCGCACGAATATCAACCCAAAGAAGAGCAAGTGAAAATGAGGTCAGGAATAAAAAATAAGAAATATATAAGATAGGGTTTGAAGTCCTCAACGCTGTAGCAATAACTCGATATTAATTTTCTTTAAAGCAAATTAATGGTAGGTACTTTGCTTCCAAATCTTACGATAAATTCCTTAATCTATATAATATTCCAATTCATTGATTTTTATTAGTTTTTAAATCGTATGTACCTAAACGAACATAGGTATTTGAATTATTTTTTCACGCACAATTTTTCAAGGCACAACATCAGGATTTTTAGTTGAGTGACATCAATCATCTTATCTGGATACACGTTATAATCCGAATAAACAAATATCATAGCAAGTGAGCTTAATCTTGCATTCCCCATAAAGCCTCGGTACACTGTATTAATAATTTTCAAAGTTGAAAGGGTTCTTCCAACACACGGAAAAAAGTTTAAGATCAAATCAAGAAAAATAAGCCCCGAATCACGAAAAGTTTGTCTCATTTTAGAGCTTAGCTCAGGATTTACAAATTCATGACTTTTTATTCGCAATTCTAGAAATTGTACAAAGTGAAGATATTGACCCTCAAAAGTCGTGAATCAACACTTCTCAATGTCAATAATGCGATCGGACGTGCAATACATATTGCCACAACCGATCGCAATTTGACACAAATAGTTAACAATTTGATATTACTGTGGTTGTGAATTGCAAAAAAACAAAATCGTAAATTACAACTTTTCTGTTGCAAATTACGATTTCATCCCTTAGCAAATTACAACCATTTAGTTTTGAATTGCAACCCAATAGTGTTGAATTGCGAACAACAGGGGTTGATTTACTACTTCAGTAGTTGCAATTTACAAATTCTTAATCGTGAATTGCAATTTATTTTTATCAATTTGCAATTCATACTTTGCAATTTACGATTCTTGAGTCTTGAAATTAAAAAAACTTTATTCTCAATTCACAACTTATAACTAGTGATTGACAAAGTTTATTTTCGAATATACCTAACCTAGGTACATATTTATAGTTGTATTTTTTCCTCTTGATATCCATGTGACTCATACGGCGCCATATAGTCCGGAGACAATGGGATTTGTCTGGGTTAGTTTTTCTGTCTATGCTGAAATTTAAAATACGCAAAAAAACTTTAGAATAACCTGCCATTGATACGAACCTTAACAATTCTTTTCGATTACATATTTTACAATCTATACTAGGTAGTTTACTACCTTTCTAGCAGCGAGATGTACTATGTATATTCTAACACAAAATACAGATTTATTAACTTACTTCAGTTTTTTTTTTTTTTTTTTGGTATTAAGTAAGTACTTACAAGATAATGTTTCAGAAAGCTTATAATCCGTTGGTTAGTATACACTCATTATCTGCGAAAGCGAACTAGTTATACGATACTTAAACAATTTTAACGCGACTGCCTTTAACAAAGAGTGAATACCGACTGTCTGCCTCTGCTCATGATACATGATTACAGCTGTCCAGCAAAACCGCATACATATATCCATCCATAAAAAGAAAGGATTTAATTTTAGAATAGGTTTCTGGATTGGAACGCGTTGTTTGTTTCAATGAAGTTCTTGGAGCTCTTCAAATAAGTCCTTGGCAAGTTGGGCAGCGTGATTGTTGTGCGAAGTTGCAATTTGGCAGTTTTTCGAGCGCCAGCCACAATTTTTTTTTTGATTGGAGAAGGCTCTTCAAAATGTGTTGAAATGCTGTTTTGTCCAAATAAATAGCTTAAAGATGTAACGCAGTTCCCTATCCCAACACTATTATAGTGTTTACAGAGCCAGTTCTTGTTAAATATCGGTCAAAAATTCTAAATTTGCAGAGTAGCTTCAGAAATGACACTTGTTTTTTACTCAAAAGCCTCAATAAAAAAATCTGTTGGCTTTATGGTGCGAGTTTTTTAATGACATTTTTGAAAGTTCTGCCATTTTTCAGCCCTTCAAGCTTTTGATTTTGTTCTTCTGCTATTTTAGAACTTTATTTTATTCCGCGTCTCTTTCTCTCCATTTGCTTGCCTAATTTTGTTGTTTACGTACCACAGTTATTTATGGCTTTATTTATTTCAAATATTGTTTTCTATACGGTTGCTTTAAATTTTTCTAATCGCTATTTCTCAATTTTCTTAGTTTTTAAGTGTTTTGTTAAACCTACACATTTTTTTTTTCATTTTTTAAACTGATATTAACAAAACCTAAAACCACAATGCATGAGCATAGTGAAATATGTATGGGGGACATGCTCCCCTTACAAAAAAAAAAAAACTGTGAGAATAGTTCTCGTAAGTTCAAAGATATTTTGATATAAAATTTTCCAAGTGAAGATTCCTTTTCCCAAGCCAACTTCCACAATTTAGTTGTCAAGGGAAATGAGATTATCTTAAGTAGCGACGAATTGCACTACACATGATTTAAATATTAGTGCACTGTCGTAAAAAATGAAGTAGTAGAAGTAGTTCTAAAGAGATGCCTTTTGCGGCTCTTATACAGAATCAATCTTAACAAATGAGGTTAAAGAGTTTTTCTCAGTCTACATTTTGTTTGTTAAAACGCATTCAATTACATTCAGTCTACAAGTTGTTGTCAAGAGTTGTTCCCTCGAAAAAACAACAATTCACAAACTGAAATTCGACATAATTTCCCAACAGAAATTGTCAGGGTAGATCCCAAACAAGCGAAAATCGTTGTTACTCCTCGCTTCCCCAACTCATAAATTACAAATATGTTAATTTAATAAATCTATTTGCAAGACTCTACTCCAGAAGGACAACACGCTAGAGGGCGACTTTACCTTAATTCACATGCCCAGTTAGAGGGGAACCTTAACTAACGCGGCGTGTACAACTTGAGGCATTTATAGGGATAGATCAAGCTGCCTGGCAATGCATTATTAAGTAAGCTTAAAAAACTTGACCTCGGCTCGTCTCCGCTTTTACGTCTTTCGATACTCAAACTCAGAATAACATGCAGTTAAAAAATAATTAGCTAAATATTTCCCACAAATATCAAATACCTAGTATCACCTAAAGTCCATTAATGTCCTAATATAAAATAATTTAAGTACCTCGGCCTAGCAAAATCTCACCCAACATTCAAATGAAGCTACCATTTCAAAAAGTTTAAAAATGAATAAATTTCAATCGCCCTCCATAAGCAGCAGACTTATCGTTAAATGATTAAGTGTTTATCTTCCCACTTGATGAACTCAATTCCCCAAAGATCAAGTCCGTCAACATATGTCCTCTCCCAAATCGGCACTCGAAAAGTTGTTTTTACTTTCCAGTCTCCACCCGTAAGTGTTCAACTGTCAGTGGACAATGGACCTGTATAAACTCTTTAAACTAAAGTTGGTTGTTTATTGAAAAGGGTTAAGCGCACTTTCCCTAAAAATAGAACAGAAAAGTCGGAGGGCTGGCTTATTGAATTATTCATGAAAATGCCTACAAAGTATAAACATTTCACTTGAAAGGTTGAAACTCTCGCTCATCGTCCTCCTAATGCTATGCAAATATACAGATGTATATAGAAGCAAATTGGATTGCCGAAATTTAATGGATTGACAAACAACAACAAAAAGAAAAAAGGTTAATATTTACGGATAGTTCCTTAACCAAATGTCTGAGCACCACACCTATTGTCATTCCATTTTCAAGTTTCTCCTGCTTTAATAATTTGTTTAGGCAGTTTGAAAAAGAGGCCTTGGTTCACACCAAACTGTAGCGCCACCTAAGTAAGTAAGTTTGAAAAACAAAAAAACAAAAATCGCTCCTTCCAATACCTTCTTAATGGTGGATGGCCCTGAAAAGAATAAAGTACCAGCCCAATTGAAACTGACACTCTACCACCATAACAGTGACAGTATCCCGAGATTTTATTCCGCTGTTGTCAGTGTCGTGCGAAGACACTGTACCTCATTCCCATTGCCCGCGAACGAATCCCATCTACGAACGTGTCATATTTTTCTGTAATTCCCTGTGTCACACCACGCGACATCTTTTGACATCTGTTCGACCGTCATTTATAATGTACTTTCCACTTGTCTACTCATGCAAAACGCCTCTATGTAATATGAATCATGACGTATTCCCTAGAGAAATGGAGCTGAAGATTTCCAAACAAAAACTGAAAGCCGAGATCCTTTAAGTTATGGCTTTTTCGCGTTCCGAATTTTTTTTTTTTTTTTTAGTCCCCCGTGTTATTCCGCTGACTTTGTCCCGTTCATCCGTGAACGAGAAGAAGAAGAAGAAAACAAAACAACGTTCGGGTAATTTTTCTATTGTCTAATCAAGGCTAAAAAGTGTACGCATCCTTAAATCATTTTTTTATATCCTCATTTATTCTGCTTTCGTCGGAAACACTTTACAAGTTTCATCGTGTCCCACCAGGGGAGGTGGATTAAATTTTGCAAACATTTTTTTTTTTTTTCGTTGTCCTTAAAGAAGCAAAAAAAAAATAACATAACAAAGTATACTGGCTGTTATATGGTGCTCATATTTTTCTAAATTGACACCAATTTAGCTAAGTACTCCCCAATGGATTAAATGTCTTCAGTGACAGCTAGTCTCATATGCGATGTGTTGGACGACTATGGTCTTTGGGGGGAGGTAACGGGACCGATTGACGGGATATATACGGCCGGGGACGGAATGATGAAAGAATTGTGTCGAGAAATGCAAGGCAAAGGACAAAGAAGACAACGCACCGGTGTGTAATAAAGCGTGCCGTGTGAGTAGAAAATTAAAAGGTAGAATTGTGCAAATTATGGAGGGTTGATGTCCTTTAGCGATATGCGCTGATGTTGGAGGGTGTTGGCTGGCAGTTATATGTGTGTCAGCGATCAAATCGCTTGTAAAGTGGTTGATGGTGGATTTTGTTATTTGTTTTTACTTTAAGCGCATTTTAAAGGTTAACAAGTGTTTTTTTTAATCATCTTTTTATGGTGTTTGTGATCCGTCAACCGTCACTTCGATTCAATTCACCCAGGAATAGCATTCAAAGCTTATAGACGTGTTGTTGTGTAATTGAATTGTTCATGCTTTTATTTTTACATGAGTATTTAGTTACACAAGCTTGTAATTATTTTTATCTGAAAAATTAATGCATTTTCATCATCAATTTAGGCAATTTCGAAAATCTATTCGTATTAGTACTCCATCATTTGGAAAGGATATTGAACGTTTCTTGTTTATAAATTTTAAATTACCTATATTACGCACCCGGATATTGCTAACGTTGTAAACATTTATCTACCTAACTCTATAAACAAGTTATTTCAATTGAATAATGTATTGTAATGTAAGAAAGGAGACTCTCTAAACTGCGCCAACTATAGAGGCATCAGTCTCCTGAACACTGCGTATAAGATCATGTCTGATGTACTGTGTGAACGCCTGAAACCATTCGTCAACGATCTGATAGGTCCCTATCAGTGCGGTTTTAGGCCCGGTAAGTCCACGACCGATCAAATATTCACACTACGGCAGATCCTGGAAAAAACCCAAGAATACCAGATCGATACTCACCATCTTTTTATCGATTTTAAGGCCGCATATGACAGAATTTATAGAGACGAGCTGTACAGACCCATGTCTAGTTTTGGCATCCCTGCCAAACTTGTCAGATTGTGCAGAATGACGATGAAGAACGCTCGCTGCTCCGTAAAGGTCGGAAATAATCTCACCGAGACCTTTGATGTCAAAAAAGGACTTAGACAAGGTGACGCGCTGTCATATGACTCCTTTAACATCATTCTTGAGAAAATTGTGCGAAACTCACAAGCCAACACCAGAGGCACAATTTTCCATAAGTCTATGCAACTACTTGCATACGCTGACGACATTGACATTGTTGGCAGAACACAGCGAGCTGTCACTGGTGCGTTTGCAAGTATTGGTACAGAAGCGGCAAAAATGGGTTTAGTGGTGAATGAGGGTAAAACAAAATATATGCTGTCAACAAGAAGGGACACACAACATCGACGAATCGGACAGAACGTCACGATAGACAACTATAACTTTAAGGTAGTTAGGGACTTTGTCTACCTCGGATCCGCTATTAACTCTGATAATGACATCACATCAGAAATCAAGCGAAGAATCACACGTGCCAACCGCTGTTTCTTTGGCCTAAGACGGCAATTGATTAGTAAGGCCTTGTCAAGAAGCACTAAGGAGATTCTATATAAGACCCTCATCATCCCTGTCCTGCTCTATGGCGCAGAAGCATGGACCCTAGCAAAAACGGATGAGGATCTTCTTGGTCGCTTCGAACGCAAAATTCTTCGAGTGATTTTTGATCCTGTTTGCGTTGACGGACTGTAGCGCCACCTTAAGTAAGTAAGTAAGTAATGTATTGTATTGTTTCTTATTTATTCTGTTTTAAAAATTAATATTTTTTCAACAAGTCAATTCAATAATAGCTGGAGAAAGAACAATAGTATTCATTATGTTATATTGTTAGTAACAATCCATTTATTATAGCTATTTGCAATTGTTTTCCATCACGAACGTTAACCAACAGTACACGCTCGTTTTTTAATTATCTATGCATGGTTTGTATAAAAAATGTTGAACTTCAAACTGCTTTTTCTCACTTGCGGCTACGAAATATTTTTTTTATGCATTTTAGGTGAACCTTCTTGGTATTCCCGAATAAAAAATCAATTTTGGAGGTGGTGAGGCGTAATCGTATGAACCCAGAGTAAGTTACGTAGGTATGTCCAGAGACAATACTGAAACCACCAACTCCAGCCGATTTCCCGTTACTTTGCCCACAACTACAAGCTATAATTTTACGGTGTGGCCACGATTTGGTGCGCTTGTATTGATACATAGAAATTCGTATTGACAAATGTCACGAAACTTAAAAAATTCCGGCTCACCAACCCACTCTCAAAAAATATGAGCTCCGCTGCCGGCAAATTTTCTGTCAGCGTTCATAGAATTTTATCCGTTCAATTTGAAATTTTTCGTTACGTGTGGATAGTATTTCTTTTTAGGAATAGATAAGTGTACATTTGCTTAAGATATTTACGAAATTTAGATTTGTTGAGGGAAAAGAAAAACATTTTGAGCAATTTTTCTTCGATTATTTGAGAAAGATTTAATCATATAAGGTAATGATATCCAAAAGCGGAAAATATACAACCATGATTGTCCTAATATGTTTATAATATATTAAACATCCCATTTACATAGTTTTATTGACCGAATAAATTATATTATTCGCCTTTTAAGAATATATGTATAATAACTAACCAATAGTATTCAATACTGTGAAAATGTGGTATTCCCGAACTCTATCACATTTCCCCACGGCTGGCTGCGGTTGGCAGTATTTATTTTTATTTTTTGTATGTATTTGCATGTCACGCGGTGTTCCGAACTGAGGCGAGTTGGAAATATGATTGTTGCAATGGATGTACTTTGACTTTGCCGTTGATTGTCCAAGAGGTGCTTGTGCTTGGCAATGGCAATTGGTTGCACAGGGTGTCCGCCGGGAAGGTATACTTCTTTGTTTTGCCGCCATTTTGGTAAACATTAGTCTTGACAGTTTATATTTGGGAGTCGTGAAGTAGACACGTGGCAAATTTATTATGAAAAAATATTCGATAAACCAACGTGTTTTAATCGTGAAAACATTTTATCAAAATCAATCATCGATTACTGTGACGATGAGAAAGTTACGTGAAATTTTTGGGAGAAACAACGTGCCAACAAAACGCACTATTTATAGTGTAGTGAATGATTGCGAAGAAAGAGGGTCTGTAGGTGATAGGCCCAAGCATGGACCACAACGTACTGGAAGATCGGCTGAAAACGTAATGTTTTCAAGGATATATTCAAAACAATCCATCAACCTCAATTCGACGCCGTGCTCAGGAGCTTGGTCTTCAAAGAACAACTTTGACGACAATTTTGCACAAGGATTTGCATTTGTTTCCATTTTTTAACGCCACAGCTTCATGCTTTGGGTTTGATTAACATGTGGTATCAACAAGGCGGTACCACATCGCATACAGCCATCAGGATTTCAACGGAATTACCGCGAGACCTCTTTGCACAACAAGTTATTTCAAGAAATGGTGATGTTGATTGGCCTCCACGGTCGCCTGATTTGACTGCTCCGGACTTCTTTTTGTGGGGATATCTGAAAAGCAAGGTTTATGCAAACAAACCAGAAACGCTTGAGCAACTCAAACAAAATATTCGTGATGAAATTAATGAAATACCGCGTGAAATGTGTGAGAATGCAATGAAAAATGTGCTCAAAAGGGCTCGCATTTGTGAGACTAACAGAGGCGGACATTTATTAATATAAGATCCATTCTCTTTCATTTAATCAAAAATTATAAACAAACAAATAGTATACCTTCCCGGCGGACACCCTGTATTTACCAATCTATCTCTATTCCCCTACAATTTTCTACATCGACAGTTTTATTTTATTTATGCCCCATATTAAAGGACTGAGTGCAATGTAACTACTTTTAGTGCTAGCGTTCTACTTCTTTAAGACGTTAGAGTTTAGGCCACGATTTGCATGTGCAACTGCCTATTGTTGGAGCGGGAGTCAGCTCGTTTTGCTGTTATTGACGGCTCGCCACATTTGCCAAGTTTTGTAATTTCGTATTTTTTGCTTCGTTGTTTTTGCCGCGTGTTGAAATTTGTATCTTTCGTGGAGTAATTATTGTAGTTAAGTGTTTTTTTTTTTTTTTTGCAAATGTGCCTTGCAGCTACTAGTTGCTGCAAATATTGTTCAGGCCTCGATTTAAGCCTTTTAAATGAATATTCACGCAAATAGTCCAACGCATGTGATCAGTGTTTTTGATCTATACATTATTTTATGTATACGATGTGTTTATCTATACTTATAATAAAACTGTAGGCCATTTTTTTTGTTACCTAATGGCGTGAAAACTACTGCACAGATTTCGATGAAACTTTTTTTGAAATGTTTCTTAAGATTCTGTGCAACACATAGGCTATTCCCTTTCATTGCCGTGCCTAATTTTTGGAGCGTTTTTGACCAAAATCTGTTTTTTTTTCTCACTTTACTGCCTTTAACTCGCCATTACTCAGATAATTCTTAATCAATGCAAACAAAACAAAATACTTAGGAAAGCCAACACTTTTATATCATCAATCAGCTTTCTATGTCCTCTAGGAGCTGAGCTACAACCTAAAATCTAACACGAACAAAATAAATTTATTTTCTCAAATCGAATATTATCAGCAGCCGCGGTTCTTGATCGTTGTTCTGCTTTGGGGTGGTTTGGTGGCGCACATCGCACAGGCACGTTCATATGAAAAAAAAACTTCGTGGTGTTTTCTCCAAATTAAGTGAAACGAAAGAGAAGTATGGGCCGTGAATATACATTTATGTATATTGAATCAACAGCAACAATGTGTTTCTGAGGAAATGCGCAGATGGCTGATGACGTGTGGTGATCAGCGTTGCCATAAGTGCAGATTTGTCTGCATTTTGCAGATTTTCAACCTTGCTGCATATTTTTAAAAACCAGAAATCTGCGCTTCAGATTTTGTCTGCATCCGCAATAATATATTTTGTTCTTTTTAACAAATTTTAACATTTGTTGCACACTTGATTTCGCTGTATGCTGTCATTTTCGTATTCAGCTTTTTTGTTTTTTTTTTTTTGTTATTGTTACATACATAAAAAAAAAATTGTGAAGGAAGATTTTTCTATAGAAATCTGCATTGCATTTTTTTTTTTTTTTTTTTTTTTGTCATAATTGCAGATTTGTAAAAACATTTTTATGGCAACATTGGTGGTGATGGACGTATGGTGGAGGTGGTGCATAGCGTTGTGTTCATGGTTTTTGTTTTAATGGTTGTTATAGTATCTACGTTGATACCTACAGTAAAGAATTGAAGAATTCAAGAAGTAAAGACGATATAGGTGACTTATGTTGTTTGATTTAATTATTGTTGGTGTCGATACAAATTTCCGTTAAGGCTTTTGTTTTAGTGGTTGTTTTGATATTACCTACGTTGGTACCTACATAAAGGGAGCTTTAGTACTTCCGCTGTTGAATTTAATTTTATTCGGGTCTATCTCAGAATCCGTCTTATTCGGAATTTTGCTACGAACCCCAAAAGAACTATCACAGAATCCGTCGTAGGGTACATTTTTTGCTTTCGTAATTTGTAGAACGTGGTGTAGGTATGCAGTGATACCACTTTCTACGAATTTTAAAATTCCCCTACGCCGGATTCTGTAACAGTTCTTTCGGGGTTCGTAGCAAAATTCCGAATACGAGGGATTCTGTGATAGACCCGATTAAATTGGTGTTTTAGGTACCTAAATAGATTTGTTTGATTTGGTAACCAACACACAGATTCTGAATTTACAAAACACCTATACGAAAAAGAAAATGGCGAATTTGAATACAAAAATTGAGAGGGCCATCGGCAAGAGGATTGTCAGCTGGGGGTCTCAGTATGGTTTGTCTCTGGGTTTTTTGCGTTGTGACCAAATCCTTCAGACTCAGTAAATATTAATCCCTGCCTCAAAACATCCCATACACATATTCATATTAAACATACAGAAGCGACCATCGCTGCAATGAAGTTTTGACTAATACAGAGACAGGCCAGGGGCCAAATTCCGCAAGAGTGTAAGTAGGCTTTTTTGATAGTTTTCGTGTACGCAATCTAAAAAATGGATTCACTCTTTTTTTGACTGGGAGTTGAGCAATTGAAGCAAAATGAGCAAACTGAAGCCAATGAAAAAAGCGAGTGATGAACAGAAAGAGTATTTTTTGGTCTGTATGGAGGAAAATATAGATTTCGCTCACGACAGGTTTGTTTATTTACCTAATATTATGTTTTGCTATAATAATGCAAATATATTTTATTTTATTTCTTCCTGGAAAAATATAAACGATAAGACTTTGTGTCTAAGTCTAAGTTTATAAGAAACAATTTAATATACCTACATACCGATATTGTCGTCTTGTGTCTTCTTAAAATCTCGTTCATTTTTCCTATTTTTTTTTATTAAGAAATTTTGTCAAACTTAATTCAGCTCAATCGGCTGACAAAAAATTATTCACTCAGCACATTCAAACTCACAGGCAGGGTTGCCGTTAACTTAAAAAAAAAAGTCACTAACTCGAACCTAAAAATCCACTACATATGGTAAAATTAAAAAAAAAAAGTCACTAGAACAAATGAAAAAAAAAAAAAAAAAAAAAAAAACAATTTTAACAACATCTTTATTCTGAACAATAAATCAAAAATATAGGTACAATATGTAAATGTAAATACATAATGTTAACTTATAAACAACAAATTCAGTCTCAAAATAACAATAAAAAACAAAACAGTTCTAAAAATCACTACAAATCAGAAATAATTAGATCGATTTCATCTTCATTACTTTCATTTACCTCAATCTCGAGGCATTTTTAAAATTATTTCTTAAATGAACATTTTTAGGAATTTCGTATTCATGACAACTTTTTTTTTTTTTTTTAGTTTATTTCTGATGAGCATTATTGAGTTCAAAGTTTTTTGTTGACATTTTATTTCTCAACTTATTTTTAACTATGTTCATCATACTAAAAATGTGTTCCACGTCGGCATTTGAGATGTGGAAGCGACATTACAGTTTGAGCAAGTTGGAATAATACTATTGCAATTTGCAAGTGTCAAACACGAATACCAAGGATGTAACATCACCAGGGGCATAATAATTTAGAAAAATATGTTTTTGCAAAAAGTCACTATAAAAGTAACTAGCATTTTTTAGTGACAAAACAAATATAGCTCAAGGCATACTTGCAATACCAACTACAAATTGTTCCGCGTCTGGGGAAAGAATTTGTTTATATACGAATTTAATACAAAAATAAGTGCATAAATCGCCTTCACTTGAAACATGTTCAGTGAATTGAAATAAAAAATTGTCAGAATTTTAAAGTTGAAAATTTCGTTAACAAAAGAATTCACAAACAATAGTGATATTGATACAGACTCACTAATAAGCATAAACGAGTGCGTTTTTTTTTTTGCTTATTAATTTTTGATGTGTTAACATCTAAGTGCGCGTTGTTGGAATCTGGTGGAGTAATTCCACACATTTAACTTGCGGGGACGGAAATGCGTCACTGTGTTTTATCATTGCATACATTCATGAGCTGGGGCATATTTATTTCAGCTTTTTGTTGATGTGAAATCAAATTTCTCCATTTCGTCCTTGCACCGTACTTAGAAGAAATTTCAAGAATTCTGCAGGAGATTATCACCTTTTACCAATGATCATAAGCGGAGACTTCAATATCAATTTTGCAACTCCAGAAGCTCAACCATTTGATTTTATGCAAGATAAATTTAATCTTTAAATGAACTCCAACCGGAAAATTTCAACAACACGATATGGAACAACCATCGATGCTGTCTTCCAGCGTTATCTAGATAGATTACAGTCTCGAATGTACATATCTTACTTCAGCTACCACAATCCGATAGCATCTATTCTACCGAAACTAGCACAGAACGAAAAAATGATTGTTATTTCATAATAATATCAAGAATACGGTTATTAATTCCCTCTTTTCTCAATGACGTGTATCAAGCCACGCACATACCGCACGCACGGTGTTTACACATACACATATTTCGGGACTGTTGGATACAGTCGCACCAATTTTTTATTTTTTTTTTTTATTTTTTTTTTTTTTTTCAAAATATCGATTTGTTTTATTTCAAGGCTAAGGAAGGAAGATATTTGTATTTCAAATTTTGAGCTACGTACCTAAATAATGTAGTAAAAAAGTGTATGGGCATATTTAACTTAATATTCATATGGCTATGAATTTCCACAACAACAAAGTTTGAGTCCTAAAAGTTACAATTTCAGCTTGCGAAAAGTACAATCTGAAAAATTAATTTTCCATCACTGAATTACAGACAAGAAAAAGTCTCTCAGAAGATATGCTATTTCACATTGTTTTGCAAAGATAGCTTTCCTTTTTAATGCCGCAGTGATGTCTTTTTTTTTACGTAGATACGTAGTCTCATTGCCACTTTGACTAAACTCTCTTATCGTTTTAAATTATCAGTACCCAAATAAACATAATTCTAATTTCCCACTACACATTCCAATGCTAGCCAAAAAGGTGTCAAACTTAATTGTTCAACGCCGTAATTACAGACCAGACCATTGTATGCCGCGGGTAGGTACTCTTCTCTTCATAATTAATGCTGATTCACACTTTCAACTGTTGGCCGGTGCGTTTCAAGGAAACATAATTCTTTTCTTAGACTCTAGCATACCGAAACACGAATGTTGTAACGATTTACGTAAATGGTTAGAAAATGTTAATTTTCCACTAAGGAAATGATGAATGTTCTTCGAAGTGCTACCCTCATATGCTTAGTTTGTTAACATAAAAGCGGCAGTTTTATTTCACATTTAGAGTTTTTTGTATACTCAAATTAAAGGTAATTATTAAATAAACAGCTATTACGAACTTAGGTACTGTTTTTCAAGGTTTTCAGCAGGCTGTATTTTCTAAACCAAATGGGTTATAAAAAGTTAAAAGGATTTAAACCATGACTGGAACTGATTTTAATCTAATATTCACCGCAGAAATATGCGCTTAGTTCTTATAGGAATATTGGATGTACCCATTTTATTAGTCCGCCACTTCTTAAATTCAACACCTTACGAACCCACTAGGCCATATTTTTGTGATTCAATATGGAACCAATCAACTTAGTCTAATGCCATAAGCTGGTGGGTTGGATATCATCTTAGATCTCCGCTTTTGTATCACGAATATAAGGAAAATTCCCAATCCCAAATCCCATCTTTCAATCCGGCCAAATACCTTATACAGTCGGGAAAAAAAGCTACAGCTTAAGTGAAGTTAAAATTCTTAAAGCTTTGCGTAACTAAAAGGAACACTTCATGACTTAAGTGCTCTAGAATTGTTAAGTCAATACCAAGGGCGCTTTTGCTCTTCGCAAAGAATCTAATTTCCGGCCGATGAATCAGGATGTCAAATTACAGTCCATGTCCGGTCGCTTTGCATGAACAGGCCCACCAAAAAGCCGGCGTTCCGACCTCTATTCTATATGCGAAAGTCTGCTTGTCATTCGTCAACCACGAAATAATAACTCACTCAGTGGAAATCCATCAGCTTCTGACATCGTCCCCCAATTCCAACGGAAAGGAATTTAATTTCAGACAATGATTTCTGACTAGGGTCCACCAGATTAACACGGCACAAAAAAAGAAAAAAAAATGTAACCCCCGAACAAGGCACAGCAATTGACTAAAATTTCCCCCTGAGAGACCGTCCCTCATCTGTCTAGAAAAAGTTAAAAGAGAAGAAAAAACAAAAACAACTGAGAATTCATTTCCACAAAACCACGTTCCTTATAGGTGAATGGAGTACTAAATAAATCACTTTTCCCCCGAAAAAAAAAAAAAAACAAAAACAGCAACAGAAACGTAAACTAAGAGTGGAAGCCCGTTGACACCAAAGGGAAAACATGTCAAGCCTGGCCCACTCTTCCGATGCGGTCGCGTTCCATTCAAATTGCTTCCATTTGTATCCTGTGACATTTTTGTGGGTAATTTTCTATTTCGACATCCGAAAAGTTCGGCTTTCTATTTCTGCATGTTTTTTGCTTTTATGCTTTTTTTGTTTCTGTTACGTTTTCTCTCTTAGACTGCTTCCCATGAAACAATAAGGAGAAACATGAGCAGATTAGTTGACAAGGATAAAAGACAACTTTTCTTGGCGTCGTTACAATTGTGATTAACAACTTTGTGAATAATTTGAGCAAAAATGCCATCCCAAAAGGATCAGAAAGAAAAAAAAAAAAGCCCAAACAAGGGTTTTTTGTGTAGGGGGAAAAAAATTAAAACTTAAAAACCCGTCCACCTGTAAGAAGGATCCGAGCGATTAACTTTTACCAGACAAAACAAAAATTTAAGAAGGACAAGCAAGCAACAAAAAAATGTGTATTTAGAAAGCTTTACCTGTGTGTTATCCTTTTCCCAGGAGCAACCCGCCCTCTAACCTAGTGGCCATAAGCACTTTTAGTTTGCATAACAACGTTTGCGGCTTTCCATCCAGGATGCGGATAAGTGGATGATGATGATGGGAAAAGGTCAGATGCTTGAACGTTTGAATGTCTGTTCAAGTGTTCTCTCAGTGGGTGGTGGGTCGTGCGCTATGTTTTTTGTTCGTATAATGTGCTCATTATATTTTGAAAAATTAAACAACCACACATGCGTTGCTGATTGCGGGTTAGTGTGGTGAGAAGTCAAGAGTGCACCGTTCTATGATGTCGACAGCAAATGGCTAATTGGAAACGTTAACGGTTTTTTTTTTATCACTGCCTTGTTCATGGTTTTTGTTCTTTGTTAGCTTCTGTGTCTGCGACTGGAACTGGGAACTCTTAATGAAAGGAGGTGGTTTGGTATGGGTATACCCATGCCGGGGTTATGTGCATATTTAGCCGTTTCACTAGCACTTAGCGGGCTACTGTGACTGTCAGACATTATGGAGCGCAGCGGCGAGTGGGAGTATTTTTAAATTAAATTAGATTATAGATTGCCAAGTGTTGCGGAGTGTGCAATTTAATGCGGAATGGCATGGTACAAAGAAGCAGTCCGATGGCGTTATAAAGCCACCAAATAGAGCTCTTGATGAGATTGTGGCTATTGAAAATCCTCGTCTAGACCGAAAGATAATGCGACCAGTAAATTTGAAAATATTTTGGGAATGAGAACAACGATGCAATGGTGCTCTTCATAGAGTGTCGTTGCTTTCCCGTAGGTTCATATCTTTTAAATACCATTGCAGATTCTTCAATATAAGTCGGTACTTACACTTAGGTCTTAGAAATTTCTAACTTGTCACGGAGTTGAAACATAGAGTACTGCTGCATAGCTCATAAGTTAATCAACGATTGCCTTCAGGGAAGGGGTTAGCTGACTCCCGGCTTATTTTGTCCCAGAAAGGGACTGGCTTAATATGTTGAACATTATGCTCATATTGATTGACATGTAGGCGCAGTGGCTTAGTGGTTAGTGTGTTGAACTACTAAGCGAGGGGTCGAGGTTCGAATCCCGAAAGAACCAAAATTCCAACTTTGGGTTTTTTCCAATGCGCCACCTCTCGTGAACGTCTGACAAACATCCGAGAGTATAACTGTCTTGAAAGAGCTTCTCAATGAGCCGTTCGTAGTCGGCATAAAATTGTAGATCCCTTCCATTCGTTCCAAATAGAAAAAACTCACACAAAACGAATGGTTGCGAGAAGCTAGGCCTAGGGTCCCTCCGGACCTATTGCGCCAACGAGACTGTGTAATTTCCAATAAAAGAGATTTGACCGTTTTCGCAACGGCAGATTTGTTTGAAATCAACAGTCTAGCTAAAACAAAGAAGTGAACATTGTCAATGTGAAACAATAAATCAAACAAATCTATTCACCTAAAACACCAATTTAAGAAAATTAAATTCAACAGCATAAATACTAAAGTTTCACTTCCTTAATCCTTACTGTAGGTACAACGTAGGTAATATCAAAACAACCACTAAAACAAAAGCCTTAACGGAAATTTGTATCTACACCACCAATAAATAAATCAAACAACATAATTCACCTATTATCGTCTTTACTTCTTGAATTTTTAATTCTATACTGTAGGTATCAACGAAGGTACTATAACAACCATTAAAACAAAAACCATGAACTCAATTTCTATATGCACCACCTCCACCATACATCCATCACCACATCACATTTCATCAGCCATCTGTGCATTTCCTCAAAAACACATTGTCGCTGTTGATTACATACACATTCACGTCGCATACTTCTCTTTCGTTTCACTTAAAAAAACACCACAGTTTTTTTTTATAAGGGTGATTTTTTAGCTGGTTTGGTTTTGGCAACACTGGTTTTGACAGCTGACGTGTGTTTAGTACCTTGTGTCACTGTCAAACAGCTTCAGTTTGGTTTGCAATTTAACCATTGATCGTCTTACAAATTAACAACGCTTGCAAATTATTGAATTTTACTATCAAAATTCTTGCTCGGCTCGAAATGTTCATCGCGCGCTGCTTCCATTTTATGATCGGCATTCTCGACCTTCTGAGCAGTCTATTCGGAAGATTGTGACCAAATTTCGCACCAAATTTACTTTGTTGGACATTAAACCACCAACACGTTTACGTACTGTGCGTAGTGAAGAAAATATTGCGGCCGTATCAGCTAGTGTGACAGAAGACCGCGAAATGTCGATTCGGCGCCGTTCCCAGCAGTTAGGCCTTTGTTACAGCACTACGTGGAAAATTTTGCGGAAGGATTTGTGCGTAAAGCCTTTTAAGATACAGCTTGTGCAAGAACTAAAGCCAGCCGACCTACCACAACGCCGAATTTTTGGTGAATGGGCTCTTGGAAAGCTGGCCGAGGATCCGCTTTTTTATCGAAAAATTGTGTTCAGCGATGAGGCTCATTTTTGGTTGAATGGGTACGTAAATAAGCAAAAATTGCCGCATTTGGAGTGAAGATCAGCCAGAAGCATTGCAACAGCTACCAATGCATCCCGAAAAAGCCACTGTTTGGTGCGGTTTATGGGCCGGCGGCATTATTGGGCCATATTTCTTCAAAGATGATGCGAATCGCAGCGTTACTGTCAATGGTGAACGCTACCGAGCGATGATAACAAACTTTTTTTTGCCCGAAATGGAAGTTCTTGACTTGCATGATATGTGGTTTCAACAAGACGGTGCCACATGCCACACAGCACGCGAAACAATGGCGCAATTGCGAGGCGAGTTTGGTGAAAAGATAATTTCACGTTTCGCACCGGTCAATTGGCCGCCTAGATCGTGCGATTTGACACCATTAGATTATTTTTTGTGGGGGTATGTCAAGGCTAATGTGTATAGGGACAAGCCCGCTTCGATTGACGCACTGGAAGCCAACATCCATGCATTCATTCGTGAGATACCGGCCGATATGTGTGAAAGAGTATGCCAAAATTGGACTCAGCGGATGGACTACCTGAGACGCAGCCGCGGTCAACATTTGCATGAAATTATCTTTAAACATTCATTCAAATAAATATTTCATTCATTTTTTCGAATTTTTTGTGTTTTTTTTTTTAAAAGTTCTAAGCCTCTTAAAAAATCACCCGTTATATAAAAAAAAAAAAAAAAAAAACTCCAGTCGGTCGTCTTTTTACTTCTCACTTCGAAAAAATATATGAATTGGTCTTCGATAATTCTATTATGAAACTTGAATATTATCCTAAATTTAAATCCGGTTTGTAGTGCCTGGGACTTAAAATAGAAAAATGTTTTCCAACCTCCATACCATGAAATCACACATCTCCTCACAATAGAGATCCCACCAAAACTTAATTTCATATCCCTTTATAAGGTCTGTGTACCTATATGCGTCGCAAAGGTCCATCAGAAGTTATTTTCGAAAAAAGTTCTTCGAAATAACTCTAGTTTGGTAAACAAATACTAAAGAAGCTCTATCGAAGCTGTTGCCTTCCAGAAATTAGAAATTTGATAAATTTTGTATTAAAAAACAAATCGGTGTTTGTTTATTTAAGTCATCGAAGTCGAGTTCACCGTTTTAGCTAGCCCTTAATAAATCAAAGATCGCTTCAAGACAGTTGGATACTTCTTTCCCACCACAGAAAACACCACCACCACCACCACCACCACCACTTGCATTAATACATAAATCACTGAACCCATATTCACAAAGCTCTTCCACGAAAGATAATAATATCACAAAGCTCAAAGTGTTTAGCCTCCTCTTACCTTGAAATGTATTTCAAATTTTAACTGAAATTTTAAATACCCGAACGATTAGTTCATTCATAATAGCTTACTGAACCCAATACATTCCCCTGGCTTATGAAACAGAAACAAATTTCGTTAGAAATTCCACCCGCAGCATCATGATTTGCGCCAGCGTTGCCAGTTTGGGGGTTTTCCCTGTGGGGGTAACTTTATTTGTATTTCGTTATAAAATCCTTTTTGGTAACCTAAAAATGAATTGCATTGAATTGAACGTAAGAAACGCTGAGTAACTCATTCTTAAGTATAGGTACCTAGCGTAGAGATTCGTTCTTCTCACAACTAAATTCAAGATTAAAAATTGAGCACAGTCCAGGATGAAATATTAAGTGTGTGTGTTATTTTAAAATGCTGTTGATCGATCCTCCAAAGCCAATATCTCTGGACTATTTTCTATAACAAAACACTTCTTTCAAAAAAAGCTAGTGCCAGTAACATTAAGAAAAGTCGCGTCTTAATTGGCCGTTTAAACTCGGCATAAAATTGTAGATCCGTTTCAAAAGTGAAAAACGAACACAAAACGAATGTTTGTGAGAAGCTTGGCCCAATGTCTCTAGGGATATGTTGCGCCATATATTACAAAAAAAAAAGTTAAATAATGACAAAAAGTTAAGTTTTTTTTTGAAAAAATGTCCAAATCTGAGGTTTTCCAGATTCATCTGGGGGGAAATTATGTTGACTGTCTGGCAACGCTGATTTGCGCACTCGATTCTTTCACCTATCGCATGGAGGTTATTACAAAATTCATAGAATCTATAATTGGCACGATTCTATTCATCAGAATTATTTCATTTCAATGCATTAATTTGACAGTGCTAGAGAATTTTATGTCCATAGCTCCAGGGTCAGATGGGAGGCACAAGCAATTCAAACAACACATTTGATTGCGTTCGTATAATTATGATTTTCCCCTGAATGATAGTCCACCGTCCTGTGTGTATAATAATGCATGGCAGCCTTCAACACGTATACGAGTATAAACCTGTGGAGCAGTGGTACATTTGACACTTCAAATTTAGTTGGCAAATTTGCTCGTGTATTTAAAGCTGGAATAATGTCCCAAATAATGTTTTGCAGATAGTGAGAGAGAGAGAGCTTCTGTGGAAACCGTTCGGACTTCTAGAGCAAAGGCATTGCAAACATTTTAAAAAGTGCATGCGAGCAAGTCGGTAATGGTTGTGGTGAGCCTGAAATAATTAAAATTAACTGGAACACCTGTTCAAGGTTTTACTATGACTCCCGATAGATATATGGTAACTTTGGCATTTCCTTTAATTAAACGATGTGACCATGACCATTATGTTCGTTGTTCGCACATTCGAATAATAGAAGGCGTTTACATACTATTCTCTTGTTGGTAGACCGATTTAAAATCAGGTCTTGTTTCCGTTAATGTTTAGACAGATAAGGGTTGTGAGTGTGGCCTTGTGGGAAATGAGCACGGTCAGGGTGCGCTATTTTTCAAAGTCCGCTTTTTATTAGTAATCAATGGATCAGCCTGATGAAATGGGAGATGGAATTCGTTACCGGCTTTTAAACTCGACACCCTGTTGCTCAACGAATAATCAAATATGTAGCTACAAAGATTTTTTTTTTCCAGACGGTTAATTGGCTTTTATGCAGACATATGGCATCCTGACTCTGCAAATAAAAATCGTTTTCATCTATCAGCTTTAGTTTTCGAGATATGAGTAATTTTGTAGAAAAATACAAAAAAATATTTTAATTTTCGGAAGCAGCCAAAAATGATCTTTTTACCCGACTGGACAAAGTGTATTATGTGTTTCGCGCGTATCCTATATGTAAGTTTATACGTGACGCCCTTTAGCCTAAACGACTAGACCAATTTTAAAGAGTAAGGTGTCACTAGGTTCGTATTCTTCCCCGGAGTGTCACAGACTAAACAAATAAATATAAAAATATAAATAACTAGCAGACCCGGCGAACTCCGTTCCGCCCAAATTCATAAATGTAATGAAAATAATATTTCCAAGCATGCACAGCGCATGCTAATTTACGTAATTCCGTCAATTCAAATTCTTTATTCAAAAGTTATATTTAATACAATAGAAATAACTGAAGTATAGCAATGTCGATGTATTTCAATAAAACCGCAATGATTGAGGTGCCGGCTTTTGTACTAAAGTGGTTTGTCTACAGGTGAGCACGCCACATACAATTGGACCAAAAACATGGGAATTCAGGATTGATGCTACAAATATCCAGCGATTATCCTTGCGACTTATTATTTGTCATAAGACACTTAACCCTAGATTCATAAACTATATTCATTGTTACATCATTCATAAACATAGGTCTGTGAGACCCCTTACCTTCAAAGTTATCTTATTTACTCTCTATAAAGATTTTTGCAAAAAAAAAACACATAGGTTACTTTAAGAAACATTTATTATAAATAAATAAAAGAAAAAACTATAAAATTTGTTCACTCGGTGCAATCCTGACACCAGTTCCCGCGGTGCTCCCCGCACATGGGACGCTTACAGGAGGTGCAGCAAAATCTGGTCTTACGTTTTTTTTTGTAATCGCAGAAAACACAATTTTTTCTGGGTTGATTTTCGGAGTTGACTGAAACACATGGCAAAGTATCACCTAAAATGGCATCAATATTCCTTTTTAGGCATCGCCTCAAAGTTGGTACTTCACGACGATGACGCAACCAGGGCTCTATCAATTTCTGTGTTATTTCCTTTACAAATGCTCGCCTTGTCAAGGGTTTTTGTTTATTACGGCTGCTATTATGTACGTGGATGACAAAAGAGTTTACTATAGACATGTTTAGTATTCCAAAAAAGTAGCATAGTGGCCATCTTTGTGTCTTCCTACTGCAAGACATATTATGACACATTTGGTCAAATGTATCTACTGCGCCCTTGGTTGAATTATAAAATTCTATGATATCTGGCTTACCAGACGGTGCCAAAGTTCCATTTCCGTGAGTTGTGGAAAGCAGAAGAACGTTTTTATTTTTTTTTGGCCTGAAAGATACTAATGTAGATTTGCCATCGTAACAAAACATTGAAGATCCTGTCGGTCTTGGTTGCAAAAGTTGTGGAGGGATCTCTCGCTTGTTAGATCGAATTGTACCAACAATTGTTAATTTGTATGGCTCCTGCAATAGATCTTTTGCTAATGGTACTGACGTGAACCAGTTATCCATGGTCACATTACGATTACTACCTCGCAGAGTTTCCGTAAGTTTCTTGACGAAAAAATATGCCAATGGTTCTCCGTTCGAATTTGTGCCCTTTCCCATATATGGTATCGCATCTATCATATAGTTTGTCTTCGAATCACAAATGATTACTGTTTTAATTCCATATTTGTCGGGTTTGGATGGTATATACATTCGAAATGGACAACGTCCACGAAATCCCAGTAGCTGTTCATCCACAGTCACAAATGAACCGGGCTTGTAACTGTCTCGACATACAGCAATAAACTTTTCCCATATTTCCCTTACTGGCGCAAACTTATCAACAGCTTTTCGATCTTCTCGGGTCGTTTTATCATCGAATCTTAAACAGTTCAGTAAAAAATCGAACCTATCTTTGGACATAACTGAATTATATTTAGTTCCACTTTCGGTTGGATCAAACAGCTCTGCGCTTGTGAGATGGTTATCTTTTTTTCTTGCAGTTAATAAAAGCAATCCTATCAAGGCATTTATTTCTTCAGTACAAGTATCACTAACTGTAGCTGTTTTATCCGTGTAATTTGCTCTTTTAGTAGAGATCTCTGTATTGGTGTGCAATACAATGATATTCACTATCGAATCAGAAACAAACAATTTGAATTGGTCTCGTGGATTTATTGCATTTTTAGCTTCATTTTTCGGTCCTTGAATAATGTGAATTATGTTTCTTGCTTGAGTTCGGGAAGTGGTACCTTGGGATGGGTTTGCTGACCACTTGTGACCGTTCTTGCCTCTCAGATTGTTAATTGATGGGATAATTATTTGAGCTGCTGGTTGTCCTGAACTCACCTTTTCCAAAAGAGGCTGCTCACTATCTGATGAATCGGACGAATTAATACAACGGCGACGGCGACGGCGACAAGGATTTGACGTTTGAAGAGGTTCGTCATCAGAATTACTTGAATCATCTGTAGGTCGTTCACTTTCAGTCTCTAAAATATCTTCAACTTCACTGCCAAAATCATTCGGAGGAAGAGCGTCTTCATCGTCTCTGGTTAATAGTGAATATATTTCTTCTGTGCTTAGAGTAGCCATGCTGAAGAACAAATCAATTGAAATAATATTTCAGCGACACCAAATAAAATTGATTGCAAATTTATAATTAGCAAAGCGATTTACCAACCAAAATTAAAATAAGGAATATGTATACTAGATAGTAATTATCAAAACTAATAACTATGTGCGCAATTTATAATAGAACATATATGGATTAGTATATATAGTCCTTTCTATGAAATTCCCGCACATTCAGTTCAGTTATAAGGTAAATATAAAACACGCAACTATAAAAAATTGTAACACTATTCATAAACATACGTACCTCAGACCCCTTGCATGTAAAATATCGAAAAATAAACAAAACTAAACGTCTATGCACCAACGAAACTTGCGCGACACTAAGCTCTCTTTGTTGTAGGAAGGTACTGAGATGCACGTGTTTATATCTCTTTCACACCGCATGCTATGATTGATTAATCAACTGAGAGGGTCTGTGAGACCCATGTTTATGAATCTAGGGTTAAATGCCAAATCGTTCTGAGTAAGCGGAGTCCGCGATATGACAATATTTGCCTTTTAAACTCAGAATCGTGATTACATGACATTTGATTTGAGATTCTTCACAATCATATCAAACGCGATCCGATACAAAGTTCCGGTGCATTAAGGGCCGTTTTATTCACTCGAAGTTGAACACCACTTGAGGAGTTTGATATATGTATAAAAATCCCCATGCCCTAAGGTTGTTCAACAAAATGATAATTGAGCCGAATTTTAATTTCAAATTGTGAAGCGGTAAGTCCGGAACATCCGAATTAGAAAATAACAAATTTTAAATAATTTTTTTTTGTATTGGAAGTGATACCACCCGTTTCCTATCCATTCTATTTTTTCCAGGATTGAAGACAAATCTGCGATCTTCTAAGTTCATTTTCTCTATCGCCGTTTTAAACATTGTAATGAAAGCGTTGATTGCATTATAATAATGGTTGCAATTGTCGAGTTATGTTTTTTGTCACTCCTGTTTTCCCTCTGTAACGCCTATCGACTTGATCATCCCCCGACAAAATGAAGTACACCTGCGAATTTTGCTGTAAGTCCTCATTTACTGGCAAAAAGGCACCCATCCGGTGGTAAATTTGGCCTTGAATCTATTAATCCGAATTTTGCGGCGTAGAATCCCGTGTCATTGTTAGAAAATGTGTGCATGATGTATAAGAGAAAATATTGCCCTGCCAGTCGGCATGAAACCAGTTTTTTTAATAATTTTTGTTCCCAATGTAGTCATACGAAAACAGCAGTTGTACTGTCAAATGTTCTTTAGAAAATCCTCCGATTCAAATTGCTCCGCAGTTGCTACTTTTACTTTACCACTCGCACAGCAGTTTTTTAGCGCGTTTTAATGGTGGCACACAATTATAGTCATCGCTCCAATATCGAAAATCGCATCACCGACATAGTTTTCTGTTTCTACTGAAATGCCAGTCCTTCGAATGTCAGCAACGACGTGCATCTTGCCACTCCGATTCGAACTTGCTCCCATCCCAGCAATGGTAGGATTTGACGCAGTTCTCATTATTTGCACTCTCAATTTTCTTGACTGTTGATCTGGTCTTATGCCATGCGATGTCCCACTTTTCGCTTTCTTCTGTAGTTTGGCTTCGTTGATATTTGTTGTTGAATTACTTGCCTCGTCGGCCAATATTTGTGCGCATACGTCTTGGCATTTTTAAAAAATAACTGAAATTTGCTTTTCAATAACTATTTTGTCCGTGTTTAAACTTTTTACATTTAATTTTTAACTTATCAACTGTGTAAAAGAAATGAAACTGTTGGAGCGATGCACAATATCAAAAACAAACCATCACTGTTGACCAACATATAATACATTAATTTCATCTCGATTTTATCAATTTTTGAAAAAAAAAATCCGCACATAGTAGGTACCTACGTAGATTTCTAATTAATTTTTGATATAGAAAAGTCAAAGTAAATAGCGCAGAGAATCAAAAAAATCTAAAACGGAAAAATTAAAAAATAAAGTAGCCTATCGCAATACTCTGTCCCGTAGCTTTCTATTAGTAAAAGAATTTTTGAAATCGGTTCGATAGTTCCGGAGATTACCTTCCCCAAACAAACATTACCTCTTTATATAATAGTGTGATAATATAAAAAAAGCAAGTGTCACACAAATATCAGTGGGATTTTTTTTACAGTCAGTCGGGTTTTTTGGCTTTTTAAATTAATTAATGTTTTTTTTTGCATGAGATGCTTGTGGTAGGTCTCGTTTCAAATTCCAGCAATAATCTGCCACCATAATGCTCATCCCATCTGCCCTTATATCGCTCCTCCATGGTGCGAATTTCTTGATGGAACCTTTCTCTTTGTTCATCACTAAATTGGCCAAGATTTTCAGGAAAGTGGTTCAGATGAGTGTGTAAATAATGAAATTTTACGCTCATGTTGCAACCAAGATCTTTCAGACATAATAAAATATATTGGACCAAGCCTCGATAGTTTGGTGCTTTAGTATTACCAAGTTTTTCATTACTGACACAAATGATTTCCATGCTTTGGACTCTTCTTCATTCATTGTTTTAATAAAATGTTCATCATTAACTAGCAGACGTATTGGTGGTCCATCAAGTATTCCAGCTTTTAATTTTTCTGTAGTAAGGGAAGTGAACTTCTGTGCAATATACTCAAAATAGTCACCATTTGTATCAAGCGCGATGACAAACTGCTTCATTATACCAAGTTTTATGTGCAGTGGTGGAAGAATAATGTGATCTTTGTTAACGAGAGGAGAAGGTATTATATTCCGCTTTCCAGGCACAAATTTTCCACGACCGATCAAATATTCACACTACGGCAGATCCTGGAGAAAACCCAAGAAGTCCAGATCGATACTCACCATCTTTTTATCGATTTTAAGGCCGCATATGACAGCATTTATAGAGACGAGCTATACAGAGCCATGTCTAGTTTTGGCATCCCTGCCAAATTTGTCAGATTGTGCAGAATGACGATGGAGAAAGCTCGCTGCTCCGTAAAGGTCGGAAAAGGATTTAGACAAGGCGACGCAGTGCAAAAACGGATGAGGATCTTCTTGGTCGCTTCGAACGCAAAATTCTTCGAGTGATTTTTGGTCCCGTTTGCGTTGACGGGATTTGGAGGAGAAGATTTAACAGCGAACTCTACGAGCTGTACAGCGACATCGACCTAGTCAGAAAAGTACGCATTAGTCGTCTAAGATGGTTAGGACATGTAGAGCGAATGGACACCAACGCTCCGGTCCGAAGAGTCATCGATTCCAACCCGGAGTAGAGGAAGACCTCGCCTTAGGTGGCGCGCGCAAGTGGAAAGGGACCTCAACCAACTTGGAGTGCGCAACTGGAGGCAATTAGCCAAAGATCGCGCTAACTGGAGAGGCGTATTGGTTAAGGCCCAGGTCCACCACGGACTGTAGCGCCACCTTAAGTAAGTAAGTAGGCACAAATTTTTCTCTTGGAGGCCACTCTTTTCGAGTCCAATGATGTTTTCTATCTCTGCTGTCCCAAAGACAAATAAAACACGGATACTCTGTAAACCCACTTTGCTGTCCTAGAAGAAAATTTACCATTTTAAAATCGACACATGTTTGCCAGTTATGTTAATGGTATTTGATTTTCTCTATAACAGAAGAAATATTTTCATAAGCTTCTTTTAATATCCTGGAATACGCGATAGGGATGGAACCGAATTTATTGCCTTTGTGTAACAAAACACATTTCAAACTTCTTTGGCTGCTGTCTATAAAAATACGCCAATCATGTGGATTATACTGTTGTAAACCCATGTTATTCATTTAAGCTTTGACATCTTGACAAAATACTAAATCACTTTCTTGCGAAAAATATTTTAACAAATCCTTTTCACGCGTACGGTATATGGTATATCATGACTTTAGTATTGGGTGCAAGTAGTTTTTTTTTTCTTTCAGTCTAGAGGCGAGTAACTCGGACTGTTTTTTTGTCAAATTAAGATCTGTTATTAGGTCATTCAACTCGTTTTGGTTAAAAAGTTCTTTGGTCGGAACATTGGGGATAAAATCAGGATCACTTGACTTATCATCGTCTATTATGTCGTCTGTTTCCATTTGGCAAGAATATGCTGCAGATGTCGAAGGTAAAACTGCAGTATAGGCTCTTGAGCTAGAATAGGTAACAAAGTTGGTTGGTTGGTTGGCAGATGGTAAATCAGGATAAATCCATTTACTGTGGTTATTTGAATTAATGCCGTTTACATTAAAGACACAAAAATAACAATCATCATGGTGGTTTTTCGGTTATCGCCAGATCATGGGGGTTTTGAACTTCAGGGTACTTCTTTTTCCACTTGACCATTGTCGCAAACTAACAACACAATTTCGGCAAACAGTTTTAGGCACCCACCACGACTTGTCCAAATTACACACTTGTACTTTAAAATTGCCGGGGTGGACCTGGGCCTCAACCAATACGCCTCTCCAGTTAGCGCGATCTTTGGCTAACTGCCTCCAGTTGCGCACACCAAGTTGGTTGAGGTCCCCTTCCACTTGAGCGCGCCACCTAAGGCGAGGTCTTCCTCTACTGCGTTGTCCCTCCGGGTTGGAATCGAAGACTCTCCGGGCCGGAGCGTTGGTGTCCATTCGCTCTACATGTCCTAACCATCTTAGACGACTAATGCGTACTTTTCTGACCAGGTCGATGTCGCTGTACAGCTCGTAGAGTTCGCTGTTAAATCTTCTCCTCCAAATCCCGTCAACGCAAACGGGACCAAAAATCACTCGAAGAATTTTGCGTTCGAAGCGACCAAGAAGATCCTCATCCGTTTTTGCTAGGGTCCATGCTTCTGCGCCATAGAGCAGGACAGGGATGATGAGAGTCTTATACAGAATCTCCTTAGTGCTTCTTGACAAGGCCTTACTAATCAATTGCCGTCTTAGGCCAAAGAAACAGCGGTTGGCAAGTGTGATTCTTCGCTTGATTTCTGATGTGATGTCATTATCAGAGTTAATAGCGGATCCGAGGTAGACAAGGTCCCTAACTACCTCAAAGCTGTCTATTCTTGTTGACAGCATATATTTTATTTTACCCTCATTCACTAAACCCATTTTTGCCGCTTCTGTACTAATACTAGCATACGCTCCAGTAACAACTCGCTGTGTTCTGCCAACAATGTCAATGTCGTCACCGTATGCAAGTAGTTGCACGGACTTATGGAAAATTGTGCCTCTGGTGTTGGCTTGTGAGTTTCGCACAATTTTCTCAAGAATGATGTTGAAGAAGTCACATGACAGCGCGTCGCCTTGTCTAAATCCTTTTTTGACATCAAAGGTCTCGGTGAGATTGTTTCCGACATTTACGGAGCAGCGAGCGTTCTCCATCGTCATTCTGCACAATCTGACAAGTTTGGCAGGGATGCCAAAACTAGACATGGCTCTGTATAGCTCGTCTCTATAAACGCTGTCATATGCGGCCTTAAAATCGATAAAAAGATGGTGAGTATCGATCTGGTATTCTTGGGTTTTTTCCAGGATCTGCCGTAGTGTGAATATTTGATCGTTCGTGGACTTACCGGGCCTAAAACCGCACTGATAGGGACCTATCAGATCGTTGACGAATGGTTTCAGGCGTTCACACAGCACAGCAGACATGATCTTATACGCAGTGTTCAGGAGACTGATGCCTCTATAGTTGGCGCAGTTTAGAGAGTCTCCTTTCTTGTGGATCGGGCAAACGATGCTGAGGTTCCATTCATCAGGCATATATTCGTCTGACCAAATCTTGGAGACGAGTTGGTGTATGCTCTCTACCAGGTCATCTCCCGCTGCCTTAAACAGCTCGGCAGTTAAGCCGTCCGGTCCAGCAGCCTTGTTGGACTTAAGCTTAGATATTGCTATCCTCACTTCATTTTGGTCAGGTGGACGGAAATCTTGGCTTTCATCGTCCAGGTTGAATGGCTCGTTCTGCCTGACAGCGGAATTTGTGTCGTCTTCGCCGTTTAGCAGTCTGCAGAAATGGTTTTTCCATGTCCTCAGCACCGACTGTGACTCTACTACAAGGTTTCCTTGTTCGTCTCTACAGGTCTCCGTTCGGGTCTTACGATATTGACGACACAATTAACGACATTGTTGAAATACCTATATATATACCTAATACGACATCGCACTATCTCTTTCCTAGTCCAACCTAGCCTAACCTAACCAGGACCTAATTCATGAATGCATTTGAAAAAAATGTACGGTGTTCCCCAATGAAGTGAGTACACATTTATCATAATTTAAAACTAGCTGACCCTAGCTAACTGCCTCCCGCCCAAATTCGTTCAATAATACAATTTAAACATTTTTTGAAAATGTTTTTTGTATTTGAAGTGACACTCCCCATTTTTCTATCCAGTTCGATTTTATCAAAATGCGGTTCCAAATACAAACTTTCTTCACCTATTTCATCCTCTTAAAGTTCTGTACTCGCCTATGTCCTTTCTTGGGCCAATACGACTTATTGTTTCGAATTATTAATCTTCCAATCAAGCATTTCTAAGTTATAAGCTGCGTAATAGCTGCCCTGCCCCCATTTGCATAGTCCAATCCGTAATTAAATTCAAACGAATAATAAAACTAACTCCGAGATGATAATAAAATAAATCCGGATTCCTTACTTCATTCGAAAGTGCTACCACCAGCCAAAATCAAATAAAATACTGAGGGGAGCAACACAAAAAGAAAAATTATTTTGCACTTATGTACTCAATGGAATAAGACCACTATGGCTATGGCACTACCCTTCAATTGGGGGGGGGGGAAAAAAAAAAATCCGAGCTCCGACTATACGTTTCGGGGAATAAAATCAAATAAAATTAGAAAATCTCTTTCCCTTCGCTTAGGTCCTAAGGGACCATCTAATTCCAGTTATAATTTATGATTTAATTTTGCATTTTACCGCGCAAATACTTCAATGCGATGAAAGGCGCTTGACGCTTTCTTTCTTGCTCAGCATCTTTTTTTCGCTTTCATTTTCCTGAAAATTATTTTCACAGACTTTCTATGATAATCGTTTTCTTTTATTTTTTTGTATTTTATTTTAGTCAGCAAATAAATTTAATTTTATATTATTTTCGGGGGGTCTTTAACTTTTTTCTATTTTTCTTTTAGTGGGGTAAGCTTTAAGTACCTTATTGTGTATAATAGTAGGTAGCTACTTAAAATCCTTATTTATTGTTGTTTTCCTGAATTATGAGGGGATGTGACACTCGAGGAAGAGCAAATGTCCTTTATAATATTTATTATATGTAAGTGGTTTCAAGCGGTGGTCAACATTTTTGGGGTGACAGACTTTGTTTTATGGTGCTGTATAGTATGATACAAAATTGTTGATACAAATTTGACAATTGCGTCAAAGCCGCTTTTGAAACAGATGTATCAAAAAGAGATATTCAAGTATTTAGAATTTGCTTGAGTGGGCCGAGGAAAACGACCGTGTAGTAATAAAAGTTAACCTAATCACTGCATGGTACACAAATATATAATTTATAAAAAATTAGAACGGAGTTCTTGCAGTGGTTTTTTCTTTTTTAGTTTCTATGATTTAAATTAAGATAACAATTGTGCTCTAGATATTTCATCAAGGGGTAGGTATTACTTATCAAATCTAACATTTCGAGCCACTCGTCAATTACCTATAACGATATAGCAAGAATTCTGCCAGCTACTTTAATGTACGAAAGCCGCATTTCAATTTCCAATTTCCAATTCATTCGGTAAGAGGGAACCGTGATGGCGTAATCAATCATAGACAGAAAGGAAGATCAACGTTCGTACCATTCCGAAACAACAGAAATGATTTAGACTCCACCTATTGACGTACACCCTTTGACATTGACTAGGCGGCACTTGCCTATCCCAGTTAATCACACCACGAAGAATCTCTTGAAAGTAATTTTAAGTATCTTACAAAGGCTGAAAATATTGGTAGAGTACATTTATTTGAAAACGCTGATGTCAAGTTGGGACGAGTATACCTACCAGCCATGCTTATGTATTTTATGTCTCCAGAGGCGGTTGTTTCAAGGCCAACGGTAATAAGAATGAGAAACATTTCAAAACTGTGCCAGTGGTACCAAATTGAAATTCTGCATTAGTGGTTTGAAAAATAGGACACCATGGAAAATGCTGCCGGTAATTTGCCAATATCTCAGAGATGGTAACACATATAGCAAAATTTTTTCACATTTCTAAAAAGAGGAGAAACAGACGCTTCATATGAGGGCCGGTAAATTACCTATTCTAATACATTCCAAACCTTTCTCCAGACTTAAATAAGGTTATGTGAAAATGAGTTTGTAGAATTTTACTCCGTCTCTTAATAGGAACATTAAGTCTTCTCACAGCTTCAAAGTTCAAATTGTGAAAACTGTGAACGAAAATGGTTTCCATGGGGACTCGTACTTTGACTTACGACCATGAGTACGGAGCTTGACTGGCTTTTATTATTTTATAAAAGAAACTGATGAAAGTAAATCATATTTTTATAGTCTTTAGCATAAATTTGTTCCTAAAATATAGGACAGCTTATTTTTGGTTTAATTTTTTATCAGAATTTAGCCCGAATTCCAAAATGCACACCCATACCCCAAGCACCCCAATGTAAAGTCCACTTTGTGAATCAAAGCAAGAGTGCATCTCTGATCTTGACAATCAAATATGAATGTCGCTGAAAATAGATTGCAGTAGTCTTCTAAAGTCGATGATCCATTCGCATCAGTATAACACCAATTTGGGCTCATCTTAGTAAGGCGTAAGCTTTGTAGCGATAGTAGAAACAATAGCTCTTGGTTTTACATCCCGATTCAGGCTAATATTGTTTTTATTCATAGATCGTAGGTATCCCAAATCTCTTTCGAGGAGAATCTCAAAATTATTTTGTTTCTCTGAGTGAAATCCGAAACTGTTTTCAAGTCCTAGTCAAAACTGATTTACATTCATGCATCAATAGGCGTTTTTCTTTTTTAGTTCTGAGCAGAAACTGAACTGTTATACAAAAAGTTCGTGTTTCATTTTTAGCTTAGAGACAACAGAGCTCGCATTTTTGTTTATTTTTTTCTTCAGAGCATGATCAGAGCCAGGGATCGGTCTTCCAGTCAAATTTGACTGAAAAAAAAAAACAATCCAAAATCTAAAATCCAGTCAGAAAAACAGTCAATGAAATGCAGTTAAAAATTCCAGCTAAAAATTCAGCCAAAATAAATCGAGGAATAAAAAAAAAAAAAAACATAAATAAAAACAAAATAGGTACGCAGAATTATTTATTGCATTTACTCTCACGTATTAAAGTGAATTCTCTGTAAATTATTAACAATAATAGTAAATTCATTAAATTAGTTCAACTCATAAATTAACTTTACATAGCAATTTCTCTGAGCGCTTCAATTGTCTCCCCATCATACTCATCATTTGCATTTTTTTGTTACTTCGGACGGTACCTATACCAAAGTTGA
The DNA here is from genome assembly GCA_946477585.1 of Cheilosia urbana. Taxonomy (NCBI): domain Eukaryota; kingdom Metazoa; phylum Arthropoda; class Insecta; order Diptera; family Syrphidae; genus Cheilosia; species Cheilosia urbana. Next base: position 76,774,635 of record OX297855.1, read on the forward strand.
AGTAGCATTAAATTTAACAAGGGCAAGTACATACTTGTTTCAATGCAAACGTATGAAATTGTTGATTGCATTAGTGGGATATGTTTCCAAGCTCAAAGAAAAAATATGAAATTCAAGAAAATGTTGTTCTTCTTTTAATTTTAAATTTATTTTTTCACTTTGAGTTCTAAAATGTATAATGGTGGTAAAGAAATGACACGAATCTTTTAAAAACTTTCAAACAAAAATCGTATCCAAATAAAAAACCAGCCAGCTGGATTGAACAAAATCTTCCAGCTAAATGCGTATCAATTCCGTCAGAAATACTAAAATACGCGCGTAAAACTGAAATACGCGCGCAAAAACTAAAATACGCGCGTAAAACTAAAATACGCGCGTAAAAACTAAAATGCGAGCGTAAAAACAAAAATACGCGCGTAAAACGAAAATTCGCGCGTAAAACAAAAATACGCGCGTAAGACTGAAATACGCGCGTAAAACTGAAATACGCGCGTGAAACCTAAATACGCGCGAGTTACAAACACTCAACTGTACTTAAAAACAGCAAAAGGAAATAAACGCTAAAGATAAGAAACAACTTATCAGCAACACAAACCACAAACATCCAAATAAAATATCAACAACCCTACACAAACAAGATAGGACTCACAACAGATTTTATAATCAACCCTACACAAATAGCAGCTACACAAAGTAACCAACATGACCATAAACATTGAAGATAAGGAAAACGACCCATTAGGATAATGGGTATAAATACCTACAACACGGAAGGAACGATGCAGTAGTTGCTAAGAAACCGAACCTAACGTTTGTATTAGCAAAAACAAAAACTATTGTCATTATTTGTTAGAAAAAATAAAAATTTAAAAATATATTTTTTTTGTACCTTTTACTTCTCCGACGAATAAATATAATTGGGGGCTCAACCGGGATAGCTCATTATTAACGTTAAAAGTGAAAGTGAATGAAATAGTCAAATCTGCATAAACACTTGTAGATACAATAAAGACAAAAAAAACTTTCAAAGTGAAATTGAAGCTATCAGCCAAACCTGTTAATTGATAGGAGAAAAACAAAGTATCCTGAAGAAGTTAACAACTGTGAACTAAAAGGAAGAAACCAGCAAAGTGATTCCCGTTCGCTCTATAAAGCCAGTATCCAACAATAGATTGGAGAACAGCATCCTAAGAAGACAAGCGGATAAAATTATCGAAATGGACTCCATAAAACTTATTATGCTAATTACAATAAGTAATACAATTCTAATAAGGTCGGAAATAATAGATTATTCTAGAAGTGAATATTTACTTATAGAAAATGGTAATACAGCAGTTTATAAAGAATATGGAACGTTATTCCATATGACAAACATTAGTTATATTAATGAAATCGTAACGGAATTAGAAAAAGAACAAAACGTAGAGAACTTAAGATATGATTTTAATTCAGTAAATTTAGACGAAAACACAGAAATAATGTCAGAAATAACCTTAATGAGGACACTCATAGACGCAGTTAGAATTACCAAGTTCAAAAGATCAATCAATACTATAGGTAGTATACTTAAATGGATATCAGGAGTACCTGACCATGATGACCATTTATTAGTAGAAAATAAATTAAATGAACTAATCTATAACAATAATAAACAAGCAACTACCAATTCACAGGTCTTTCAAGCTATTCAAGAAATTACTAAAATCTTGAATACTGAAAAAAATACCTTAAAAACAAGAAGATTACAAGAAAGAAATAAATTAATTATATTAGAATTACAAAACCTTATTCAAACTATTGCTTTAAGCAAAGCTAAAGTTATAAACCCAATCATACTGAATAAAAAAGATATTCAACAAATAACAAATAATGAACATGGAACCATGTCAATATCCGATCTATTAGACGTTAGTAATTTTAAGATTGTTCAAACTAAAGATGTCGTAATAATATTAATAAAATACCCAATCATATATAAAAATTGTAAAATATTTGAAACAAGAGCAATTGAACAAAATAATGAAAGAATAATAATTAATAAGAACATAGCAAAATGCAATGAAACATTTTACAATATTAAAGATTGTAAACAAGAAACAAACATACATTTTTGTAAAATAAATTATGAAAAATCATGTCTTTCAGATTTATTAAATAAACTTCCTACAATATGTAATAAAACAAAAGAAATACAAAAAGATTTTGAAATAATAAAAGATGGAGCAATTTTAATAAAAAATAACCATACTGTCAATAATGATAAATTAAATGGAATTTACCTAATTACATTTAACGAAACTATTAATATAGATAATACGAATTATACGAACCCTACTCAGAAAATACTTAGTTATATAAAAACACATACCATAAATGATTATGTTGTTGATTCATACATAATAGACACAAACACTGAACTAAAATTTGAATTTGAGAATATTAACACATTAAATTACTTAAATATAACAAAAGCACAGTCAGTAATTGGAATTAGTATCATAAGTATAATTATTATTATTACTATTATATTAGCGTTATTTTTTAAGAAAAAACAAATAAAAATCAACAATAATATACCGATGCAACATATAGTCGAACAAACAGCTCCACAAAAAGAGATGACATTAGATGAAAGACTTGCCTTACTTCAAAAATACATTGATGAATCGGGGCGATTCATTTTGAGCGATGGGGGGAGTTACAAACACTCAACTGTACTTAAAAACAGCAAAAGGAAATAAACGCTAAAGATAAGAAACAACTTATCAGCAACACAAACCACAAACATCCAAATAAAATATCAACAACCCTACACAAACAAGATAGGACTCACAACAGATTTTATAATCAACCCTACACAAATAGCAGCTACACAAAGTAACCAACATGACCATAAACATTGAAGATAAGGAAAACGACCCATTAGGATAATGGGTATAAATACCTACAACACGGAAGGAACGATGCAGTAGTTGCTAAGAAACCGAACCTAACGTTTGTATTAGCAAAAACAAAAACTATTGTCATTATTTGTTAGAAAAAATAAAAATTTAAAAATATATTTTTTTTGTACCTTTTACTTCTCCGACGAATAAATATAATTCGCGCAAAAACTGAAATACGCACGCAAAAACTAAAATACGCGCGTAAAAATAAAAATACGCGCGTAAAAATGAAAACAAGCGCGTAAAAATAAAAATACGCGCGTAAAACCGAAATACGCGCGTAAAAATGAAAATACGCGCGTAAAAACGCAAATACGAGCGTAAAAACTAAAATACGCGCGTAAAACGAAAATACGCGCATAAAACTGAAATACGCGCGTAAAAATGAAAATACGCCCGTAGAAATAAAAATACGCGCGTAAAACTAAAATACCCGAGTAAAACTGAATTACGCGGGTAAAAAAAAAAGTACGCGCGTAAAACTGAAATACGCGCGTAAAACCAAAGGAACGCGCGCGTAAAACAAAAATACGCGCGTAAAACGAAAATACGCGCGTAAAACTAAAATACGTGCGTTAAAATAAAATACGCGCGTAAAACTGAAATACGCGCGTGAGACGAAAATAAGCGCGTAAAAACTAAAATACGCGCGTAAAACTAAAATACGCGCGTAAAACGAAAATACGCGCGTAAAACGAAAATACGCGCGTAAAACGAAAATACGCGCGTAAAACTAAAATACGCGCGTAAAAACTAAAATACGCGCGTAAAACGAAAACACGCGCGTGAATCTAAAATACGCGCGTGAATCTAAAATACGCGCGTGAATCTAAAATACGCGCGTAAAAACTAAAATACGCGCGTAAAACTAAAATACGCGCGTAAAACTGCAATACGCGCGTGATACAAAAATACACGCGTAAAACTAAAGTACGCACGTAAGAACTCAAAATACGCGCGTAAAACTAAAATACGCGCGTAAAAACTGAAATACGGGCGTAAAACTAAAATACGCGCGTAAAAACTAAAATACGCGCGTAAAACTGAAATACGCGCGTGAGACGAAAATACGCGCGTAAAACAAAAATACGCGCGTAAAACTGAAATACGCGCGTAAAACTAAAATACGCGCGTAAAACTAAAATACGCGAGTAAAAACTAAAATACGCCCGTAAAACGAAAATACGCGCGTAAAACAAAAATATGCGCGTAAGACTAAAATACGCGCGTAAAACTAAAATACGCGCGTAAAAACTAAAATACGGGCGTAAAACTAAAATACGCGCGTAAAAACTAAAATACGCGCGTAAAACGAAAATACGCGCGTGAAACTAAAATACGCGCGTAAAAACTAAAATACGCGCGTAAAAACTAAAATACGCGCGTAAAACTAAAATGCGCGCGTAAAACTGAAATACGCGCGTGAGACGAAAATACGCGCGTAAAACTAAAGTACGCGCGTAAAAACTAAAATACGCGCGTAAAACAAAAATACGCGCGTAAAACGAAAATACGCGCGTGAAACTAAAATACGCGCGTAAAAACTAAAATACGCGCGTAAAACTGAAATACGCGCGTGAGACGAAAATAAGCGCGTAAAAACTAAAATACGCGCGTAAAAACTAAAATACGCGCGTAAAAACTAAAATACGCGCGTAAAACGAAAATACGCGCGTAAAACTAAAATACGCGCGTAAAAACTAAAATACGCGCGTAAAACTAAAATACGCGCGTTAAAACTAAAATACGCGCGTAAAACGAAAATACGCGCGTGAATCTAAAATGCGCGTGTAAAAACTAAAATACGCGCGTAAAACTAAAATACGCGCGTTAAACTAAAATACGCGCGTAAAACTGAAATACGCGCGTGAGACGAAAATACGCGCGTAAAACTAAAGTACGCGCGTAAAACAAAAATACGCGCGTAAAACTGAAATAGGTACGCGCGTGAGACGAAAATACGCGCGTAAAACGAAAATACGTGCGTAAAACAAAAATACGCGCGTAAAACTAAAATACGCGCGTAAAAACTGAAATACGCGCGTAAAACGAAAATACGCGCGTAAAAACTAAAATACGCGCGTAAAACTGAAATACGCGCGTGAGACGAAAATACGCGCGTAAAACAAAAATACGCGCGTAAAACTGAAATAGCGAAAATACGCGCGTAAAACGAAAATACGCGCGTAAAACAAAAATACGCGCGTAAAACTAAAATACGCGCGTAAAAACTAAAATACGCGCGTAAAACTGAAATACGCGCGTGAGACGAAAATACGCGCGTAAAACAAAAATACGCGCGTAAAACTGAAATAGGTACGCGCGTGAGACGTAAATACGCGCGTAAAACGAAAATACGCGCGTAAAACAAAAATACGCGCGTAAAACTAAAATACGCGCGTAAAAACTAAAATACGCGCGTAAAACGAAAATACGCGCGTGAAACTAAAATACGCGCGTAAAAACTAAAATACGCTCGTAAAAACTAAAATACGCGCGTAAAACTAAAATACGCGCGTAAAACTGAAATACGCGCGTGAGACGAAAATACGCGCGTAAAACTAAAATACGCGCGTAAAACGAAAATACGCGCGTAAAACCAGAATACGCGCGTGAGACGAAAATACGCGCGTAAAACTAAAATACGCGCGTAAAAACTAAAATACGCGCGTAAAACGAAAATACGCGCGTGAAACTAAAATACGCGCGTAAAAACTAAAATACGCTCGTAAAAACTAAAATACGCGCGTAAAACTAAAATACGCGCGTAAAACTGAAATACGCGCGTGAGACGAAAATACGCGCGTAAAACTAAAATACGCGCGTAAAAACTAAAATACGCGCGTAAAACAAAAATACGCGCGTAAAACGAAAATACGCGCGTAAAACAAAAATACGCCCGTAAAACAAAAATACGCGCGTAAAACTAAAATACGCGCGTAAAAACTAAAATACGCGCGTAAAACTAAAATACGCGCGTAAAAACTAAAATACGCGCGTAAAACTAAAATACGCGCGTTAAACTAAAATACGCGCGTAAAACTGAAATACGCGCGTGAGACGAAAATACGCGCGTAAAACTAAAATACGCGCGTAAAAACTAAAAACGAAACGAAAATACGCGCGTGAATCTAAAATACGCGCGTAAAAACTTAAATACGATACGATACGAACTAAAATACGCGCGTAAAACTGAAATACGCGCGTAAAAACTGCAATAAGGTCGTATGAGCTCAAAATAAATTAACTGAGCAGACTGAGTAAAAAGCTGATAAATAAACACTTCCAGTCACATTTGACAGGCAAAAATAACAGGAAAAACAAAAAACATCATAATGCTCAGGCTCAGTTCAGCGAAAAACGCCTAATGCCAAACATTGTTTCATTTTCCTGTAGATGAATTCCTTAATGTCCGGGTTCAGCCAAACTGTTGGTCCAAGTCTGGGTCAAAATTATTATTATTAATTTCATTTGATAGAATCTGGCGAATAGGAATTGGGGTTTAATGGAGCACTACCCATAAATGAAGCTGTTAGAAACAAATTAAATGATGTTACCTTTAAAACGAGTTTTAGTTTTACGAACTCACAATTGCGGACGTACATTTCATTTGTAAGTGGATGGTTAAAAACGGTTATTTCAATGTTCAACGACATCGAATGTGGTTTAGTACTAAAACTTATAAAAAAATGTAGAGGTCAGCTATACCTTAGGTACATGGAAAGCATCCCTTTTCGACATACTTTCTAATACGAATTAAATGAGATTTTAGTCACTGACTGAAAATGAAACTGAAATACCCTATCCTTAAGCACCAGATTTGCGAATTTTGCATTCTAAAATCTAATATCACTGTCCAGTGTCCAACTATAAACATAAATAATTGATATTAATGCGAATACATTTGACTTTGAGTCATTCTTTTCAAAACTTGCTGCCCCCCCCCCTCCCAGGGACAAAGTCAAATGTCATAAATATACAATTAAAAGTTTTCTCGCAACCGAAAACAATACTACTTGCGACTTGACTCATTTCAAACATTTATTTTCATCTCTCTTTTTGACTTTGCAGATAAGTTTTCTCACTAAGTTCTAACCAAGAAGACAATTGCTTCATTTTCAAAATTTAATTGCAGTGATTTACGACAGCAAAGTCTCGGTCTGCCCTCAACCTGATGCACTTATATGCGAATGAAACGAAAAAGATTTCCAAAAACTTTATATGCCGCAGCGTGTGAATGAGGATGTGGGTGCTCTGGGTGTTGAACAAACGAGATCCTCTTGCATCTGGATATTTTGTCAATGTACTCGCAGTTGTGAACGCTATGTATGCGACTTCGTTTGCTGAGAGTTATATAACCGCAAAGTTTTAAAGTTTTCTTACAAAAAAAAAAACAAATGAAAGACTTTCGATCAGGAAACAAAAGAAGAAGACGAGATTGGATCCTTTTGCCGTTTGGCATCTAAACTAATGACAACTACCGAGATGAGGGCCAGAAAGTTGGTAGAACTGGGAGTAGAATCTGTTAATTGTTAATAATTTGAAAATGTTGTTGTTCCAAGAAAACAAGATAAGTACCTAATTCAATACATAAAGTAAACGCCCATATCTGGTATTAAGTTTTTTAAAATTATTACGAAAACGTGTGTAAAAATGAAATATTTCCCCGATGAATATTCTTTTATTGAAAGTATCCATTCTTTCAAGCTTTAAACAGTCCCTAAGACCAAAAGCACGCGGTCTGCTCTTTCTAAACATTGCATATGCTCTGTCAGCCAAACCGCATACTCCGACTTAATCGAGAACTTGGACATGGACAATGCCACCAGCAGCGTCTACAAGACCTTCATGCTGACTATCATTTACAAACTTATAGAGTAAATTTTTCTATACCATCCACCCCGAAAATATTCAAATAACAAAAGCATGCACCTCGTGATGGGGTGGCTGGCCATAGGTATTCTCATGCAAACCGCATCTGCTTCTAATAGGAGTAAACCAATTTATATGCAAATATCCTTGCAACTTTACGTTGTTTTCGTTGTTTTCCAGGGATAACGTAACGCTTCTTGTTCTTGCCATTTAAATTAACCTCTGCCACCGATACTCAACTGTGAAAGTGATGCATTGTCTTTTGACATCTTGTTCGGACGCTTGGCTTATATTAGATTTCAATTAAAAAACTTTTCAAATTGATTTTCAAATATTTTTTTTTTGTTTCTTTTTACATGCAGCCAACCATACCATAGGTAAACGATTTTCCATCACCGTCATGGGTAAACATAATCAGAGGGTATGGGTTCGAAAAACAATCTCAAACACCTTCGAAGCAATGGCACTTCAATTTAAATCAATTTACAAAGCCCGGCTGCGGGATAATGTGAGCCAGTGCACGATGAATGAGAATGACCACCACGGTGGTAAGGTTCCTATTTTCCTATATCCCCCAGTCAAGTGTGTTTTTTTTATGATCAATTATGCAACAATGTGGAGTTGATTAGTTGCTACCCAATATTGGTTCTGAAATGCATGTTGCTCTGCAGTTAACCTCCGGTGGGCGCGCACCATAATAAAGCTCGAAAGTGATTCCAGGTCAGGGGGTTAGATGTGCGCATTAAAACGTTTCCAATTAACCCAAAGGGCCAGTGTGTTTGGCTGCAGTTTTCGAGAATGGCACCTTTAAAAGGATGGTCCGATTGAAAGGTGAATCGGTGTAAACACATCCAACCACGCCAACCACATGCAAGCTGTTTTGTGTTTACTTGTCCGGTCCGGTAGTACTTAGGGTACTTTGCAACGATGTTAATGATCCGGAGGTGGTGTTGGAATGGACTGGATTTCACGATTGGGCAGAGATTTGCCAGAATGATTTTCGAATTGAGTGTACCAGTCGTACCTCCTGAACTGTAACTAAGAATGGTGGAGCTGGTGCATAAAAAAAGTCTGTTATAGCGACCCCTTAACAATATTTAACACTCAATCGGAGAGTATGGAACAAATTGTTCGTCCTTCAGGGGAACAAAACGTTCTTCCGACATTAACATTGATAAAATACGCTCTCATCTAAGCTCTGCAGTGGAAAGAAGTTCAATAGTAGAAGTTGTTGTTGTTGTTTTTCTTTTTCCTGTTAGTATCCTCTGCACCACGAAATTCCCAAACCGAAGATTACAAGATTTATTAGCTTCAACGGTATAATTCGAACATAAAATATTGCCCTGGCAGGGATTTATTGCGTTTCCGATTCGGGCGTAAGGTTACACCTGAAACTATTTTAAACAACCGGACTGCGGGCAGGTATGCTCGGAGTTGTGTTGTTCCACTTGAGTGATGAAAACTTCGACTCAATAAAAGCCACTTAAATTTGAAGTGTTTTTTTTTTTAACTTTTTTTTTATTGAGTTAAGGAAGCTACTCCTTAAAAAAGAGTCACGGGAAAGGTACGTTTTAACAAGTGTACACAGAGTTCGCGCAGAGCCCCTATTTAAGTTATTTTATTGAAATACAGGCCTAACTACAAATTGCATTTGTTTCGCATGTTTTCTGTTTCATTGATGACAGTTCTGCCCATTGTCCACTACGTTTGCAACACATCAGTTTCGAATGTAACACAAATTCAGCTCTAATGTGTACAAATACAAGCTCTCAATTTAATGTAAGGTTGTCATGGGTATCTAAGCTAACCGAGGTCAAAAAGTTTTAAAATCCCGGACTTTGGAGGACACCATCTACCTTAAAAAAGAGGATAAAATGAAAACAAAAACTAGGTCCAGGAACTCAAAGAAAAATATATAAAAGAACATTTTATAAGGCATGTATATATATGTTTTAAGTCCTTTTACACTCGCATTTATCTTCAGATTGATCTTTTTTTCAAGATTTCATTTCATGCTATTAAGGTCATAAAATGAGTCAGAGCTTAGGTTATTGTAATTAAATTTAGTTAAAATTATACCCTTAATAGTTTCGGGTAATAGTCTATTTCTCTCCTTTCCATTGTCCATTTATTAATTCATTGATTGATTTTTATTATTTTTAAATTTATGTACTTGTTAGTAGAAAAAGAAGACAATTTCTTAAAACATTTGAGGACGATCCCCGCCGGGGTTAAAAAGAGGATATTATGTCCTCCAAAAAGAGGACGCACGGCAGCCCTATTCAATGCAACCAATGCGTTTGATCTGCTTAGTTCCCCAACACTTTGTTAAACAAGGGTAGGCACAGTACGGCGGCGTACGGGTAGTGTACGAGCTCGTGCAAATCTAAATTGGCATCTGTCAAATCCAAATAGATGGAGTTCCCACTGGGATGACGGATGACGGGTGACTTCCAAGCTGCATATTGTCAAATAAATTAAGAAGTAAGGTCATAATTACTCTATTTTATGACTTTTTTCTGAAAGCCTAAAGTGTGGCGCGTTCATGTATTAACAACGAGAAGTAAAACAAGTGCAAAGGCGCTTTCTGCAAGACTGTGGGCTTATCTCCTAAAAGGGTCCTTCGGATCTATTCGGCAATGGTAAGACCACTTCTCTCATATGCATCGGTTGTAATGTAAAACAGGCTATCGCGGAAACGTGTTACTGCCTCTTTTGCCAAACTTCAAAAAACGGTTTGTTTTGGCTGCACAGGGCCTTCCCTAGCACTCCGGGCCCTGCTCTAGATGCCTAGATGCTATGATGAACCTCAACCCTTAATATTTTTATTATGGGTTGTACGCTGAAAACTATCTCTCGGTTAAAAAGAGGTGGCTTTTGGTACCACGCGCATTGGAATTTTGAAGAACTTGTGCGAGAATTATCCTTTGACACCGGTCTTATGGATATGACGTCTGACGCAATGATACCAGAGACCCTACGCAACAACACTACCACATTAACTTTCCTCAGCCAACGGAATGGCTTCGGCCAGACTCTGAGTCAGGGAAAGAATGCCATCGTGTATTTACGTGTATTTACGGATGGCTTCAAAACCGAACAGGGGTCTTCATGGAAAGCGAGAACATTAGACTTACCTACCCCTTACGTAACCATGCGTCTGTCTTCCAAGCGGAGATTTTCGCTATCCTTATTGCTATGTGATATATTGTGATACACAGGTGAAGGGCTGAAAGCAGTGATAGCCAAGCTGCCTTAAAAAAGCTGCTTAACCCTCTTACCTCGTCTAAGTTAGTGCTCGAACTCAAGCTTTCCCTGAACTTCAGCTTTCTCAGGACCTGAACCTGCGTTGAATCTGCCTACATCTGTGGTAACGTCTTGTATTGATACTTGGGTTTCTCGTAAACACGAGTGTCGGGTACAGACACCCCAAACGACTGTATCTGAACTTCTGCAAAAGGTCCTGGTTGTCGGCGTCCTTTCGGGCAACCAAGCTTTTGGGCGATCAAACAACGGAACACTTCCTCTTCAGCTGTTCGCCTTTTCTCGCATCAGGTGGCGGATCTTTGTGGCTGACGTGGTGAGTGCCGAACATCTAAGCTCTTCATCACTGAAGCTCCTTCTCATCTTTCCTCGAAAGACGGAAAAACTAAGTACAGAAAAGTAAGGTTTCTGTTTGGCACTACAATGGACCAGTAGTTGTGTCTGAGTGCTCGATCGGAAAGTAAAAAGCGAAAAAAGTGAGAGGTCTTAATTGGTTTGAAATTTATATTCCAATTTTTGTTCCAAAGTACTCTTCTTCAAAAATTGAGTTAGTATACTTACAACGTATTTTTGACAATGCAAACATTTTAATCAAAATCGAAAATGCTGTATTCAAGATACCAGCAACTACTGCTATTGTTAAATCCGTGGGGAATACGAAAGAAGGAACCATTTAAAAAATATAAATTTACGAATTTTGGATAAAATGACCAGACGGACAGAAAGACAGAATTGCGTGATACGAACGAATGCATTGGATCGAGATCATTCGAGGTCATTCGAAATTTTGTGCGAAAACGATATTTTTGAGTCTTTCCTATAAAGACTTGAGGAATCACAGCAACACTAAGCAATGTTTACATCTATTCTTCCCAGTCTATCTATTTTTCTGCGCATCAATTCATAAACAAAACAAGATCAAAATTTTATAAAGTTTAATCAAATTGTCACCGAAATAATTCATAAAGGTGTGAGTCAGCTGCTGCCGAGAGTGCTTAACGAGCAATGATGCTTGGTTAAGTGTGCGAGGGTGTTAATGCATCCTTCAACTCTTTGAGCAACCCCAACGAAAAGAAACAAGTGCTCTTTTGCTGCTGCTATTTTGATAAAGTACCTATGACTAAGTGCTGTTATGTGCTCCGGGAAAATTTCTTTCACTTGTAGGTAGCTCATTTGTCGCCTTGAAAACAATCCCCCATTGGCATAATATTTAACGATACATCAGCGTACGTACAAAGTACGTTTTCGATAGCTTGAAGATCTGTATAGAAGTATAACATCGTGAATTGTTTTTTTTGCAATTGAATACATAAATAAAAAATAAAAATAAAAAATAACCCGCTAATTTGCCTACATCCATATAATTATAAAAACAACCCCCAACCACCAGCGGAAGAAAAAACTGCTCGCATTTAATTGCAAATCTAAATCACGTTTCGCAAATTAAATTGCAACCAATATTTGTGTGAAACAAGCATCCACTGGAAATTAGAAACAGGAAACTGTATAAATTGGTGGTGAACTGAATGCGCAGCTTATAACCATCAGTTTGGCGGTTGCCAGTCGTGGTTATTCATTCAATCCACTCCCCAACCGAGGATGACATTCTCATTAATTTGTGAGCGCCCTACACCGTCACGTTAGTGTCTGCGTGTCGGGACGGAAATGGCTACATTTTTCATTGGGAAATTTACAGCGACAAATCATTCAGGAAGTAGTTAGACACAGTTATTCCAACTGTGAATAGCTCACCGCCAACAAGAGGGGCTATGATCGAAACAATGTGGTAGAAGTTAATTAGGAATCGATTTATGAACTGGACGGTTGGGGGTGTTTTCCCTTTTGAAAGACGAGTCAGTGAACTAAATCCCACAGTCGCTAATAACACACAATATATCAGTATACGCTTACGCACATTGGGCTAATCACATTTTTAATTACTTGATTGCCACAAGAGGCGCGCGATTATGCGCAATATTAGAAAGCATAATTGCTATATCGTCTTACTGCAAGGATGTTCTACTTGCCTTTTGTCGGTGCTCGGTGGTTTGCTTTTTACATCACTACAAAAGGCATTCACCCTACTCATATCAAGTCTGCAGAAGCGTCAAAGCACAGCATATGTATACCACCTAATTTTGAAATTTATCCTTCAATTTTACCCTCTTCTTGTGTAGGTACCTATATCTTTGTCGTTTGTTTTTTTTTTTTTTTTTTACTGCACACACTTAAGGGGTTGCTGACGAGGACGACGAAGCGAGGGCAATGTCTTCAAGACGACATTTCTTCATAATCAACCAGATTTGGTTTCACTGTGTGGGGTAGTTTGTGAAAATACTTCATCCTCTTGGGAGTACCCAACCAAATTGCCGTCAATTTAGTAAAATACTTAAGCAGGAGCTTGGGATCATATGAGATGAGAACTTGAGGAGACTCCATTTAGCTTGTTACATGAGTATGTACCTATACTGGGGGGTAAAACACGTTCCGTTGATTTAAACTAAATTTGAATGGAAGGAAGTGTTGCTTTCTTTTATTTTATTAAATTATTACCAAAATAAGGTGAATACGAATATAATGTGAACATGAGACTGAGCACTATTTAAGCAATTTTCTTATTTTTGAATGGGTAGGTAGATAAATATAATTTTGATTATTTTGGTCTTGTTGTGAGCTCTCTATACACAATATTAATTAGCCAATAAAACACGCCAAAAAATGTATCAAACAAGTTGACAAAATATTTAAAATATTTTTTTTTATAACTTCATCTACATTCGAAGATAACGTTGGAGAGATCGAGTTTTATTGTAAACTCATTTTGTAAGTCTAGTTTAGTAGGTAGATAAGGTGTTGATAGTCTTTTTAGTGAGCCTGATATTATAGATGTTATATTTAGGAACAAATGTTTGATAAATCATTTTTAGTGACAATCCACGATACTAATAATAATTTAAATGTTCACGATACATTTTTCGAACTCACAATGTCGACATTTTCAATACAAAAATGCATATTGGGACACACAAAGTATTAAGTGTGAAGGTTAAAAATGGGTATTAGTAAGACCAAATAAAAAGAAAAATCTAGATATAATTCGCCAATAACTTGTGAGCACACTAGCTGACCCGCCAAACTTCGTTCCGCCCCAATTTGTTAATGTAATGAAAATAATAATTCCGAGCATGCACAATGCATCACTTGCTAATTTATTTAATTCGGCCAAATTAAATACTTTATTCAAAAGTTATATTAAATGCAAAAGAAATAAATGACGAATAGCAATGCTGATTTGTTTCAATCAAACCGCAATGATTTTGACTCGTCGGCCAACCTTCCGCTTTTCACTAAAAACCAACCATATATATCCACAAAATTCCATTGAAATCGGTTGAGTGGTTTCGGATAGCGACACCATTGACACCTATCTGGTCCAAAAGTACCTATCCTATCTTTTAAGCTAGAACCAGTCATACGCATCCACAAAATTTAATTGAAATCGGGTGAGTGGTTTCGAAGATCAACAACAACGCCATCTATCGGGCCCAAAATCCTATCCTTTAACACTGCCTAAACCTGAAATACAACAATATGAACAAAACAAAAGAAGAATCATAAAAATTGGCCCGGCGGCTATGGAGTTATATCGTCATTGTTTCACCCCGAAAGAATTATAGGTACCTATATAAAGAAGATTATTATTGAATAAAACTGAATTGAACTGAAAAATGAAATATAGGCCTACAACGCCACATGTTGAGGATTTTCTGACTTTTCTTTTTTCCTAAACCATTCCTGATTCAAGACGAAGAAAACAACACAAAAATTATTCAAATCGGTCGAGCCGTTTTGGAGTCTTTACCCGACTAACGCGCAGCAATTGATTTTTGTACTTATATAGAGATAGAAATTGAATTTTATTGAAAAACTAAATATACGCCTACAGCGCCACATGTTGAGAATTTTCCGGCTCTTCTTTTTTCGTAAACTATTCCTGATTCAAGACGAAGAAAACTACACAAAAATCATTCAAATCGGTCGAGCCGTTCTGGAGCATTTACCCGACTAACGCACAGCAATTGATTTTTATATACATGTAGAGAGATTACTAAATAAGAATATTGTTCTGACGCTATTTACACTGTTGATCTAAACTCTAAAGGGACACTGAAAATACCGAAGAAAAACTCGCTGAAAATCGAGGCAAAAATTTAATTACAAAACACGACAAATACTGTTGCTTCTCAACAATTGCGCACTGAAGGAGGTGGGCGTTTGCAGGAAGTGTAGTGCAAACAACACAAATTAGGTACGTAACATGAATTAAAAAACCTGAAAGAAACATCACAACACCACTGAAGAAGCACTGCACTCTGCACTGCAACAATAAAGAGCCGTCAACTGTCAGTCATCAATAATTATGCCGATCGAGAAAGTGGGTGATCTCGTTTCAACATGGGTTTACGCCACTAAAGGATGTGGCTATAACCTCTGGGCCAACAGACGGAATTTCCATGATGGCTTAATTGTGTGTGAGCGAGGTGCACCATCCAAACAAATGCATCGCTCTAACACACTATCTGAGGATTTGGGGCATTGTTGATAGGGCCGAAGCGTAGGTGTCCATTCGCTGTACATGTCCCAGCTAATGTATACTAATGCGTACTTTTCTGACTAGCACGATGTCGTTGTACACTTGTACAGCTCGTAGAGTTCGCTGTTAAATCTCTTCCTCCAGAGCCCGTCAACGCAAACGGGACCAAAAATCACTCGAAAAATTTTGCGTTCGAAACGACCAAGGAGATCTTCATCCGCCTTTGATAGCGTCCATGCTTCTGCACCATAAAGCAGGACTAGGATGATGAGGTTCTTATACAGGGTATCCTTAGTATTTCTCGACAAGGACTTACTAAGCAATTGCTTTATTAGACCGAAATAACAGCAGTTGGCAGGAGTGATTCTTCGCTTGATTCCTGAGGTGATGTTATTTCCAGAATTAATAGCGAGGTAGACGAAGAAAGAAAGAAAGTATCAGCAAACGGGTTTTAGATACTCAGTTTCAATATTTTCGAAACTATTGGTGCCAGCGTTGCCAGTTTGGGGGTCTTCCCCCCTTTTTTTTTTTTGTCGATGGGGGAAATCTAGGGGTAGAAATTATTTAAGCGGAAATCTTGGGTTTTTTTTAATGTTGTTTTATTTGTATTTCGTTACCTTATAATGTGCTTCCACAGAAAAATAAATTTATAGGAATTCTGGGAACGTAAGATACGCCGAGTACCTTAAACTTATGATTGAGGTAGCGCTTCCTCATGCATTTTCAAAAGAACTATGGCTAAATAAGCCTTCAACGAGTTTTGAAATAAAAAAACTTTTTTGGTTTTATTTCCAAATCAAATTTGGATATTATGCCAAAAGAATAAACTGTTTTTATTCTCACCCATAAGTGTAGGTATCTATGTATTTTTTTATATTTCTAAAAGTGAAAACATTAAAAATACGTCGCATATGTGGTGATTAGTCGACTTATAAACCCACCCGACTCCCGCCACATTCGGCGCACTTAGAAACCCGTTGGAATATTCAAATAGAAATTCAATTGTCAAACACTTGGTACTAGGTAAGGCAACTGTCTGATTTCCATGTCCTTACCAGTCATTTAAAATCTCAGAACACATTCGAACAGCTTGTACTCATACCTATTTATTACGTCTTACACTCCCTCATATTTTCCAAATCCTCAAGCACGAATGTGGCCACAGCTTAAAAAAAAAAAAATAACTGCCATTAAAATTATATCTCTTACCGCATTATTAACGATCTCGTGTCAACTCACCATATATACATTATACACCTTTTCACTAAGAAATAAAAAACCCCTCCTCATATGCCAATAATAATAAAACAAAGAAAACGAAGTTAAGGATATCACATATCCTCTCATTCCCTCTGATTGCAATGCAATTATTATTCCGGTGATGTTGAATATCCTACGATTAAGATTTTAACACTCTTTGGGAGTGGCCCCACGAAAGAAGGTGTTCAACCACAGCACCGCACGGATATTCGAACGCGTCGCGTTTTATTTTCAGTTTCGTGTGCAAAGCTTTATTGTTGTGCATGGAATCTTTCGTATTATCCGTTTCGGTAACTCCCTTTTATATGATTAATTAAAAAAAAAAAAAATAATTTCTGCTCATTTTGTTTTAATACTTCCGTGATTAAATCACATCGCCGGGTGTAATATAATTTCGTTTCGACAATAAACTTGAAACGGTTTAGTGCATGGGCGTTGGTTGGTATTCGAATTAATGGAAATCGGTTAAGGGCAGCTAGCAGTAGCACCAGATGCCATCGGTAATGACTAATGAGTATCGATTTATCAGCGCAACAAAACACTTAATTCAAGGACAATAATCGGAATCCTATTTATAGCACTTTGTTTCGCAAATCACAATTAGATTTAAACGTGCAGTGTTGAATGTAAGAAGGACTCTTCAACGTATATACCTACTGATACTATACGTATACACATTAACTAAAGAGTGAGGTCATTTTGTGGTTGCCTAATGAGCAGCACTAGCCTCCGCCATTAGGCCACATACTCATTGGCACACACCGAGCGGGCGATTCTAGTGTCATGAGTGGAAAATCGTGTTTGCGGTTTTAATTATTGATTCATGTTGTCTACCATTTAGTTTAACAATTGATGAGCAACGAACTCTAGCTATCAGCAGCTAAGGTTAGTGCAAGGTCTGGCTTTCCACGACTCAACAAAAAAGTTGGTTCAATGACCAATAATTTAAAAATGGCATCGAGCTCAAAGGAAGGAAATAAAAATGCAGCCCACACGATTTACAATTGCTTTTGAATAATTGATACGCTAGCTTCGAATTAAGTTGCATAGATTGTATAAGCGATGTTACTACTGCTTTGCATAGTGGTATCGATTTTATTTTTTAATGCGTGGTATTTTTAACAAGGCACAGCAGTTACCTACACACAGCCTTTGAGTGTACGAATGCCAACAGATGGTGTATGCAGTATGCCCTCAAATTATTCACTTTGCGGTGGATCTGTAGATAGCTATTAGGCTTTTACTCTAATAGCTTGTCAAGGTAGGTATTGTGAAAAGGCTTATGTCATAAATAATAAATGCTATAAGGATTAAAGGTGTTTTAACACACTTTTGAGGAACGTTAATGCGGAACTGTGTAGGGTTTTGTTTTTGTAAAGGATATATAATTCAGAATAGCTACATAAGAAACTTTCATATTGATGAACTAAAGGGTTGGGTTGAAGTCGATGAATCTCAGGCTGACATGTTAGTGTCCCAGCTACTTTAAGCGACTGTATCGAACTTTTCCAAACAGGTCAATGTCATTGTGTACAAAAGTATAAAGTTCTTGAATCAATTTTATCGAGTTCCGTCGACACAATCCGGAACAAAAATTCACTCGAAGAATGCGTTCAAAAACCGACTTATATCTTAGTCGTTTATCGGCATATTATAGCTAATAGCAGAGTTTTTTATTCTTAAGGTCATAGACTCTACCTACTGATGAAATGAAAGAATGCGATCAGTAATAGAAGTAATGGAAGAAAGCAGAATGCATTTTTTGAAACTGTTACGATGCCGATACCGGTCGGCTTCCCATTAGTAGTGAATAAAGAAGCCTATTGTGCAATATCGCGCTTATAGCTCAGTACAATGAACGGTTTCGAAGTATTTACTTATATAATATTGGTGGTTGGGTGTTGTATGAATAGGGTAGACACTGATTGGCGTCAACTTGGCGATGCCCAGGCGTTGTAACTGTTCATACACATCAATTGTGCTTATTTTACCTCCGCGTGGTAGCCACCGGGTACTGGTCTTGTCCTTCCGGGCATGACTTGCTAAACTTATAAGCGCGAGTGTTGAACACGAAGAAAATAGCAACACTATAATGCTCTGTCGGAATGACTGCCTGATCGAGTCTCAGAGGTCTTACATGAGCCCCTCAGAAAGAGGACGTACGGCGGATGAATTCACATGGTTGAATCAACGGTGGCGTCAACAGTCAACATGGCAGATACCTCAATGAGCTACTTCGACGTATTTGGAGCTGAGGTCATTGAGGATTTTTCAGCACTAGTCAGGGTGTTGAAATAGAGATGGTGGCGGAAGAGCCCTTAATGGGTCAACGGCAGCTCTCACATCCCCGTAGTGGGTTACTGACACCGGAGGAATCCGGCCCCTTTCGTCCAAGGGGTCCAACAAAGGGCCTGGCCCTCCAGGTTGGGGGTTGTACGCCGGGGTAACTGCCCGACTGCGGAAAAATGTTTCTAGTTACGAAGCAACAACAAGCCTCGGATACGGATGATTTTACTGTTGACGAACCTGGCAAACGATACAAGGACAACGAATTTCGGATCTGTACATGGAATGTTAGGTCCCTTAACAGACCGCGTGCAGCCGAACAACTAGCGGAGACCCTGAACCACTATAAAGCAGATATAACCGCCATCCAAGAAGTGCGATGGGATGGACCGGGCAAGAAGAGGATGAACAACTGCGATATCTACTATGGCGACTGCTATCGACAACAAAAACAGCGCCTATTTGGTTGTGGATTCGTCGATGGCGGTAGACTCAGGCAAGAAGTCTTAAGTTTCAGCTGTGTGAACGAGCGCCTTACGACAATCCGCATCAAGGCTAAATTCGCCAACATTAGCCTAATATGCGCCCATGCCCCCACGGAACTGAAAGACGACGACACCAAAGAGAGGTTCTACGAGCTCTTAGACAAGACGTATGAGCAATGCCCTAACTATGACATTAAAATTGTCCTAGGTGATTTTAATGCAAAGATAGGAAGAGAGGCGATCTTTGGTAGTACTGTCGGAAGGTACAGCCTACACGACACCACCTCCGATAACGGGTTTAGGCTGATCGACTTCGCGGCGGGGCGAAATGTTGTCGTAGCAAGTACGCGGTTCCCGCATCTCGATATTCACAAAGGCACATGGAGATCCCCGGACCAATCAACCGTCAACCAGATTGACCACATTGCGATCGACACAAGGCACTCCTCCAGTATTATGGATGTCCGAACGTTCCGAGGGGCCAACATTGACTCGGATCACTACCTTGTAGCCAAGGTACGACTGCGGATATCCCGAACACCGCCAAGACAAGTAAATACTGTGAGGAAGTTTGACGTCGGACGGCTGCAATCGCAAGATATCTCCAGAGCCTTTTCCGATCGAGTCTCTCTCAATCTCTCAAGATGTCCTATGCAGCCAGCATCAAGTATCCTCTGAACTGCGCCAACTACAGAGGTATAAGTATTCTTAACATCGCCTACAAGATCTTATCTGCCGTGTTGTGTGAACGCCTGAAGCCTTTCGTCAACAACCTGATTGGTCCCTATCAGTGTGGCTTCAGGCCAGGAAAGTCTACCATTGACCAAATATTCACACTGCGGCAGATCTTGGAGAAAACCCAGGAAGTCGAAATCGATACCCACCACCTTTTTATCGATTTTAAGGCCGCCTATGACAGCATTTATAGGGACGAGCTATATAGAGCAATGTCTAGTTTTGGCATCCCTGCCAAACTCGTCCGTTTGTGCAGGATGACAACGGAGAATGCACGCTGCTTCATTAAGGTCGGTAAAGAACTCACCGAGACCTTCGATGTCAAAAAAGGATTTAGACAAGGCGATGCGCTGTCATGTGACTTCTTTAACATCGTTCTTGAAAGAATAGTGCAAAACTCAAACGCTAACACCAGAGGCACTATCTTCTATAAGTCCGTCCAACTACTCGCTTACGCCGACGACATCGACATAATCGGCAGATCGAAGCGTGATGTCACTGACGCGTTCGTGAGCATTGAGACGGAAGCGGCAAAGATGGGTTTGGCGGTCAATGAGGGCAAGACAAAGTATATGCTGTCATCAAGAAAGGACAACCAACACCGACGTCTTGGACAAAGTGTCACCATAGACAGATATAACTTTGAGGTGGTAAAGGACTTTGTCTACCTAGGCTCCGCTATGACTTCAGACAATGACACCAGCGCTGAGATTAAACGAAGAATAACTCTTGCCAATCGCTGTTTCTTTGGGCTAAGAAAGCAATTGAGTAGCAAGGCCCTCTCTCGAACAACTAAAGTGACCCTTTATAAGACCTTGATCATCCCAGTCCTACTTTATGGTGCAGAGGCATGGACTCTATCAAAAGCGGATGAGGCTACTCTTGGTTACTTCGAGAGGAAAATTCTTCGAGTAATTTTCGGTCCCGTCTGCATAGACGGTGAATGGAGGAGGAGATACAACGACGAACTGTACGGGCTGTACAGCGACATCGACCTAGCCAGAAGAGTGAAGGTCCAACGACTGAGGTGGCTGGGTCATGTAGAGCGAATGGACGTCAATGCTCCGGCCCGGAAGATCTTCGAATCCACACCCGAGGGACGGCGCAGTAGAGGAAGACCGCGACTCAGGTGGCGCACGCAAGTGGAAGGGGACCTTAACCAACTTAGCGTGCGAAACTGGAGACGGCTGGCCAAAGATCGTGCTGGCTGGAGACGCTTGTTGGTTGAGGCCCAGGTCCACCCCGGACTGTAGCGCCACCTTAAGTAAGTAAGTAAGTAATTAACTATCCAAAACATTCATGGACTGAGAAGAACGGTGCTGCTTACAAATCCCGAATAGATCGGAACTGCAGTTCTCGTCCTCCCCTTCATCAAAATCACTGGGACAAATTGAAGAGAATCCTTGAACGTCATTAGAACGTCAGCTTCTTGTGGTTAGTGAAGTAATAGTGTCCGCTTCACATTCCTAGGAAATTATTTTGATAAAGAAAAAACAAAGGGTCTTTCCCGACCTTCTATGTGGTATTCGATTGAGCAAGCAAACAATATTTTTCCGATTTCCGAGCATTTATGTGATCTTTTTTTAAAATGTCAAACCTATCTCCCGCCACATAAAATTTCGTTTCGTTTTTCCTACAAGTTTCTCAGATGTCGCTTTGATTTTGTGTTTTCTCATTTCACACTGACGTTGTCGCGAACTAGGTAATCTATTCGCTGGTCAACAAGTAGTTTGTCCTTTGTCGGTCAAGTTCTTGCAATCTTTGCTGTCTGTGTTCAGCCGCTTTTATCAATAACAATTATTGTTCCTGTGTTTCCTCATATCATGAAGGGCTTGGTAGCTGCCAGTACCAGTGTATGTTCAACGAGATTTCAAACCAATTGACTGTCCATCAACTCTTTGAGCTACCAGTTCTAAATCAGCAGTTCGCAAGCTCGGGAAACTTATTTTGCCTGCCCAAAGCAGAAATATCACTAAAGAAATGTTGAATAAAGTTTTAAAGTTAGGTAAACTTAAGTGTGATTTTTTTTCTAAATGTGGTCCCTCTTCTTCTCAAATTATTATCCTAAGAGGTCATTTCAACTCATCCTTCACATCTTGCGACATAATGTGACCCGCGGTGAGCACCAATAATTTCAAACCACCCACCCTCTTCGAATAGAACAACACAATCCACTTTAAAAACTATCTACCAACTAGGTCAGAATTGCTTCCTCGCAGATCTTCCCCCCTCAAAAAAACGAAAGAAGCAAAATCAATAAAGTCTTCAACTAAAATTAAAACTGAAAGGAAAATTGCTTTCGTGCATTTGCAGAGCTGTTACCCTTGAAGCCATTTGCACTTTCACTCTTACAGTTACTCGGATCAATTTTGGAAAGAGTCCAAAAAATATGATTGCATGTGTGTCAGTTGAAATTGCAGTCTTTCCCCGGTCGTTGTGCTCATCACTCTTAATCGTGCACACTAAGTGAATTTAAAAACAAGGATATCGCTGCTTTAAAATTTCGCAGAAAAAAAAAGAAGACCAGAATGTGCAAATTTACACGCCAATGGTTTCACACGTCAAAGCCACATTCAATTTGAACTCGAATTGTAAATGGGTTTTTGTTTTCCCTGATTGGTTATGCTTCGCTTTCGCAGATATTTTTTATTTCATAGGCCTTTCCGAAAATATCTAGCACCACCTGAAACTGAAATGTTGGCTCACAGAGGTGTTATTGCACCTAGAGGGCAGACTGACTGGCTGGAGCTTCATACAAATATGTGTATGTGTGTGGAAACCATTTTAAGGACGAATAATTTTGAATAAAATTACGCTTCAACATGCATGTAATCGAATCATGACATGGAAATAAAAACACACCTCGGCTCGGCTTGTTATTTCAATGGGAATGCACAGCCAGAAATATTGACTGTATTTGGTTTAATACTGTATAGGATGTTAGAGACGGAGTTGCTAACATAGGCATGGTAGCGCAGTAAAATAATATTTTACAGAATATTTTTGCTGCGGTTAAAAAGGTGGCATGATATTGCTTACAAATTTATCTATGCAACGAAGAATAGGTATAGAGCTATAGACCTATAGGGGAACCAGAAACCTAAAATAATTTTTTTTTAGAAAATGGTTGTGAACTTGTGTCTTAAGTAGGCTGTCCAAAATGTTTAATAATAGTGATTTCATACACACAACTTTGCTGTACATTGAAGGTTGAAGCTCGCTGAAGGCAGTTTATTGCCGTTCACTTGACGAAACAGAATTTCCAATTGGGCCGTAGATCACGTATTATGACGGTGATTGATTTGATGATTTCCAGACTTATATTGTATCAAATGTGTAGAATCTTCTTTAAGACCCTAGGCCTTAACACTATTAATATATATTTGCTGTTGGAAAAGATTCGTTTCGACTCAACCATAACGTTGTTTGGTCCCCGGTGGGTAGGAGGACGGTTTTTCATTATCTGAATCTATGTCGGGTTTATCGGCATTCCTTGTTTGAACGGTATATGTAATTTTATAAAAACGTGAACAATACACCTCCGATTCCATGACTATTCAAGCTGCAGATAAATATTTAAAGAAGACCTTTAAAAAATGCGTATTGCTGCTACTAGCTACTGCTGATTTACGAGTTCATATTCCAAATAAGCTGTTGAAAACCACCCAAAATCGTGGGTATTAATGACAATCGCAAGCGAATACTAGGTGCATAATTTTCTTAAACGAAAAGCAGTTCATTCATTCATTCATTCATTCACCGACTTTCGTTCACTGCTCTTTTTTGCACAAGCATCGATGTAACGCAGGGTTGCCATAATTTAGTTCGCTTAAAGCGCCCAAGCCTTTAAAAAATGTAGCCCAATATCATTTCTCAGAAAGAAGCCCAAAAATCGTTAATTTTGGTATTTTTCAGACTTATTATCACCGCGGTTTTTTTTTTACTTTTACGCCTTGGATTTTATTTGAATTTTTTTTTCTGCTATTGGCTTTTGTGGCTTATGTCAAACCAAAAGGTCTGCAAAATGGTGTGCACATTGGTGTGCGTGCAACTTGAACGACTGTTCGATGTCACTTGAGTGCAAGAGTGCTGCCAAGTTTTAAAAATGCGGGTTTGTTCGAAAATATTTCTTTTTTAATTTTTGTGAAAGAATAAAACAAACAAAGATAGCTCAAAATACGACAAAGCACCCAATCTGGCAACTGTGATGTAATGTACAAAACAGATACAAAAGAAGAGAATATAAGAATACAGTCTGTGCACAGAAAACCGTCGCACGATTTTATGGAAGAGTTTTGAAAGAAAAATTAGGAAGGATGAGTAAGGCTGTTTGATGGAGGTTTTATGGGTTGTGGAATTGTGCACATCATATTTGTGTGTGTTATTATTGTTACACAGTGTACGATGAGAGATTTTTTTTTGATGTGTAAACGTAAACATCTAAGCGCGCGTTAGTGGAATCTGGTGGAGTAATTCCACACATTTAACTTGCGGGGACGGAAATTCGTCACGGAAATGCGTCACTGTGTTTTATCATTGCATGAATTTTTTTGGAATCTGGTGGAGTAACTCCACACAATTAACTTGCGGGGACAGAAAATGCGTCACTGTGTTTTATCATAGCATACATTTTATCATTGCATACGCTTTTATTATTGCATACATTTATGAGCTGGGGCATATTAATTTCAGTTTTTTTTTTGATGTTTAATAAAGCATGTTTTTCATATATGACGGTCTCACATTTCTTCCCTGTGACGGATATCTCGAGGAAATTCGGTGCCAAATCTTTCGTGAATTACTAGGCACGCAGAAATCACAGCTGGACAATAACTAACAAAAATGTCGTTGACCAGCACCTCTACAATATGCAATGCAAGCCGAATGAAATTCCAATGACACTTTCATTTACTGTGTAACAGTTGATGTCATTTAACCTGCGGGGATGGAAACGGGTAGGTATTTGTTATTTTTTTCGTAAGATCAGGGTGTGCAAAGTACACCTTGCCCACCCTGATGAGACGCCACTGTCAGCCACCTAAGCTTGGAGCCGTGATGGTATAAGCCCATTACACAGTTTCATTGGGCATTCTACGACTAATATTGTGTTGCCAGGCTCATAAAAATCCCAGAGACTTATCGTCGTTTAGAGCTCCTATAAGTAAGAGATAGTGATAGTGACACAAAGATAGAATTGGTTTCATTAGAAGGCTGTACGATTTAACACGGTTCCATGGCGCCAGACCAATAACAGCATTTATTTTCAATTTTATTGATTTGGTTTCGCAACTCAGTGTTATGATTTCTCTCTCATTTGTTTACAGCTAAGGGTCTAATCCGCTCATTTTACCCACAATTAAGGAATGTGGCCAACCTTTGAAGTGCAAGATTTCCAACCGTCCGTTTTGAAGGACCCTTAATCAGAGGGGCTCCCGTATGATGATAGAAAGAGATCCGAAAAATTCGCAATTACGGAAGACATGACAATGAAGAGGTGGTGCTGTCAAATGTCAATTAAAGCCAATTTGCTGAATAAAATTTACACGCCAGTGTAAAGTATGAAAAGAGGGCGTTATAGTGCAAAATGTGGAGGAAAATTCAAGTGCTAATGTAAATTGTACCAACGAAAGGAAAAATAGTTTTCTTGTGTACATATGTATGCCATACAAGGCGAAGAGTTCATGCAACATGTTGGCATATGCATCTATGCTTGGATCTGAGTGTATTTACAAACGGCTGTAGGAAATAAGGCCCCAATGAAATAAGGCCCCAAAAGAGAAAAAGAAATAAGGCCCCAAATTTGGGGTGTTATTTCATAATGAAATAACACCCCAATTTCAAATATGAAATAAGGCCCCACTGCGATGAAATAAGGCCTCAAAATAAAAAGAAATAAGGCCCCAAATTTATGGTTTATTTCATAATGAAATTAAAAATAATGAAAACTACTTTTTATTTAATATTGTTGATATTGGATAAACTAGTTTAGATTAAAGGAACTTTTTATATACTCAACCTCGCACCCACCCCGCAATCTAACAGAAAACCCAAGCGGGGGGAAACCGTACGCATTCCATATCGGAAGGGTAACAATTAATAAGAAAAAAATTATTTTGGGGACTTATTTCATTTCTTCTTTTGGGGTCTTAATTCATAATGAAATAAGACCCCAATTTTCATTAAGAAATAAGGCCCCAGAAAAGGAAATAACACCCCAAATTCTATTAAAAATCGTTGTTGTTGTTTCCTGTATAATTTTTTGGGGCCTTATTTCATTTTTCTTTTGGGGCCTTATTTCATTGGGGCCTTATTTCGCAGAGCCTTTACAAACTGCTTTATAAAACTTTACGGTACTAGATTTTGTGAAGTTTGGATAATTTTCGGGAGCCCGGATCTAATGTCAGAAGTCCTGAGGCGCATATAACATCAAACCGAATATTATGTGTATTAAGAGGCTAGCGGAAAAACGCCTCATCGCAGATGATAGTTTTTGCTCGCATCTGACCAATATTGAAAATCGGTCCTAAGACTTATTAAAAGTCGAAGTCGAAAGTTGACAAAACAAGTGAGTACCTAATGATGTCACGATCCACGAATGTATTTTTTGGACGATTGGCAAAGTAGATCATAGAAACCGTCCAATTGGATGCCAATTTGACCTTGGAAGGTTTCAAGGCCGAAAGCAACTGTTCCGAAACTCGACCCCGAAAACAATCCTTTTTCTCTGAGGAATCCCCCACCAGCAGTTCAAATGCAAATGACCACCGATAGCTCTGCCTTAGTATGCGAATATTACCTGCAACCAGGTTAACCTGCAGCTTACCTTAGAAAAAACCCATTACCATGACCTAAACGCATCCGTTCAAAAAATTCAAACTAATAGGCTAATTATCTAGCCTAATACGCTCCTGACCTACACTCATTTGAGTAAATAAAATTATCCGACACGACTGTACGTACAGGTCCTTAAACATTTCCATTTAAAGCCTGCGGACAAGTTGCAATTCCACCGTCTCATTGGGGAGTTGCGAACAAAAAAGAATAGACTCTCTGTAGCTGCACCTACTTTGCACACATATGCAAAACTTCCAAAAGCATTTCGCATTGTAGACACTCGCGGATTAACGCTCTTTATGTGTGTGTAATTGCGCTTGCTAAGGACGTCGTAAATGCATATTACTTTCACTGGTTAGTAGCCGGCTAATTGAGAGACCTATACTCAAGTGTTGACTAATCCGCAGAGAGTGCAAAGTTTATTGTGCAGCTTAACAGTGCGGTAGACTTTGTGTTCTTTTTCCTGCAGAGTTTTTTTTTTTTTTTTTTTTTTTTTTTTCACTCCTCTGCTCAGTGCAAAATGCGGTTTTGTTTGCTTAAGCACCGTATATGTGCAGTGTCACAAAGTAGAGAGGACTTTTAACGCCTTCAGAGAATGAAAGTAGGTGCATACGTTTAGTAGGTAAAGTGGATGAGTTTTTATGTTAATTGCCTTTTTGAAGACAAATAAAGGCATTTGAGATTAATTGGACGTCAAATTATGAGTGAGTTTTATTTTAGATTTAGATTTAGATTGTTTGTGGGAGGTGGAATCAAGTTGCCATATCACTGCGGCCACGAGTGGGCCTATTGCGATTTCCTCCAAGGTAAGGTCTTCCTAGATGGTGTTGACGTAATCTGACTACACATTCACAGTGACACAGTATGTGTTCTGCTGATTCTTCGTCCTCGTTGCATAGTCTGCAAGTGTTCTTTTATATTATTCCCATAGTCATGAGGTGTTTTTTGAATTGACAATGTCCAGTGAGGAAGCCTGTGACTGTACGAGTCTGACTCCTTGTTAGGTTTAGGAGTTGTTTTGTTCTTGAAAGGGAAGTAGTTGGCATGAACATTTTAGCTTGTCTGTTACCTTCAGTGTTGGTCCAGTATTGATTTGCCTTGTTTTTCAGCCAGGTTTTAATGTGGAATTTAGCGGTGCTAAGGGGTAATCCAAAAAATGGACTTGGCATCATGAAGGTAGATGCCGATCCTTTTCTTGCTAGTATGACTGCTATTTCATTGCCCACATGTCCGCTATCTCCTGGCACCCAAATGAGATGTACTCTGTTTGTGCTGGCTAGCGCTGTGAGTAATTGTAGGCAATCCCATATTAATTTTGAGGTAATTTCATAGCTATTGATAGCCAGTTGTGCAGCTTTGCTATCAGAGAGAATATATATGTTCTTGTTTGTTATGGATTTTTTTAGATTTTCTCTGAGACATAGTTCTATTGCAAAGATTTCTGCTTGGAATACGGAGTTGCATTTGTCCATGCTTTTATGGATGAACGTTTTTGTGTCGACCCCGTATACTCCAGCTCCAACTCCTTCATCTGTTTTCGATCCATCTGTGTACCATACATGAGAATCTTTGGCAAATGTGGGTTTATTCTGTTCCCAAATCTGTCGATTTGGGAATGTAACTTTGAAGTTTCGGCTGAAGTTGAATTTCGGTAAACAGTCGTCTGTTATGGTAATTCCAAGTATTTCATCTTTTCTCAGTTCCATAACGATGTCTGGATGGATTAGCTTGGAGTTTTCGTTGTTTTCAGATATGAGCATGAAGGCATTTGTCATAGCTTCTTTCTGTATCTGAAGATGGAGAGGTGGAAGATTTAGGATAACTTCCAATGCTATTTATTTAGCTATATAGCAATTTTAGAATCTATTGAGGCAGTATGGCTTAAGTTAGGTTAGCTTAGGTTAGAGGGACAGTTTGTATTATACGCTATGTCATCCAGAAGCCATTGAGCACCACTTTGATGACCATTTGTGCATAGGACATGAAACAAACAAAACCATTCGGATCTGTTGATGAATCTTCCTAGATCTGATAGAGGTAACGTTGCCAGATGTCCAAGCCTTCGAAAAACCGTGCTCCCGAGCAAGTGTAGCAGCGTTCTTGGAGAGCTAGGCAGTGGCACAGGAAGTGTTCCACAGATTCTATTCCCCCTTCGTATCTGCCACTTCTGCAAAAGGAATTGCCCATCCTTTTAGCCGCGTTTTCAATGATGCAGTGTTCAGTTATTACCCCGACGAGCATTCAGATTTGGTTTCTATCGAGATAAATTATAATTTTTGGCCTTTAGTGTCAATTATGGGCAACAAACTGCGAGTTATGATGCAACCGTGAGTGCTGTTCCATCGTTCCTTTGCCAAATCTTATGTGGCATTATCAATGAAGCTCTTAGCTGCAATGAAAGTTGGTAACACTTGTCTGTCAGCTAATAGTATGTCCATTTCAGAGCCACATCTGGCCAGTTTATCCTCTTTGTCGTTCGCTTTCACATCCACATGTCCAGGAACCCAGAACAGCAGTATTGAGGAACTATTTTCGATTGCCCCACTTCTTCCCGTGTAGGCACAAAAAGCGTTTAGTCCTATCTTCATTCTTTCCTCCATCTTCCGGTGGCAGTTTAATTTGGAGATGAATATGATGTCCCGGTATTTGGCTTCGGGTGAAAGATTAAGATGAATGCCTTTTAATTGGGGTGGCTCCCAATTTGTCACATTACATCTTCTGGTGAACAGAGGGTGGGTTTGGTTTTGTTTGGATTGACCGATAGACATTGCTCCCCATGCACTTTCAATGACTAGAAAGGCTGGCAACGTGAATTCTTTCGGGACTTCTCAATATGGATCTAATGACCTCATGTAGTGATGTTTTCACAGATCTGCCTTTTGCATACAAGCGTTGTGCACCACGTAAGGAGCTGTTGGCCCCTATAGGTAGATTGGTCCTTTCCTGCAGATCCAATAGTATTTTTAATGTTTTCAAAAGAATGAAAGATAGCCTTATCATAGTCTGTAACTCTTCGCTTTGGAGAGTGTCTGGGTTTCGCAGTTTTGAAGATGAGGACAACCCCACTTTTTTCCAGCTGCCGGGAATGAACTCCAATTTCAGACAACCCATGAGTTTTACCATATGGGATAGTCGTTTTCCTCGTTTTTTTGTAGTACGACTGGTATAATACCGTCCTGTCCCGCAGACTTGTAGGGTTGGAAGATTGGATTTTAGGGATTTCATATTTGCTATAGTGCAATCCATAATACTTACCAGTTCCTCGTGTCTAAGTCTAAGTAAGGGCGGTTTGATAAAAGGATTGGAATGGAACTGTTGGTCAAAGTAACTTAAAATTTTTCACTTTTAACTTCACTTTCGAGGGGTATGTTTTTGAAAGTTAGTAGGTACTTTCCTTAAGAGCTTATATACGTAGGTTCTTCTCAGCAGCTACTTAGATCCGTAAATTAGGTTGGTTCATGCTGATGTATGCTTCAAACCTTTTTCAGCTTTATTTTCAAGTGGCAACCGTTGCCTCTATACTATCCCCAGCTGAGCCCCACCAGTGCCTACCCGCCTGCGCACGCCGCTGTAAGACACGTTTTTCTGAATCGATGTCTGTCCAACAACTCTCGCCAATATCACCTCTCATAATTACTACATACCCCAGTTAACCAAACAACGCCTCTGCATCATCATGCTACGCATAACAATGAGCGAATGTATCAGTGCCACCATACACTTCCTAATTTTGTATTAATTGAGTCAACAATAAGAACGTTACCCGATATTTATATTGTTCATCTTGTACTACTTCCTGTGTCTTATGTGTTATGTGTCGCCTGCAGCCGACCGACCACGACCACCGCACATGCCAGAGAGCATAATAGGTATTTAATTAATTTTTCCCCTTCGATGAGTTCCCTGCAATAAGACATCCGACGTGGCCAGAAAACTAGCTGTAGCCAAACAAATCGAATTTACACCCTCAGAGGATAAATATTTGCCAAAAATTGATTAGTAGGGTCATGTTTGCGAATGAAACCCCAGCCAATGCCTTGACGGAGCAAATGACTACGACGCCCACGCCAAAGACCAACCAAGAACCAACTCGGCCTAATTGAGTCGCTCTCGGGTATAGAGCACTTATTTGCGGATCATGTTGGTGAGTGGTGACATCAAAACAAAACCCAAAACGAACAAGAAGAGTGTAGCCTGTACATATTTGAGCAACATCAATATACCCCGATCCGGTGTTTGATGATTTGGTGAGGTTTGGCAGGTCCTGTTCAAATAGACGATTAATTATCTCCGACGGCTGGAAATTATTTTTACCCTCAAACTGAAGTGTTGTAAAAGTTTCGCTACAACAGAAAAGACAAAAAGAGTAAATGGAGAAACTAAAACTAGCTGGAGTCCTTTATTTGGCAGCCAAACCTTATTACACTGCGACGAAATGCACATTTGCTACCTTTGCAGATGTTTACAATGTAAACATCCTACAAGAAGCCATACATATTCCTGTTGCTGGGGGTAGAAGGGTACGTGGTGAACACATTTCACCTCTGCACTGTACAAGGAGCAAAATGGCTTAACTGTTTCTTTCTCGATTTTTTTTTTTTTTTTTTTTCGTTGTGTAACAAATAAAACATGGAAACATCCTTCGGTGGTTGTGTGCTGATGCACATACGTATTACTCCGAGTCGAAGTTCTGGGGAGGGAGTTGTAAAAAGTTCCAAGTTGCCAAAGGGTTGGTAAAGGGTATTGTGTACAGAGTCCTTGGGGGCGGGCGGAGGAAATTGCGAACAACGAACTATGATATAGGATTTTGCTCTTCGTTGTTGTCGTCGCGCGCGCATCCCCCCAACGTCCTTCCTGTTTATCCTTGGGTGCAAATTGTTATTTCTATTTTCGAGGTATTGTAGACACACTAAATGAGATTCATCCTGCTTTAGTGTTTTCTTTTGCAGTTTTTTTCTTCAAACTAGAGAAGATTGCTGCCATTGTTTTCGGTGTGGTGCGGCTGTGAATGCTGGGAATATAAATTAATGAAAGGATTTTACAACAGACACACAAGTTGGGAGTTGTGGTAGCCCCCCGGAAGTTGGTTCAATGGGGAATTATGAAATCCGGAAATAAAACGAAATTACTTTTCCATATGTTTTACTAATGTGCGCCGTAGGAATGTGTTTGCGTAAGTAGTACCTACATTTGTTTGGGGATGGATTTTAAAATGTTGCCAAGTTGAAATTGCGGTCGAATTGGTTTTGAGGAAATGTCGGGCAGATGAATTTCAGTTGGTAATACGTATCAAAGGTCGGTTTGATAGCGGATACGTAGTGTTGATGACTTATTATATGGGTGCATGTGTGCGTGTGCAACTTGTATTTTCAATAAACTAACATGCTGTATATGCAAAAGTATATAGCTTACTATCTTGTTGTAAAGGTATACATATGACACAATAGATCTTATAGGTCGAAGTGCCTTGCATCACCCAGGCGAGTCAGAATGTTAAAAAATATATATATACAATATAGGTACATTGTGTCAATATTCGACGTGCTAGGTACTTTTGGACGTACATATTTAGACCTTTGCTGAGCCAGGTTCGTGGATATATGCCGCATCCTTGTTTAATCGGCTTCGTGGTCGCATTTCGCATTTTAATGTACTGTACCGTAGGTCATGTACAAGTACATTCTGTCGTATAATAATTATGTTACATGTATGATAATTTCAGCTGTTGTATGATAGGAGGTAGGTAGGTAGGTGTGGCGGTTTAATTTAAAAACCCAAGTAGCACTATGTGCCGTTTTGTTACCACAACTCATTTGACCTGGTTGTTTTATTTTGTCGAATAGGAGAGTTTAGATCCAGCCTGTGGAATTCAAAAAAGTTATCAATTCCCCAATACTACGTTTCGAGACCTCCTCAAGGGAGTCGAAAAAGGGTTTGCCAAAAGATCGCTGTCTGGCCATAGCTAGTGCTTGACAGGCGCAAAGTAAATGAGTGAATGTTTCCTTTTCGGCTGTGTCATTACAGCTGCGGCAGTGTGTATTATGTGGGATGCCTAATCTAATTGCGTGTTCCCCTATTGGCCAATGGCCTGTGGTTATCGCTGTTATTCTGGCAATATCTTTTCGTGTTTTACTAACATAGAGGGTGGGTTGTTTTATCCGTGCTGTAGTTTGGCCACATCCTTCTGGATATGATACAGTTCGTCAGCCTCCTCCATCTGAGGTTGGCCTTCGATGGGAATTCTAGGGAGATATTTGCTTTGACTGTCTTGAGCGGCATTTGAACGGATTCCGCAAGTGAACAGTGAAGGGATGAGCTTCGCCTGGCCAGCTCGTCAGCATGTTCGTTGCCGCAAACAGTGCTGTGACCTGGAACCCAAATCAGGGTAACCTTGAACTTGTCAAGCGAGGCCAGCTCCTTACGGCACTCCAATACCAATTTTGAGGTTATGTTGACTGAGGCGATAGCCTTGATGGCAACTGGACTTTTAAATGAAAATGTCTATCTTTTGCCTCGGAACTATGTTTGTGTGTAGTTTGATTTGACGGCAGGTCTCGCGGATAGCTAGTAATTCCGCCTGAAATACACTGGCCGTATCCGGAAGCCTAAAGGATTTTGAGATGTTTAGAGACTCAGAAAAAACACCTGCACCTACTCCACAGTCCATTTTTGAACCGTCTGTGTAGACTGTCAGATTTGTGTCCCTATTCACCCGTCCATGTTGCCAATCTAATCTTGAAGGAAAGTGAAAAGCATTTTGGGAGTAATATAGTCCATTGAGTGTGGTATGAGTTCTCTTGATAGAGATAGCAGAATGTTGCTATGGGCGTCCGTAGGGTCTCGCAGACCAGCACCCCGCCTCTCTGAGTCTGATCGCGCTATGTGCTGCGATGTTCGTAATGTAGAGGTCTAAGGGTGAAAGATGCAGAATGACTGTAAAGGCGTCTGATGGTGTTGACCGTAGAGCGCCTGTGGTACCTGCATGCATGCTGTTCTTTGTACTTTATTTAGTTTGGTTATGTTGTAGCTTTGCTTAGAGCCGGCCACCAAACTATTGACCCATAGGTAAGTATTGGTCGTACGATGGCCGTGTACATCCAGAGGGTGAGTTTTGGGTTCAGGCCCCATCTTTTGCCAAATGTTCGTTGCAGGCATAGAAAGCTCTGCATGCTTTCTTTACCCGTTGCTCGATAATAAGTTTCCAGTTGAGCTTGGGATCGAGGATCACTCATAGATACCTAGCACTGGTCGATAAGGATAGCTGTTGGCCGTTTAAGCGAGGAAGTTTGAAGTCGGGTACTTTGGTTTTAGTGGTTAAAGGCATCAGTTCGGTTTCGCTCGGGTTGACACCAAGACCACACCTCGTGGCCCATGTGCTAACCTTCACTAGAGCATTTTCCATAATTTCACTAATTACGGAAGGAAACTTTCCTGACACTAGTATCACCATGTCTTCCACGTATCCGACCACCTTAATTCTTTCTCTTTCTAGAGTTACGAGTATTTTGTTCATAACTATGAGCCATAGCAGAGGTGAGATCTGAGATAACACCTCCTTGGGGTGTCCTCTGCTGGCAAATTATGTTATATTGCTATTTCCTAGTGTTGACTGAATTATTCTGGTACTAAGCATAGAGATAATCCATTGACTAAGCTGGTTCTCTATCCCTAGCTCCGTAAGGGACTCTAGAATGGCTTCAGTATGTACATTGTTGAAGGCCCCTTCTATGTCTAGAAAGGTCGCTAGAGTATATTTTTTATAGTGTATTGACTTTTCGATTGTTCGCACTACTTGGTGAAGAGCCGTTTCTGTCGATCTTCCTTTGAGGTAAGCGTGCTGTGACTTGGATAGTGATATTTCTATCGTACCACGTAAATGGTTGTCTAAAAGTCGTTCGAGGGTCTTCAAAACAAAGGAAGTCGGACTGATTGGTCTGAAATCCTTCGAGATTTCGTGACCGCGTCTGCCCGCCTTTGGAATATAAATGACTCTCACTTATCTCCATGTATGGGGTACGTGGTTGTTGAGTAAACAGATCCTGAAAATCGGTATGAGCCATGAAAGTGCTATGTCTTGGCATTTTTGTAGCAGAATAGGCAAAATGCCATCCAGGCCCAGCGATTTGTATGTTTATGCCCCAGGAAACTTTTTCCTCTGTGATAATGTGTTTTATGTTGTCCCGTGCGCTGAGTTGCGAGCTTTGTGAGTTGTTATACTCTATGCTGTTATCCTTGCACCCTTAAAAGTGTGTATTCATTAATAGCTCTAAAGATTCTGCAGTTGACTCAGTCCACGCTCCATCCGTCTTCCTCAGAAGAGAGGGGTTGAAGTGTTTTGTGGATAGATATGATACAAATTTTGCGATCACCCTAAGTGGACATTTTGCCACTGAGCGATTTACCTACTTGCGAAATGTACTTATCCTGTTGCTTTTTATATTTCTCTACCTCTCTTCTAACTTTATGATAATAAAAGGAGTCAGATTTGTTATTTAAAGGAACGATAGCACGTTTCAATTTTTCGCTCGGAAGTCTCATCAATTACAGCGTCTCATTTTAGCCTGGAAATTTCTCCAAATTATATATATACTCGAAGTTCCTAAATGCCAACGAATAAACAATCAGACCAATTGGGCAAAATCTTTTATCCATTTATTCTGTTATGAATTTCCATACAAAAGTTCGAACTGTCAAAAAATCTTTTACGGTCCTTAAAATTAGTATTCTGTGTGAAAAAATCTTTTATAAATTCTGTTAAAATCCAGAATAAAAATATGGAATTTGTGATTTTTATTAAATAGAACGTTTTGGATTGAAATGGATATCTATTATAATTTTTGGTCAACGAAATTCTTATAATAAAAGGCTACAGTTGTAATAAATGTGTATAAAAAAAGTTTATTAATTGAAAATACTTTACAAATTTATATTTTTGTTTAGCCGAGAACACCAAACACTTTTGCTGGAACTACAATTTAATAGTAATCCATTTGATCTTCCCGATGTGCTTAATAATTCTAAACTTACTCTTTTCAGCCGTCATTTTAATGTTTTTTTTTGCAAAAATTTGATCAGGTGCCTACTATTTACAAAAGACATAAAAACAAAGCTGTTTGTTTTGAAAGGTTCGTAACAGGTTTCAATTTTCGAAGTTTCATTAAGGTTCGAAACCCAAAATAAGATTTAAAAATTATCTTTTGTGATTCATAACAGAAACTTCATTTGATTTAAATGGAACTTTTCATCACTCTCGGCTATTATCATACTTTGGACGGTGTTCAATGTTCCTGTAAATAGTGAGCTCAGATTACTCGGGTGCGTCTTCTAAGCGCAAAGAAACAGATGTCGAAGCGAGACATTGGCTGCGCATATTTCTACACACTTATCGTCGTATGAGCGATCGTGCACTACTCTTCGGTATTATCATCAATGTCATTCGGTAAACAAATAGCTGAAGGATAGAGACGTTTCCTTTAAATTTAATATTTGAATAAATACAGAACATGATTTTACTACAAAACAATTTTAAAGTGATCTTTCCTTTTGATTAAAAGTTAAATTTACAGTCCATTTTTTTTTTATGACTCCTCAGTAATTGTCTACAATTTTTTGGCAATTAAATAAAATGCGTTTTAGTGGTCGGAGAAGTTTCTATTGGTTCCCCACTCGAATGCTTTTGTACGTTGTATGAAAAAGATAGCTTTATATGCCAGGACAACATTCTGAAATATAGCAAACCTGTTTTTAACGCCGTAAAAGCCGTAACATTCATAATTTTGTGCGTGACTTTAGTCGGTGATTTTTTGAATTTTGTTTTAAAGTATAATAGTGTCCAAAAACAAAAGATTAGAGCATCGACAACCAGGTTTGTGGCACCACTAACGCTAGTGAAACAAAAAAATACGAATTGTCTCCCTGGGTTAGGTCAGGTATGTGGGTTGGCGTGGAGTACTCCGTGTGATACTCAGGTCAACATTGGCCCATTGTGATGCTCATGGGGAAAAGGTTGTCCCTTATCCACAATAACCCTGTCTTTATCCGACGGCCCGGGTAGCTAATATGAAAACCCCGTATAAATTCACTTTTTGCAATAAATTAGATTTTTGAAAATATCCAAAAGCTAGACTTTTAGTATGTTCCAAAGGAGCTTCTCAGGGGGTACGTATTTCAAATGCTTCTTAATCTGCTCATATGAGGCACTGGCGAGAAATACCCGTGCATGCAGGGCTGGCAGCTTGGCTCAAACGTATACCACACAAAATTCGCCGCCACCTGCTGATTGCGACCCTGACTGAGCTTCTGCTCCATAAAGTCCACCCTTATTTCTTACCAGTCATCGACTTTTTTCTGAAAAGTAAACCTACAAATGGATTAGGAATACATTTCCACTTAGTTTAATTGAATAAAATTGCGACTAAGCCGATTCTCGCACGAAGTCCTCCAATCAAGTTTTAATCAATGACAGTGACTATTTTCATCTAATCTGTCATTACGTCGCATATCATACCACAGGCAATACAATAAAAGAACGTCAAAAGTTAAACCTCACAAAGGCAACTTTGAAGTAGTTGATTCAAACTGCCTATTGCACACCTTAGAAACGTCACGATGACAAGTTAAATGTCGACATGCTTAGTTGTCACAACCAATGGATGGCATGGCCACAATTATGTACAAAGCTAATCAACTTAATCTGCCTTCTTTTGTTTCCTCTTCCTTAGTTCTTCTTATATTGAGCTGAAAAGGCCTATATAAAGGGTAGGTAGGTATACCTAGGTAATTTTTCCAATTTCCAATTTCCTCACCTTAATGTATCACCTTGATGATGATGGAGTTTCAACATTTATCTCAATCACAACGAATAATATATATACACAGACACACGCCCAAGCACATGCCATTCGTGTCGAATTGCGATGGACCTTCATCGATTTCTTATCATAAAAAAAAAGGTATCTTTCACCAAACGCACACACACAAATCAAACACATAATGCGAAAAGTGATTTGATATTTTAAAAATTAAATCCTCATGATTAAAAGGGACCCAAGGGACACCATTCTATGTACATTGTTCACATTTGTCCTTACCGAGAGGAAGATGCGCAGTTCATTTTGAGTTTCTTTGACACGAATATCAACATTTTTCTATTCTTCATCAATCAATTAGAAGCCAACCGACTGAATGGCCATGGGAAGACGAATTTAAAGTATTTTTTACCATGTTTCCCTTTCAGTATTGTATGGTTTCTTTTTTACCGCAAAGAAAATCCTTTTCATTACACATAGCTTCCGTCTTGAGAAAAGAAGTCAGCCAAAGGCTTTATGTGGATGGGTGTGTATATTGAATTGCTTCTTTTTTTTTTGTGCTGTATTTTTAAAGCCATTTCCCTGGGGTTAATCAATAAACCGCTTAAGATAGATAGGCCCTTTCAAATGATGTGGTGCCGTCTTCGCCGGAGCATTGTATGGTTTCTTAAAAGGCATTCGATTGGATATTTTATCCGCGCGAAAAGACTTTATGTGCGGATTAATGATGAATAGGGTATTGCGAGGAAATCCACGAGTCAGTGGCAATAGTTTTCAGTAGACAGTGGGTACCTACCTTGCTTTGATCATTCGAACAAAGACGTCGTAGAAACATGTTTCGAACCCATATAAATATAATCATTATATCCTGCCTTAAAGAGCTTATCTAAAACTTAATGGAGTCTTCCATAAAATGACTGACTTGTTAACTCTTGACTTCGACTGCTTAAGACAAAAGTTTCGCATCGGAAAAAGTGTTATCCCTAAAATCAACATGGCATGATGTGTATACCAAAGCATTTACCATTTTACGCCAACCTGCGATGCTATGCTGATATCCGATGAGCTCCATCACTTGCCTTATAGCGTAGGAGAAAGTTTAAATTGACAAGGCTGATAATAAAAGTTTTCTAAAATGATTTACATTCCATCCTCAGGCTTAAAAGACGCCTTTGCCGACACCAATCCCACGACGAACAAAGAGTTAAATTTAAGTAGATACGAGATTTAAGTAGGCACTCGTATATACAAACAACATACAACCGAGGTGTCCCTTTTTTTGTGTGATTGTAAAAGTGAAAACTTCTTTCATAGAGTTAGGTGTATATCGTCCTCATTTTATTGATAGGCTATAGAGGTTTATTTGACGTACCGAAATATGGACCAAATGGAAGGTGGATTGCCGTAGGTGAATTCATCAAATTTTTACCACTTGGCTTTGGTGGTATTTTTAAAGCTACTGCCTTTTATATAAGAGTTTTGTGTACTCGTACCCATATAAAAATTGCTAGCAAAGTTAGCTAAATGTAACTTAATTCTAACGTATAGTAGAACTAAGTGCCCACTAAATGTGCAACCAAAAGAGAAGGTTACCGCGTCTATCACAGAATCCGTCGTGTTCGGAATTTTGCTACGACAAACACAACTTGAGATTTCTAGGGACTAACCGAAGGCTGGTTAGAACGATATGTTGGAAAAAAAATCGTTTATCAATCAAGTCGGAGTATCCCGCATGCTTCGAGTTAAATAGTTGGCGGAACAAGTTTGTGTGCCCTAGGCCTAGGTTCTCACAACCATTCCTTTCTGTGAGTTTTTATTTTTGGGACGAATTTGGGACATTCTTATGCTGAATCCGAATGGATAATTGAGAAGCTCTTTTATGACAGGTATACTCTTGTTGGTCGTTCAAAGATGCAATTTGTATTTACCGGAGATCTCACTTTTGACCCCTTGGCCCTTGCTCAGAGGTCCAGAATACCTACTTATCATTGAGCCACCGGGCCTCTTCTGTGGTGTTTTATATTTCTTCGTGAAAGCAAAGGCTATGTTTTATTATATTGGTGATAGCGGTCGGATGCCGCGTAGTGAGATTTAAGACGTGATTGGAGCCACAACACTGCATCGGCTGCCAGCATCACCGGGGTAGGTCCAAAGGAAAAACTATTTCATGGCAGAGGCTATACAAGCAGCTTCAAGAAAAGAAAATTTACTCAAAATTCAAATAAACTTGAAATGGAAAGTACCTTACGCTACACGTAAGATGCTATCTTAAAAATGAGCCTATGCTTAAAGACTCTAGACATGGAAATAACTCCCATTATACTATTTCTCGCGTTTAAGAACCACTTGTTCAGAACGATTTGCTGTTCGTATTCAGGCGTCTTCAATTTCCCGTACGTCTCGCTTTTGCTATGACAATTAATGAGTCGCAAGGACAATCGCTGTATGTGTGTGGCATAAATCTTGAATTTCACGTGTCGGCAAAGCTCTCGCTTTGTACGTGCACGAATTCGTGTTCATAGTTTTCGTTATTTTTTTGGGAGTTTTGCTGTTTTACTACGAGGTCTAAGTGCTGGTCCCTCTTATCATTCGCTACAGATATTTGCAAACAACAAAAAATTATCTAGTGCTCGCCTCTCTTGTGGCTTCAATTTGGAATACATAGACCAAGCAGCTTGTTCTAAAACGGCTTTTGGGCCCTTGATGCTAAAGCGATGGATAAATTCGATAAACATGTAAAACCATTCAGTAGCCTCCTTTTTTTCAATATGAAACCACAAACATTCCAGTTATCTACCAGCAATTCCTACAAATATCAATGTCGCCTACTTTCTCCGTTAACTTCCGTCAAACCAAACCTTTCAGCGAACCATAACCACATATGAAATAGGGCGCTCTGCAACCAACCAGAGCTACTAATCATACCTACCTGAGATTAACCCATTTCCATATGCACAGTTTTGACCACAAAAAAGCTGTCACCATCACTAGGTAGGTAGGTATATCTTCTGAATAAAACTACCCCGCACTTACAAATGGCGGTGGGGATGAAATTTGTTTGCACAAAATCTAGGCACTGGCCCAGTTATATTATGAAAGACACACTACATCTCAATATAATCCGCATATCATGGAGCAGAACTACCCTCGGCTGTCAAATAAGCAAACAAACTCCTCTGGACGCACAAACAATTTTTTTTTACCACAGCAAAGGGGTTAATGTTCACTTTATGACATCCACCTTCCTAAAAGTAAAAAAAAAATAAAATAAAAAAAAAACGTACCCACTGCACTGCCATTGCCCATAAAACTCATGCAGTCAACTCTGCAATAAATTGACTCCAGCCAGAGCTAACTACCTAAACACATCCTCCCACCCACCATCAGCAGCACTCACCATATACAAAGGACATTCATTGCAGTATGCAAGAACAATAAACGACCCCCATACACAGATACACTCTGTGTGTGGCGGGCGCGACGATGTTCAGCGTTGTTTGTCACAGCCAAGTGTGTGTATGGTACGATTTTTGAAATGGTTTAACATTAAACTGAAATTACGACTTTACACCGAAACTCTCATTGAGTATCAAAAAATAGTGGCAACCATCACTGGGAAGGGGTAGATGCCGGGACCACGTTGGGGTGACACTCCATGGGTGACTTTATTTGTATGTACAATTATTTTCCAATTTTCCACCTGAGAACAGCACCAAAAGACAGTAAAAAAAAAAACACCAAGCTTCAACTCTATATGAAAAGAGATCTGGAATTCCAAATTGATTTTTAAGGGACTCTTGGAAGCCTCCGAAAGGGGAAGCCCCAACCAAGGATACTCAACGAAAGAGCGCAAAGTGTGCTACTCTCTGTGGAATGAAATCTGGATTCAGGACATCACTGTGAATTGTGAAATTGCAATTGAAATTTCCCGCACTAGACAAATAAACACCGAAGCAACACGTGCAACATTCACTGTGTGACAGGATGTCACAGCTCACAGCACACATACCCCCCACAAAATGGAGTCACAAAATAAAACAAACACACAAACTTCTGGAATTCCTCATTTCCAGCACCTGCGTGGTACGATGCACAACTTTTCACTGTTCCACGGAAAAGTCGAAAGGGAGCTTTTTTCCTCTTGGAATTGAGGCTTCGCCATCGCCAAAAGGTGAATGGAATTGTGCCGCTATCCGGGCTACAGCAGTCGTCGTGATACTTTTGCCGTGTAACAAGTCAGCCACGGATTGTCGTGTACTTCTCAAACAATTCTTTGTGTAAAAAAAAAAGAAAACAACGCAACACACACAAAATAAATAAAAGGCCAATTACCCGTTTTACTACGAGTTCTGCCATCTCACTCTCTGTGTGGTCCGCGCCACAAAAACCGCGTCTCAGTAGTGTGTCGTGCGCCAGTTTATCGTGTGTATGTGGTCCTTAATTAAACAATATAATATATACGAAGGAAAAAAATGTTCTTTGTGATTACACAAGAATCCTAGATCCTAGCGTAGTAAGAAATTCTTGTTTAGGGATCTCTCCGAGTTATGGAAAAGCTCTGAATACGGTGAAAATATTTTTCTTGTTTTTTTCTTTTGCTTTTCGTTTTTATTATTAGCAAAAACCAAGTGCTTGTCCCTTGCGAATTTGTGGTTAGATATATACATGTGTCCGCAGAGTGATATGTCATTCAGACGGAAATTGTACAGAGTATAGAAAAAGAAAAGAAAAGGATTTTCTGTTTTGTCAACGTCATCGCAGCAATAAGGATAATACCGATCAAGAGAATCATCCAGTGATTTTGTCACGTTTTAACA
Source organism: Cheilosia urbana (assembly GCA_946477585.1). NCBI lineage: Eukaryota > Metazoa > Arthropoda > Insecta > Diptera > Syrphidae > Cheilosia > Cheilosia urbana. Next base: position 76,817,535 of record OX297855.1, read on the forward strand.
AGGTAATGTATTATACAGAACGAGTGAATCTGTGTCTGTGTGTGTGTGCGCCAAGTGTTTTTGTTGGACAAAAAAGCAGCGGCTTTCTCTAATAGTAGATTATGCCTGTCGCCTATGCCACTTGGGTGGGATACAGGATACCCGTACATTCACGTACGTTTCCTCTTAGTCATGGAGAAGGGTACGTTGGTGGATTTCCTCATCCCATTTATAACGAATTGTCACCTGGGAAATAAAATCCAATTAGAGTTGAAGAGTTCCTTTCAAGTCCTTTCTGTCTGTCGGGCTGTTACTTGTTACTTGTTATTTGGAGATCCATTCTTAAACGAGATGGAGAACAATTCATTCGTGTGGAGAGGTTTGTGCTTTTATGGTCGGCGGAATTGATTTGTGTATAAGCCCTCAACAAGGACACCTTGAATGGGGGGGTAACTTAATGGGTATAGAGGTAGGTAGTTGATTTTTGGGGTTTCCAATGAAAATAATCGCATCAGATTCCAAAGTATACAAATAGCGATTGCTGGTTGTAATTATTTGAATAGCCGCAAATTTTTCTTACAGGTGAACCAACGTGTCTTACCTATTTCTTATAACATTTGATTAGCCTGCCACTTCAGCTCATCCATAAAAACTGCGGAGAACCTTTTACCCCATTTTCTATCGGCACTAAATCATAATGTACAGTCTATGACCCATCAGATTTATATTTCCTGCTCTTTTATTTGTTTTGCTTGTTTGTCTTTACCGCCCATCCCAAAGACATCCTGCTGAACCGTTAAAGGAGTAGGTAGGTATTTTGGTGAACCCCACCGATTACGTGTACATCGAACCATGAAATATTACTCGCAGATATTACCGAAGGAACCTACTTGTGTAAAGGGATGCTCCTCATCACTTGTACACTTGGTTTGGTTCTGCTGAAACATGGCAGACTGGGGTTTTATTTTTGAAAATAAATATAGAAAATGAAAGCAAAACCAACGGAAGTCTCACAATGAGTGAGGTGTCTCTAATATAGGCATTTTATATTATATGGAGAACTTGGATTTGTTTTGCTTACGAGTTGTATATTTATTTTATGCCTAAGTGCGTATAAATGGATTTTATTTTTTTATAGCCCGTATATAAAGGAAAGGGGTGAATTATTATTCCAAGGTAGAGACAGGTTTAGCTGGATTTTTGGATTTTTTTATTGGTTTGCCAGGAAGAGTTCGTAACCGATGGCTGTGCAAGGGAATGGAGATGTTACGGTGTTTCGGATTTTACGCGACATTACATAATATTTAATTTTATGGGGTAAGTGTGCTATTACTTTGGGGATGCTGTAGTGCGGGAAACAAGAAATGTGTTCTCAAGTTGAACTCATTCTAATAATGGAAACGAAAATATTTGTGGTATATTTACATCACAGCAGTAGCAGGTGTAAAGGCGGTGACTTAAAAAAGACTTACAACTAGACGTGGGAAGGAGGTTGAGGCTGTTCACAATTTATTCACACAAGCATGTTTCAAAATTGGGGTAAAAACGTCAGAGCTTTTTTTAAATACGACGATGTGCACGGAATAAGAACTCATTAATCTACAGAAATAGGTACTTTCATTCATTTCAAAACCCTATTAGACTAAGACTTAGACTTAGATTTTTGATATAGGTATGATAGGTACAGTAGGTATTAGGTAATCCCCGGTAATAGCACATGCATAGGGGTATAGAATTATGGTGCTTATAGCCCGGTTTTCAATTAAATTCCTATTAAGCGGTGACCCTTGTAATACATAGGATGGCATTTGTGAATCCCAACACTAAATAAGTTTTTGCTGTTAAAATGGGTTTGCTATTAAGGGGGTTGCTTTTATCCGGGGAGTATACTGTTCCTATACATTTATAATTGTTTTTACACTAAAATTATTGTAAGCATGGCTTTGCCATTAGCCCAAATCAAATAAAAAATAAATATCACCAGGAGGTATTTTAAAAGGCTAGGCGAAGTTGCTTTGTACCGATTAGGGAGGTTTTTCAAGGTCAAATAAAATGTGAAGTTTCGTAAGGCGTTAAAAGTTTTCAGGTTAAGCCTGCTGTATATGTCGTCTTTCAAGTGGAAACATATTTCTAGGCCCCTCATCCACCTTGGTCAGCAGCTCATAGAGTGAAGCTATGTTCAGACGATTGCCGGATCTGACTCTGACTCTGAGTCTACCAATCATCTGACAATGAGTCGCAAAAATGATCTGATTATAGCAAACTACCTTACAATACCAAATTAAAAGTTCACACGGGAGTTAAATGAAAAGCCAAGTGATCTGCTTAAGTGTCTATCGCTGACTGCTCTTTATTATCTTCTCTCGATTTTTCGATACAATAAATATATTTGCTGATTAATTAAAAGATACAATGAGTTTATTTGCTGATTAATTAAAAGATACAATGAGTTTATTTGCTGATTAATTAAAGTAATAGAAGTGCATTTCCTGCAAGTGGAAATGCTGATATTGCAAACGGAAATATGAATGGGGCAACGACTTAAGGTCATTGCTTTCCATGTATAAATAATCTATGTATGCTTACTGATGGAGGTCACCATACAAATATGTAACTTCTCCCTCCTTAGATTTAAGATTCTCCTGAATCGTTGGAATCTTAATTTTGTGAATATTCGGTTCTGGCTTAGTAACATTATTAATTTTTATTTTTAATTCACGATTAGTTTTAGCTATGCAACCAATTACAATTATTACTACTATGAGTATTACAAACATTGTTATGTTACTAGCATAATTAATTGTTCTATGGTATTTCAATTCTTCAATATGTTTTAGATTTTCAATTTGCTGTATTGCTTCAATTTCTTTGAAGTCTAATTTTTCCGTTATGTTTATTTTTTCATCATCTTCATAATGAAATTTTTGAATAAATTCTAATTGGTAGTTCATAATAGTTACATTTAATATATTAATAGAATAATTGTTGATATTTATTATAAATTTTCCAGTAAGGTTTAATTGTCTATCATCGCATTGATTAATTACAGATTCTTTTTGTAAGTTCGTACATATAATAGTGTTATCATCAATCTTAATTATTTTTTTAACTGCATTATAGCGGTAAGTACATGAATTTTGTGTAATACATGAACGGCTTAAATTTAGTTCTTTTAAATAGATGTTATTAATATTGTATTCATATTGTAAGTTATTTATTTCTATAAGTTGTAAAGTTTCAATGTCTATTTCGTTTTTCTTTTCATTTGGAATGGGTATAATCATTTTAAGTTGGGTCGTAATGTAGTCTTTCGGTAGTTTAACAGCTATTATTAGCCTATCCTGGTCAAATTTCAAAAGTCCTATTCTAGCATATTCAAGTTTATAAAAATCTATATGTGACATTTTTATTTCCATACCCGTCAATCGCCAGTTAAATGAAAAGCCAAGTGATCTGCTTAAGTGTCTATCGCTGACTGCTCTTTATTATCTTCTTTCGATTTTTCGATACAATAAATATATTTGCTGATTAATTAAAAGATACAATGAGTTTATTTGCTGATTAATTAAAAGATACAATGAGTTTATTTGCTGATTAATTAAAGTAATAGAAGTGCATTTCCTGCAAGTCGAAATGCTGATATTGCAAACGGAAATATGAATGGGGCAACGACTTAAGGTCATTGCTTTCCATGTATAAATAATCTATGTATGCTTACTGATGGAGGTCACCATACAAATATGTAACTCGGGTGCCAAGTTCTTTAAGCAAACTCTAACAATTTCATTGTCAGATGGTTTGTTGTTTTCATGACAATTAGTTGTCTGACAACGTTGCCAGGTATCAAACTGACGATTTACACGGCGGGCATTGTCATACGAATGAAAAGTCTTTTTTTTTTTTTTCATTCAATGGTGGTTTTTATCGAGAAAAGCGAAATAAAAAGGTTAAATGCACGACTGGGTCGCACGAAACTTTCTCGTCATCAAAAGTCTGGTAGAGTCCATTAGTAGGTAGGTAAAAGGTTCAGAACCGTACATAAAATGTAAGAATAGGTACATAGTGTTAAATAAAATTCACAGATTATTCATTTGATATGGCTGTACCAACTTATCGAAAAACAATGTAAGTTTTTATAAGTTTTAGCTCTCAGTATAACAGGAAATTTAGTTCTGGTTAAAAATCTATATTATATAGAACAAGATATATAAAAATATATATAAAAAACTATTATCATATAATATCGGCGAGAGGTCCCCGGTTCGAACCCGGCAGAAACCCAAATTCCAACTAATAGGGTTTTTTTTCACTGTGACACCTCTCGCGAACGTCTGACAAACATCTGAGAGTATAACTGTCTAGAAAGAGCTTCTCAATTAGCCGTTTGGAATCGGCATTAAATTGAAGATCCCTTCCATTCTTTTTAAAAATGGAAAAAAAAAAAAATACAAAACGAATGGTTGTGAGAAGCTAGGCCTAGGGTCCCTCCGACCTGTTGCGCCAACTACTTATTTATTTTATTATATCTCGAAAATCCCAATTTTAAATTCGATAAAACTGAAAAAACCAATGCTTACATCCCGAACAATAACTTATAAGTAGTCAGTTTTCAGCTAAATAGTTAGGCAATAGTATTATTCAAACAACATTGCAAAATTTGGTACGGTTTTTTCTGCGTAATTTTATAAAAACCGATCTAACGATTTTGATCAAAATACCAAAATACATAATTATTAAAGATAATATAGGATAAATAAGATTCCCTACTTAGTTTTCGACTTAATCAATTTTTGTAATTATTTCTGAAAAATTACTACCGCAAAGCCGATCTGTGTTCATATATTTTTTTAAAACTCCGCACTTCCATTAAAAATGGGTCCCTACCAGTGTTGTTAGCACTCTCTCTTCATTTATCCCACGAAGCGTGGTAATTTTTCCCTTTTTTCCCTTTTCACTGTACTCAAAATCCCTTTTAAATCCCACGGCAATTTTTCGCCTCAAAATCCAGTTTTTAGAATTAAAATTTGATATACAAGGAAAGAAAATCACAGTTAATTAACTTTTAGTATAATAATCACAGTTTGTAACATTATTACGATTATTTTTTGGTACTAGAAAATTTTGATAAGAGACAATATTTATATAAGCAGTTTTTTATGCACATTCAGTTTGTTAATAATCATCGTGAAATGTAGGAGTTTCCATGAAATTTCAGCAAAAATTTAGTTTTAATGTTTTTTTTAGATTCCTCACGATTTGGTTCTTTTTCCCTTCATCCCACGAAAGGCTTTTCGAACATCAAAATTCCCACGAAAAGGGATAAATCCCACGATATAACAACATTGGTCCCTACGGACCTGTTGCGCCAACTATTTATTTATTTATTTCATCATAAATAATAGACATACTATTTCTAAGATCTTATCTTGGTCTATACATGAATTTTGAGTACAAGGACCCACGCAGCAGGAGTTGCTGTTTTCTGATCTGCTGGTTTAAGGTGTCTATGGTAGGAATTGGAAGTAGGGTTCGCGATAGACTGATATCTTTACATAGATATATTATGTAAGAATTCTGGGAGTAATTTTTGAATTAGCATTAGCATTTATAAACTGAATATGCCGATGGACGTGGGGTGCAAATGAAGTGGAAATATCTGATTGAGTAAGCTCCACTTTCAGGTAGTGGGAAATATTTTCTAAAAAAAGGTTTTTCATGGTTGTATTGCATTTTTATTGACAGAACGGTATTGTGTTTTATAAACATATAGGTACAAAGACAGATCCGGATTTGGGTAGTCATTTTTGAGAAATAATTAAAAAACGGATTTATTTAAAATGTTTGGTATAAATATGTACTAAGTATTGGATTTTAATTATTATATAAAAATACGTAGGTATTTTAACAAAACCCTTTTGAGTGTTTTTTTTTTTAACAGTAAACAATTTTGCAATATTTAGTTTGAGAAATACTCTTGCTTAACTATTTAGTTGAAAAGATAAGATATTGTTCGGGATATAGGTAAGCATTACTTGGTTTTTAAATTTTTGTCGGGTTAATTAAATTAAATTTAAAAATGGGATTTTTGAGGTATGAGTTTCTAAAATTACCGTTTTCAGTGATTCGAGTTGAAAATTAATCATGTAATAATTTTGAAAACATAAATTTTACTCTATATTTATGAATTTTGGTCAAAATCGTTTGTGCCGTTTTCAGGTATGTAAATTGTAAACTAAGAATCGTTATTTTTTTCAAAAATCCATTAGGTTTACGATAATAAAGAGAAAAACGGAGTTATAGCTTTTGAGTTAGAAATAACCATATTACCTGTTTTCGAGATATGTCCAAATTTCAAAACTAACTACCTGCCTAAAGTTATTCGATCTTTTTTATCGAAAAACTTAATATGCAGTCATGTTAACCTCACCTACTTTAGCTCAAATATAAATTTTGGTTGCAATCATTAGAGCTGTTTTTGACAAATCAAAGTGGCACGAAAATGTTACATCGAGGCTACCGCGCACAAAAAAAAAAAAAAAAAAACCACCCGAACTCCAAGTCCGAATTTTAAACCAAACCTGGACAATAATAAAAAGCTGACAATAATGAAAAAGCCTGCCAAAGCGTGAGGCCTGCCCTAAGCCTGACCGAGACCTTAAAAATCTGACGCTTCCGGCCAAATCCTTTTGTAACACTTCTCAGGATCAGACAGATAGACAGACAGACGAACAGAAGTACAAAATTTTGCGACCCACTTCTTTTAGTTCCTCTATCAGAATTGATTAAAATCTCGAGTTCGAAATTTTGTACGAATATAATGATTTTCTCTTACTACGTATTATAGAGTGTTAAAAATAATCGAAAAGGAGCAAAAAGATGAACTCTCGAAAGCAACGAGGAGGAATAGCCACACAAATGTGTTTGGACGAAGGATTGGGTGGTCCGCAGACAGCCAGAGCGACTTAACGCAAAATGATTGCTGGTGGAATTGAGAGCTGAGGAGCCAGAATTGTATTGCAATTGTTTGTGTATGAATTCCAAACAATTCGATAATCTTATAGATAAAAAGCTTCACAAAACGGGAAACATACAAAAGATACGACAAAAAAAGTGATTTAAAAGGATCATTAATATTTCTAGATGCTTTTGCAAGTACCTATCATTAAACTTGGAAAGGGTGATCAACTTTCCTATATCCTTTTGGTTGTTTAATCGTCTTCTTCGTCCACGTATGAGAAATTATTTTTAAATTCACTCATTTTCAATCTACAGAAAAATGCATAGAAAATAGCACCGAAACTTCGGTTTGTTTACGGAAAATGGAAAAATTATCAGATTTCAAAAGCACAGCACATCTTACAATAGCAAATGAGTCTGCAAATGTCCTAAACCTCTGGCAATTGTCTGACAATGATATAATTGTATCTTAAGATGATTGCCAGATACCTGACGATTTCTTTGTCAAATGCCGGTCTGTTCGTACGCAATCACTTTGCCAATCGCCAAGTGTTTTGCTGCATTCCCATCAGACCCTTTTAGCACGAGAGAGCCATTAACCTTCAAATTAACATAGGGTCTTGAACATTTCTGGCAGGATTTCATCGACTCCATTGATGGCAAAAGTGACTTCTTCCATCGTTCCCCCTGATTAAAGCGATATTACTTGACATTCTTGGGATTTGACTTCTTCAAGTTCTTCAGGTTTCGAGAAGCCCGTAGTTCCCCAAATGATTGCACACCATAAAATTGTTTTTTCTCTTCTATCTGGTGGTTTTTTGGTCTTTAAGTTGGTTACTATTTAAGAACAGAACCTGTAAGAAATATTGCAATTAAAACAACAGCAATATTCCTTGCAAGCAAACACTTTGATTGGAACAGTAGCTATCTCCAAAAGTACCTCAATTTTATAGTGAGTTCCAGATCCCCTAAAGCCTAAGAAGATCGCTTTGGTGTTTGAACCTAAGCAGGTATTTTTCATTAATTCCTTCATTACAAGATTCAGGATTGTGGGATGCTCAATTGGTTCCAACATGACTCCAGGTGGGCCACCATCAACGCTCTACATCATCAATTGGAGCAGGGCAGGATTTAGGGGAGGCCTCCCGGGGCCTCCACAAAAGAGGGGCCCCTACAATCTTTCAATTTCCAATGAGTAAACGCTAGTTAACAACTTTCCCTTTGATATTAACTCCCTGAACTTGATTTCAAGGATCATCAACAATTTTTTATCTAAAAAAAGTTGAGAAGGTTCGCATATTTCTTGTTTTACTTGCTTCACAATAAACTATTTATTGAAACACTTGACAGAAGAAAAAAATTGCATTTTATTTGAAAAATCAGTAGGAACCAGGGTCTCCACTTCTTTGTTGCCTCCAGACCTCTAAATTCGGCCCTGAATTGGAGGTATTAGGTCCTACCGAGATATTAGTCGGAGCGGAAAATTCTCCGATTTTATATACGATTCGAAAGATTTTTGCTGGTATCATTCGGAACAACTGTTCGAAGAATTTGAACTTTGAAGTAGGTACGATGAAGTGGATTTTTTTGTTAAATTTTTGACAGAGGTGCGAAATCGCAATTGTTTGTCTCTCTTCCGAAGTCGGACACCTCGAATGGAATTTGAGCCTCCGAAAGAGTATGCGTTGCGGAGAATTTTCCGTTCCGACGGATACCTCGCTAGGCCGATTATATTACTTAGCTGCAATATATGCGTGACCCTACACTCACATCGAATCTACAACCGTTGGTGCACAGAAGACAAGTCTCTGACCTATGCTTGTTCTATAGGTACTTCAATGGTAGATGTTCTGAGGAACTCAAAGACATTATCCCTCGAAATGCACTTTTGGGCGCCCAACAAGACAGGCTGCTAATGCTCATGACCATACAGTACACTTGACAACCGCGAGGACATCAACTTTCCAAAACTCCTTCTGTTACAGGACAAGCAAACTTTGGAACTCGCTTCCTGGGGATATATTTCCAGAAGACTACAATTTGCAGCAATTTAAGTGCAGAGCAAACATACATCTGCAGGCATCTCGGGGCGCTGTTGAAGCGTTATAGGTTCGCCTTTCCCGGTAAAAGGTACACTACATACCTACATATTACTATAATAGTGCTAAGGAACCTTAGACTAGCCATAGAAGACATACACATATTTTTTCCAAAGCGTTTAGATTTATTTTGAAGGGGGTATTGATTCTTAAGATGTAATGGCTGCGGTAAGTAATCCATTCAGCGGTGTTTTGGCTAGCATAATGGGCTGCCTTTCTACTTCTTGTGATCCCATCAGCTTTGCTACTTCTTGTAGGTTCTGAACATACCTACATCCATAAGTTCATTGCTGTTAGCTATACCGGTATACCTAAAGTCAATTCAAGTGCAAACACAGCACATATAATTTCAAACAAACCTATAAAATATTTATACACCTGCCTACACATACACAGCGAAGAATGAATGAAGGAATAATTTTCTATAGATAAAAAAGAGAAAGCCTTCCTATCTGTTGATTGCTAGACACAGACAAATCACACGTCTGTCAGGCATTGAAATGCCTCCACGAACTGCTACACTAAACTTTAATAAACATGAACAATACAGACTGAAAGAAAAAAAAAATTAAACAGCTCACAAGTCCTTCTTGTGGCACGTACACCAGCTTGCAAACAAATAAGTTTCAACTCATGAATTGCATCTATTCACCTGTAAGACTTCACTTGCAACGATTACACGTGTACTTTTACTAATTGCTGCTGCACAACTGCAATAAACTCTTCAGTCCTCTAAGCAATATAAGCACTTCATCACAACTGTCATTATTTGTCGACGTAGTCGTCAACTTGATCATCATTATCCGCAATCGTCAAATGTGCTAAAAGTTGTTGAGCCTATATTCTGCCAACAGCCAACCACCACCCACCACCCACTAGCCATTCTGTATGTTGTGTACCTCCACTCCAGCACTTATGCCACTCTTATGACCCATAAGTCAACAACACAATTTCATCCCCCTTAAGCCGTCTTCATACAGAAGCAATAACAATAGCAGCAGCACAAGAATAGCTACCAGCAGCAGCAACAACGTTTTTTCTCTCTCTCTCTCATAGCAGCAACACACCATACTCCACCATCCTCCACCAACCACCACGCCACGGCAAGGATTAACAAACGCTCTCATGAAATTGTCGTGCATTTCGTTTGTATTCTTTTTTTTTCCTGCTATTTTTTGCGCCTTAGTTGTGCTACCCTCCGCGCCGTTAGTACGTTTACCTTTATGACAGATAATGGGTAATTAAGAGACACTGCTGGTAAAGTGTTGACACACACCCTTGTGTCGACTACGATGATGATGACGACGCCGACGACGAGGACAACAACAGCGTCGCACAATGATATGACGACGACGAGAGGCAGTGTTGAACGAGAGGACTATATCATTCCATTCGCCCATTTGCCGCCCACTCCTTCGTCGCCGGGATATATTTTATTTGATTTAATTTAAAGCGAATTTCGAGGTGTGTCTCCACTATCCGGAGGGGATGTTGATTCATATTTCTGCTATCCATTTAAGTACGCTTGAACGTAAACGAAATGAATGCTAACCCCCTCTCTGAATGTCAGTCAGGTATTCCCTAATGAATTTTAGTTAAAATTAATTTTTTAGCACAACAATTTTCATTAAGCGAGGTAAAATTAGGATAACAATTAGCGGAATAATAAACGTCTTTCTCGCGAAAGCTCTGAGTGGTTTAGTGTACTGGAATAATGAAATAAATTAGGGGTTGCAATTGCAGGATAGGTGTTTATAAAAAAAAAAATAAAGACTCATGTTCCTGAAGTCATCGCTTCACAGCGGACATTTGTGGATTTTAATAGTTTTAGCTTCAAGACTGTCTAAAGTGTATATAGAGGCTGAGGGGACTTGCAACTTTCTTGTTGGCCGCTGGTATTTTTATCCGCACACACTGAGGCGGATTGGGAATTTTCATATTACCTCTTATAAAGGGTCTTTCATTGAGGACTTGACAACTTCTTTTTTAAATAATATGCAAACTTCTCAAGTCAAAAAAAAAAAAAAATGATAGCTTGAATTACTATCAAAATATTTATGAATGGAATTTGACTTCGTTCATATATCCACCACGGGAATCGGGAACGTATGAAGCGGTCGATACGATGAACACACTTTCCGATGACTCGGTCGCACATTTTGAACGAAACGGCCGCCATTTCTCGTTCAATATTAGCTCTGAGATCCTCTAACGTCGCCGGATTATTGGCATAGACCAATGTTTGTAGCCCCATTAAAAAAAGTCTAATTTGGAACCACATAATTATCACTGATGCTCGATTCATGCAATTGCTCAATGAAATAACGTTCCAAAATGTCTCTGTAGCGAATACCACTTACGGTCCCGTGACGGTCATTTTCATCGAAGGAAAAAAAACGGCTCAATGACGCCACCGGTATGAAAACCGCAATAAACACTGACTTTTTGCGCATGAAGTGCTGTTTCATGAAGCTCATGTGGGTTCTCATTCTCACCTTTCCAGTAACCACATATTTTACTTATTGACGAAGCCGTTTAACCAAAAATGCGCTTCATCGCTGAAAATTGAAAATTAGCGTTAACGCTCTTAGAAATGCGACCACCGACTCGGAATTTCGGTACTGACTTTGAATTATTTGTAATTTGCAAACGTTTCTCCTTCGTGCTTCTTCACTATGATGAAAATGTTGATTTTACTGAATATTTTGACATTGACAGTTCGGTAATCGGCTTATGGGTCCGTTCAAACTGAAAGTTTGAAGTCGTCAAGTCGCCAAAGAAAAGGATGGTATACAAACAATTTTACCAAGTTCTATGCAACCCAGTATGCACATACTTATATCCCTTTTGTAACAGCTCAAAGCATCATGGAAAGATGTCCATAGTTAAATGTTCTCCACTTTCCAGCAGCAAAATATTTTAGCTATGAAATTTTGCATAATAAAACCATTAATTTGCCAAGATCACAAGCTATATTAATTTCTTCGACATGTTGATGTACGCATCCCTTGATGTTTACATCCCCCTAATGAACTCGATATCTACAATCCACACATCAGTAAACACAATTCGGTATACCTACCAATACTAATCTGTCCTTTTTGGCTTTCAATGCAATAGATATGCAAACATGTTACTCAAAATCGCATTCACCCAAGGACTTCCTTGTTGGTATGCATTATAGGATTCGTCTCTGTTTCCACAAGGTAAGCATCCATCGGAATTCCTTTCTCTCCATAAATAGAATATGTTCGTAAAAGTACACAATACAACTGCAATTTGATCAACAACTTCCATAGACTTTTCCGAACCAAGGTACGACTCTGCGGCTGATAAACAGAACACCAGGACACCCCCCGAAACACAAGAAAGTTGCCAGCAAGTAAGTGAATTGAGAGGCGTACCTAACACGACTTTTTGAATTGAACTCCGTTCCTGATATGCTCATCCGCTGGTGGTGCTTTATCGCTGGTAATGATAGAAACATTTTCGACATTTTTAATTAAACTTTTCGGAGTTCCAAAGCGGGAATGTAATTAATACCAACCAGGGATGTCGCAATTGTTTGACAGGTTCAATTCCGTTTGAAAAAAAAAAACCTTCATAAATTTGTTTTTTATTTAAAACAATAAAAAACATCCATACAGTTGTTCTTGTCAGATGAAAGCAGAAAAAAACATTTTCCTCCTCATACTTGACCAAAAGTATCTAGAACTAAAACCAAACAAGCATCAACGAGCTTTCATTCACAACAAGTGCCGCATAAAAATGCAATTTCTCTTGCAGACATTTCCAAAAGTTGTGTACCACTTTTCCCTTGTTCCACTTTAGGAACTATTTTTTTGTTCCAAACTTTACATTTGTTTTGAGTTTTGGGTATTTTTTGAATGAAAAACTGCTCTCTCTCTCTCTCTCTCTCTCCCCCCTTCTTCCTCACTGTGTTGTTAGTTTTGCCATATATTTTAGTGTTGAGATTCAATTATAAATATACATTAATTTTTAATACAAAGAAAAAAAAAATTAAATTCTTACTATACAGAAATTAAAATGTTCATTTCGACTAAAGTGCTCCGGAGATTTATTGATTAATAAAGTGTTCAACCGAAAAGACTGATGGATGACAGAAAACGAGCAGGAGAGTGGGTGTGTTTTCAGTTGATCCCTAAATTTGTGGAACAAGTTTATTCAATTAGTAAAAGGAACTCCATCCCAGTACAATGGAATGCCAAAGGGTTTTATATTTAATTTCAAAAGAAGAAATTGTTGAAATTGAAATTCCTATACTTCATAATCCATTGAGAATATAAAAATATATCTACTTCATTCTAAGGTATTTAAATTAGACTACTCCAAGTTCGAGCTAAAATATAATTGGCAAATGGAAACATAACATTTTGGATCTTATGAGACTTTGATTGGTTCAGGTGTCTAAAATTGTTTCCAGTGATTTCTTTTGTAGGATTAGTCGAATTTGTAGATTTGATTTTGAGAGTACATTTCGCTGAATAATTGCACCGAACAGGCTATAGGTCAACTAAGCCTACTTTGAGGATAGATAGACTTTTCTCAATTAAGGGCCCAATGTACACAATGTACTTTTAATCGCTTTAAAATATTTAACTTCCGATAGAGGTTTCATTTGTTTGATTCAACTAGTCGTTCAAAGTTTTTTTTTTTTTTTTAATAAAATAAATAAATAAAAAATAAAGTGCACGACTGGGTCGAACGAAACTTTTTCGTTCATCAAAAGTTTGGTTGGATGTTTTCTTAATTTGTTAGGTATGTAGGCAAAATCTGAGAATCAATTTTTTTTTTTTTTTTTTTTTTATTACCGAGGGTAGGTGAAAATCTTCCAAAGACACTATGAGAATAGCAAGCGCGTGCTCATAGTAGTGTCAGATTTTTACTGACTAAAAACACCACCCTTCGAAGAATTGTTAGATACTGCAACTAAGATATAACTTATCAAGCAATTTTTCTATAACGAAATAACAACTTTTGACAGGCTACTTTCCAATGAAAGATCCTGCATGTTCCGCAATTTAGACGCGGTTAATCCTATCTTGCCAAGTCGAACGGTTTCGTTCTTTGTAGTCGGCGCAATAAATTGTTCTCGTCCAGAATTTGTCGGACTGTATTGTTGACATGTCCGATTAGTCGGTTTCTATGCTTTCTCGCGAAGCTTCTAGTTTCAGCTTCAATTGTTGGAATTCCGAGATCCCTGTGGATATCGTCGTTTCTAGTATACCATGGTGCTTGTACAATTTCTCTAAGCACTTTATTTTGAAAAGTTTGTAGAATATTGACATTTGTTTTCTTGGTACAACCCCAAAGTTGTATACCGTAGGTCCACACCGGCTTTAGCACTTGCTTGTATAGAAGCAGTTTGTTTTCGGTACTGAGCTGGGAATATTTTCCGAGGAGCCAGTACATTTCTCTATATTTGATATCGAGTTCTTTACGTTTCATTTTCACGTGCGAATTCCATTTCAGCTTTGCGTCGAGTGTCATTCCCAGGTATTTGGCCTCGTTTGCAAAGGGTATTCGGGCCAAGTTTAGGAAAATTGGCAAGTCATTAGTTTTCTTATACGTGAAATTCACGTGAACAGATTTAGTTTCGTTGAGGGCGATTCGCCAGTCCCTCGTCCATTCATTTACCTTATTCAGTGCGATTTGAAGTTTTGCAGTCGTTTCTTCAATTGTATTACCTACTGCTAGTATAGCGGTGTCGTCGGCGAACGTAGCGAGAGTAGTGCCATCTTCTCTTGGTATATCGCGAGTATATAACAGATAGAGGAGGGGCCCAAGGACACTTCCTTGCGGCACGCCGGCCGAAATTTCCTTAAGCTCAGAGTATTCGTTTCCATGTCTTACACGGAAGAGTCTATTCCCGAGATATGATTCTAAAATATCATATAGGCGTACGGGAAGAACTTGTCGTAATTTAAATTTTAAGCCGTCATGCCACACCTTATCAAAGGCTTGTGAGACGTCAAGGAATACGCTTGAGCATATTTTTTTTCCTTCAAATGCTTTCTCAATTACGTCAGTAATTCTATGCACTTGGTCAATCGTGGAATGCTTGGTTCTGAACCCAAACTGGTGGTCAGGGATAAGATTATTATATTCTATAACCGGTTGTAGGCGCGTTAGTAAAATTCTCTCGAAAACTTTGGATATAACTGGAAGAAGGGAAATTGGTCTATACGACTTTACTTCATTTGGCGGTTTTCCTGGTTTTAAAACCATTATGACCTCCGCAACTTTCCATTGGCTCGGCACGTGTTTTAGTCTGAGCGCGGCATTTATAATATGAAGAAGCTTAATTAATGCTTTTCTTGGTAGGACTTTGAGAACTTCTCCCGTGATCAAATCATAACCAGGAGCTTTCCTAGGTTTTAGGGATTCAATTTCACGTTTTAGTTCCCTTAGCGTTGCACTTGTGAGTGTTAAATCGTCGGATAGTAATTCCGTCCCAATAACACTGTCGTCAACCGCCCGACCATTGTACGGTTTAAAGGTTTCTTCTAAATGGGCGGCAAAAACGTCCGCTTTTTCCTTATCTTCCCTTGCCCATTCATTTTGATTTATTTTAATTGGCGGCGCGGGGATTTTGGGCCTTCTGGCGCCCTTTACAGCTTTCCAAAGTGAATAGTTGGAATCTTTTTTCGCCGTTAAACTTTCAAAGTAAGAACCTATCGCACGATTTTTAAAGTCCTTAATAGCTGTCTTCAACAAATTGCACAAATAATTCAAATGTGTTTTATGTTGCGGGGCGCGACTCTGTTGCCATTTTTTACGCGCCTTCCTTTTTTCGTTGACCAATTCTTTTATTTCGGGAGGATATCGTAGACCGTATTTGGCCGGCGTTTTCCTTGGATTAGGCGTATTATTCCAGGAAGCGAGCTGTACGATCTCAACGAAGCGATCTACTTCAACCTCAAGTTCATAGGGTGTCGTAAGTGGAACGCTAAGTTCAACATTCTCTTCAATTTCGTTCCTAAAGCCTTCCCAGTTAGTTGTTCTACCAGTTAATCTAGCTGGCTCAAGGTTATTTACTAGTTTTACGCTCAATGTTAAAATAACCGGTGAATGATCAGATGACAGATCATAGCTCTCTTCAACTTTAATGTGGTTGGTAGATATTCCTTTTACGACGAAAAAATCGATCAGGTCAGGTATTTTTGAAGTATCAGTTGGCCAGTACGTCGGTTTGCCCGTCGAGTGGAAATCGCAACTGTACTCCATACCTGCCCCATAGAGCATTCTTCCTTTTCGCGAGATGTATCTAGAACCCCAGAACGTGTGTTTCGCATTAAAATCGCCGCCAATAATGAAGTTTGGTTTGAGCGATTTAAGCAAGTTAGTATAATCAGTTTTTACAAGCGCGGAACGCGGTGGACAGTAGATAGAGGAAATTCTAAGAGTACGCTGACTATTTTTTACTCGAATCGTGCACAGTTGCATAGTTTCAAGCTCTATCTTCAGGTCTTCGTATTGTTCAATGCAGTCTTTAATAAACAATGACGATCCACCTCTCGCGTTTCCCGAAGGGTGACAAGCGTGGAAGTCATTATAGCCTTTTATTTTTAAGCTCGATCCCCTTTTCACATGAGTTTCAGAAATCAAGCAAATGTCAAGATCTTTCTCGCGTATGAATATTTCCAATTCGTCGAGTTTTTGCAAAAGTCCGTTTGCATTCCAAGTGCATATTTTTAATATTGGTTTTTCATTCATATTTTATTTGATGTACGCGTTTTCCGTGAATTATTTTCGAGCTTAACCAAGCGATCGAGAATAATTTTATTTATTTTGCTTTGTTCTTCAAGTTTCTGGAGAATAACTGAGAAAACATGTGAAGCAGGGTCCGGCGTAGTTTCAACGTTTTTTGCTCCTTCGGATGCCGCGGCCTGAGCGTAGGTCTGCACTCTGGCTGTCCGAGGGCCACTATTCGATGGCTTTACTGATGGTAACTTTTCAGTAGCGTTTCTTTTGGCAACAGAGGTCGAGGTCTTTTCTGTTGTCTCTCTTTCTCTGACATTATTACGCTCTGGAACCGGAGGTTTTATGTTGCCTACTACATCCTGGGCGGTCTTACGCTTTGTATTCGTTGGCGGCTTTGTTTTTTTATGTTGAGGCTTAAGGAGCGCATCTCTCCGTTTTTGCAACTCCTTAGCTACTTCACAACCTCTATAATTTGCAGGGTGCTTTCCCTTACAGTTAGCACAAGTAGCGGAGGATTGTTTATTTGCTCCACAGTCTTGGGAGAAATGATTTCCGGCGCATTTCACACATCGCGGCTCTTTTTTGCAATACATTTGCGTGTGATTAAATTCCTGGCAACGTTTGCACTGTGGAATTATTTTCAAATTTCTGCGCATCGGCTCGATTTTAACCACGATATTTACTATGGTTTTAATTCGGTAGATATCTTCGATATTATCAGACCTATCGAAGGTAAGCATAAAGAGCGGTAGTCCACGCTTTATCATGACATCCTTATCTTCTTCCGATTTCTGTTTCTCCTTCTTGATGATATTAACGGCATCAAGAATTTTAAACCCTTTAGCTTGAAGGTCGTTTATAATCTCTTCTTTTTTGCATGAGGGGTGGAGTCCCCTTGCTACAACACGATGTGGCCTTTCTGACTTTACTTCGAAAGTATACCACTGGATCTTCTCAGTATTTAGCTTTTGGGACATTGCCCGGTAGTCTTCGTGGTTATCGACGTTTATTTTCCACGCATTATTCCTCAAAGATATAACTTTAAATTGCGATATTATCGTTCCTTTAAGGAGGCTGTGCAATTTATTATACTCCGTTACCCCAACGACGTTTATTGGAGGCGGTGCGCGAATATGCCCTCGGAGTTGTTTTTCTTGCGGTACTTTACGCGTTTGTTCTTTTAAGGGCTCGACTTCAGGCGAAGAACCGGCCCTCCTTTTCTTACTAGGTCTTTTTTTAGTGACCCAATTCGTTTCGCGCGCTAGCTCTTCTTCGTCGGTGTGGTATTCCCGGCTAGCCAAGCGTGGTGGAGTACATTCGCGTTCTTTCTGCAAATGGGTGTTCCTTAGGACCTTATTTTGTTCTTTTAGCAGTTCTATCTCTTTCTTAAGATCTTGATAGAGTAGATCCATTTCCTTAAGCTTGATTCGGAGTTCTTTATTTTCTTCCTCAAGACTGTTATCTTTCACTGAGTCCTGTTTTTCACGCGCTAGCGCTCCCGGCGGACTTCTTTTCCCGGCGTTATTCGATCTTGTTGGAGGAGATCGAGATACCCTTGAGCTTTTAATAAAAGGGTTAATAGATTGCAATAAGCGGCTCTCCCCAGAATCCGTAGAGCCGACCTCCGAAGAGGGTGGATTTTCCAGTAAAGCTGGACTGCCACCTGGGGTAGTTAATCTTTTCGTTTTGTTCATTGCATTTTTTGTATACACCATTTCGCTCGGTATACGGAGGTTGGATTTTAGTCGCCTTTTACGACAGGCATGCCTACCTCGGGTATATTCTAACCCCTACCCGAAGGGGGTCAATCAAGATAATGCAAGATAAAAGAAACGGTTCATGAAATTTAGAAAAAGGAATAGGTATAGTATTAAATAAAATTCACTTTTCGGTTATTTATCCGATATATGACATTATATGCCTAATTTAACACAGAATAAGTTATCACAGAATACTCCCAACAGATGTCAGCATTTTACACCGATTAGCAGATTACAACACGAGCAAAAAAACGACCAGGGCCCTATTTCACCAACCACTTTTCACTTTTCATTTTGCAATTTTGCAAAAAAAAATAATTCCTGCAAAGTAAAAGTGCGATGTGTTTCACCAAAAATGCAAAGTTCACGACTTTGCGTTTTTCATTTTTTCAGACTTTTTTGCAAAGTGAAAAGTATAAGTGTTTCACCAATTAGAAAGAGAACTTTGCATTTATAGTCGTGTTTTGCAAATTTGCAAAGTATATGGTATAAAAATAAATACTATGTATCTACATAATAACTTAAAACTTATTCATTTCTAACTATATAGCAGCAACGGTGGTGTCTGGAACAAGGGCTTTCCATTAATGTGGAGGAGTCAAACTTTAGTAAGTAACAAGAAAAATAGCAGTTTTGTTTTATGAAATAACTATATACAAAAACTGGAACTGGGGGTGGGAGGGCGGTTGTTCTTGATGTTGTCGACGAAATAATTTTAGACATAGTCGGGAATGATTCGCCTACCGTTGTAGGGCTGGATTTACTAGAGGCAGGTGGCGATGGCGTTGTCGTATTACCTTCAGAACCCAAATCCAAAGTAACGCAACTGAAGCATCCTTCCACAAGGAAAAGAAAATCGGAGTTAAAAACTTTAAGAAAGCAGCTGTTGAAGGTCGAAATATACAAAACCACATTGGAAGCACCCAAGCTGGAACGTGAACTAGAAGTTCCATTATCGGAATTCCCCAAAGCTTTGAATAACACCGTTGTCGGGATTCTTACTTAAGTGAAGAAAACTCTTTATTCGGAAAACAAAAAATCTTAAATTATTTAAAACTGCAAAAGCATTTTCATTTGGTGATTCACTCTATTCTATTCAGATCTCTTTCATGTTGTTTTCTTCATCATTGTTGTTATTGTTCTCCGACGTGGATTGTTTTCAGCAGGCTAAAACGATTTTACTTGCAGTGGGCTGTAGGCGGAGATAGTTTAAACATGGAAACTTTTCCTTCAATATTCTTAAAAAAATTAAATGTTTGAGAATGAAAGAAACTCGTACATTTCACATACCAAAACTATTTTCAATGATTCGCCTAGTCTTTTTATGAGCTCGGTTAAAGCGCTGTTACACTGGAATGTCCGGATCTGTCCTTAGTGGTGTTATTAGCCATTCACTTAAAGAATAAGCACTGTCCCCAAAAAGTACTGCATTTGGAAATGGCCGATATCCTGCATTGAAATTCGCAGCCAAACGGGAATTCATTAATACACTTGCTTCGTGCACACTAACTGGCCAGCTTATGTTAATCGCATAGAAAGATCGGTCCGGCCCATATACTATCATTGCATTCAATGCATGCTTCCCATGTCTATTAACAAACTGCTCTTCATTTTCCCTGGGTGCATCAATGTTGATCATCGTACCGTCATGACATCCAGCTACACAAGGGAATCCACCTTGAACAAAAAAATTGGCAGACTGTAGCTTTACTTATTGCGTGGATAGCAGCGACTCCATGATATTGCCCTCCATTTCCAATACAACGTAGTGTGTATAGAATCTGTAGCAAGGAACTTAAGCACTTATTTCGTTCGCTATCAAACTTTAGCCTACGTCCAATTGTTGACAAAACAAGTTCAATACTCGTTTTCGTTAAACGAAAGCCTTCCAGGGTTGAAAAATTATCTCAAATTTCAAAATTTGTCCTTAATTTTAATACCCTTTGTACATTATTTGTATCCTCTTCGTCTTTAAAGAGTGTTTCGAAACGGTTCATTGTATATTTTTTTAATTATATCACCAACTGTTCACAACAAAATCTCAACAGCAAAAGTTTTTTTTTTCTTTGCATATTATTGACAAAGTTTTCACGAAATCACAAATCTTATTTGTTTGGTGAAACGAAATGGACGATTTCTTTGCAAATTGACAAAACTTTTCAATTTGCAAAAACATGCTTTGCACTTTGAAAATTTGTGTTTGGTGAAACGAATTTTGCAAAGATAAAGTGAAAAATTGCAAAATGCAAAGGGAAAAGTGGTTGGTGAAATAGGGCCCAGAACGGGCTCCGCCGACATGTTGCTGACGAGTCGCCTTGAACCCATCCGACTCCACACCAATTCTACTAAACATCCGACACCGCACTCAAGTGTGGTAGATTATTTTAAACGAAGGCGATAAGTTCAGTAAAAATTCGATCTTAAAATAAATATATAAATAAGAAGTTTTCTTAGATAACAGAAAAAAAAATTTGTTTGATTAAAAAGCATTTTAAAATTAAGTACATTGTGAGTTTTTAAAATATAAATTTCTCAGTAGGTAGTTACTGTCCTATTTTATAGCTCTTATATACTTTAAAAGTTTTTGAGTACGAGGACAAGCGTATTAGGAGTTTCTGTTTTTTGATCTGTAAGGGCATTTTGAAAATTTTGTTAATTAAATTTGGTATTTATTACTCTGTCTTAGTTAAAAGTTAATTTCTCTTTTGTTAATAAAAATTTGCAAATTACCTATCCTTGACTCTTTATGATATCGGCCTTAACTGCTTACGTTGTTCTTAGTCGAGAGTTTTCTGAATTTATGTTCCACCTTACACGGGACCTAAGTTCACTTGACGAAAGCGGTTTTATTTCCCACTAGGTGGGTACTGACGGGCGCCACCTAACCTAAGGTGAGTTTTTCCTCTACTGCGTCATCTCCCCGTGTTTATAATCGAAGGGTCTTCGAGCCGGAGCGTTGGTGTCCATTCGCTCTACATGTCTCAGCCATCTTAAACAACGAGAGCGTACATCACTGTTTGGGCTACACAGCACTCACTTTGGAAAATAGTTTTCAATATTTCCCAAAGTTCCTCAAGCGTAAAGTGACTCCAAAAGGTATGTATGATACTGACTTTCTGTCAAGATATCGAGGGGGAAACAGCTGTCAGTGACAAAATAAGCTATCATTTATTAGAAACCACTAGAAAGCCCACCCTTTACAATTAAATATCTGTACAAAAGTGCGCCAGATGTGTTTCAAATAGGCCTTATACTGTCAGTACTACGGGATGGGAAATAGCCTGGATAGCACCTTACCAAATTCAAATTGTTACTTTGGTCAGATCATAACCCAAGTGGACCGAGACCCCTACTTCCCAATTCTCTTGCAGTACATTTTTGTCCAAAGCTGCGTTTTTGCTTTCGCTCTCAATATCCAGTAGGTGAAGGTACGATGGCGTCATCCATACTAATCTTACAAGTAATGGAAATTCGCAAATGTATTAAAAGGAGAGCATTGGGTCGAATTTCCGTGTTGCATCACTTGATAAAGGAGCCATCAAAATGTTGACAAAACAACACTTTACCTTGTAGCTAGAGCCATTGGACGCATAGACATAGACGTCACTTCAGCTAACCCAGAGGCACTTTCCTTGCATATGTTACGTCACAGCATTCTCCACTTCATCTCCATCCCAACTTTTGTGCCATCAATTTTACTGACACACTCACCACGTCTTCATCTATTTGTCAACATTTTGCATCCACTGCTTCGTTATGTCTGCCCCCTCAAAACAAAAACCAAATAAACGAAAAACATAAAATAAAAAATAGAAACTCCTTTCGCAACACAATGCAAAATCGCACTTCAAAATGTCACCCTCGCGCAGCAAATATGCATCATGTGTGCTGCTGGAGCTGGCTGTACAAATGGAGGCCACTTAAAACTTAAAGGACCTTTGTACAAGGATACTCGGTCTCTGTTTCTCTCTGTTCGAACGAAGCCATATACACTTGAGTTCCTGCTTGACGTTAACAAAAGTCGTTTAGCAGAACGGGACGCGAAGAGGCATCTATGCGAGTTTGAGTATGATGTATAGAGGTACACAAGTACACTGGTTATAGCCTTTATGTTTCTTTGTTCCGTTCTGTTGTTTTCTGTCTGAAAACATAAATTAAATTATTTGATTCTTAGACTCTGTGTGTGCATGCATCACAAACACACACATTAATATGACTCTAAGGGCACTTAATGATGATGAGGTCTATTGCCCTTGCCGTTCGGATAATTCCAGCTGGTTGTCGTCGTTTGTCGCGGTCGGTTTGAAAAGGGTTTCTGCATAAAGACTCAAGTGGCAACAAGGAAACAGAGTATACAACAAACGAACTTTGGTGAAATTAAATAGGAAAAGTTCTGCAGAATTTCACTCGAGGATGGAGAGGAATCGTTAAAGTTGCACTGTAACTTTCTTCCTACTAGAAGTTATCAACGACTCAAACCATCACCTATCTAAGTAAAGAGTTGTTTTCCCACTAGATATCGCTGCAACTTGTCGGGTTCGTAATTAGAAGACCGGCACTTTATTTCCATTCACTGGGTAGAAAAAGGAACTCAAATTTAACAGACTTAACGAATGAAAATATGTACGCTCCTTAAACATTGTCAAAGGGCAAAGTACCTACCCAAGATTCAGAGTCAGTTCGAGTCCATACAATAGCGGAAACTTATTGCCATGCCAACTTTAGAAAAAAGGACCCTGTTTGCCAATTTATTTATGTTAAAGAATAAATTTACAATAAGATTTCAGAATTAATATCAAAAACAATCACTGGTTTTCAACTTCAACCTCGTTCTCCAGTGTTTATCAATATATTTATTTTACCGAGTAAATTTACAATAAGATTTCAGAATTAATATCAAAAACAATCACTGGGTTTCAACTTCAACTTCGTTGTTCCGGTTCTGTCCAATGACTGACCGTCCTCCGATACACATTCTTTCACCGTTATGCCCAGTAGGGTTCTTATTTCAGAGCGTGAGAGAAGAATTGGAAATTCAACAAGGTCTCACGTTGATAATGTGCATTAAGCATAAAGGTAAAAAAATACGTATCGGATGGTTTCTTACATACTATATTAATACATTGTAAGTATACTGTGGGAAGATAGCACGCCATCAATTCCCAGCGCATCGGAAACGAAGAAAATGCAGGTCGTGCACATATCGTTCATACTTCGCTAGGTAATTTGAACATACTCCCCCCCTTTGAGGGCTTCAAGTCCTCTAAACCCTAAAAGTGTGTATCTACTTCGAAGCGAGGACGAACTCGTCGGGGAAGAGGAGTCGGACCCCTTTTCTTGTAGCAGTAGAATATGATGGACCCAATCACGATAACAAGTAATACATAGCTTATGACGTAGTGATGATAATCATGCATATTCACACTAGTTGTTGCTAAATCTTTATTTATGTCTTTGATTATTTCATTAACTCTGCTTTCTAAATCACTTATTTCATCATCCCTTATTTCATTGGTGGACGATATAATATTGGTCTCAGTTGTGATATGAGGCCTAAATGATCTGGGAATTTCTGCAGCAGGAACAAAGGAATTCCTTAGCGTGCTATTCTGCAAAACTCTACCATTTATTATAATGTTGGGAAGCTTTAAGGTACATGGTCTTAGAAATTCCATTATCCCACTGCCACTAATGGTTAAGCTTTTAGTATTTCCCTCGCATATAAGGAGACCAGTTATTGTGTCAGCTAGTGAAAATATCCAGCTGTTGGAACTCCTAAGGCCGATCCATTTATCGGAAATTAGGGATTTTCTTAAGGAGCAATTAATAAGGGCTCCCTTAACATGGTTTAAGAGCGATATTTCACAGCACTTAGAATTACCCTCATGAATTTTTGTTGGCAATAATTGGTTGCAAAGATAATTCCTAGTTGAAAAAGGCTTACATGCGAGCAATTCATTTTCGGCTAAAGAGAAATACCTGTCTCTGGTCAAAGTCACTGCTAAATATGGAAGTGATATCTCCACTTCGAGGCTTGAGTTATTTTGAAATATGGGAAACGGGATTAAATTAAATATTTGAAATTCTTGATTGTCAATCAGCGGAATCATCATCTCGAAAATTATAGAGTTGTTCAAACTCCGTCCCTTTACCGAAGCCACCTTGAACATATCTAACACGGATGCTTTTGGCAGATTTAGATGCAAGGGCAGATTGTTCCTTATAAGCTGGAGCTGATCAATTAACTGTGTTGGTGAAACAAAATGAGGGTTGATTTTTGCATTGTTAAGACTAAGAAGAACATCAAGCAAAATGTCCTGGACCCTTTCAAGATTAGTTATTGCTAGAATCAAATAAGACGTCAATGCAGAAAAGCTTTGTTTTTGATCAATGATCTCCTGATGCTTTGTCACGCTGTTCATAGTCCTTTCTAAAACGGTTCTTAAGTTTTCATATTGCTGGTTGAATTGCAGCTTATTTCTTTTAAGCAGATTTACGGTGGCATCTGAGATCGAACTTTGTCTTTTCAAGAGCTCGGTAAGGTGTTGTTCGTCTTGATGCACCATTGCAATTTTATGTTCGATATCCTTTGCATCATCTTGATCAAGAACGCCAAATAAACTATTTGCTACGTTCCCGACGAAATCGAAGGGAGATCTTTCTACTCTTATCCTTTTGCTATGCGATTCATGATAATTGTGGATGAGATTGTTATTTTGCTCGATTGCTGACATTCTATGTCGAAGTGTAAACACCGTGGGTGAACAATACAGATCATTTTGCAACTCAGTTGCACATTTTTCATCCATGCGCGCCAGATGAGATTTAACCTCTCCCAGTTCTAGCCAATATGCGGATAAATTATAGAAGACATAAATGCTCCAAAAGCTATTAATCGTGCTCACACTGCCCATGTCTTCAAAATATATACCCGCAGCATCATGGAAATTTGTTATAATAATGGGTTCACTACCTACAGCAGATGCGCAGGGTAATAGAAGCAAAATGGTAAGCAAGGTTGTTAATAAGGCCGGACGGACGGTTTTTCCGTTTCTTAACTTTAAAACTGAGTGTTCTTCAGGTTCCTCCTTGAATGAGTCTTTTACGGCATGTGAGTCGGGCCTAATTTGTTCTTCAATGGGTAAGGGACATAGGTTGTGAATTGCTCGCTGGTAAGTCCCTGTTTCTGTTTTTACGCTTGCCACTCGCACCAATCCATCAGCTCCCTTGACAACTTCGGTTACACGTCCAAGTCTCCATTTCATTGGAGGCAAGTTCGCGTCTTTCAATAACACCATCGTTCCCAATTTCAGATTCGTTGATTCAGACTTCCATTTCGATTTTTGTTGAAGAAGGTGGAGATATTCAGTTGACCATCTTTTCCAAAAATGCTGCTGAACATGCTGAATCTGACGAAATTTATCTAATCTGGAGAATTTCAAATAGCTAACGTCAGGTTCAGGAAGAGATGTTAGTGGAGCGCCTATAAGAAAATGACCTGGAGTTAATGTTTCCATATCGTTTGGGTCTGATGACATAGGAGTAAGCGGACGAGAGTTGAGAATGGACTCAATTTGGATGACGACTGTTGAAAGTTCCTCGTAAGTGAGAGAGGCTTCTCCTAAATATTTAACCAATAAAGTCTTTGCCGATTTTACCGCGGCCTCCCAAAGGCCGCCAAAATGAGGAGATCGAGGTGGTATGGGTTTCCACATGATGCCATCCTCAAGGCAAGCAGACTGAATTGTCGATTGTATTTTTTCTGAGTTAAATATTTTGCTGAATTCTGACAATTGGTTTCTTGCTCCAATAAAATTGGTAGCGTTGTCGCAAAATATTGTTTGACAAACGCCTCGTCTACCTATGAATCTCTTTAACGCATAAATAAAAGTTTCAGAGGACAAATCTCCTACCACCTCTATGTGTACGGCCTTCGTGGAAAAACAAACAAACACGGCCAGATATGATTTCGATGGAGTCTTTCCTCGAACCTTATAATGCGTCCGTATTGGTCCACAAAAATCTACACCGGAGCAGGAGAATGGCCGAGACGGCACAACCCGTTCCCTAGGTAGATCACCCATTAACTGATTAATGGACTTGGGCTTTGCACGAAGGCATTTAACACATCTTGAAAGAACCTTGCGAGTTTCATTTCCTACACTAAGAATCCAATATTGCTGTCTGGATATCGATATAAGTGCTTGGTGGGAAGCATGAAGATATTTTTGATGGATATGTGCTAAAAGTAATGTGGTTATTACATTATTTTTGGGGAGTAATATCTGATTTTTAGCTGTAGAGGGAATTGAAGCGTTTCGGAGCCTTCCACCCACGCGAATCAACATTGTCGTTTCATCAAAATATGGACTTAGCGATGCTATTTTCGAATTGTTGCTGATGGATTTTTCGCAACGTAGTGCCCAGTATTCGGTTGGGAATGAACTTATCTGCATAGATCTACAGATCCAGATTGTTCCTTTCTGAATCTCCTCAACGGTCAAAGAGCCTGTGGTTTGATGTTCTTGACGGTGAGCTTTAAAACTCATGAAGAATCGATAGGCGGTTGCAACTATTCTTTGCAGTTTGTGGAATGAATTTTGATGGTTAATTGTGGTAAATAGATCGCTTGATATTGACGTTGTCAAGACTGTTTTTATTTTTCGACGTCCAGGGACATCGTCAGAGTTTGTATATGTAGACTGAATTGATATTACGGTTTGTTTTAAGAACTCGGGACCATTGAACCAAATCTTTGATCTGACTAGATCAGGCATTCCCAATCCTCTTGATATAAGATCGGCAGGATTCAATTCTCCTTTTATATAGTGCCATTGATCTACCTTAGAAGCGGACTGAATTTTGCCTACACGATTTGCAATGTATGTCTCCCAGGTATAGGAGGGTGCCTTTATCCAAGCTAGAACTGTTGTTGAATCAGTATAGAATTGAATTTTATTAATTTTTCTAGGGAAGATTGGGCTTATCCTTTGTACCAAATCAATTAAGAGAACAGCTGCTTGCAATTCTAGTCTGGCAATGCTGGTTGCCTTTAGAGAAGCGACCCGAGATTTTGAGCACAATAGTTGTACAAAAATCTTGCCGCCTTTGTCAATAGACCTTAAATATATACATGCCCCAAAGGCATTCAAACTACTGTCCGAAAATGCATGCAACTCTAACTTCTCTGCGGAATCGACTAAAGCAAAGCGTGGTATATCTAAGTCCTTTAATGACGAGAATTGAGATAAATAGTTTAACCATCGTGCGGACTGCTCAGCTGGCAAGTTTTCATCCCAAGAAACTTTAGACTTCCATAATTCTTGCAGAAATATTTTACCGAGTAATATAGCTGGTCCAAGAAGCCCTAATGGATCAAAGCATTTGGCCAAATCGGAAAGAACGGTGCGTTTTGACACTTGTGTACTACTGCGTGTTTCGAAGTGGTGACAAAATTTGAATTGATCCAAAGTGGGTTCCCATATTAGACCAAGAGTTTTTATTACCTTTGATTGGTAGATGGTCAACAATTTTTCTCGGTTTTCCTCTGGGATATCATCAAGGATGCGTGGATCGTTTGCACAAAATTTCATGAGATCAAATCTTCCTTGCTTTAGTAATCCTACAGTTTCTTTGAGAAGGATCTTGGTTTCATTTATGGTAGCTGCCCCAGTAAGACAATCATCGACATAAACATTGTTAAAAATAGTTGATGCTGCCTTAGGATAGGCATTTTGAAAATCAGTTGCTAATTTCACCAAACATCTTGTTGCTAAATAAGGTGCGGATCCCATTCCATATGTAACAGTGTTCAGCTGATATGTTTGCAATGGAGTGTTACTATCAGGCCTCCATAATATAAGCTGATATGCCCTATCCTTTGGATTGATTAGTATTTGCCTATACATTTTGCTTATGTCACCAGTAAATACGTACCGGTGTAGTCTGAAATTGACAATAATCGAGAACAAATCTGATTGGACTGTCGGGCCAACCATTAGGGCATCATTCAGTGAATGACCTGACGTACTCTTAGCAGAAGCGTCAAAGACTACCCGGAGTTTTGTTGATGAGCTTTCGGGTTTCAGTACGCAATGATGTGGAAGAACAAAATTAGACCGTGGGATATTATCTTCCAATATTGGGCTCATATGACCTAAGCGTTCATATTCTGTCATGAAGCTACCATAAGATGCCTTTAGTTCCTTGTTGCGCTCTAGTTTCCTTTCTAGCGAATAAAAACGTTTCAGAGCCATTTCACGGGAGGTGCCGAGTAACTTACTCGGTTCGTGCTTAAATGGAAGTCTTACTACGAATTGACCATCGACTGTCGTTAAAACATGTTTTTTGAAATGTTCTTCACATCGAAACTCCTCTTCACTTAAAATTTTGGTCTCACCTTCCAGAGATTCACTTTCCCAAAATGACCTGACAAGCTTGTCTAAAGAGCTGAGGGTTGGTTTGGTGACTGGATGGCAATACGACTTTGAGGATGTTCCCATAGCACAACCAGCCACAAGCCAACCTAACTTAGTATTTCGCAACACCGGAAGATCGTCCGAAACCTTGAACTCTCCTGGTAGAAGAAGTTCGAAAAATAGTTCCGCTCCAATCAATAAGTCAATGTGGTGAGAACCAGTGCAGTTTGGATCGGCGAGAAGAATATGTGCTGGCAATTTCCAATCCTGAACATCTGTTTCAAGAGTTGCCTTATAATCGCTTATTATTGGCATTATGCTTGCCTCAATAGTTGACCTATATGATGATGTCCTCGATTCTATTGAAACATCGATAACAAAATAGGATTGCCCTTCCTTTCCCCCGATCCCACTTATTGGAACGTTCATCCTCCGCTTTTTGTACCCTAACTGATGAGCTAACGAAGAAGTAATGAAATGTAGTTGCGATCCTGAATCTAGCAGGGCCCGGCAAGGAATTCGACTTCCATTTGCTGATACCACATTCACTATTGCAGTGGCAAGATATACCTTACGGGTTTGAGTACAAACACCTAGCGAAGTATTAAGAAACGAGCCTGATGGCAACTCGTCCCCATGAACAACATGATTATCACACGACTTACCGGATGGTGATTGATTATGGGCCGCCAGGTGGAGCAAAGTATTGTGTTTTCCGCCACATGATCTGCAGCCTCGCATCCGACACGCCGAAAAAAGATGTCCCGCTTGCAGGCAATTGAAGCACAGTTGAAGTCTGAGAACTCCTTGGTGCCGGTCTTCCACTGAAAGATTCAAAAACTGTTTACAGTTAAAAATTCTATGATTTTGTGATTTACAATAGAAACAATTGATTACTCCCCTTGTACTCTCTGTCACGGCTACTGCTATTCTCTTTCTCTCATTCGGGTTCACTGCTTCTAGAGTCTGGAATCTTGACTCCACGAATTCCAGTAATTGAGTCAGCGTTGGACTGCTTTTCGGCGATGCAAGCGATTGCTCGAACATCATCCTTGTATCTTTATCCATTCGTCCAAGTAGTACGTGAACAATCACAGGATCCCATCCACTTGTATCGTAGCCGAGATTACTGACGGCTTGCATGACCTCCTTAGTTGTATCATGTAATCCCTTTAGACTCTTTGAGCTGTCCACGACGTTGGATTGCTGGAACAGCCTGTTTAGTTGTGCGGTTAACAATAATCTTTTATTGTCGAATCTTTCAACTAATGTGTTCCAGGCCAACTCGTAATTGCTGTCCGTGGCGTGAAAATGTTGAATTAGGCTGTAAGCATCGCCGGTGACATTGGTTCTTAAGAAGTATAATTTCTGTGCTGGGGCAATAGGCTGTTTATGTACCATTTGCGTGTAAAGATCGAAGAACTGAGGCCAGTTCAAATAACTTCCATCGAATTTGGGTATCTCAATTTTTGGGAGATTGATTGCTGCATTGAAGGTGGTCTGGGCTGAGTCACTTGTTTTCACATTTGTTTCTATCTCACTTGGTACACAAACAATCCTTGAATCCAATTGATCTTGGAGATCAAAATACAGCTCTATGTCGGATGCATCCGCATCGTCCCCAAGTTTCTTGTATGCTGTGGCTACTTCATTCCAAGTAAGTAGAAGTGTTTTTGTTTTTAATTTGAATTGGTGGGGTGAGGTGTAGCTTAACTCAACGGAACACTTTGTTAAAGCTGTTTGGAAAATTCTGGCGGTCAATCTGAATCTGTTTACTGAGGTTAGTCGACCGTCGTCATACGCTAACTTCACTTCAAGATTTGGGCGGAATGCTGGTGGCACTGCTGATGACGCTGCTGCTGTCGCTGCTTGTGGCACTCCTGTTGATGCTGCTGCTGGCGCTGCTGATGGCGCTGCTGATGACGCTGCTTGTGGCGTTGCTGATGGCACTGCTGTTGATGCTGTTGTTGTCGCTGCTTGTGGCACTGCTGTTGGTGCTGCTGATGACGTTACTGTTGATGGAGCTGCTCGTGGCTCTGTCTTTGGTGGCGCTGCTGTGGATAGCTGTGTTGCTGCTGGGGCTGCTGATGGCTCCTGTCGCTCGGCTATCTCAACATCGGCAAACCGATTGAAGATGTCGTTCTTTAGTGAGTCGTAAATCCTTTTGATCTCGTTATAGTAGTCCTTGGTGAAGTATTCGTGGTTCATTTCACTTGAGTAATTATCCCTAATCTCGCTATCTGTTTTGTCGAACTCGTCCCAAAGTTGGTCCAACCTGCTCCACCGCTGCTGCAAGTATTGCACGGTTTTTCTTTCAGGTCCATCTTTTTTGTAATTACGAGAAAGAACACAGATTTCCTTTCCAACCTTGTCTTGGAATTCAGTGAGTTGCTCCATTGTAGATAACACAAATTCACTTTTTCACACGTCTTTTGATTTATCTATTTTTTTTAATATACACTTTGAACAGTTAGTTATCAGGCCACTAAACTTTTTTAGTTGTGTCCTGTCACGGTCGCCAAATGTTTGCCAATTTATTTATGTTAAAGAATAAATTTACAATAAGATTTCAGAATTAATATCAAAAACAATCACTGGTTTTCAACTTCAACCTCGTTCTCCAGTGTTTATCAATATATTTATTTTACCGAGTAAATTTACAATAAGATTTCAGAATTAATATCAAAAACAATCACTGGGTTTCAACTTCAACTTCGTTGTTCCGGTTCTGTCCAATGACTGACCGTCCTCCGATACACATTCTTTCACCGTTATGCCCAGTAGGGTTCTTATTTCAGAGCGTGAGAGAAGAATTGGAAATTCAACAAGGTCTCACGTTGATAATGTGCATTA
The DNA here is from genome assembly GCA_946477585.1 of Cheilosia urbana. Classification (NCBI taxonomy): domain Eukaryota; kingdom Metazoa; phylum Arthropoda; class Insecta; order Diptera; family Syrphidae; genus Cheilosia; species Cheilosia urbana. The sequence goes on from OX297855.1 coordinate 76,849,326, forward strand.
AGCATAAAGGTAAAAAAATACGTATCGGATGGTTTCTTACATACTATATTAATACATTGTAAGTATACTGTGGGAAGATAGCACGCCATCAATTCCCAGCGCATCGGAAACGAAGAAAATGCAGGTCGTGCACATATCGTTCATACTTCGCTAGGTAATTTGAACAGACCCATTGTGTCTGGGATTCTGTATACGAAGTCTCAACTGTTTTGCGAAAATACAGGACGACAGAGGAACGAAATCAAAACAGAAGAGAATACAAATTGCCGGGACTTCCTAACAATTTGTAGAAGTTGTCCCGTCTTTTTCTAAAGAGACGAAACTCACTTTTGACATTTTATTTTTGGAAGTTCCCTATAAACGTCATACAGAATATAACCATTGCCTTCCTCTAAGCACTGTATCTCTGCTGCTGTGTGTACGACGCCGATGGAGCTCAGAGCACAGAGAAGGAGCACACAAAGGATGAGAAATAAACTCAATTGGAATGGATTGCTTTTTGCAAGGTCGATTTTTATTTTTTTTTCTTGTGATTTTGTTTACATTTTCTTTCAATTTTAACAAACGATGCAATTTTTTCGCATACGATGCGTGCGCTGAATGTCTGAGTGAAAGTCGATTATTTTGATTGAATTTTTAATGTAGGTGGCAGACAGAGATAGAGCGGATGGTTGTGCCCAGTTGAGGAAAGTGAATAGCTTCATTATGAGACAGAAGTTGATTGTTTTTTTATTTTGTAAATATACACCGTCAAATTTTGTGTGATGAATGCTGGGACTATTCAGCTGACACTGTTACAAGCATTCATCAGAACTAAACGTCCAAATATGGGGCTTGGATATTTATTACATTCCGTCTCAGAAGTTAGGCGAAGCATTAGAATTTTGAACTTGAAACTACTAAGCATTTGTTGTAAAATGTAAAATTTTCTAACATTTTCAGAATTTCCTATCTGAACTTAGGTAAAATTAAAAAAAAAGTCATAGTTACCATTTGGGAAATATTCATCCAGATGTAAAGGGTTAAGTTTTAAGGGCCGATGTTGATTTTGAATAAAACACAAATTATTTAGGAAATTACTGTCATTTCTTTTTATTATGATAATACTGGTATGGTTCAATTATTTATGGAACAAAATATCGGCCAAATGGCCGCCGCGACCTCGGCGGCACACCTCCATCCGATGGTCCAAATTTTCGATGACGCTGAGGCATAATTGAGGTTCTTTGCCGTTAATGTGCCGAATTATCTCATCCTTTAGCTCTTGAATTGTTGCTGGCTTATCGACGTCCATCTTTTCTTTCAAATAACCCCAAAGAAAGAAGTCCAACGGTGTCAAATCACATGATCTTGGCGGCCAATTGACATCGCCACCACGTGAGAAAACACGGCCATTGAATTTGTCCCGCAAAAGAGCCATTGTTTCGTTAGCTGTGTGACAAGTGGTACCGTCCTGTTGACACCACATATCGTCCACATCCATATCTTCCAATTCGGGCCATAAAAAGTTCATTATCATCTCACGATAGCGAACACCATTCACAGTAACTGCCTGACCGGCCTCATTTTGGAAAAAATACGGCCCGAAGATGCCGCCAGCCCATAAACCGCACCAAATAGTCACTCTTTGTGGGTGCATTGGCTTTTCGACAATCACTCTTGGATTATCATTCGCCCAAATGCGGCAATATTGCTTATTGACGAATCCTTACTTAAGGTGGCGCTACAGTCCGGGGTGGACCTGGGCCTCAACCAATACGCCTCTCCAGTTAGCGCGATCTTTGGCTAACTGCCTCCAGTTGCGCACTCCAAGTTGGTTGAGGTCCCCTTCCACTTGCGCGCGCCACCTAAGGCGAGGTCTTCCTCTACTGCGTTGTCCCTCCGAGTTGGAATCGAAGACTCTCCGGGCAGGAGCGTTGATGTCCATTCGCTCTACATGTCCTAACCATCTTAGACGACTAATGCGTACTTTTCTGACCAGGTCGATGTCGCTGTACAGCTCGTAGAGTTCGCTGTTAAATCTTCTCCTCCAAATCCCGTCAACGCAAACGGGACCAAAAATCTCTCGAAGAATTTTGCGTTCGAAGCGACCAAGAAGATCCTCATCCGTTTTTGCTAGGGTCCATGCTTCTGCGCCATAGAGCAGGACAGGGATGATGAGAGTCTTATATAGAATCTCCTTATTTATTTATTTATTTATTTATTAATCTACAAGCTAAAGCTAACAGATTTTAGAAATAATATTGTAGAAATATTTTGAATAATAGATAACAAAAAACAAATAACAAAAATAAATTACAATAAAAGAAAAAATCGTTAAAAAGTAAATATTAATACAAGTTTAGTTTTGAACAAATCTCTTGTCCAGCTTAATTCAATATTTTGGCAAACTTCATTGAAATGTCTTATACATCTACAGATAGGTTCATTACTACCATAGTTTGTTCTGTGGTATTTCTCAAAAAGCAAAACCTTGGAACGTAAAACTCTTAATGGTGCATAAAGTGGTATTTTGGAGAGTAAGGAAGGGCATCTAACGTGATAAGTCAAAATATCCCTCACAAACGTTACATCATGCATACATCTTCTGGATTCCAGTGATTTAATTCCCAGAAATAAACAACGCGACTTATATTCCGGGATAAAAGTCCATTTCATTTTATAAAATATAAATTTTGAGAAACGTCTCTGGACTTTTTCAATACGTTCAGAAAAAGTCTTCAAGGCTGGGTTCCAGATAATATCCGCGTATTCGAGTAACGATCTAACTAGAGATATGTACAAAGAAAGCAAAGCGTGTGGGTCACAAAAATCAATACAATTTCGCTTAATAAAACCAACAAGTAAATTAGCTCTTACAATCATATAGTCTATATGACTTTTAAAAGAGAAAGTTGAATCAAGCATTATACCAAGGTCCTTAATTTTTTCTACACGCGAGAGTGGGTCTGAATCAATTTGGTAAACGAAGTTTATGTGCGTATGAATCTTATAGAATGAGATAACATTTAGTGCCTTAGTGCTTCTTGACAAGGCCTTACTAATCAATTGCCGTCTTAGGCCAAAGATACAGCGGTTGGCAAAAGTGATTCTTCGCTTGATTTCTGAGGTGATGTCATTTTCAGAGTTAATAGCGGAGCCGATGTAGACAAAGTCCCTAACTACCTCAAAGTTATAGCTGTCTATCGTGACGTTCTGTCCGATTCGTCGATGTTGTGTGTCCCTTCTTGTTGACAGCATATATTTTGTTTTACCCTCATTCACCACTAAACCCATTTTTGCCGCTCTGTACTAATGCTAGCAAACGCTCCAGTAACAGCTCGCTGTGTTCTGCCAACAATTGACGAATCCACTGAGGTGAAAATGTGCCTCATCACTGAAGATGATTTTCTTCGAAAATTGATCATCCACTGTTGCCATTTCTTGACCATTCTGACCATTGACGACGCTTGAAATGGTCAAGAGGCTTTAGTTCTTGAGTCAATTGCACCTTTTAAGTGCGTAAATGCGAGTCTTTATGCATAATTTTCATCAACGTGAGAGGTGCAATTGTTGGGCACGACGACGAGTTGAGGTGGACGGCCCTTCAGCCACACTATCGCGAACAGCAGCAACATTTTCTGCAGTACGAGCTATACGAGTATGCACTGGTATTTTCACATCTCCTACAGACCCGGTTTGCTTAAATTTTTGCACGATTTTTCCGATTGTACGCTCATATGAACGATTAAATTGACCGAAAAAATCACGAAGTGAACGATATGCATTTTGATTTGAACGCCCATTTTCATAATAAGCCTGAATAACTTGAACGCGTTGCTCGATTGCTTTTTTTTCTTTTTCCAATTTTAATGTCTTTGCAGAAGAATATGGTCACGAAGCTATAGAATAATGCTGGCCAAATACTCTGTAGATGTCGGTTCTAGCTTAAGTAGATTAAGTGACTCTTTATAGTTCAAATGACGCTCGTTTGAGACTGTTTCAATATCATCTCAAATCTGATTTCAAATGATATAGGTACTCATACTCAGTGCGGTGCTTTGATAAAAGAGCATTTAAGCTTTGAGTACGGTAAATGCCTTCCCCTTTTGAGCAGGTACCAGTCCTAATCAGCAATACCAATTTACTTCAATTGAAGTAGACTTAATTCAATTTTGAAACCAGAAAATCTAATCTGCTTCCTATTTCGCACTATAATTATTAAATTCTTTATATATACCTACTTCAGTTTAGTAATCGCTTATTTAATGCGCTTAAATTTTAATAAAAATACCTTAATCTACAGCCAAAAAAAAAAAATATATTTAAAAAAAATGTTTTCCCATCTTTCATTTAAGCCCAGATTCACACTTCAAAAGATTAGCCTGAGGCCCTGGAAGCTAGTGCTATAATTTGTTTTGTTTATGTAATTCATTTATGAAGCAATAAAGATACAATAATGATAATAATAATAATAATAATAATAATAATAATAATAATAATAATAATAATAATAATAACATTTCAAAAGAATAAATTGCATCAAACTCCACTCTAAACACCAAATTTTTCAAAATGCTTTAATGTTTATTATAGTTCTCATTTTAATTTTTTGTCAAAGAGGTGTGATACGTTTAGTTTGGTTTTGTTTCCTGTCTGTCTGTTCTGAAAAGTTACGAAAAATACGTGAAAGAACTATTACAAACGCTTGAAAATCTTCTTGAATCTACTTCACTTTATCGGCCAAATCTACTACTTTTTTTCTTCTTGAAGTGGTAACTCTGGTCCTAGTCTCTTCTTGTGAATAATATAATAAAAAATTTAGCAAAATTGTGAATATTTCACCAAATGCAAGGGCTTTACATCAAAATGATTCATGGATATACTAATTCAGCTCGTAGCAAAGTCAATAGGTATCTTCAGATCAACAAAAAAGAGGAGTTAAATGGAGTTTATTTATTTATTTTTTATTTAACAATATTCGTTTATTTCATAAGCATTTCTTTTATCTAGCATCGGTTCTCAGATTGTGACCTACCTACCTAACAAAATAAGAAAACGACCAACCAAACTTTGGTGAACGAGAAAGTTTCGTTCGACCCAGTCGGGCACTTTATTTTCTTAGATGTTGCCGCATTTATCGGCAAAACAAAGTAAAACCCAATAATTGTGAGATGGACGCGGATCCTATTAGGGCACGTTTCCCCTACTTTTGGTAACTTTTAAAGCGTCGTCGAAGGTTAGTGAAACGCCTCTTTATATTCTTTTACTAAGTCTTCCACTGGACGGCCACAGGAATGTACCCTAAAAGTCCGTATACATAATATGAAAATGTAGCCTTCAACATTTTAATCATCAGATCAGACAAGTTTTAATATGGTTGACTGGCATGTCAGTAGTAGTTTACTCCAAATTTAGTACCTTTTAACTACCCTTTTTTTTCCTGCAACACCAGATACCCATCAGCCATCAAAAACGCACTTTGTAAAGCTACAAGTTATAAGTCACAATGCCTAACCGACTATAGACCTTATCAAAGGGACCCTCTCCTCATTCCCGCTCAACACTCATTCGTACGGCGTACATTTAAATTTGTTTTCTATTGTCTTTCGGCTGCGACGTAAATTTCATTTCCGACAGACGGTCCCACCCACGGAGCCAAACGAACAAACAAAATTCGCTTTATCTTCCCAATGGTATCGCTCATTCAATTAGTTGGATATTTTTCCAATTAATACGAGTACTTCAGTTTGTATTAATTAGCACAAATTCGAGGAGTATGGCATTTGCGTTACTCCCCAGCCCGCACTGGCCCAGGCGTATTTATACAGCGAACCCAACGGAGGGCGAAAAAGGTTCTCAAACACACATACAACTGGCTGAGCTTTGAGTTCTTCGTTTCCAATCAATGACGACGGTTGTTGCCGACAAATCTTAATTAGAAGTTTTCTATATATTTGCCTAGCTCACCGTTCCCATCCTTGGGCCACGAATGACTTATTGGTTACGTCAATCGAACCGCCATACGCACCGCATTCCTTTATCATTCAGCAATGTCCGGGTCGTCTCGGGTAGTATGGTAAGTCAGTGCTTGCTGGCAAAATAAATAAGCAGTTTCCTCTCCACTGATCCTGTGGCTGTGTGGCTGTTGTTAGAGCTCAGGATCAGGAATAAAGGCGGTTGTATGTAGTTTTGAAACATGAAGTTGTGGTACGTATTGTCCCACAATAATCGCCTCATAATTGCTCAATCTGAAATGCTGTTCGAACATGGACGCATTCGACTATGACTCCATCAATAGTCCCTCGCACAGTGTCGTGTGTGGGTGTTTACATATTCATAGTGTGTGTGCGCTCCAATTGGCTTATGGTTCGCATACTGATTTTAATATTAAATCAATCAATTTTGACATTAAATAAGCACGGTGTGTGCGCCACCGCTGGATGATGCTTCCTGCCGGACGTGACTCCTTCGGCTAATGCCATTAGTGAGTATAGCACACTGCCAATACAATCGATGGGAGTGTCCGTCATGCAGACTTTTTGTTTTCTTCGGTGGCGTACATGTGGACATTTTGTTCTTCTTTTATAAGAGGCGCCTTATTTACCTTGTGATGGTGTTTCTTTGTTTACCATGTTTGACAATTTTTGAATAATTAATAAGACAAGTCTCATTATCCTTGCAGCTGAAACAATTTGACAACAAATAGTGTTGGCCAGGGTGTGTCAGCATTTTCCTCACTTAATTGGCTTTGAAGGGGCCTTGGAAAAAAATACCCGGCAACGTACTTGTATAGGTAGTTGAGTGGGGTTTGCAATTTTTCCTTTTGCTGAGCTGTTGAAATTGACTTGACTGCTAGGACAAAAATACTGGGCACCCTTGTGTCAATTGGTATATATGGCCTCGGTCAAAGTACTGCCAGGAAATATGAAATTAAATATTGATAAGCGCATTATTGTTGCCGAGGGAATTAAGTCATTCAACCGGAACTAATTGATTTTTTCCCAAGTGGGCATTTGTCTTCGGCCCAAAGTCTGAAATTATGTAGTTGTGTACTTTTGGGGAGACAGTTTCCAATAGTTCGTTACTAGAGATATGGTCAACGTCTCTGAGCTTGGATAGATTTTGAAAGGTGGTTTTCCAAACCTTTTAATGACAGGCAAAAGCAGTCTTCGTAGACTATATTGAAAATATTAAACTGCCTGAAATCTTTTAGCTAGTCTGTGTTGTTTTGACATGGTGACATCGAAAATGTCCAATAATTTAACAATGAGAAACCAATCTGATTATATAACAACTGACATCCATAGACAATAGACATACTAAGCAGTATCGAGAACATAATGCCAAGTCTTGCAACGTCTTCAATACAGAGAGCGACTGCTGATAGACACAGGGTAGCTGTCAGATTTATTAGGTTTCACTGTTGATACTTTTAATGAGAACACAATAGGTAGGTACATAGCACATAAAGACAAAAAGCTAAAACAATTTTTGTAGGTAGCACGAAACATTTTTATGGTGAAGCTTCATAAAGCTCGACAAATCGTTGAAATAGGTATGGTCAGTAGTATCCGAAGATAACAGTCCCCGGCCCACGCTATGAACCGTTTGTTATAAAATGTTTGACATTAATCTGCGTTTTACTCAAAAAAAAAAAAAAAAACACTTCGCGTAGTATAGGCATCAAGATCGGATTCAACAATGCTCTTTAAAATATGTGCCATACCGTAATTTGACTGTTGGGAATATTTAAACGTGATGTGGGCGGGATTCGAGTCGAATCATTCGACAAAAGGGCGTGACACCTGCGATACAGATAAAAATGCAACCTCTTTTTCTCGAAACTCAAGGGATTTACAAATTTACAAATTTTGGAACAGTGATTGATGTGCATTGTCCATAGAACACTTGTTATAAAATTTGAGCGTGACTAATTACGAAAGGTTTTTAGATGATTATAACTAAGAAAATATTTGAGCAACAAAGTTCCTGGGTACGGGAAGGTATAGTTTTGTTAAGGTCTAGATTCGATGAGTTATATCCCTAGCCTTCGACAAAAAAGGTGAGCTTCGTAACGTGGTGGCTTAAGTTTACTCAACATTTTTAAGACTTCATAACCCTTCTCAAACCATATGCCTTTAGTTAGGTTGCATTTCACTTTTCGTATATCCAGTGGCGGACTAAGGGGGGGGCGGTGGGGGCGGTCCGCCCCGGGTGGCAGACTAATAGGGGGTGCCATCAGTAACAGAAAAATAACTTTGCACACTACAAAAAATAAAAACACAAATAAAACAATAAATTTGTTTCCCAAATACCTACCTATATAACTATATGTGCGCATGAATTTCGTTACTGGCCTATTCTCTTAATATAAGTAATATGGAAATAAAATATTTATCGCCCAAGAGCAACAAGAGATACAAGAGGTGCTGCAACCATACTCTTAGCTGCTGTATGCGACTTTACGTTTTTATGTTATCTTTCATTCTGGTTTGATATTTTGGAAGAAGTTGATTCAGCACAGAAATACTTGCAAAAATCCGGGCTCACTCTAGAAAAAAGTGTAATAAAACTTAAGGCACTAGCGAGTTTTCTTCGTGAACACCGTGATGAATCCGTGAAAAAGGCCGTAATATACGCAAGAGAACAATGCACCGAGCTAGAAATTTCAATTGAAAGGCGGGGAAGAAGAAAAAAGAAGAAAATTAGGAAGTGCTTCGCGTAATTTTTTATGTTTTTGTCAACTGTTTTGATATGATGCGGCATCTTTCCCTTAGCCCAGGGAGAGATGCCGCACTTTTGTTGAGGTAAGATGCCGCATTTTAAACTTTTTGCTTATATAGACTACAATGCCACTAAAATATACCCGCAAGACTCCAGAGGAAGTTGGACCAGTGAAGCTTTGGAAGAAGCAATAAAAGGCATTGGAGGTGGAATGTCCTTGGGAAAAACTGAGAAAATGTATGGTGTTTTAGCTAGAACCCTTACAAGACGCCTAAAGGAAGGCAACTTTCAAAAGAGATCTCTTGGACCGATTGATCCCAGCAATTGGGATCAGTATTGAACAGCAACAAGCTTGTACTCATGCTTCATGAAACCAACGCCAATAAAGATACTTCAAGAAATATCACCATTATCGAAAATTCCGGTACCTTTTAACACTATGAGAAATCAATTTGCAGAGGTTTTAGCATCAGTTGCAACAATAAGTAAACAGAAAACCATGAAGGCATCAAGGAGTCTTACTTAGCCTCTACAAAAGGAGGTAATTAAAAGGAAGATTGAGGCGGTTGTTGATCCCAATTCTTGTGCAGAATGCTAGGAAAATTATTTTTCAACTACAAAAAAGAAGATTGGGTACATTGTAAAAGATGTACCCAATGGCTGCACGAAAGCTGTACAATTTATAAGAAAAACAATTTAACCTTTTGTACTGACTGCGGGAGGGATGAGGAACGTAAAAAAACATGCTCAACGTAAAAAATTAGGCCCAACGTAAAAAATGAGGCCCTCACTGGTTTGGAGAGATGCCGCCGACAGAATTATTTATTTTTCATAATTATTTATTTTAATAATAAGATTTTTTTAGTTTAGTCCCTTTTAATGGTAGAATATAAATCCATTGTTAAGTTTTGTAAAAGAAATAAAGACTTTTTAGTTATTAACAAAGCGTAAAATTGAGTTTTATAAAAGCGCGGCATCTCTACCGCAATTACCCTAGCATTTGCTACTCTTTCTTCGTGGCTAATCCGCCTTGACATGAGTGAATAAGGTGCGGTTTGGTGGCCAGAAGTTGAAACAGTCTAATCGCCGCCTATTAAAACATGCTACCTTTGCATGTGAAAGAAATATGTAATTTATACCCTCAAACTGGACCCAATACCATAGTCCATACCATGTAGTGGGGAACGTGTCCCACGATATTCCACGCAAAAGTCCTTGCCACAGAGATCTTCCTGACTTTAAACCGAAAAATGGGAATAAAAGGCGTCAAAATACAATTTTTTCCAAATAGGGAGGTTTTATAGCCCTATCAGCGTTGCCACTGACAAATTTTAAAAAGGATTCCGAGCTGAAAAAAGGGGCCGCCAAATAAAATACTAACAAAGCAAAAAACCAAAAGAAATTAGCAACAAAGACATTTATTTATAGTAAAAAATAATTGTTTGCATTACAAAATACTTCTTTTGACATCTTTGCAGTCCTTTCGTTGAAAAAAGAGTAAAACCTGACTTAAAGGGGAAAAGGGGGCATTTTGATCATTTTTAAAAAAGTGGTGGCCAAGGGTCCCGAGTCTCAAAAAGGATTCAAACAGCAACACTGGCTCCTATCGTCAATATATTGGACGCAAAAACAGTGAAGTGCTGTCATGATATCCTGCAAACCCTATCCAAACACAATAGGCTAAGACTTGGATAGGAAATTGCCATTAGGGTATTGCAGGAAATAAATCGGCGGAAGAACTAGCTAGGGCTGGATCAGAATCCGCGTTCTTTACTTTATAGGGCTTATTAACAAGTGGGAACATCAACTCCGACAAGACCACTGGGATAATGTCCCGGGTTTAATTCAATTCAAAGGATTATTTAGTCCCTACTGCTACAAAAAAAATCTAAAGGTTCAATAATTAAAATGTTAGAGGGCCGGTGGGCCTTCTAACAAGCCACAAAGGCTTGAGATATCATTCCAACAAGTCGAATTTATTTCCGGAGACGGATTGTAGATTCTGTCTAGAGAATGCGGAATCCTCTGAGCACTTATTCTGTGATTGTCTGGCACTTCACTGGTTAAGAAGACGTAGACAGCTTTCAGCCAAACTATATAGACTAAGAATGCAAAATTGTTAAAAATATTTGTATTTTTTATGAAATAAATAGTCAACTAACTAACTTACTAAAGCTAGAGCTGAACAGGTGCAAAGGCAGTAGTTCATTGCTCGCATTTCAGTTTACAGTTATTTTCTTTGTTTTAGCCTTGTCAAACCTCCAGGTTCCAGTGTCGTGAATGCTTATACCTACAGATATTCCCATTCTCCAGGGCCCAAACAATATGACAGGCAAATTACAGGCAAATTTTTATGAGAAGGTATACCAAGGTCCTATGTGGATCTGTTGGGCCAACAATTTGTTTCCAACCTTTTCAGGTCAAAAGATATTTGTTGCTAACAAAGTAAAAGCCTTTGTGGTTCACGAAGAATGCCTTCTTTAAAATGCCTGTGCCGGGTCTTAAATTTACGTCTTGAACGGTATGAGATGGTAGTATATTGTTGAGAGAAACAGTCTTCCCTTTATAAGCTAAAGGCATTTACCATTCAAGCTTTTAAATCATGCACGAAAGTTCATATAGCTTAAAAAGAAAAGAGTTTTAAAATAGTTTAATATCGGCCTTATCCTCTTCAGACCGTAGGTGCACATATGTGCACCTTTGTTAAAACATTTATTTGGTACACTACATCCATCTTTTCGCAATTAGCTGCAGTTAAGTATCAAGTATATATAATCATTTTGCGGTATAAATTTTTAGATGGCGCTAAGCGTTTAATAACTTTCATTATTTGAATTTTATAGTAGGCCAGTTTTATCGTTTTTTTTGGGTTCCTCAGATTGAAAAAGTAATTATTCAGGTAAAAATTTTAAATTGTTGTTTCGCAGTATTTTTTTTTTTTTGTGATGTGCTACTGAGTTCAATTTTAGTTTGTAAGTTCGAAAATATTATCTTTTCATGTTATTTCTAACAAAACTGAGCTATATTTGAGCTACATACTTTGGAGTTACACATATGTGTACTTCAGGACTATATACTAGTTCCATTTTTTTTACGATAGATTTTCATCGAAATGCAGGCTTCCTAGATGCAAATTTCGCTGCCGTACAATCTGCACAAAGTGACAGGTTTATTTATGCATTTGAAAAAACAACTTTTTTTAACTGTATCAATTTTTAATAAAGTAAAATTAGGGTATTTTATGCCATGACAGACCTGAGGTACACATATGTGCACCAGGAATTTGTCCATGAAGTTAATAAAAATATTTTTTTTTTTAAATGCAAATCTCTTATTTCATCTCATTAAAGATTAAAAATCCACTAAAATCTATAATTTTCCTGCTTTTATTCGTCTGGGTCTGAAGAGGTTATGAGGGCTTACTCACACCTCTTACTGTCATCGACCTCGTATCAATCGCAGCCATATTTCTTGTTCATTTTTCTGTTGTTGTTGTTGTTGTTCTTAACAGCTAGATAGCTTTGCCATCTTCACTGCTGGAAGAACCTTTGTTATGGAGGAAGCTACCCCTTTCTGACTCCTCTGACTCATAAGTTGTTGGTTCGGCTTTCAATTACAAATTCCATATCCCAGCGATGTCGACTTTATTTTGAATTAGTCAAAAACGTAGTGAAATCTAAATTTCCCGCTTAATCTCGGTATAACTTTACATATCGCGACTGCTCTAATCTCCCTCCCCTCCTATAGTTGCGTCAATAAATCTTCCAGCTGTTGCAACTAGTCCCATAATAAATACGCCCCCATCGACGGAGGCGCACCCATTCCACTGCCCCGACGAGAGAACACGAAAACAAAAAGTTATCAATCTTTCACCAGGGGCTATCTACTTATTCAAATTCTTCGTCCAAAAACTAAGAAGTAAAATTAAAATTCATCCAAAAATAAAATATGCAAAACACCGCGCGCTCGTCTGTCTCGCTTCGCGCATTGGAATATTTCACAAAAAACTTTTCGCCCCAACTAAGCCCACACTTCCGCCCGTGTCGCTTGTGAAGAATGTAAATAAATCTAAAATGTGGTGCGTTGATAACAAATTCTCGTCACCGTTGCCGCCGCAATGCTAGAGTCCTTCCTTAGTGGTGCAGAACCACTAAGCCGCAGCAAACCTCTGAATCTGATGAAAATTCCGATGGCGGTTTTCCATCCTCACCGTGTGTTTATACATATACCCAATTGTTGTCGTCGTCAGCTGAGCCTAGAGCAATGGACTCGTGCCTCAGTTTGTTCTGTCGCACGCGCAAATAAACATCCGGAATTAGATTACCGAGAAATTGCCGAGAACAAAATGTAGAATAGAGCGAAAAATTATTTTTCAATTCTTTTTAAAGCTGCAAACGTACGCGCGTACGAGTACGAGTCCTTGTCAACCGAAAAAAAAGAAACGGATGCAGTGAAATAAACAATTTAACAAGGACGAACCAAAGCAAATTAAATCCCAAACTCTGAGCGAGAGAAAGAAAGGCAAAAGCGTTGGCCCTCCGTCCCGCTATGAAACTAACTCGCCACTTCCGTTTCAATTCTTCTGCCTGCTTCAAAGTTAAAACCAACTGCGCTGACGAGAGCGACGACGATGGAAATTGTGAAGAAAAGCAAAAGGAATAAGAGAACTGAATCGAATTAGTTAAGGCTTGCGGAAACTTGCGAATGGAGGCGGAACACACAACAGAGGAAAAAAGAAAACACACAACTAAAGGACGAAAATCATTTTGATACCACAAAAGGACTTAGCCAAAGAACACTGAGCATAAAGCATGAAAAGGCGAAGTGGGAGTCGAAGTCCTTTTTCTATATTTCTATATATACGATGCGAGGAGCTCGAGCTCGTTCTAAAAGCCGAATGAGAATCAAAAAAGGACTTGAAAAGAAAATTCAATTTGAGCATTCCATTAGAGCGGAGGAAGGATTTTTCTCCTTAGTTTGCATGTGAAACGGCAGCCGGCGCCATCCCTAGAGGTTCCTCTTATTGTTTTATAGGCTTAGGGGCAGTATAACCATTAAATTCCGTAGCCGAGCGCACACACCGCACTGAGGATGGCAGAGAAAGCATTTAATAAACACCCATTGGAGGAAACCGAAATGTCAATCAAATCCTTAGCTCAAGTGTCCTTGTTTGTAGTTTTCGAGAAAAAAAAAAAAAAAAAAAAAACTTGATGCGGTTGGCTTGAATTAGGCGGAAAATGAAAATGGCAATGGAGAATGCTTGCTGGTGATAATTACGGCGGTACTGCGCCCTTTTGTGTGGCCTGGATTCTTTGAGGTGTCACCTCAGAAACATTTCACCTTTTCCAGTTCATCAAACCGATTAATTTGGAAGGACAGGGCAGAGCGATTGCGGTGAAAGGAATCTGCCGGGCAAGAGGATGTCTCATCAAGATGCTCATGATGGTCGGACAGGAGCTCGCCGGAGGCGTTTTGCCTTTATTGCAATTATATTTGAAGTTCTACGGTCTTTTGTTTATAGTTTCATCCTTGAGTGACAATGGGAATAGGGTGATTTCGTCGAAAGCAAACCGAATTTGTTTGTGCCACTTAAAAGGAGAATCAAGCGAATCCAAGATAATGAGGGAATTGGTTGGGCCAGAAAATGCTGGATCTGACAGAATGGAATGCCAAAGCCACCAATTGATCCGCACCTATATATAATTTTAATAAATGATACGAAAGGAAAGGAAGTACATAGTTAATCATGGAACGAGTAGACTGCCGGAGTCCTTTTCCTACAACAATTTTTTTTCGATGGAACTTTCATTTCGGTTGAAATAGCGTGCAGATTTCTGTAGCGAAAATTACCCAAAAAAAAAAAAATAAGTTCAGATGGACTAATGTAGAACTCAAAGTAGACTGGGTTGAGAAGTGCGTGCGATGAATTCATTAGTTCCACTCGTAGGCCTTGAAGGAAACACAAATGTGAAAGCTGACCTCGAGGATATAACAAATTTGGAAGCAAACCGTGCCCGTCATTACCTGTTAGTACCTAAATAGATTCCCGAGCTAATGATCTAAAGGAGGTGTCGAAGTCTTTAAATAGGGTATAAGGCAGATGTGATTTTATTGAGTCGGATCTGGATTTCTTCACGTCCAATAGTACAGTGGGTAGTTTTGTGCTTAATGGTGAACTGAAATAGATTTATTTCTTTGAAAACGAAGGTTGTTCTCTTCACTATAGGGAGGACTATGACTTAGTTTGTTTTAAAAGGCATCACTGTCTGTGTCTAGGTATTCGCGATGAAATGAAATAAGAAGTTTCTTTAAGCTACCTAAGCATTTTAAATCAGAGACTTCAAAGGGGCTCTCAGTTTTTTGGCAGTGTAAGGCAGGCGTGTCTCGGTTTTTCAAGAGGAGATCTATGCTGTTCTAAGGGCTGTCAACTACATTATTAGGAATATAAGGCGGAGTCTGAGTATTTGCATCTGTAGCGACCGTCAGGCTGCACTTGGCCTTGCTCAACCATGTCATTCGTTGCAAAATATATTGTTTGGTATTGAGGGAACTCTTTGTATTCGGTCGCATACCTGATCTATTTGACTCTTGTATGGGTTTCAGGTCTCGCAGTGTGATCCGAGGACCCATTCCGGCGAATGAGATCTCCAATGATACGGTTAAGCAAGGCTCAGAGAAATTTTCACGGGACCTAAACCTACGTCGGGCCTTTCTGCCGCTATTCATACTCTTGCTGTCTCTTAGCAGAAAAAGACTGCAGACAACTTATTGGCGTTTTTTTAGGTCACTTTACTTTTGATAAGCATATTTTTGTGCTGTGACTTCTTTTCGTCGATCGAGAAAATTCTATTTGAATGGGTGAAACTAGATACTGCATACCAGGCACACCGATTACCCGACCTTTTAGGAAAGTCATCAATGGTAAATCAATTTGAAATAAAATAATCACCGACTACTCTCAGGCTCAGTGGATTGCACGTCTCTTTACAACTCTATCTGCTTTAACACTAACCCTCATAGTCTACGTTGTCCCCGTCTCTTTTGTCTTCCAACCCAACGCACCTCCTATGGCTTTAACGAACCAATATCTCGTATTGAGAAAAGTTAACTTAAGCCTCACTGTTTTCGATCGCAGCAGTATTTCCCTAAAAACCGATCTCCTAGAGCATCCTTAGCTTCAAGTCCTAGTTATAAGTTAATTAATTTAAGTAGCTCTAAGCCATTGTTATAGCTTGTATTAAGCCTAGTAAATGGGGGTTCTTCTGAGATTTGAAGCTGTCCAGTGGAGATTCATTCGTTTTGCTTTCGTGCGGGCTTTGATTGGGATGACCCTTACAATTTACCTCCCTACGAGAATCGCTTAAAGCTGCACAATTTATAAGCTCTTAGCACTCGTCGTTATATCGCTGATATAACTTTTATTCTTCAGTTACTATCTTGAAACATAGATTGCCCAATGCCGACATTTGCTGCATCAGATCTCATTGAACACTTATTCTCGTTGTTAACGATTAATCAATTTTTCCACCTTCCCCATCAAAATACTGACTTTAGCCAACAGGAGACTTTAGAAAGATTGACAGATATACACATTCGCAGCAAATTACGCCCGGATGATCTATCTCAAGCTCAGCACGCTTACACACAAGGAAAAAGCGTAGAGACTAGGCTACACTGTGTTGTAAGATTATAATTGAAAAATCGTTAAGAATAAAGGGTATTCGCCTTCTAGACATTGAGGGAGCTTTCAACAATGTCAAAACGGACGCCATATGCAGAACACTTAGTAGACTCAACATTGAAACTACTGTCATTAACTGGATTGTCAACGTTCTTAAGGCTAGACACCTAGTAGCTGAACTTCAGACTTGAAGCCTGCGCTTCAAGAGGAACGCCTCAGGGAGGGGTTATCTCCCCACTACATTGGGTTATTGTCTTAAATGAGACACTTATGCAACATAGAGTTACCGATATAAGAATAACTCCCTACGCTGATGATGTTGTTCTAATGGCAACCGGCAAATTTCTGCCAACACTGGAGCCCTCTCCATCCTTGACTCCTGGATCAGGAAATGCAGTCTATCAGTCAATTGCCCAGAAGTCTGAATTAGTATTGTTCACTAACAAAAGGAAAATTCCACAGTTTGCATTTTGTTGGCAATACAATCCTTAATACCTGTGACTTATACTAGGTAAGAAACTAAATTGGAAAATGAGCATAGATAAAAGAATCAATAAGGCCACAATAGCATTCTACACCTGTAGCAAAGTCTTTTGGAAAAATATGGGGACCATCTAAAGACCATACCTAAGGGCTATTAGAGGAGGCACCAGCGCGAAGAGGTCAACTCCAACCACCGAACTTGAGGCTATCCTCAATTTGCTTCGACTTGATATCTTTGTGCAATCAATGGCACCAATAAGTGCCAATAGAATTAGCCATTCAATAGACTGGAATATAATAACTCCGGAGGGTATTACCTTCTTTATCGACAACCAGGCAGCTATAAAAGCCTTAACTGCCCCAGTCATAAAATCGAAGCTTGTGATGGCTGTCTTGAAAAGCGCAAAGGTCTTGAAACAAAGCATAAGGTATTGCTGTGCTGAGTCCCCGGACATGAAGGCATTCAAAGCAATGAGAAAGCGGATGAAGTAACACGACAAGGTTCTGCTAATTCTCTAGAACAAGCATGCCCCTCTGTGTATACTCTGCTCTGTACACTTAAGCTAGAAGCGGGGAAGAAGGCCACAGATGAGGCGAACGCTAGATGGATATCCGTGGATACGTGCGCAAACACAAAAAAAGCTTTGGAGGGGCTATGGTGACGAGGGAGTTATAGAGGACACAACCCACTTCCTATGTCACTGCCCAGGCCTCCAACACTCCAGGTACAAATTCCTTGGAAAATCCTTCTTCAACGATCTGAACGAGCTATCTAGCACGCCAACAGACAAAATCATGAACTTCATCAAATCCTCAAGATGGTTTTTATGCAACGAAACAGTAAGTAAATAATTTATTAATTAACAATAAGACATTCAGGATAGGCTACTACAGATAAGGGATAAACATTTTCGCCGACGGGTATCACAATGGGTCGATTTTGACCTGAGTGCGGCGCGGAACACTACCCGCCAGCCCGCCAACCTAACCTAACCTAACCTAAGATGTTTCCCAACTTATTTGAATAGAATTTCACAAAAGCAGCTCTTAAAAATGCGCTTCTAAAATTACCTCAATTATTCCTTTTCCTTCTAACTTAAGAATACCTATAGTTATATTTAAAAATTATGCAATTTAACAAAAGAGGTTGGAATACTCATGCAGGTATAGTTTAGCACTTCTGTCCAGTCCAATACAAATAGGATGAAAAACCTTATTGCAGATTCCACTACACGAAACCCATTCAGGAGCATTATCGGTGACGGAGCACGAACCACAGGTGTTCTTTTTTAGTTCCGGTAGTGTAAAGAGCGATATTGTGAAGGGTTCTTCACTCCGGTAGTACACGAAAAAGATGAAGAGTTGAAGGTGTCACTTCATAGGTGGTGGTGCAAGCAATTAGAAGGTGTAAGTCTATGATCAAAACACTTAAGGGCTCTTGACTTCGGTGGTGGTATTCGGCGTCGGTTGCTAATTCCATTGGACAATTGGTCAGCTAAAAAACGGACGCAATTCAATTCAATCAGTCGAATATTATTCGAGTGCAATATTCCCGCAAAAAATCTTTCTGGAACCATAAAACTGGTTACACATTTGTACGAAATACGGGTGATTTTTTAAGAGGTTTAGAACTTTTTTTAAAAAAAAAACAAAAAAAATTCGAAAAAATGAATGAAATATTTATTTGAATCGATAGTTTGAACCTTGCAATTTAATGTTTAAAGATAATTTCATGCAAATGTTGACCGCGGCTGCGTCTCAGGTAGTCCATCCGCTGAGTCCAATTTTGGCATACTCTTTCACACATATCGCCTCGCAATTGCGCCATTGTTTCGCGTGCTGTGTGGCATGTGGCACCGTCTTGTTGAAACCACATATCATGCAAGTCAAGAACTTCCATTTCGGGCAAAAAAAAGTTTGTTATCATCGCTCGGTAGCGTTCACCATTGACAGTAACGCTGCGATTCGCATCATCTTTGAAGAAATATGGCCCAATAATGCCGCCGGCCCATAAACCGCACCAAACAGTGGCTTTTTCGGGATGCGTTGGTAGCTGTTGCAATGCTTCTGGCTAATCTTCACTCCAAATGCGGCAATTTTGCTTATTTGCGTACCCATTCAACCAAAAATGAGCCTCATCGCTGAACACAATTTTTCGATAAAAAAGCAGATCCTCGGCCAGCTTTCCAAGAGCCCATTCACCAAAAATTCGGCGTTGTGGTAGGTCGGCTGGCTTTAGTTCTTGCACAAGCTGTATCTTAAAAGGCTTTACGCACAAATCCTTCCGCAAAATTTTCCACGTAGTGCTGTAACAAAGGCCTAACTGCTGGGAACGGCGCCGAATCGACATTTCGCGGTCTTCGGTCACACTAGCTGATACCGCCGCAATATTTTCTTCACTACGCACAGTACGTAAACGTGTTGGTGGTTTAATGTCCAACAAAGTAAATTTGGTGCGAAATTTGGTCACAATCTTCCGAATAGACTGCTCAGAAGGTCGAGAATGCCGATCATAAAATGGAAGCAGCGCGCGATGAACATTTCGAACCGAGCACGAATTTTGATAGTAAAATTCAATAATTTGCAAGCGTTGTTCATTTGTAAGACGATCCATGGTTAAATTGCAAACCAAACTGAAGCTGTTTGACAGTGACACAAGGTACTAAACACACGTCAGCTGTCAAAACCAGTGTTGCCAAAACCAAACCAGCTAAAAAATCACCCGTTACTATATCTTTAATGCACAGATATAAAAATATGAATGGAATCCCAATTGAAAGTCAATTTTTTTCGTTTTGAAATGCATAATAAACACAAAAACAAATAGGCAACTATGAGTGCACTTTCATCATTTAGTTTTATAATACAATTCCTACCGCCGACACATAATACTATACACTTATACAGCCACTCACATACACAAATCGTTTCGATTGATCGCATTTCTATGGTAAGAAGTTAATTGGATATAATTTGTTTTTGGCTCCACCATATGTGACCTCAATTACTACAGAGTGACCTGGATACAATACACACATAGGTAGTATCCACTTGTCCAGCTAAGCCCGACAAAGTTTTTGATGCCAACATAAAAGGGTATACCTAATAGAAGTTGTGGTGATTGATTGATTAAATGTTTTCTAATGAACTATTTTATGGATTAGTGAATTTCATTATGGGCTAATGAAGTAAACTGGCAGACCAGAACGCGGCTACATCGAGTTGGGATGAGCGTGATTTGTTTGCCTTTTTTTTCCTTGATGGAATAGGTCGGAAGCCGAAAAAGTGTTTTTCTAAAAAGCAACATCGCCTTTTAATGTTTGAGCAATTTTTCTTCGCCTCATTGAAGCTGAAGGTGTTAAGCCACAAGTCATAAACCAGCTTCACCTATTGAATCTTTGTGCTTCGAAACGAGTTAGCATTGCGTGTTTCGAATGGAATATTTTTGGCCAAATGGCGATATGAAGTACCGACACAATTGATGTCGTTTCCGGTGAATTCTTTCACGCGACGATAGAGCACATATTGTGTTAAGTTCATGTTAACTATTTAGGAGACACATGCTCAAGATTTTGTTGGTGGTTTCTGGTGAAGGCATTGCCTGAGGTACGTTCTCGACGAGCATTTAATATAAATGCAACTATTGGTATATCATTGTGCAGAGTTTCTGGTCTGTTACTATATTTATGATATAAATATATACTAGAAATAAATCTTTATAAAGGGTTATTCAATAAGAGGTGTTATTGTGAAAGGATATGGTCCTGTATGCATGCTCGTGGTGGCCATTTGGCTGATGTTGTTTTTCATTATTAACGGCATACCTTCTTCTTTATTATGAAATAAACATCCGATCATTTATCTCAAAAAATGGCATTTTTCTTTGAATACCAAAATAAAACCTCTTATTGGAAAACCCTTTATAAAACAAAATTGCATCTGTAAGAACGCCCATCACTCGAGAACGGATCGTGCGATTTGAGCTTTATTTTATTTGTTGTGTCTCT
Organism: Cheilosia urbana; assembly: GCA_946477585.1. Lineage (NCBI taxonomy): Eukaryota > Metazoa > Arthropoda > Insecta > Diptera > Syrphidae > Cheilosia > Cheilosia urbana. Next base: position 76,870,203 of record OX297855.1, read on the forward strand.
CTACGCCTTAGGAAGGTTTATACGACGAGAAAATTCCATACATTTTATACTGGGATTTTTTTTTTTTTTTTTTCATCGTAATATACAGGATATCGTGTTTGTCAAAAATTATATATAATTTTAATTATTTAATAGATTTTATTTACGGAAACTATTTTTGATGTGAAACATCTATTTGCGCGACTTGGGATTAAAATCGACTCGACCGAGACGGAAATTCCGTGGCGACGGCGGAAATTGCATAGGTTGCAATTTGAAGGATAGGATAGTTTGGGTGGCGCTGTTGTCGATCTCCGAAACCAATCAACTGATTTCAATAAAATTTTGTGGATGGATACCTATGGTTAGCGGCTTAAAGGATAATCTTAGACCCGATAGGTGGCTCTGTTGTCGAGATATCAAACAAAGAAATAAGCCTGAGACTGCGAAATTCTTAAGCTAGGTCTTACACGCACTAGACTACTGAATCAGCTGACTGAATTAAATTTAAGTTGTAACCTCAGGACCCCAAAATGCAAACAAAAACTCTAAAAATAGAAAACAAACTTTTTAAATATAATATTTAAAGATTTGGTTTTTAATTTAAATTTCTTAATACGATATAACTGCAACACAATTATATTTAACCCTTAAAGACTTATGTTCGTCGGTTCGACGACTTGGCGTTCGTAATATCACTGCCTCTTTTCAATGGGGACATAGTAACTTAAAATTTTACAGTTTTTTCTTTTGTTACTTATATTATATTGCCAAAAAAGAAAACATGTTAGTTTTAGACTTAAAAATATTGTCCTTACTTTAAAGACTGTTTAATAATAAAAACTGAAGTATTTATTTAATAAAAATGACGTTTTTCAATAGGCAACACCTTTCTGATGTATAATATAATATGTATTACACAAACTTTTAAAAAGAAAAAGAGTGTAATTTTCATAAGTTTCCATCAAGAATTGTTTTTCCATATGCGGAGTGGTCAGCCCTATAAGTGTAGCCCGGCAAATTGACTGTAGGCCGAATTTTCACACTGAAGCGAAACCTGGAAAAGACAAACTAATTTCAAGTCGACACCCACTGTCTTTTCAGCAACTGCAAAACATGAGGTTGAACCCCCAAAAACCCCTACCTGCGTTCGCCCCTGGTATTCAAATTTAGCGAGAGAAGCTTCACTTCTAGTGTGTTGTGTAGTCACATAAGCACACTCTCTTTTGTAAGACACCGTCCAAACGTGAAATTGCTTTGTCATAAAATGACAACTATATAAATATGCTGTTGCTTTTTTCCTCCAAAAGCGAAAGTGTCAATATTCACTTCATTGATTAGCAACCATTCACATTCAACAATTTTTCGGGATATGGTTAGATCCAATTTGATTTGTTGTGATACTAATAAAGGGTGATTTTTTAGCTGGTTTGGTTTTGGCAACACTGGTTTTGACAGCTGACGTGTGTTTAGTACCTTGTGTCACCGTCAAACAGCTTCAGTTTGGTTTGCAATTTAACCATGGATGGTCTTACAAATGAACAACGCTTGCAAATTATTGAATTTTACTATCAAAATTCGTGCTCGGTTCGAAATGTTCATCGCGCGCTGCTTCCATTTTATGATCGGCATTCTCGACCTTCTGAGCAGTCTATTCGGAAGATTGTGACCAAATTTCGCACCAAATTTACTTTGTTGGACATTAAACCACCAACACGTTTACGTACTGTGCGTAGTGAAGAAAATATTGCGGCCGTATCAGCTAGTGTGACAGAAGACCGCGAAATGTCGATTCGGCGCCGTTCCCAGCAGTTAGGCCTTTGTTACAGCACTACGTGGAAAATTTTGCGGAAGGATTTGTGCGTAAAGCCTTTTAAGATACAGCTTGTGCAAGAACTAAAGCCAGCCGACCTACCACAACGCCGAATTTTTGGTGAATGGGCTCTTGGAAAGCTGGCCGAGGATCCGCTTTTTTATCGAAAAATTGTGTTCAGCGATGAGGCTCATTTTTGGTTGAATGGGTACGTAAATAAGCAAAATTGCCGCATTTGGAGTGAAGATCAGCCAGAAGCATTGCAACAGCTACCAATGCATCCCGAAAAAGCCACTGTTTGGTGCGGTTTATGGGCCGGCGGCATTATTGGGTCATATTTCTTCAAAGATGATGCGAATCGCAGCGTTACTGTCAATGGTGAACGCTACCGAGCGATGATAACAAACTTTTTTTTGCCCGAAATGGAAGTTCTTGACTTGCATGATATGTGGTTTCAACAAGACGGTGCCACATGCCACACAGCACGCGAAACAATGGCGCAATTGCGAGGCGAGTTTGGTGAACAGTTAATTTCACGTTTCGGGCCGGTCAATTGGCCGCCTAGATCGTGCGATTTGACACCATTAGATTATTTTTTGTGGGGGTATGTCAAGGCTAATGTGTATAGGGACAAGCCCGCTTCGATTGACGCACTGGAAGCCAACATCCATGCATTCATTCGTGAGATACCGGCCGATATGTGTGAAAGAGTATGCCAAAATTGGACTCAGCGGATGGACTACCTGAGACGCAGCCGCGGTCAACATTTGCATGAAATTATCTTTAAACATTAAATTGCAAGGTTCAAACTATCGATTCAAATAAATATTTCATTCATTTTTTCGAATTTTTTGTGTTTTTTTTTTTTAAAGTTCTAAACCTCTTAAAAAATCACCCATTACATCAAGTGATCACAAAGATGGAAATGGTTCATGTTTTTGAATAAGAAATCCATACCAAATACCATTTACCTTTATTTAAGTTTGACGGTGGTCCGCTAGTTAAAATATAAATTTAAAAATTGTGAAGTTTGTCTTTTAGCAGGTATGTGGATTTGTCCACGCATCCCGAAAAAACTGCTAATCCAATCAGTAAGGATTTCTTAGAAGATCAAATGGCTTGACATGGAAAAACATTTAGTTTTTAATACAGCCCAAACGACCGACTCATTCTGGATCAACCTAACTTTTTGCTATTTGGGCGTTTGCTCACATTGCTGCCTCTCATTGCGCTCTGATGTTTGCAAATGGCCTGCCAATAATAGTGCGTCGCGTTATGTTCGTTCTAGCTGTATAAATTAAATTAAATTAACTATTGGCACAACAGGTCCATATCCGACCCTAAAATTTGTTACTCAAAACCAAGAGTCTGTGTGAGTTTTTATTTTTCGATGACTTGAAGGAAACATTTCCCACCAACCCCGTACTGTTGAATTGGAAAGCTTTCTCAGGACAGTTGTATTGAAAAGCAACCCAAAATGTAGTCACAGCTGTTATAATTCAGAGTTTTTTTTTTATTATAATGTAGGCGATTCAATTAAATTAAATTAACGAAAGTTCACAGTTGCTTTATTTATATGAATTATTAATTGTTTATTAGGTTAGGTTAGGTTGGTGGGTTGGCGGGAAGTGTCCCGCGCCACACTCAGATCAAAATTGACCCATTGTGATATCCGTCGGGGGAAAGGTTTTATCCCTTATCCGTAGTAACCTATTCTGCCTGTAAATTAATTAATTTATTACTTAGTGTGACGTTGCATACAAACCATCTTGAGGATTTGATGAAGTTCATGATTTTGTCCGTTGGTGTGCTAGACAGCTCGTTCAGGTTGTTAAAGAAGAATTTTCCAAGGACTCTGTATCTGGAGTGTTGAAGACCTGGACAGTGACATAGGAAGTGGGTTGTATCCTCTATAACTCCCCCGTCACCGCAGCCTCTGCAAAGTTCTTTCTCGGTCAGTTGCATTTTCCTCATGTGGTATCGCAAGGTGTTGTGTCCCGTAAGGATACCTACAAGCGTAGAGAGACATCTCCGGTTATTCCGCATGATTATCTCTGTTCTGGATTTACAGAAAGATGGCCATAGTTTCCTTGTGTTTTCGCACGTATCCATGGATTTCCATCTAGCATTTGCCTCATCCGTGGCCTTTTTCCCTGCTTCTAGCTTTAGTGTGCAGAGCGGGATACACACAGAGGGGCATGTTTGTTCTAAAGCATTAGCTGAGCCATGTCGTGCTAGTTCTTCCGCTTTTTCATTGCTTGGAATGCCTTCATGTCCAGGGACCCAACACAGTAATACCTTGTGCTGTATTCCAAGAGCTCTGAGCTCTTTGCGACAGCTCTTCACAAAAATGTTTATTAGTAAGACCCATTATAAACTAAAAATTAGTACGACTGGCTGAGTCGACGGCCAAAGGAAAAGTCCAAAAGCCTAGGTGAAGTTTCATAACGTATGCCATGAACAGATACAGGGTGTGTCAGCAGTAGTTTTAAATACCTCCATGGATCGAAATTGAGATGCCTCTTTCATTAAGTCCAGCATATTGTACATTATACGAATGTGTATACACAAAGTTCTTGCTCTGCAACCCACGCTGCGATATCCTTTCGAAGCATCAAGCCAAACCCATCTCACTTTACAGATCTTATTTGATAAACTCAATGCAATTTCGTTCATAAAGGAAAATTAGCTACATCCAGATCCAACAGATCCAAGGAGCTGACTTCTAACCGAAATCAAACATTCTCCATTCGATATACACAATGCACATTCACATGTGTGTTTGTGTGTATTTCACCCTTCCAAGGAGGATGTACCTCATTTGAAATTCTTTTAATCGGTTGCCCTATCGGAGTCTTTGCCATCTAAATACCCTCAAGATGTATCCTTCCGTTGGTGCTACACCTCCACACTCCGATCTCAACATATGAGCATGCACTTCAGAGTGAATATTCTACGCATCGTAGCTTTTCAAATTGCACAAGGACACTCCATCTAGATAAGCCAAAAAAAGGGGAAAAAATTATACATTTTGTAAGGATAAACTTTGTGGGAAGTACATAATGAAATTGTATTCGCGGATACTGTGTGTTTGTAAATAAATTTTCCTCTTCAACTGGCACACAACAAGCTCGAAGGATACCACTTCCATAGCTCTCAAACTAAGCCACAGTACTCAATATGAAACAACCTTCGCTCGCATATATACATACGCTAGCAAATGCGAGCTCCTCTCTCAATATCCTTCATGATTTCGAGCAAGTTTTCCACTGCACGCAACCCAATTACAAAGTTGAACAGGGAACGAAAAAGAATTCGCATCGCAACAAATGCGGCAGCAGAGCAGTATATAGTATACGCGAAATGCGACGAAATTTTCGTCTTAATTATCCTCTGCGTATAATATACATACATAAAACACACGACTTTGGATAGTAGTTGCGCGCGGGTTTGGGTGGTTCTGGTTATGCTTTTGTACTTTCGCTCGCTTTCTACTCAAATTTTTAGTTAATTAGCTGAAGGTAAGGTATGTATTGCTATTCCCGAGAGAACTGAATATTCCTGAGAATACTAATTTATGCAAAGTGCGGATACGTTAATTTCGTAAGCGCATTTTTGCACGATTTTTCTACGCGCGCGCTTCCCTAATTGATGGGGAACGAACAAAAAGTGTTCCTCGTTTGCCTCTCGTCCCTTTTTTTTTTTAATGGAAAGTTTCGACACCTTTCCTGCAGAGTGGTTGGTACCGTGAAATATTCCAACTTAATTCCAACAAATTAAAATCACTAAACAAACAATGACACGAATCTGAGAATCTCCTCTCAGAGGTCCATGAATGATGTCGGTCGTAGTCGTCAACGTCGTCGTCGTCACACCCGAACTCCTTTGTTCCTAAATAATATGCAAATCTAATCTGAAATGGGGCTGCTATAGTTGGAGGCTTTCATTTCTTTTGTGCATTCATTTAGTACCGGATTAATATATATACTCTTCTTTTTTTTACTTTTAAATTGTTAACAAACAATGGGCGGGAGGACTGGTGCAAAAGAAAAAGCACGCCATCCGCCTGCCGGTGTATAGTTGAAGAGGAACGTGATTTGCCACTTAATTGGTTGCCTTTTATTTTTGCAATTCGTTATGAGTGTGTGTGGCGCCCTAGGCGGGCGGTAGAAAGAAGATTGAAATCCAAATGAGAAAAGGATGGAATTGTTGGTTGCAAAAGCTGCGCTAGAGTCGGGAAGAGTTCGAGTTCAACTGTCTGGAGGATTCTTAGAGCTCAGTCCGTGGTGGGCAAACGCCAATTGTTTCAATTGTCATGCATTGAATTAGTCGGTGTCGGTGTGCCCTTCATGTGGTATAGGGAGTGCATGAGTGAGATTCTTAATTTGAAGTCTCGGTTCAAGCGGAAGTTTTAACTTGAATTTTATATTCAAGTGGGAAAAGCAGTATTGGATCAGGGTATATCTACTTATAGTGAGTAGGGACACTCTCCACGTGTTTCTTATCAGTTGACATTTATAACATAGTCTCATATACACGAGAAATAGATGGCAATAGAAGTGCTCTAGTAAAAGAGGGATGGAAGAGTAGAAAAATGATTTTGAAATGTGGCACAGGGTGTGACGTAGAAAAAAAAAAGCAAAAATCAATTTGTAATTATTTTTATTGAACATTTTATAATATATAATCTTCACATGTATGCTGGACTTGAATATTTTTGTTTGTTGTTACTTTTTTGTTATCTTTATTGAACTTTCTTAAAACATTTAAAATTCGTACTCGGATGTAAAATTTAACAGAAAATTTCTTATTTTGATTTTTACAACAATTGTAAGGAAATTCATTTTTCAAAATGTTGAAAACATTCCTCTCAAAATTGTTTATAAACTATACATAAATATGTAGCATTTTGTCCCAAAAAAAAAAACACTTTCGATTTTCAAATTTAAAAGATTTCATGAATTTTATTCAAGATATAGTTTTCTGTTATATTATGATTGACTTCAAGTAAAAGTAAAGTAAAGGCGAGTTAAGAGTAGGTATGGTAATAAATTCGTTCTTCGTCGTGCGAGAATTAAAGTTGATCTGCTCTCGGGAAAAAAAGTTGTTAGCTCTTGACTTTAAGTACAGCTTGGGTATCTTTCTTAATTAGCCGACTTTGCAAAATTACAGTAGCGGCTTCTAAACAAAACCTACATATATATCAAGATTTTCTAACGAGTCTAAAAGTTCTTGTAAGGGTAAAAACGGAGGAAACTTTAAGTTGTGGACTTAATTTCAGTTTACACTTGAGTTTTAGGGCCTATTTCTTCAAAATAAAACCTGCGAAGTAGGTTAGGGTTAGGTTTTTGGGCTGACGAAGCGGGTGACCCTCGCTTCGCCACACTCAGGTCCTTGTGGACCCATTGTGATGCCCTTTATTTGTGGGGTTTTTTCGTGGTGTTGTATTTCGGCCACGTTTCCTTCTCCTTATTCGATGTTGTCCAGCCATCTTGATGTCCTCAAAAACCTGTGAAGATCAAAGAGTGAGATGTTTGAGAGTTCTTGAATGTCTTGGAAGTAATATCTTCCAAGTGTTCTATTTCGCAAGTGACAGAGGCTCGGGCAGTGACAGAGGAAGTGAGGTGTGTCCTCATGCGTCTCCTCATCACCGCAGCCTCTACAGATGTCGTCGTCTATGAGGTTTAATTTCATTGTATGGTTTCTTAGGAAGTTATGACCTGTCAGAGCACCTACCAACTTAGACAGTGATGATCTGTCAAACTTCAAGAGTTTGTTGGTCCGTCTTTTGTTATATTCAGGCCAAAGCTTCCTTGATATTTCACAGGTTGTTAGTGTCTTCCACCTGTTATTGGCTTTCATTCGGATCTTGTTTTCCACCCCCTCTGAGGTTACAGAGTGGTGGTTTGATCGATTGTAGGTAGGGAGACATGTAGTCAGAGCTAACATCGTTCTCTACGTATCTCTTCAAAATCTGCGCATGTCCTGTAGCATTAGGATTCCAGCCTTGTGTTTGGCTAATCCTGAGTGCACTTTTGACGGCCGATTCTTGCATATATAGGTCCAGGGGGAGCAAGTTGAGAATGGCCTCCAACCCAGCGGTTGGTGTCGTTCTGATTGCACTGGTTGTTCCTATACATGCTAATCTTTGTATTTTTGTCATTTCTTTCAGATTGGTTACCTTGTCCGCGGCTTGCCACCAGACTAAGTTGCCATATGTGAGTAACGGTCGCACTATAGCCGTGTACATCCACAGAATTACTCTAGGGTTTGGTCCCCACTTTCTGCCGAAGATACGGCTGCATGCATAGGATGCATTTGCTGCTTTCTTTACTCTTTCCTTGATGTTTGGTTTCCAATTTAGTTTCCTATCTAGAATTATTCCCAGATATTTCGCATTTTCTGCCACTCTTAGGGGAGTTCAGTCAATAGCTGGTGGCTCGAATTGCGGTATGTTCCTTTTATTTGTGAATAGCACAAGTTCGGTTTTTTGGGGATTGATTCCTAGACCACATTGTTTTGTCCACAAGTTGAGTGCACGTAGTGAGTTCTCCAACAGTTCGCTTATGGTCGATAAAAATTTACCTGTCGCAAGCAACACTACATCGTCTGCGTATGCAACTACTTTGACCCCACTGTTTCCAAGTTTCATTAGTATTTCGTTAATGACAAGGACCCAGAGTAATGGGGAAATGACCCCTCCTTGCGGTGTACCTCTTGAGGCAGTAACTCTTAGGTCAGTGTCACCTAATTTTGCATTGATATTCCTTTCATTGAGTAGATTCATGATCACTTTAATGAGTGATTGTTCAACGTTGGAATTTTGTAATGCCCTTTTCACCGCGCATGTTTTGACATTGTTAAACGCCCCTTCAATGTCTAGAAATTTGGATAGTGTATATTCTTTGTCTTTTAATGACTTCTCTATAACGCCAACGACTTCGTGTAGTGCTGTTTCTACTCCTTTGCCCTTTATGTAAGCATTCTGTGTAGTGGAGATTTCATTGCTATCTATCCGACTGCGTATAAAGACGTTTATCAATTTTTCGAAGGTTTTCAAAATAAAGGATGTTAGACTTATAGGTCTAAAATCCTTGGCAGTGGTTTGGCTAGCTTTCCTGCGAAGTAATAAAACGCATTATCATAACAGGTCGACAGTTTTAAAATCAGGCTCCATTTTGAAAGGTAAACCAAATTTTCCTTATTTTGTTTTGCTGGTACCATCTGCACTTCAATGTCTGGAAATTCAATGTTTGCAGTTGGCTCACAGTTTACACAGTTTTTCAAATAAATACCTATACATCTACCTACTCTTTCAGTAAAAAAACGTCTGCGTCAATTTATGTCCTCTTGGTTAACTTTTTTTTTTTCAAGAATGTACATAATGTTCAATAAAATTCGTTGGATTTATGAAATTTATTATATCCGTCTTATATAATCTCCTTCATTGTAAAGACTGTAAATAAAAGCATTGAATAAAAACACAAGTAATAAGCTGCAAGTAAAAGTTGCATCTTTCTTCTTTTATCGGAGGTTGTTCTATCCTCAGGCACGACTACTGATCCATATTGTACTGCCAAATAGACACCTTCCTTTTCTGTACTTAGTTTTCCAGTCTTTCGAAGAAAGATGAGAAGGGGCCTTAGTGATGAAGAGCTTAGATGTTCGGCACTCACCACGTCAGCCACAGAGGAAGTGTTCCGCTGTATCGTCGTCCTCTCCACAAGCAGGACATATGGTGGTGACGCTCAAGCCCAAAGCACTTAAATGTTTGGCAAAAGCTTGGTGGCCCGAAAGGACGCCCACAAGCAGTCTACAGTCGATTCTCCTGAGAGGCAGAAGGAAAGACGCGGACCTTTTGCACTTGTCCGGACGCAGTCGTTTGGTCTGTTAACACCCAACGCAGTCACGCCACCGACACTCGTGTACACGAGAAACCCAAGTATCAATCGATGACCTTACCACAGATACAGGCAGACCCAACGCGGGTTCAGGTCATGAGAAAGCTTCTTCTGAATCCAGCCTGGCAAGCTCATCAGAGATCTCGTTTCCCTGGGTACTATTGTGGCCTGGGACCCAAACAGGATTCACTGTGTTCATACCTACCTTTAACGCTGTTGTAACGGACACGGCTCTTCAAAACTCCGATACTTGTTAACAAAAAATATTTTAAGCTGTAAAGTAAGTCTTAATCTTTTGGAAAAAATCATTCCATTTCATCAAGAGTCACATTCGCCTCGGTTCAAATACGTTTAACGCATTAATTGCCAAAATGTCTGTCACCATTAGCAATGTTGCTTGAGCTGGTTAAATGATATGGCCCAATTTAGCAAATTAACAGACATACCTACGCGTGGTAAACCAGTCTCGTAAACACCATTACCATCGTTTTTCTGCAAGCTACACAAAGTAATTCTCCACCGCCAACCCCTTGATAAGTTATTTCCTTAACACAAGTCAACACAAAGGGAACACACCAGAAACAATCGAAAAACAGAACAAAACAAAAATACGATCCACACACAAACGACAACCGACCGACATTTGATTTATTTCGGATTAGTCATGTCGTCGTTCTGTGACAGGGATATTGAAATCGGGTTGGATATTTGCAATTGTCATTCTCTATTTGTTATTTGTGTAGGTATTATATATGTATATGTCGAAAACCCCTACTAACAGGATTAAATGTAAATCGCATTCATTTGATATCTATCGCCGAGCAGAATCTAGTGGGCTGTTGTATTTGGATATACAGATAAGACTAACGGTACATGTAGATATCTCGCACGCCAACCACAGAACTCATCGGGCTTAGATTTCATTTGATTCGTTCCATCTTTGATTTAGTTAAACATCCAACCTGATACGCGAGTGTGAGCTCTGCTGGGAATTTGTTAGTATTTTCCCCGATAGTGCTTTATTGGATTTTAGTTGTTTGATTGACAATATAATGTCAGACAATACATAGTTAGGAGGCAAAACGAAATACTACTCAATCCTGGGTCGACGATGAACGATTCATGATGTACCTACACTATTACACGACACGTCATGAAGGTAGGTTTACATTCGTTCATACGGAGGTTAGCTCGGGATTACAGTTTATAGTATGGGGAGTAGATCGCATGATTTATGCCATGAACAAGCGAAAATTCCAAACTCATCGCGGAAGTAAGGGATACATGCATACACGGGCGAGGCACATTAGTCGAAGGGGTGTTTGTTTGGGTAGCTGAGGAGTGGGATTGTTGATGAATTGATGTTTTGATTAATTGCTATAGTGAGGGGGTTGGAGGGGGTTTTTTGTTGTGCCATACCCCAAAGCGATAAATTTATTAGTTTCGTACAATACTCATCCATTTGCGATAGGAAGTAGGCAGTAAATTTATTTTTGCTCTGATTTTTGGGCGATAAAATTACTAGTCAGCTGTGAAATTGCCGATAAAATATAAAAGGAGGGAAAAATCATAAAAAAAAAAAAATTATTCTTGGAAATTATGTTAAGTGTCGGAGTACAAGAGTAAGGCCCGGACAAGGTGATGTGCTGAAAGGTCTTATGGGGAAGCAACGATCTATAATACGAACTAGACATGATAGTTACATTTCGTAGGGGATAGTTATATGAGTTCGACTCAAAAGGGTATTTCAGTGTAGGTATGTAGTTATATGTTTATGAAAAAATAAAAAAACCGGCCAAGTGCGAGTGTCACTAGCGCACCGAAGGTACCTTACTTTAGAGTTGGAAATTGCGACGTTCTTTTGCAGATGAGGTAAACTACATGAAACATGAATGTAAGCGCAAGAGTAGAGAAGATGTTCTTACGACCGAGAGTCTTTATAAAGGGTCCGCAAAATAACTTTTCTTTTTTTGAAAATGATAAAAAAAAAATACTGAATATTTTCTCAAATTTCTTTTTTTATTTGAAAGTACAATCCTTCCGGTTTATAATGGAAACTAATTTCATTCAACTGGCTGCCTCGGCTGGCCATGCAGTAGCCTACACGATCGGTCCAATTATTAAACACATTATCGATTGTGTGCAGCTGTATTTCACCAATGGCTTCACGAATATTGTCCTTTAAAGCGTCAATTGTCTCTGACTTGTCGGCGTGACACTTATCTTTTACGGCACCCCAAAAATAATAGTCCAACGGTGTCAAATCGCAGCTCCGAGGTGGCTAAACGACATCAGCCTTGCGGCTGATAATGCGATCTTCAAAAACAGGGCGCAAAACATTGAGTGTTGCTTCGGCTGTGTGGCACGTAGCGCCGTCCTGTTGAAACCAAATGTTGCCAATATCCTCCTCTTCAATTTTTGTGAACAAAAATTCGTTCAACATGGCCCGATAACGATTGACTGTAACGGCCACTCCTTGCTCATTTTCGAAGAAAAATGGCCCAATTATGCCTATCTTTTCAATGTATGCGTGCGGGTTTTCTGTGCCCCAAATGCGACAATTTTGTTTGTTTACATACCCGCCAAGATCAAAATGAGTTTCATCTGAAAAGATGATTTTTTTTGGCAAAATCGGCATCTTCTCTCAGTCGATCGCAGGCCCACTTAGCGAAGCGAAAACGCATTGGATGGTTAGTTGGCTTCAACTCCTGAACCAATTGGACTTTGTGTGGCATCATACCAAGGTCTTTATGCAAAATTCGTCTCAATGATGTCTCCGAAATGTTCAATTGTTGAGAACGACCGTGAATTGATGTTGATGGCGCTTCACGCCCACTTTCTGCCACAGCAGCAATTTTCTCGGGTGTACGCACTGTTTTTGGCTTTTCACGCTTTGGTTTATCGATGCGGATGCCAGTTTCTTTCACTTTTTTAACGAACATACGGAGCTGACGGTTTTTCTCTTCTTCCAAAATCCGTACGCAATTTTCGCACACATTCTGCAACATTACCATGATTTTCAAAGTAATGTCGCAATATTTTCCAACGTTGTTCAAGCGTATACACAACCATATTCGTTCAGCGGAAGGATAAAACTAATTATCTGTCAAATCAGACATGAGCTAAGTGTTACCATTCGCGAAATAAGCACTTGTTGAAAAAAAAAGTTATTTGGCGGACCCTTTATATTGATTGACTGTTTTTTTTTTTTTTTTTTGTTAACATCTTTTAAAATATTAACTTTTCGGCAAAACATTCTTCGGCACATATATAGCTACGAGCATGATCTACAAAAAAAAGCTTATATCCATTTTTTTGTCAATCAGTCAAACAAACAGCTTTTTGTGCGAATGAAAACATTTTTTTCATCAAATTCCTAATAACTCTAAAACTAGTCGATGTATCGCAACCATTTTATTTTTTGTTCAATCAGAGGTTATACTGAATATTTTATGCAAATTTCAGCCTTCCGAGCTATTAATGTGTCCTAATAATCTATTTGTATACGCTTTCAAATGCACATTTTCATTTCATCCTTAACAGTGGGAATTCCGAGGTCCCTATGGAGATCTAAATGCACGGTACATGGACGAATGATCTTAGCACTTTATTTTGAAAAATTTGTAAAATATTTAGATTTGTTTCGCTGGTACTAGTACAACCCCATTCCTACAGGCTTTATCACTTGCTTATATAAGAAAGCTTGGAATATTTTCCGAGTAATCAATAAAGTTATCTATATTTGTTTTTAAGTGCTTAGTTTGTTTAATGCGGTTTCCTTTTCAATTTTATGTCGATAGTCATTCCGAGATATTTGTCCTCATTTGCAAATGGAACTTGTACCGTATTTATAAATACAGGCAAGTTATTTGTCTTTTTATGTGTAAAGTCCACGTGGGCCGATTTCGTTTCGTTAAGTGCGAACATCCATGATTTATTTTGCTTGTTTCTTTTATCTCTACACCAAATGACCAAATGCTAGTATAGCAGTGTCATCGGATAAAGTGGCTACGGTAGTACCTTCTGTTTGCGGTATATCACGCGTAAATAACAGGTACAGGGGAGGCCCAAAGACACTTCCTTGCGGCACACCTGCTATGTTTTCTTTAAATTCCGAATATTCGTTTCCGCATTTGACACGAAAGCGTCTATTCTCTAGATACGATTCTAGAATTTTCCATAACTGCTCGGGGAGAACTTGTCTCAATTTGCACTTGATGCCACACTTTATGAAATGCTTGCGAAGCATGATATGAAAAAGCTGGTTTTCCTGTTCAAACAGAATCTTAACTATTTATAAAAAATGTAACATATTTAGCAAAGGGCCTGAGTCAGGTAAATAGCAGACTTCGAATTTTATATAGCAATTATTGTTACGTTTCATTCATACGGATTACGGATCTGAGTAAAAAGTAAGTAGCGCGCCGCTTTTCGAACATGTCAAAAGTTAGTGTTAGGTTCAATCAGTTTTTGTTCGTACGAAACGTCGCAAATGCTTCGATTTTGACAATTCGTTTGTGTAAAAGCAATTGTTACGTTTATCAGAAATTTAGCTATATAAGGTAAGGCATAGTGACTCCCGCCCTACAATCTAATCTAAAAAAAAGGCACAATAGGCTCCTCTAAGAAGCCGCAGTGCCAGAGCTCATTGAAAGCTCTCCCGCCCTACAAAAGGTATTGTGACGAAGCTGTTGGCTTCCCAACTCGACGAAAATCTAAACGCCTCCGGGAAGCTCCTATATCACATTTAAAAATCTTTGCAAATACCTTCTAGCCGGTCCAATTTACACCACGCAAAATTGGTATTGGTTAAATTACAACTAAACATAATTTAGTGCATAAACTTCCAACTTCCTATGCCCTTAAAAAAAATCTGCAAGTCTACATCAGTCGATAGCAGCCCTGACAGCGGCTTCCAGTTACAAATTAAACACAGCCTCAATTGGTAATAAATATTATTTGTAATTTATAAGAAACGATATCGTCACGGCATTTTATAAAAACCTTTTTGAAATAATTTTGCAACTCCTTTCATAAAATAAATACAACACTTAGGTCCATTTGCTGATACTACTCATAGCGATTTAAGTTCCCCTTGAGTTCAACTTAAAATTTGATGTGACAGTTTATGAGATAGAAAAAGTAGCCCATAGTCGAACCTAAATTGCTATGACCTATGAGTAGTATCAACAAACGGGCTTTATTATACTAAAATAATTTTTTTAAGAAGACTACCTACCTATAATTTGTGTCTAACTAAACAGTCGCAGGCTAAAAGTACTGTCCTTCAAATTATAAGCGTATTAATAGTCTCATTACCGTAGTTAGAAAAATATCTTTAAAAGTTCTGCCAGCAACTAGCCATATTCTCTATACTCATTATTCAATATCAGTGGTACCAACTGTCTTAAAATACATGGGGGATGGGGCGCTTAATTTCAACCAAAATCGTTCTTGAGCAGATTTCCTATAACAATAATCGTCTGGACGATATAGTTTTTGAAACTTTGATGACCATAATAAGTTATATATTCTTCCCAAGTTTTTTTTGACTATCGTCAACTTTCAACTTTGTGGATAATGAACTGGATTCAGCTCTCAAGCTCGCAATTTGGACCCTACTTTCTGTTTCTCGTTTTGGAGGTCTGTCGATTCGACGACAATCGTCTGAAAAGATACGGAATGAGTACCTTGGCTATCATTGGAAAATTCCATAAGGCGAAAATTATTCTTTTCTCGATACCAAACACAACTAATTTCATAACCTTTTCACATTTGGAACCTCGTTACATCAGGAACAATTACTATTAATGAATAATGACTAATGACAATCATCGCTATGTATGCATTAGACTGAAACAACAGAAAAAGCGGGTTACCTTCCCATTATCATCATCATCAATATATTAATACGTGCCCGGTGAACATCCGAACTTTCCGTACACTTTCTTAGTTTATTACGAAATGAGTAGAAAGAAACTTATATCATTCGAAAGGTAATGTGCCATAGTGGATATACATATGTAGCCATAAGTATAGTACTAGCGAAATGAATCTAAGAATTCCCCATACAAAATCCTTATCAGTAAGTTGAACCTATTTTGTTGAATGGTGACATTCAATTTGTCGCCGCCATAGTAACGTATTCAAATATTTATATCATCTTAGTATCTTATTTTAATTCAAAGGGCTTTCCAATAAGAGGTGTTATTGTGAATGACCCGCTATTTTGGTAGCTGTCACTTTTGAAGCTTTTATTCTTGGACATTTTTACAAGTAGAAACTACGCCATTACTAAAAATGGAACAATACACGCTTCAACAACGCATCGAAATTATTAAAATTCACTACAAAAATGGTGAAAATCTTGCAGTCACAGTTCGCAAAACTAAAGCATTATTTGGTCGTCGTGCAGCACCTTGTCGGACCGCAATACAGAAATTGGTGGAAAAATTCGAGCTGTTGGGACAAGTTAGTGATGTGAAGAATAAAACCCGTGCACGTCGCTCAAGAACAACTGAGAATATTGCTGCTGTAGCCCAAAGGGTTGAATAAAACCCAGGTTTGTCCATTCCTTGTCGTTCTTTGGTATTGGGCATTCCACAAACGTCATTACACCGTATTTTGTATAAAGACTTGGGTCTTAAGTCTTATAAAGTGCAGTTAACAAAAAAACTCAAGCCGGCCGATTATCAACAACGTCATGTCTTTGCTGATTGGGTCCTTGAAATGCATGAAAATGATCCGGAATTCCGTCGAAAAATCATCTTGACTGATGAGGCCCATTTCCACCTCGGTAGCTACGTCAACAAGCAAAATTGTCGCATCTGGGGATCGGAAAACCCAAGAGTTATTGTTGAAAAGCCTCTCCATCCTCAACGTTTGACTGTTTGGTGTGGTTTATGGTCAGGCGGGGTCATTGGACCTTACTTTTTCGAAAATCAGGTTGGATCAACAGTTACGGTGAATGGATTACGCTATCGAGAGATGATCAATGATTTTTTATGGTCGGGGTTGGATGGTATTGATCTCGACAATGTCTACTTCCAACAAGACGGCGGTACGTGCCACACAAGCAACGAAACCATTGATCTTTTACGGGAAAAGTTTCCGGACCGGAGTCCGAGATCTTGTGATTTAACACCTTGCGACTTCTTCCTTTGGGGCCACGTAAAAGATAACGTCTACGCCAACAGCCCAGCGTCGATTCAAGACCTCAAAGATAAAATTTGTGAGGCTATCGAGGACATAGGGCAGCCACTTTGCGATTTGGTTATGGAACATTTCATGAAAAGCATATGGTCCTGTATGCGTGCCCGTGGTGGCCATTTGGCTGATGTTGTTTTTCATTATTTACGGCATACCTTCCTCTATATTATGAAATAAACATCCGATTCTTTATCTCAAAAAATGACTGAAAATGAATTACACGTCTCATTGGAAAACCCTTATTATATCTGCGAGTTGTTGACGACGGTTGGTTTCAATGATGTTACTATGGAAACGAACATTTTTCGACATAAAGTATTCGCTCTAAATTTTCAAAGTTACGTAATAAAATATTAATCATGAGTAAACAGTAAAAGTACTTACAAAGTGGCGTATTTTTTCGATCCAGATGTCACTTTGTCGCTTATAAAAATGAACACTATAATTCAAGAAAATTGCGGTACGTTTTTTAATCCTTTTAAAAGGTAGGGTCGATTTTCGACCACAAGCGAAACAAGCGAAAAAAGCGTTATAATGAAAGGCACATCGTTTTTGATGTGTTAACATCTAAGTGGGCGTTGTTGGAATCTGGTGGAGTAATTCTACACATTTAACTTGCGGGGACGGAAATGCGTCACTGTGTTTTATCATTGCATACATTTTTTGGAATCTGGTGGAGTAATTCTACACATTTAACTTGCGGGGACAGAAATGCGTCACTGTGTTTTATCATTGCATACATTTTATCATTGCATACGTTTTTATCATTGCATACATTTATGAGCTGGCGCATATTAATTTTAGCGTTTTGTTGATGTGAAATAAAATTTCTCCATTTCGTCCTTGCAACGTACTTAGAAGAAATTTCAAGAATTCTGCAGGGAGATTATCATCTTTTACCAATGATCATAAGCGGAGACTTCAATATCAATTTTGCAACTCCAGAAGCTCAACCATTTATTGATTTTATGCAAGATAAATTTAATCTTCAAATGAACTCCAACCGGAAAATTTCAACAACACGATATGGAACAACCATCGATGCTGTCTTTCAGCGTAATCTAGATAGATTACAGTCTCGAATGTACATATCTTACTTCAGCTACCACAATCCGATTGTATCTACTAGCACAGAACGAATAAATTATTGTTATTTCATAATATGTATATCAAGAATACGGTTATTACAATTCCCTCTTTTCTCAATGACGTGTATCAAGCCACACACATACCGCACGCACGGTGTTTACACATACACATATTTCGGGACTGTTGGATAGGTACAGTCGCACCAATTTTTTTGTCATACCGATTGCAGCGTTGATGCAAAACCCATTTTTAGGCAATATGCAACATATATGAGATTTATGTAGATTTCCGCATCTATATCGTTTCCTGTAAAAATTTCCCAAGAATGCAGTCAACTTTACAAAATTCACAATAACTAAGCTCCGAATTCCACTTTAAACAGATAGCTGGCATTCCTCTGATAAATCAAAACCATTCAATTTGTTGTCGCCAAATTGCTATACTAACGTATTCAAATACATATTTAAATCATTTTAGATTAGAACCTATTTTCGAAGGAAAGCAATCTACCTACGCCTAAAAGTAAACAATTGTGTAGATACCCAATTTTAATTCAGGGGCATTATTATGCATCACACTAAACTACTTTTTGACGTGATTCTGATTATCTCTGTACATCCAATCACAACAAAACGTGATAAATAAAATCTGAATTGTTAAATAATATTTACACAAAGTCACACATTTTTTTAAACAGAAACAAAAACAAAAAACACCTACCTACAATTCGGAAAAAAAATTAATACCTACACCATCCGATGACTTTCATTGAATTTGCTGCTAAATTAACCGTTCCTTGTCTCCCGCTGATGTTAACGGTATGATGCCCATTCAGTCGAATATTAAATTAAAATTTTATTTTCCACTCTAACGAACCATTATCTACCCTTCCAAAATCGAACAACATTCACTGGATATTTTATTTCTCCTCCACACCAATACCGCACGGACGTATGTGGTAAACCTCACCTCTCACATTATCAAAACAAAACAAAAAGCGCCAGCAACGAAACGAAAATATTATCCTGCCCTCTCTCGATGAGATACATAAAAGTTGTGCAACATTTTAAATTTTCCAAAGCGCCACCACAATACCGCTGCTGGCTGAGTTCAGGCCATCGTTAATGCAAACAGCAATAATAAAAATTAAAATCACAACAACAATGATTTCCATTTAAAAGAGGGAGGGAGAGAGAAGAGGTATATAAGGGGATTAAACCCGTTTTTATCATAGTCAGGGCGAAAATGCATCATTATCCTGATGGTGGCTATAATACCAACTGCACAGCAACAATACAACAGCTTACCCCCTCGCACAGCATACACACATTACACATCCCTCATGATGGCTTGCTTATTTTTCTCTGCGTTTTTTGTTTATCCTTTCAAACCATGGGAATATTATATTGCTGATACCTTTCGTTTTACACAAAATGAAGTATCACTCTCCGGCACGTTTATCCCTCGTCCTCGTTGTCTTCGTAGTTCGTAGTTGAAGTTTTAGTTTACACTCACACGTATCAGGGGGGGGCGTATACGTAACTTTTTCGAAATATTTCTTTCTTGTCTTCCATCGGAGAGGGGATCGCTTAACTGAGCTGAAGTCAATTTAAGTCAAGGCTTCTTCGTGATTATGTGCCTCATTTTCATCCCTAATACCATCAAAATGTTACCATGCATATCCTGATGAGGTTCGTCGCCTTTTGGTTCTATGGGTGAAAATGAAGTTTTGTTACGTTCCATTGAGTTGTTCTCCAGTGAAACCTTTGTTCGTATTAGGGGATACAGGAGAAATTTTATACTGTGCAAGTTTGTCGTGTAATATTTTCGACGACTGATACAGGAGTATGTTATGTGGATAAACAACTACAATAAGGAATGAAGCCACTTTCAAGGAGAAAGGTGGAGACTCGATTCACCTTTGGAGTATGCAGAGTTATATTCTTTAAGCAGTTCTAAGCCATTGAACTGGAGAGTGGAAGCACAAGGGAAATTCGAAGCACAGGGTGTGTTCGAATGCCAATCGAACACCATTGCATTAACTAAAATAATCAACTGACTTTGGAGTTTACAGCTTGCAGGCGAAATACCTTATGTCATGCATTTACAATATTAGAAAAAATCGTGCATGAGTAAGGTATGTTCGAATATAACGGGTGATTTTTTAAGAGTTTTAGAACTTTTAAAAAAAAAAAACACAAAAAATTCGAAAAAATGAATGAAATATTTATTTGAGTCGATAGTTTGAACCTTGCAATTTAATGTTTAAAGATAATTTCATGCAAATGTTGACCGCGGCTGCGTCTCAGGTAGTCCATCCGCTGAGTCCAATTTTGGCATACTCTTTCACACATATCGGCCGGTATCTCCCGAATGAATGCATGGATGTTGGCTTCCAGTGCGTCAATCGAAGCGGGCTTGTCCCTATACACATTAGCCTTGACATACCCCCACAAAAAATAATCTAATGGTGTCAAATCGCACGATCTAGGCGGCCAATTGACCGGCACGAAACGTGAAATTAACTGTTCACCAAACTCGCCTCGCAATTGCGCCATTGTTTCGCGTGCTGTGTGGCATGTGGCACCGTCTTGTTGAAACCACATATGATGCAAGTCAAGAACTTCCATTTCGGGCAAAAAAAAGTTTGTTATCATCGCTCGGTAGCGTTCACCATTGACAGTAACGCTGCGATTCGCATCATCTTTGAAGAAATATGGCCCAATAATGCCGCCGGCCCATAAACCGCACCAAACAGTGGCTTTTTCGGGATGCATTGGTAGCTGTTGCAATGCTTCTGGCTGATCTTCACTCCAAATGCGGCAATTTTGCTTATTTACGTACCCATTCTACCAAAAATGAGCCTCATCGCTGAACACAATTTTTCGATAAAAAAGCGGATCCTCGGCCTGGTCGCCTGGCTTTAGTTCTTGCACAAGCTGGGCCATATTTCTTGGGCCATATTTCTTCAAAGATGATGCGAATCGCAGCGTTACTGTCAATGGTGAACGCTACCGAGCGATGATAACAAACTTTTTTTTGCCCGAAATGGAAGTTCTTGACTTGCATGATATGTGGTACGTATACGTGTATACGCGAAACAATGGCGCAATTGCGAGGCGAGTTTGGTGAACAGTTAATTTCACGTTTCGGGCCGGTCAATTGGCCGCCTAGATCGTGCGATTTGACACCATTAGATTATTTTTTGTGGGGGTATGTCAAGGCTAATGTGTAGTGTTAACCAACAGTGTGATCGACTTCACTACCCTACTGTAATGAGTGGTGAAATCCCAGCCACTCATGTTTGAACTAGGTATTATTTAGATTAGGTCCTGCACATGCAGCTCGACTGGGTGAAGTTGGTGGATGGAGTAGATATATTCATTCCATATCGACGGTGATGGGCGCTCGGTCGAGTTCGCGAGGTGTGCGGGGAATAAAACGTGTGCGGTTTATAAATCAGAAGTGGGATTCGTAATCCATATACGCATGCAATCTATGTATTTTAGTTAAGCTTGCAAAATTGCGTCGTGTTCGATCTGTGTGTTGTGTTTATCTTTTATGTGAAATAAAGATCAGTGACGTGAAAATGCACAAAAAGAAAATTAAGCACCCCGATAAAAAAAAAAAAAGTCATAGTCATTTATTGTGCAGTGTTTATCTCTTGTTTTTGTAAGTGGTACCTGCGCTCTGCGTATGGTGTAGTGTTGTGTTGTGTTCAGTGGCAAAACTGTAAAGTCCAAGGGTACGCGCGACGTAGAAAAATCAAATAGAGGCACACATCGCTGGTCATCTTTTGACGGCATGAAGACACCATATCGGTCTACGGCGCAGATTAAAGGGATAAGTATTTATCTTGTTTTCATCAATACCTTTATTTTTTGTGCGGTTCGTTGCCATCGGCTGCCATGTGGCAGTAGAATAACATAATGAGTGTCGTGTTAGGCGTGGGCACGTAGAGGTTATCAGTTATATATAGTTGACTGAATGCTGGTTCGTTGGGATATTTTCGCTGCGTGTTTAGGTCCCTTGACTGCGTCATAAAGATTTGTGTACCTAGCGTATCTGGGTATTGGCTATACTACAGCAATTGTGTGTTTGTAGTGTTTAGGTATACGATAGGAAGCGGTGGAGGATGCATTGATAATTTTTCCGTGTAGATATGTATTAGAATTTGGATTCATGAATTGCATCCGTATGTAGGCTGAATGAAGACAGGCTACTTCGTATTTGCGTCTTTGATATTGTTTTTTGTTATGGGATGGTATTTCACGTAGGTGATCGATTGATGTTCACTGTTGCCGTGAGATAAATTCTTGGCAATCTTTGAGAAATACAAAAAAAAAAGGGAAAGCATAGAATGAGCGAAATGATGCTCTAAAAAGGAAGGAGTATGGAAAGAGATTTTTATTCCTTATTGTTCGCGAGTTGAAATGCAACTGACTGATAAAATCTCATCATCAAGAACATTGCTTCGGTTTGTTTGCACAATTGTTCGACAGAATGAGATCGAAGAATCGTTAATACGGGTTACGATTGACGAAGTATTTTAATTGCTGAAGGCAATAACATCGATAAGAATGTCGATCCAAAGATGTGCTTGTTTACACAAGTATCCAACATAGTGGATAACTATTATGAGAGATCACATAGTATTGTTTTACCTTGTGTCTCACATAAAAAGGGCAATTATGTGAATATAAGGAAGTAGCCCAAATTGCATATCATTCATTGATATATCTCGCGCGGTACAATCATCGGGCAGTTCTTCGACAAGTCATGTGGGTGCCTCGGTAAGGCGAATGAGTAGTGACGAATTGAAGAAAAATGAGTTATTGAGTTTTAATCCTTTATTGAGTGTTTGCGTGACCACGAGTGTGTGGGTGAACACTATAGAAAACATCAGTCATTTGAGACAATGTAGTTGACAGTACATTTACATTGTGCGTCCGTGGGATTGGACAAAGCAGCTGAGCAATGGCTGCAGGTTCAAAGAGGTCTGATTATCACTTCAAAACTAATTTGGTGACAGATTTCGAGTTATTTATTATGTTGGAAAGTAACAGGACCCAAATGAAAGCTACGAGCAGTAACGTTCTAGAGCACCTAATTGAATGTCTTTTGTTTTCCTTTGTTGTCTTCTTAATTTTACATTTTGAGAACTGAGTAAATTTAATTTATTTGTTGAATCAAACTTTATTTTAGTTCGTTTTGCCTCTTTCAAAGCCGGCGTTTTATTTTTTGTTCTTACTATTAAACCGTAATTTGAATTGATTGCAACTCCTTGAGAATGACCCAGAACAAGAAAAGAAGAAGGGGTAAGTTTGGTGTTAAGTCAGTCCAAGCTTTTTAATTTCTGGTCTGTTAGTGGAGGCACTGATGGACAACGTTATTATGGCCAAGTCTGTTGGCGAACTGCTAGTGTTGCCTTAATCGTTAACCAATCGTGATAAGGCGATTGATATACAATCGAGATGATGGATGGTCGATGAGGTTGGAACAGGAGGGTGATTTCACTGCCACCGCATTTTTAGATCTTGGTGCCCTTTGTTTCACCATGAAGCTCGATGGAGCGGGTCTGGGGTGTCTGGTCTGCAGTCTGACAACCATCCTATGCAAAGGATACAGAATTAGAAATCGCTGTAATCGCGAATACTTGAGGCGAGGTTATTAAAAAGATTTGTAAGGGCTCTTACAAATGTTAAGAATGTTTCGCAGCTAAGCTAAGTGAACTAAAAAAAAAAAACTGCACGTATAGAATGTGCGTTTACTATCGACGTTTGAATAGTTCGATAGATCGGATGGTTAGCTTTTTGTTGTACTTGATATGACGTGTGGAGTGTATACTATGAAGTGTCATTTGGCGAAGAAATAAATATTTAACAGTTTTTGATGTATCCTTTCGTTTGAACTATGCCCCTACTAACTTCATTAGACTTTTAGATTTGATAATCTGCCGCGAGTTAAATGGATTCAGACTAATTCCCTTTTTGTTTTTCTTTCTAATCTTTATTGGTTAACCGCAAATTTAAAACTAAATTCAAGGCAACAAGTCATAAAAAAAACATATTTTCCGCTATCATTACACATCGGGGTCTGTGGTTGTTGTTAAACTGTGCTTGCTAACAAGCCGTGGATGGTGATAATGCTGCCGACTGTTAGGTACTTCTCTTGATTAGTTAGATGCGTGTAACTCGCGCAACATTTAGAACAACAATGGATGATATTCTGCTATCTTACCACCATTTTTTTGTCAACCTTGAAAAAAAAAAAAAAAACTATTAAGTTAGCTAAAAGAATTGAAGGCAGAAGCTGTTACTTCATTCCCTGTTCCCACCGGAAATAGACCTGTGAGGCAATTCCTAGTTCTATCCGGGTATTTTAGACATTTCGCTGCGAACTTCTCCGGATAACAGCCCCTTTGGATAGTTTGTTGGAGAAGAAGGCGAAGTTGACTTGAGCACAGGTTGAATAAGGTGCGTTTAAAACTTTAAAATTGAAGTTAGAACTCGCTGGATTTTACTATAGATTTGCATATCGGGCGGAAAGGAAACAGTACCATAGCTACACAGGTTTAGTTGTGGTAGAATGCCTACATCGTTTTCGATATTATTTACTTGGCAAACGATTAACAATCTGCACCAATTGGAAGTTGGAACTCCTTGATAATATAGCAGAATAAACTAAAAGACCTTGTGCCTAGAAAGGCTCGCTTGTGACTTAAATACAAGAGTTCGATTCCGATCTGCAGTATCGGACAGAAAATCAAAGACTTTGAGAGTAGATTCCTAGAGAAAAAACGTTGTTTTAAAACTGGTCGAAAAAGAATAATCTGGTTTTCCTAAAATGCGTACTGTCGTTGACAAATAAAACAAATATTGCAGTGCTGCCTGCCATTTATATAAGAATGTAATACTAAGAAGCGTGCCACGCTTTTTGTAAACGAGGGGGCCACATCTAGATATCGAAGAAGTATGCTTCTTTGAAGATAAGTGTTGATATTCATTAGGGTTTTCGGTACATCACTGAGAGGTTGTGGTTCACGAAATTTGGGTCGAGGGGTGCTCGTTTCCATGGTGGCACCACTGAAACCAACAGTCAATTTTTCGCAGACACGGTGCCCCTGAGTTAGGGACTCCTTGGGAAAAGGGTTCTGGTCTAAGATGTATTTGGATACGTTACTACAGGAATACGGCGGCGACTGTCACCAGAGTGCGTTCAATTGACTGATGTGTGTTTTGTATAGGGAATGCTGGACTTGGTTTTGCCAGGCTTGGTGGCGCCATGTACCCATGATTTTTTGATGTGCACGGGTACATTTCGAGTGATGTAGGTTTCATTCTACTCATGTCATGGTTGATGCTTGACGGGTGTTCCTTCCGCTTTGGAGGTTCACGTATTCATATTATGATGGTCAAATCGAAAGGTATTTTTGCATCGTAGGAACCGCTGTATCAATAATGACTACAAGGCCGGATGGACGAGATAAGGAAGTTCATCTTATCGGTAATACAATTTGGAATATATTGTCAAGCCCACCCATGTGTCATCAAGATCATTTATGAATCCCTTCATTTGTTTAGAAGTTGTTGCTCGTTGGTCGATTATTTGTCCCCTTGATGAGTTGGACGAGGCGGTAGATCTCGAAAACGATTGTGATGATGACGAGGAGTTAAGTAACTTATTGAATTTCTTGTTTTCTTTTGCTACATTTTATATGAGCTGAGCAATTTGACTGCTGATTAACGTTTAGTTTATCCTTGTGATTAAACATGTAAGGTAAAGCTGAAGGGCTTTGAGTGTGATACCGATGTTTTAAAGTTTAGTGTAGTTTATACATTTAACAGCACACAATAAATTATAAAACATAATCTCTTAGGAGTAAAAGCGAACAACAGTTGGTTAGGTATCAACAATTGAACAGATAGTTCATAGGTATTTTTAGTTTAAAAATGTTTAGTATTTGTCGGTATCTGTCAAGTTTTTAGTTGGTTACGGTTTTATGGTAAATATAAAAATGCAAGTATTAAAATATTAAAGAGAAAAGGCTGTGACCATGCCGTAGGAAGCTGTGATCATGCGATTATGATTAAAAAGGGCTGTGACCATGCCGTAGGAAGCTGTGATCATGCGATTATGATTAGAAAAGGCTGTGACCATGCTGTAGGAAGCTGTGATCATGCGATTATGATAAGAAAAGGGCTGTGACCATGCCGTAGAAAAAGCTGTGATCATGCGATTATGAGTAGAAAAGGCTATGATCATGTCGTAGAAAGGCTGTGAACATGCCGTAGAAAAAGCTGTGATCATGCGATTATGAGTAGGAAAGGCTGTGAACATGCGAGTTAATAAAACGGGAATAAATACATTTTCGGATAGAGAGATAGATAGACAGGTATTTTAAATCACTGAGGGCAGTGAAGCGTCGGATGGCCGAACTGTTAACAGTGTGATCGACTTCACTACCCTACTGTAATGAGTGGTGAAATCCCAGCCACTCATGTTTGAACTAGGTATTATTTAGATTAGGTCCTGCACATGCAGCTCGACTGGGTGAAGTTGGTGGATGGAGTAGATATATTCATTCCATATCGACGGTGATGGGCGCTCGGTCGAGTTCGCGAGGTGTGCGGGGAATAAAACGTGTGCGGTTTATAGTAGGTATAGGGACAAGCCCGCTTCGATTGACGTACTGGAAGCCAACATCCATGCATTCATTCGTGAGATACCGGCCGATATGTGTGAAAGAGTATGCCAAAATTGGACTCAGCGGATGGACTACCTGAGACGCAGCCGCGGTCAACATTTGCATGAAATTATCTTTAAACATTAAATTGCAAGGTTCAAACTATCGATTCAAATAAATATTTCATTCATTTTTTCGAATTTTTTGTGTTTTTTTTTTTTTTTTTTAAAGTTCTAAACCTCTTAAAAAATCACCCGTTACATCATTGCCAACAATTTAATGCTCTATTCAAAAATTTGTCTATTTGGGTTCATTTTTACCAACGAAACCTGTTGACATTACAACTGATTTTTGAGTATGTATATACTATTTCATTCTGGTCCATTCCAAAGTAAAGAAACTCAGCAACATTCCAATCAAAACACATCGTATTTGTTATGTGTACCTAAAAAGATTTCGATTTCCACTTATCACCCCAAAAAAATTGGAGCTGCAATCAGAAACAATCGCCTTTCAATTTGTAAAAAACATTTTATTGCAAGGAACTATTTTGAGTAAGTAGATCAGCCTCTAGGTGCAGTCAAAAGATGAATTATAGCTCAACATAGTCGTCCACAAACGACTTGTAGCTTTTATTTTTCAATATATCGGATGTATTAATATTATGACAAATTGAAATAATCATCATAATTCATAACAGATCATTTCATTAAAATTCTTAAAGAAAACACTGCGCGCAAAATACTTTGTTGAAGCTCTAACGAAATAGTTTCACCAGTTTCTCAGTTTACTACTAGCATACCTTAAAAAAATAAATTCGAACTAAAGCCCCCTCTATACCTACTAAAGCACGCCAACCGCTGAGCCACTGCGTCTATTTTTAGTTTAGTCTTTATTTAATAGAATGAATTTTAAGCATTTTTGGCTCGTCAAAATGAAATATAATTTTCCGTTGTCATAATAATAGATACTAGTCTCGCTTGTGGTCGAAAATCGACCCTACCTTTTGTAAGTCTCTAATAGCAAACGTGTCACGATTTTCGATATTAATGAGTTTTTTTTTTTAATTTGGTAGAAAAAGAATTTATTCGTTTTTACTATGAAAAAATTAATAAATTCTTTTCCTAGATAATTTGCTAAATTTTATTTTTATAAACTAAGTTTATAATTAATAAGCAACATTTTTAGACTAATATTGAGTCTAACCATAAAGTTTAAGTGGTCGAAAAAAGCAAATGAAAGTTCGTTTCGTTTTATTTTTATTTATTTATTTTATTAATTAAATGCTTAAAAAAAGGAAGATATGCTATATTATAAGTTTGTTTTAAGTATGGCTAGGCTTTAACTGGGGCCTATTGAAGAAAAATACGCCCGTTTGAAAATAAATTTTACTCATGATTTACATTTTAAAACGTAACTATGACAATTATATGTATGTTTGTCAGGCCGTTTTTGAGCTTCCTTAAAATCCTTCTCCCCCTTTATGTTTATTTAAAGGGGGAGAAGGATTCTTTATTTACTAGTTGTGGTCTCAAAATGACACTCAATGCGTTATTTGTGTTTTTCCCAAATGTCAGGAAACGGGTAATACAGCCATTTACACCAACCAACCAACCAACCAATGTATGTCGAAAAATGTTCGCTTTCAAAGTAACATCATTGAAACGAAAAAGGGTTGGTCAGACATCAGATATATGCCACTGAATTTTAATTATAGAATTGCTTACATTTAGGCATCGGGTAAATTATAATACATTTATGGATTACATATGAGGCGGTTCATCCAAAACGGTTCTAATCTAAGATGATTCAATACGTTGCTATGGTAGGTGACATAAAACAGCTTTCTGTTTCCCGCTCGAAGTCTTGACAGAAAGTCAGTAACATACCTCCGCGGAACGAAATGAGTCGCCTTACGCTGGAACAATGTTGGAAAATATTGAAAACGTTGTTCCAAAGTGAGTGCTGTGTAGCCCACACAGTGCGTTTCTTGAAAATAAGTTTTGGCCGAAATGAAGCACCCACCGCGCCTGCTGTACGCAAGTCTGTGCAAAAAGTTCGTGAGACTGGTATGCTACAGTGGACACCACTCACGGTAGCCGTCATCGTACGGTGCGCACAGACAAGATTGTGACTTTTGCAGCCGAGAGTTTTAGATTTAATTTATTTTTCGAAAATAAGGCTAGGAACAACATTTCGGTCAATGGTGGGCGTTACAGAGCCATGTTAACTGACTTTTTTTTATTGAAATTGAAGACATGGATTTGGACGAACTCTGGGCCATGCAGGATGGCGCGCCATGCCACACAACCCATACCAAAGTTTATCTTTTGCGCACCAAATTCCCAAATCGTCTTATCAGCCGTCTTGGCGACGGCAATTAGACACTTCGGAGCTGAGATTTGACCCCTTTGGGCTTTTATTTGTGGGGAACCGTGAAGGACCACTGTAATGCCAACAATCCGGAAACGATTCAAGCACTTGAGGCCAATATCATCCAAGCAATCTGTGCCTGTGCTACAGCCCGAAACCATCAACAAGGCCTTGGAAAATTGGAGTGACAGAATGCGCTACTGCGACGCCAGCCGAGGCACCCACTTGAACGAAGTTCTGTTCCAAAATAAATGGGAATATTTGCTCTGACTAATAAAGGCATAATACATGGAAAAATGTATTTTTGTTAATTTTATTACATTTTTTAAAAGAAACTTGTATTTGGCCCACCCTGTACCTAGGGTGCAGCCACGCAGTGAGCGAGTAGCGATAAGCGATTGACCGGCATCGCACTGCCTATAACAAAATCGCTAATCACTCAAGGCTTACGTGGTCACCACCATACGTTTTCATAGGTTTTAATTTTTTAGAGCTCAATCATTCATTCGCTAGTCGCTCACTGCGCAACATTTTAAATATTTTAAATATAAATCATAAAACTGTACCCTCTTTGTAGGGAATATTTTACAGTCTTGTAACAGATTATGAAAAATTAAAAGTTTGACCTACAATTTATTTGCCTTTTGGTCGAAATTGTATCACCCTGCTTCCCTTTGCGCAGCCTGTCGCTTATAACTCCTATATCTTCATAACTATATAATAAATCATCAATTCACTCTGGCAAAAGGTACAAACGAAGAGGGAGATGATGGCAACAAAAAAAAAACGGCTCATCGGTGTTGAAGTGGTAATGGCTTGCTGAGGATATGTCACTTGATGCTGTAAAATATTGCACGTAATTAAAATTCGCTCTCTACATGCACAGCTTGAAGGAGTCTCTTGTTTGCTATTAACGGCTCAAGGATGAATGGATTCCATTTATTTTATCAACTTTTTGACACATTTCTCTTTAATAATTTACGTTTAATTTATTTTTTTTTTTTTTTTTTTTTTTGTGAAGAGTAAAATGTATGTGTGTCAATGGCATAATCCCTTTAACGTCACTTCCCGATTTGATAGGAGGAAAAGTAAATTCACCTGTCGACCTTGTAACCATTTTGTGTAAAACTGCACCAGATTGGCTGTCGTTGAAGTGAAAGGAAATGCAACATACGAGTGTACAAGTTGAAAATGTGCAATTAAAAGGGAATTTTAATTTTATTTATAATGCATTTGAGGACCAACAGCGAGGTCAATTGGATGTGCTGCTTCAGCTGACATAAATCCACAGATTGTGAGGGCTTTTTTTCTATTTGAATAGGTATGATGATTCTGTTAAACTATCCAATTTGGAGGATTGCTTTGTTAGGCAATTCAAATCGAAGCGAATTCAAATGTCATGATTATGACAATGGGCACTTCAAATTGAGTCAATGTTTGGATATGCGGTCTAAAATGACAACAGATACGTATTGCAATCAGTCGGTGTACATCGACATCGATTGTTACAGTAATCTATTCAGTATTCAGTGTGTGTTTTGAATAAAATTCGGCTGTCCTTTATGCCAGAGATGGCTGGGATGTTGGTTGGATTTTGAAATGAAAACCACACGGGCCATGGTAGCCATATGATGACGATGAGTACGCTCGTGGAAATGTAAGGGATATCTGTATCTAGATAGGAGATATATCATTATTATGGGGGAACTTGCTTTCGAGTCATTGCCTGTAAATCAATGGCAAATTGTAAGTTCCTGCAGAGATCAACTGATGCGGTGTTATTCATTCGAGATATTCAGTCGTGGGAGGTTTTTAGTTTGTATTGCCACTTAAGGTCAGACTCACAAGTGACAAAGAACAGAAACAGGCTGGCAGCAACAGAAACAGTCAATATAGACTTGTTTACGTCCGATCGATAAACAGCCATCTTTCTGTCGCTAAATTCTGTTGCTGAAAAAAATGTTCTGTTCCTAATTCTGTTTCTGTTCCTGTTTCTGTTATTTGCCACTTGGTGCCTTAACTCTCTGTTACTCTTATACTATGTGAGACTGGGATCTGTTGTACGATCCATTTTGCAGGTTAACTTATATGAATCGCTATTTCTTTTTTGTGTTCCTCTCCATTAAAAAGTCGTTGATGTAGCAATTGCAATTTGCAAATTATGTCACACGGGCCGCATCGATACCTATACTTTCGTTTTATTTCCTACTAGCTGTGCCCGCAACTTCGTACGCGGCGTGAGACTATTTTTTTCATGTTAGATTTTATGTTGTAGCTCAGCTTCTAGAGGAGATAGAAAGCTGATTGATGGCTTAAAATAACTATAAAAGTGTTGGCTCTAATAAGCATTTTATTTTGTTTGCATTGATTAAGAATTGATTGAGTACAAGGGAGTAAAAGGCAGTAAAATCAGAAAAAAAAAAAAAAAAACACAATTTGGTCAAAAACGCTCAAAAAAAAAAGCATGGCAATGAAAGGGAATAGCCTATGTGTTTCTCAGAATCTTGAGGAACATTTCAAAAAAAGTTTCATTGAAATCTGTGCAGTAGTTTTCACGTCATTAGGTAAGAAAGAAAATGCCTACAGTTTTATTATATGTATAGATCATACCAAAATGTTCAAAACATTCTACGTACATTCGCCATGTATTTCATTAAATAGCTATTCACTTACACAGGTGTGTGGATGGGTACAGTCCAGTGCCAGTCCCAGCCACAGTCCATGGCAACCCTCAGGCTGACCAAAAATATCTTACGCAGTCTTTGGCTGACTGATGACTCCTGTTGTGCAGCCAAATTTGTTTGAGGTGCGCTGTTTGTGCGACTCACCTTAGGGGAAGTTTCCTTCTTAACCGCATTGACATAAGTCCAGTCATAAATTCATTATGGACTCATGTCTCACTGAATTGGCTTCAGTCCCATTAAAAACATTTATAGAATTACGTCCCTTCTAACAACTTTATATAAATGATCTGCCTTTTGAAATTAATAGCAGTGCTACCATGCCCTGCTCTTAAGCATCCAGCGGCGCCCATTGTAGTGTGGCCGTTGGTTCATTTAAGCTATGACTCTTTTGTGAATTTTAAATTTGGGCTGTTTTTCATAGGAATTGAATAATCGCCCAAATTGTTTAAAATGGAACGCAAAATGTTATTCTGGGCGATCTTTTATTTTTTTTTTAATTTTCTGAAGGCAAAACAAAAAGTTATTGGAGCAAATAAATTAACTTTTAGCTTCTTGATGGACATAATTCCGTAATTACATTTTTAATTTACGTCCCACTGAAGTAAGACAAAAATCCATTATACCTTGTAGACTTAAGTATCCGTCTATACCGCGTTATCCAACTGATTTGGAGTGAGACACTTTCAGCAAGCACCTTAGCGACTTAGACTTAGAAGCCCATTAACGCTAAAGTTTCCAGCATTGAAAGCAAACGTTCTCCATCGGTATATTGAACAACTTAGAGAATTTGTGAGGAATGCCAAAACTAGACTTTCTCTATGTAACATATCTCTGTAAATGCATTCATATTTGACCTTAAAGCCGAAAATAAATTCCACACGAAAACTTTTCTATTCCCATGCAAATCGAAGTTGCCGCTTTCAAAACTCGTATATTCCAATGACTTAAAAAATGCGGGAATATTTGTCACTTTGAGAGTATTCATGGGTAAAACTAAATCGAAACAAAGACCCAGTGTATTGGTGGACGGAGGATATAGCGATGCTTACATCTTAGACGCATAGTCACTAGAGGAAAAAGAAGACACGCTGAGTCAATGGAGGAAGCCCTCGCGGAGTACAGAATCAAGCGATCCGAGCTCAAGAAGACCATCAATTCGATCAAAAAACAGAAGTGGGAAGATCTCCGCCGAGATATCAACAGCGACCCCTGGGGACTAGGCTACAGGATTGTAATGCGGAAGCTTGGAGCTCAGAAAACCAATGCTGTCCTCAACGAAGAAAAGATGAAGGGTATTGTCGACACGATTTTCCCAACTAATCCCGTCAGGCCCCCCCGACACCACTTCGGCCCAACCAGAAGAAATACCACCCTTTAGTGAAGAAGAGTTGTGTTCAGCAGTAAAAACTCTACGAAATAGAAGAACCCCTGGACTCGGTGGGGTACCGTCAGAAGTGCTAAAGCTGATCGCCCATTCATGTCCCCAAATTTAGCTAAATATGTACAACAGCTGCCTGGCAGAGGGAGTCTTCTTCAGATCGTATTGTTGGCAACACTGGACGTTAGAAACGCCTTTAATTCAGCAAGGTGGAGTGACATGCTGAACGCACTCGAAGACACTTTCAACATCCCGGTCTATCTCTTGCGGATGGTAAAGGACTACCTCCAAGACAGGGAGCTGATCTACGAGACAGCAGAAGGCCAACGAAAAATGCGAATCACCTCCGGAGCAGCGCAAGGATCGATCTTAGGGCCTGACCTCTGGAACATCTTCTACGATGGCATTCTGGTGTGGTATGCTGATGATATTGCCGCGGTGATAACGGCAAAAGCCACCGAAAGTGCGCAAAGGAAGCTTAACCAGGTTATACGACAAGTAAGCTTCTGGATGGATGAACACAGCCTCAGTGTGGCTACAAAAAAAAAAGAGATAGTCCTTCTGACGAAGAAAAGGGTACCGACTCTAATCGACTTCCAAATCGGCCAGGAGGTAATCAAAAACAAAGACGCCGTGAAGTATTTGTGTGTGACCATCAACACCAAACTTACTTTCCGCGTCACTGAATAGGCTGATGGCGAACGTAGGTGGGCCAACGGCCAGCAAGCGAAAACTCCTGATGTCGATAACACATGCTGTCCTTCTTTACGGGTGTGAGATTTGGCCAGACGCGCTTAGACAAGAAAAGTACAGAAAGCAGATGGCAGCTGCGCAGAGACGCGGAGCTCTACGCGTGGCAAGCTCCTACCGAACGGTGTCGGAACCGGCTGTCCTTCTTGTCGCAAGAGTGACCCCAATAGACCTCCTAGCAGCTGAAAGGAAGTACATCTACGACAAAAAGACGGAAGCTGGATTGGAAATGGCAACAGAAGAGGCTAAAGAACTCACTAAACAGAAGTGGCAAGAGCGCTGGAGCTCGGAAAGCAGAGGACGATGGACAGCGAGGCTGATCAGGAACGGGGCTGAGTAGAAACACCGGAAACACGGTGAGGTAAAGTATTACGTCACACAGTTCCTTACCGGACACGGATATTTCAACGCCTTCCTCCACAAAATTGGTAAAAAGAACAGTCCAGCCTGTCAGACGGGGACTCCGAAGAAGACGACGCGCAACACACCTTCTTCACCTGCAGTAGATGGGAAACCGAAAGAGGAGAGCTGGAGAGAAATATCGGTACCATCACTCCAGACAACATAGCCGAAAAGATTCTGTCCAATGAGCAGGACTGGAACCAAATCTGTACCTACGCCCAACATATTCTCAGAAGAAAGAAAAGTGAAGAAGAGCAATCCCGCGAGATAGAGTGAGTCCGAAATGATATATGATTACAGCCAGTTTTAGTTTACGTATCCCTTGCAAAAGGGGAGTCAGACACACGGGGATGGTCAACGCCGAAAAGACCTCCTTATGGTGCATAAAGCATATATTGCTGAGTGGGAAAAATCCGATAGGCTTTTATTTTATAAAAGAATTATAGATGAAAATCTTGATACAGTCAAGTTTGTGATGCATAAGAATAAATCAAAGATCTTCGTGTATAAGACTTTAAACTTTTAATTTGTATTCTCCGTAAATATATGTATATATTTTTGTTTTATCTAAGTTTAAATAAATATTATAAATAAAATATTGTAAAGTCCTTTTAAGTAAATCTAAATGAATTTAATCGGTAAAAAAAGGGTTTCCTTTCTTTTGAAAACTCCTCTTTTTCCAAATTATGTAGGTTGCATCAAAAGTTCATTATTACAATCGCCATTTTCAAAACACTGCTTTTCCAAATAAAATTGAATTTTTATCATTTTTATGATTACCTTATATGTTCAAAGCCATAACCCATAAGAAGTAGATAAAGATCATTCCGAACTTGCAATTAAGCCTTCAAACCTATCGCTAATATAATTTTAGCCATTTAAGCAGCTTAACAGTTTTTTGTTGTTTTGCTCAAAATTCGCAAAAGTGTAAAAGAAGAGTTTTGAAATTATACCCCTCACATGGTCATCGGCAACATTCACCTTTGTTGGGTGCCGGGGCATAGGGACATTCCAGGTAACTGCAGGGCTGATGAACTCGCCAAACACGGAACTACAATACCTCTGCTTCCAATTAAGGATTCCTTAGGTATTCCACTCGCTACTTGCAAACTCAAAATAAAGCTGGACGCTATCGAAAGAACAAATCTAAGGTGGTCAACCGGCTCGACTTGTCTAGCGACAAAGCAGATCTGGCCAAAGCTGGATCTAAAACGTTCTAGGCATCTGATCTCCCTCGATAGGAAGCATATTAGTGCTACAATAGGTGTCATCACGGGACACTGTCTTATCGGCAGGCATGCAAAAAGGCTTGGCGTATTCTCTAACAATTTTTGCAGAAGCTGTTTTGACGAGGAGGAGGAAGAAACTATTCCCCATTTGCTCTGTACTTGTCCGGCTCTCTCACAAAGACGAAAACTCCACTTCGGAGCGTTCTACTTTAGTGATCTGAACGATCTAAAAAACATAGACATCCGAAATCGACTACGCTTCATTAGAAGCTCCGATTGATTCAATGAGTAGAAGGAATGAATTATAGATTCACGTGGTATCACAAGGGACCTTATAATGGTCTAAGTGTGTTGCC
Organism: Cheilosia urbana; assembly: GCA_946477585.1. Taxonomy (NCBI): domain Eukaryota; kingdom Metazoa; phylum Arthropoda; class Insecta; order Diptera; family Syrphidae; genus Cheilosia; species Cheilosia urbana. Next base: position 76,906,052 of record OX297855.1, read on the forward strand.
TAACCTAACCAGTTAGCCGAGAGCCATTTCAACCTAACCTATGGTCATCGGCACTAAGCCTATCTTTATCCGAGGTTTCTTCATAACAGCACAACCTCTTAGCCATCTTTGGAGTTCCCTACACTAATGATCCCAGACTTCGGGATATGAGTACCTACTCCCGTTGGCCCCTTAAGCATTTATACACCGCCATCTCTTTTCCAACACTCTAACGCAATATTGGATATAAAAGAGACCTATTTGATCCAATCCGAAAAACTCGTCTGCCTCTCTCTTTGTGGAGTAGACACTCCTTCCGCTTCACTCGTCTGTTACCACGATGACCTCTGAATGTGGAACGTAAAACACAGTCCCCAGTCGAAGCACTCGACATCTTGCTTCCACCAACTTCGAACGTGGAAACAGACATTGGCCGTCAGAGGCTTTGGTAGGTCCGCCTTGTTTATATCCCTACCTTCTAGAAGTCCTTTTTAAATGTATATATATCCTTTTTTTTTTGCCGCGTTTGTACTATTCCTCATTAGTTCATATATCTATGTATGTATATACTTAGGAGTTCTGAAGCTTCTACTATGTTTGATAATATTCCTCAGCCCGTTTGCTTAATTATGAATGGGCAAAGAATTTCTCTTTAGCTTGTTTCTCAAAGTCATTTACATCGGTTTGTGTTTGAGTTTCTCGAGTTCCAGTAACTGATACCAAACTCTGCTAATTGAAAACCAAATTTCACCAACTTCTACCCATTCGTTGTCAGCTTTTTTTTTTCTTTTCATGTTGACCCTTTTTAGATGAACGCAACTCAATAAAGAAAACACAAATTTTCTTCAGACCAACAAAAAAAAAAAAAAACCAACAACCGACCACCAGACCAGTGATCACCACAACTGGAGCGCAAAGTCAAGAAACTCATGGTAGCCACAAGAAAGTTACTTCAACCATTAACTGAACTATTAATACTCGTAAAACATCATTCGCTTGAATACCGAAAAACGACGAGAGCAGCCCACCACCATCAGAAGCCCATTAATCCTGACTGCTCGTCGTCGTCCTCGTCCTCATCGCTGTCCTTTTAGTTTTTGTTGTTCCTCCAACGAATCACTATTAAACTTGGCTTAGCGATAACTTTTCCTTCAACTCTTCTCAATTTTCTTATGTGCTATAGACAAAATCTTCAGAAGCAATATACACACAAGGACCTCGCGCGCTGCAAACACCACGAATATGGGCGATGTCATTAGACTGTAATTCATTACACTAAAGATACCATATATACGACATGAGAATCTACGGGTATGTGAGGACTACATGCTCTAAGGACAAGGACAAGAACGGCACACACGCTGAATATTATGCTGTAGCATAGTATGGTGCTTGCACAAAGATAAATGGATTTTCATATGAAAACAGTCATCCAAGTGCTTTTGGCTCTACAACTCCTTCCATAAAGAAGTGCTCCTATACCAACGTCAGTTGTAGTAGCGGCAACAACAATATTATCACGGGCAACGTCAGTGACAACGACAAGCAACATTAAAAATTACAACCGAATGGGGTTGGAGAGGGCTGTTTTTTTTTTTTTTTTCATCATTTTTACTTTGTTGGTGTGAAGAAGATACAAAACCTGGTGAAGTAGTCTGGTCACTTGGGAGTCAGACTGTGTCTAAGATTGCGCTCGCAAGCATCATAGAATAATATTCAGTCGAACAGAAAGGAAGATCCGCCAGACTAGGTGAGCAGCTTTCATTTAGGATATTTAAATTGTATTCATCCTTTATAGGAGGGTCTCTCTCTCTATGTGTGCACATCTGCATTTCGGTTGGATGCGCTCTTGTGTGAGGGCGAACAGAGCGCTTTGCATCTCTGACTCTAGGGAAAAGTGTTTCTTTCTGTATTTGTTTCTTTAATTTGAAATTTGTTGATCTCTTTTCTTGCTTTTTGTGCTATGATTAAAGTGAAATGTATTATGCAGGGTATGTCGCTGGAAGAGATCTGCATCTCTTACTCGTATTTCCCCCGTTGTTGGTTGAAACTTGGTTGACTTTTGTATCTATATTTAACAAGCTGGTGAGTTTTGAAAGACAACTTAGGAATTATTTTCACTATGCAATGAAGAAATCAGGGCAGTGGAACTAAATACTTAGAAAATCCAGTGGCCGAAATTTTATCGCATTCTAGGGAAGAGTTGAATAGCATCTTTTTGGGGTATTTGTCTTGGACTCGGTTTATGGCCTTATTTCACTTTTAAATGAGAACTAAAGTCATAGTTAGTTCGTTTTAGAAAGTGGCCTTAGTTCTCATTTGAATGTGAATTAAAGTCATTCGCAGCATTCCCAATAATTTAAATTATTTAACTCTAAAAGCATATGTTTCTTAATACATACGTATATCGACATAGATGCATACATAGGTATATAAAGCTTACGGCGAAGAAACACTGAGGTATACGTATCCAAAACTGCAACCCCCCCTCCTCGGGGTCACTGTTGGATTTGGAGCATGTGAATTATTTTAAATCGAAATTATCTGAAAGAGGTTTTTTTTTTTTCAAAAAAATGGTTTTGAAGCTTATACAAGACTAATTAAATTGGGCTGACGTTTGCTCTATTATGGTGTCGGACTGTCGAGTAAGACCACGGCAGGTTAAGCATAAGCTTTAGAATTTTGTTTTGGTTGATTTGCAGCTTCTTGATCTGAGTCTCAGCACAGTCAAACCATGCTGGAGCTCCATAAGTTAAAACCGGTTGGAAAATCGTTTTGAAAATTAGGACTTTATTATCTAAGTATGCTTAGTTTAGACTTTAGTTATCGGACCACTGTGCGAAAATTCTAAATTTGCAGATTAGCAACAGAAATGACACTTTTTTCTCTCATCAGCTTTTTTTGACATTTCAGAATTCGTCAGCGGAATTCTTCTGTTTATTCTAAATTTGACTCTTCGAAATGTCAACTGAGTATTAAGGTAGGATTTTCTTGACCAGATTTGTCAACTTCCCCTCCATAAACGTCAACTGCAAAAAAAAACTCTAAACAATCGACCACTCTGGGCCAATAAAAACTGAAATACATCTAGTCAGTCAGCTGTCAGACTTCCTAAACTGGGAATATCCGAACGTCCCCAATCTAAGGGTGATTTAAGAGTTTTTGTTTAATGTTGACAACACTTTTTCGGCAATAACCACTTTTAAAGATTTCGCTTTTGTTTAGTCTAAAGTTCTATACGCATTTAAGAAAGCACCTTTTACGAGAGCCTGATTATCCCGGTACGCTATAGCCTTTAACACAAGCGGTAGAAAACTTATTTTTTTTAGGGACTGATTCTTCTGTTACTGGAGCGTTTGCTAGTATTAGTACAGAAGCGGCAAAAATGGGTTTAGTGGTGAATGAGGGTAAAACAAAATATATGCTGTCAACAAGAAGGGACACACAACATCGACGAATCGGACAGAACGTCACGATAGACAACTATAACTTTGAGGTAGTTCGGGACTATGTCTACCTCGGATCCGCTATTAACTCTGAAAATGACATCACCTCAGAAATCAAGCGAAGAATCACTCTTGCCAACCGCTGTTTCTTTGGCCTAAGACGGAAATTGATTAGTAAGGCCTTGTCAAGAAGCACTAAGGAGATTCTACGAGTATATAAGACTCTCATCATCCCTTTCCTGCTCTATGGCGCAGAAGCATGGACCCTAGCAAAAACGGATGAGGATCTTCGTGGTCGCTTCGAACGCAAAATTCTTCGAGTGATTTTTGGTCCCGTTTGCGTTGACGGGATTTTGAGGAGAAGATTTAACAGCGAACTCTACGAGCTGTACAGCGACATCGACCTGTTCAGAAAAGTACGCATTAGTCGTCTAAGATGGTCAACACATGTAGAGCGAATGGACACCAACGCTCCGGCCCGGAGAGTCTTCGATTCCAACCCGGAGGGACAACGCAGTAGAGGAAGACCTCGCCTTAGGTGGCGCGCGCAAGTGGAAGGGGACTTCAACCAACTTGGAGTGCGCAACTGGAGGCAGTTAGCCAAAGATCGCGCTAACTGGAGAGGCGTATTGGTTGAGGCCCAGGTCCACCCCGGACTGTAGCGCCACCTTAAGTAAGTAAGATTCTTCTGTTGCTTCCTGATAAAGTTTGTATTGAAGTTTGCAAACTTAACCGGCTATTTAGAAACACATACATACGATTTTGAGCGATATTCGAATCAGATCACTATTGTCTTTTCGTCCCTCTACCTCTATCAAAATCGATTTTACCCAGAGAGACACTGTGGATTTCCCCTGAGTTCTTCCCTGGATTCGTTTCCTAGTGTTAACGCTAGCATCTGTTCATGGGAGATCTTTTTCATGTCTCGACCCAGTGATGTCCCAAGATCCTGATTCTTAAATGCCAGCGAACGACAGACATTGACACAGTATTCGTGCCGTCTAAGATTCCTTCAGGCATAGTTCACAAGTATTATCCTCTCTAAGGCCCATCTTCCTTAATTGATACACGATGTTTTTGCGTATTTGGTTCAGTATTTGGCTTCGTCTGAGAGATTAAGGTGAATGCCTTTTCATTTTTGTGGCTCTCATTTGGTTACCGTAAATCTTCTGGTGAAGAATGAGTTCGGTCTTGTTGGGGTGAAGCGATTAACCATTGCTCTACGTCCACTTCGATAGTTCTAAATTTCTGATAGCGCTGATTGAATCAGCCTTAACATAAGTGCCTATCGCGATTGCCATCCAAAGTAAGTTAAGCGTAATAGTGAAATCATGTCCGATGCTATCAAAAGGAACCATCCTCCTTAATTACGTATACAGCCCATATCCAGGGTAGACCTGGGCGTCAACCAATATGATTCTCAATTTAAAGAGATCTTTGGTTATTTGCATCCAACCTCAAGTTCGTTGAGTTCCTCTTGTGCACTTGCGCCCACGACCTTACTTCAGGTTTATATCTACTACCTTCTCGCTTTGTGTTGGCCGAAGCATTTTGTCAATAAGCCATCTCAGACGACTGACAGGAAAATTTTAAACTAGATCGGTTTTGTTGTACAGATTATATCAGTAGTTCGCCGTTAAAGTTCCTCCCAAGCCCGGTCACTCAAGCGGGACTTAAAATTAGTTCAAGCATCTTTCTCTAGAAACGACACAAGGATATCGTCAACCACGGAGTCCAAGCTTATACAGAGTCTCCTTAGTTGTTCGGGATGGAACTCTACTTCTTCTTACTTACTTACATGTTTCCTCAGTGCGAAGAAACTCCGATTGGTATAACTTATTCTTCTTTTAACTTCTGCCGAGACGTCAGCTTCAAAAGAGTCTCGTTTTACATCAAAGTAACAGCTGTCGATTGTGGCGTCCTGTAGGTTGTGCCCCATGTGCAAACTTGTGAGTTCCGCTCAATTTTCTCAAGTACGACGTTAAAGAAGTTACAAGACCAAGACTGGTCCACTGGTGCATAACAGTTGCCCAGAAAAATTTTTAACAACAACCGCCTTTGTAAGGTTATAGCAACAGCAGCGCGCTTTATCCATTGACATTCTACCCAGATGCAGCAAAGTTAAATGCAACCCTCTTCTAAATTACCTTTGTTCATCTAGGTATAACTACCGTACAACAAATCCAAAAAATCACGTTTTGTCCATCTCCTCAATATCAATAAGGGAATGTCTCTCACACGTAGCATACATATCTTCGGATATATGGAACGAAGCAATCACTCCCTGTGGACGGATTGACCTCTCTATTTGAACCACCCTGGGAATAAGTGAAAACAATCGTTCATCTCCCCTAAGGTTCACTCGTAGGTACGTTTGTGTATCCGTGGCACAAATGCGTTCTCCAAGAAAAGTAGTTTACACTCCGTTGATTATATTTGTCAAAAGGACGAACAACGAGACCAGATGTTGCGTCATAACTCCAACTTATCGTCGTTTTATGGCTTTAGTCGCCTCTATCTCGTTCTTTCTCCGGACCATTCCATATCAGAGCACAATGATCCCACTTTCTCCATACACACACACATAAACACACTCACACAATATAAAGAATCATTTTTCCATCTCTAAATCTTGAGTGGTATGAAAAATTAGATAACGTAACCAATTTTTTTTTTCTGTTTCTCTTACTCCTTTCTTACAGGAAACAAGACGTCAGGACATTCGAAAGAAATTGCACTGACACAATGCAACTATATTCGTGGAAGTACACCAGCGAGCTATTTGCACTTTTGATAATATTTTTTGTAAATATACAAAATGGTGAGTTTCGTATATATTTTTTGTTGAAACATAACATTACAGCGGGCAGAAGGGAGAATGCAGTTGTGATTTATTGTTTACTTAGAACCGCACTGCACCACCCACATTCTCGAATGCGTCTGGGGGGAGTAGTTACAAGAGATAAGGATGAATAGGGTGGTAGGACACAAAATAAGCATTCTTCCCGACAATTTGCCATGCATAAATCAGGAAGTAAGCATTTGCCGTGTTAGGGGATTTCCTTTACTTTTGTGTGTGTATGTAGGTGTACTGCTGGTTGTGATCGCCTGTGCTGCGCTTAGATGAAAGTTATGTTAAATGTTGCACAAGAAAATTCCCTCCCGTGCTGTAGTGTGTGCACGTAATGTCATTCGAGGGGTTTTTTTTTTTTTTTTTTTTTTTTTTCTCTTCTTTTTTTATTCTGTGTTGTTCCCCCGTTATGGCCAAGCGTAATCTAGCAGAATGCAAGCTGTACAATGTACATAGAAGATAGAATAACCGGCACCGTGATGAGGAAGAAGTGCTGCTTAGAGAGAAATTTTTACGACATCGAGTGTGTGTGTACCTGTTTAGGAATAATTTTCTTTTTTATGATTTCATTGTGTGAGGGAAAAAAAAGGATCCACCAGCAGCTGGGGAGAGTGCTTTTGTATTGTTTCACGTATATATGGTTTAGATAACGAAGTGCAAAGTGATTTTGATCCTTTTTTTATGTTTTTGGCTTTAATGAATGCCAAGTGTGCAAAGGTGTAGTGTGTTGTTTTCGAAAGTCCCATTAAATGGGCTTAAGCGGACTGAAGAGGTGACAATAGATTTGGATATCTACTGCTACGAGTATGGTTTTAACCACTGAGAACTAAATTCGGTAGCTTAATGCGTCCAAAGTGGAGTAGTTTAATATTGCTTTGACCCCATCAAGGCTAATACTAATACCCTATTCACACGGAGCCGGAAACCGGGCTTTCACGAAAGCACTAGAAAACTTCATCGAAAACAGAAGTTTTCCCACACATATAAACGAGTCGTTTAAAGTCGTTCGAACACTCTGAAACCGACTTCCAATCGTTGGGTTATTGAAAACTTTTCGAAATTTATACTCTTGTAGTAGGATGGTTGAAATAAAATGGGGTAACTTTTATAGTTCAACAATTTAACTGTATTCGATGAATCCAGAAAAGAAAAGAAAGGTACAAAATTAGATAAGGTTAAGAGAAGGCAAAGCGTCGTTAAAAAAAATTGTTTGTATCGCTAAGATTCAATTTTAATGATAACATATGTTAGATGGCGTATTAATCTTAGGGTAGGACAATTTGGGTATGTTCAACAAACATACATTTTGCACACGGAAAAAGTTTAAGATCAAATCAAGAAAAATAAGCGCCGAATCACGAAAAGTTTGTCTCATTTTAGAGCTTAGCTCAGGATTTACTAATTCACGACTTTTTATTCGCAATTCTAGAAATTGTACAAAGTGAAGATATTGATCCTCAAAAGTCGTGAATCAAAACTTCTCATTGTCAATAATGCGATCGGGCATGAAATACATATTGCCATAACCGATCGCAATTTGACACAAATAGTTATCAATTTGATAATACTGTGGTTGTGAAATGCAAAAATAAATCGTAAATTAGTAATTTCCTGTTGCAATTACGATTTCATCCCTTAGTAAACTGCAATGGGGGCTGATTTACTACTTCAGTAGTTGCAATTTACAAATTCTTAATCGTAAATTGCAACTTATTTCTATCAATTTGCAATTCATTTTTGCAATTTACGACTTCTCTACGTCAAATTACGTTTTCAATTTACATGTGCGAAATAATTATAAGATTTTATTGACTCATCTTTCAGTGGTGGTAAATTACGAAATATTTTCTTGCAATTTGAGATTTTATAGTGGTGTTTGAGGAATTGACCTATTGAAGTAGTGAATTGCGCCAAAAATGTCGCAAATCACTACAAATAAATGAAGCTCGAATTAATACTTCTAATCGTAATATTCAAAAAACAGATTTTGATATTTTTCGCCGTTTTTAATGTCGAATTACGAATTTTTGTATCAATTCAAGATAAAATCGTTGTGATTTGCGAAATATATATACTTCGTGACTTGCAACTCAAAATTTTGCAATTTGTGACTTTGCAGTTCCGTGCAATATTCAGCAAATTCAACACAAGAGCTGACCAAACAAATATCACAATTAACAACTTAAAATCATTTTTCACACTTACCTAACTGATGGGTTAATATTATTTTTAGATGCTCTAAATTCATTTTATTTGTTAAAAAAATGCGATCGATATTTGTAACCAAAATACATAGTGTACACGACTAGTGTCTCACGGCTGATGGAAACGTCAGACGAAAACTAGTTGGTGTTCGGTGTGAATGCATCGACGAGTCTTCGACGAAAACACGGTTTTCGGTGCGATGTAAGTAGGCTATAAGTTTTTGTTTTAAATTTATTTGGTAATTTTGAATAACCAGCACATTGCAAGGTAACGTAACTGAGGTTTTAAACTTTTTGTTCTTGTTAGAAATTTCGTCAACAATTCCAATTTTGGGGAAAAGCTAAAAGAAAAAGCTACGCTCATGAGTCATGATGAAACTCTTCCTCCAGTTTCTGGCACAATAACCATTTTTTTTTTTAATAAGCACGGGCTAATAGGTTATGACTAATCCCATAATGTTGTGCGAATTGGGGACAGATTAGACAGGAGATACCTTTGTATATTGGTTTTAAATGCCTGCAAATTGCAACAAGGGACAAAAACAGAGCTTGGAAAATCATTCCACATTCGTATTCTACGGCTTATGAATGAGTCTCTATTTTCCGTAGTACGTTCGAAAATAGGGTAAAGGGTGAACAGATCTGCATTCCTCGCATGACGAGTATTGCGGTTGAATTGTTGAAGTGGAGGAATGCAGCTGGCAATTTCATTTGAGCACTGTTTGTTAAAATAACAATAGAGCAGTGAAACGTTACATTTGTATGATGTTCAAGCGAATTTAAAGAAAGTTCAATATTCGTATCTCCAATTAGTTTGAATCTCATGATTTTGAACTCTTTCTAGTAGGTGAAATGTGGTTTTCAACGCACCAGACCAGATATGGGAGGTGTCAAGTTTGTCAAGTTTTGGGCGGATTTATGCTTTTATAGCCAGACCAGAAGGGGTTAAATATTTCTTGCGCCAATTGAGGAAACTCAGGTTCTTGTGTATGGTCGTTCCAACGAAAATTGCTATGAATACACATACCGAGAATGAAGAGTCTTTCGATTTCGGTGGTGCAAGTGCCATTCATGGCTTATAGCTGTAGATTCAGGTTTCAACTTAAATGCACCAGACAGCATTGTGTTTTCGAAGCATTAAATATCACTCTATTAGCTGAACCCCATTTTACAATGCTGTCAAAGTCGGAATTTAGCTGAGGCTTGGTTTACGGTTTGGTAGAGCAGGGTAAACCCTACTTAGGTCCTTGTGGACCTATTTATTTTGATGCCCTTTTTTGGGGGCTAACCGTTGGTTAAAAGCCTGATTTCCTCAAAAACCTGTAAAGATCAGAAAGTGTAATATCAGAAAGTTCTTGTAAGTCATGGAAGTAATAGCTTCCACTTGTTCTTTTCCTCAAGTGACGGAGGCTCTTAGTCTATGCAGCCTTTACATAAACTGTCATCTTTGAGATTTATTTTTATCATGTGGTTTCTTAAGAAGTAAGGAGGTATCTGACAGCCCACTCAAAGATCTACTAGGATTCATGAATCAGGTATCATGAGTGAGCTCTAAATGGAGAAAATTACACTAGGCCCACTCGTCGCCGCAGTGATATGGCAACTTGTTTCCGCCTCCCCCAAGCAATATAATCTCTAATCCAGGAAGTTATGACCCGTTAGAGCCCCTACCGGCTTAGACAAACTATAGAAGTTTTATGGTTCGGCCTCTGTCGTATACTGGCCATAGCTTCCGAGATACTTCATAGGTAGTTTGTTCTTTCCACCTGTTATTAGTTTTCATATGATGGTCGGTATTTAATGAGCTTGGCATACGTTGCCGTTCCAGTTCCGTGAGTCCTGAAACGAGTATGAAAAGCTGAAGGTACTGCCATCAACGAAAAAAAAAATTGGATTAGAAAATCATTTATGAAATGATAAAGAGAGTCGGAGACAAAACAGAACCCTGGGGAACATTAGCATTTACATGCTGAGTTTCAAACTTGAAACAATCCAAAACGGCCATACAGCTAGTTTCTAATCCATTGAATAAGAGACGCATCGATTCCGAAAGTACGCATTTCTCGCAAAAGAACATAATATCAAACTCTGTCAAATGCATTTGAAACATCAATCGCAACAATCTTCGTTTCATAGGAGTGGTGAAGAGAAAAGCCATCAATTCACCAGTGGATCTATTGCGACGAAAACCATACTGCCGGCCATTTAGGAGCTTCCGTGGTTCAAGATATTTTGTATGCTGATGAATTATCAGCGTTTCCATGACCTAAGAAATAATGGACACAAGTGCTATGTGTCGATCGGAATTTGTACGAAGAAGATGAATCGCATTTTGTTCCACCTTCTTGGGAAGAGTCCAAAAAATGGGACAGATGGAAAAGCTATCTCTTCAGAGCGATATGGGAAATACAATCTGGACAAGTGGATATAAAGGGTTTTTCAACAGGGACGCTACAAAAGTAGAGCGATAGGGACAGCAAACAACGCTGAATTTCTTGCCGCTCTTTTGACATTTCTTTTCAGTAAGGTTTGCCATTTTATGATGGAAAGATATACGAGCCAACAACGAGTCAAAATTATTAAAACTTACTACCGAAATTCGGACTCAGTGTCCTCAACGTTAAGAGCGCTACGTCCAATTTATGGTCGTCATAATCGTCCTAACAGATCAACAATTGAGCGTCTTGTGGAAAAATTTGAATCCACAGGCACAGTACAAAATGTTCCCGTGCCAGTGAGACAAAGAAGTGCCCGTAGTGTCGAGAATATATTGCTGCCGCTGAGGCTTCAGTTGAAGAAAGCCTAAATGTGTCTCTCACACGTCGTTCTCAAGCATTGGGCAACTTTCTGACGTCGTTGTGACGAATTTTGCGAAAAGATCTTGGCCTGCATCCTTACAAGATTAAATTGACGCAAGAACTGAAGCCGCTTGACCACCAGAAGCGTCGTATGTTCGTGAATTGGGCTGAGCAACAACTTGAAAATGATTCGGATTTTCATCGAAAAATCATCTTCAGCGAAGAGGCTCATTTCTGGCTAAATGGCTTCATCAATAAACAAAATATGCGGTATTGGTCAGGCAGCAATCCACACGTACTCCATGAGTCATCATTGCATCCCGAAAAAATTACGGTTTGGTGTGGTTTATGGGCCGGCGGCGTCATTGGGCCGTACTTCTTCCGTGATGATCAAGACCGGCACGTTACTGTGAATGGGAATCGCTACCGTTCAATGATAACCGAATATTTTTGGCCCCAATTGGATGATATGGATTTGGAGGACATGTGGTTCCAACAGGACGGCGCCACAAGCCACACAGCGAATGTCACAATCAATTTATTGGAAACCAAGTTTGGAGAACGTGTTATCTCACGAAATGAACCAGTTGCTTGGCCGCCTCGGTCGTGCGATTTGACGCCGTTAGACTATTTCCTGTCGGGCTACGTCAAGTCTATGATCTATGCCAACAAGCCAGCGACGATTGATGAACTTCGTACGAATATCGAACGTGAAATTGCAGCAGTATCCGCCGATTTATGCTTGAAAACCGTCGAAAATTGGGTTCAGCGTTTGAACTTCTGCAAGCGTGCCCGTGGTGGCCATGCAAACGGAATCGAGTTCCGTACATAATGGCATCGAACGTACTTTCACAGGAACAAAGAATTTCATTGATATCCAAAACCGTTTTTGTTTTATTTAAAAAAAAACTTTTGTAGCGCTCTTATTGAAAAACCCGATATATCATATAGTACTCTCGCGACTGTACCACTGCGATGTTTTTTTTTTTTTACTATATAAAGTTAGTTTAGTGTGGAAGGATGTGGACCTTAAATAAACGATGAGTATTTAATTGAATATCTGGATGATGAATCGCTTGAAAGTGAATTTTGTTAAAATCTATTTTTTACATTTTAGTTTTTCATTTTTAAAATGATGCTACTAAAATGATGATAAATCCAACTAGCAACTAGGTAAACCTACAAATAAGGTCGTCCCTTTTCGTAATGTTTCCGTCTTGGTGTCCTCAAAGTGATTCAGGCGAACATTTTCGACAGCCTGATGGACAAATATCATTTATAATCCCATCACTTGGTGAACCACCAACAACTACTTTTTTCAAATAGAAAAAAAAAAGCTTCGACACTAAAAATAGTACGCATACGCCACCGAAATGTCAAATTGTGACAAGGGTAGCCGTACGGCGTATATCCACCATCTCACCTAACGCACCCACTCTCTATGTAAAATTTATTCAAATAGATTAACAATCCACAACTATTTATATATGAATGGAACCAACTCTTCGCAGCTAACTCAGGCAACTGCCTCATTACGAATCCAACCAGTTATCCGAAGCTAATGCCAATACTTAGGGTCGTTCCATCTGACAAATTCATTTATTAACTAACAAATTAAATTCTAATTTCTCAAAAGAGAACACGGCGAAGCAAACTCAACCGAACAGGACACAAAATAAAACAAACCCTTATTCACGAAATACCTCTACCTATACCACAATTTGCACATGGAAACACATACAAACAGAGTGAATCATCAGCAACTGTCATGGGATCAACTCGAAGTGTCACCGGAGCATAAAATGATTTAAATTAATTACACAGGGCTCATAAAATTTCTCCGAGAAAATCCCTTTTTCGCCAGCAAGTCTCGGCCGTGAATGTTGGGTGTGTGTGAGCTTAAGCCCATCTAATGCTCGACGGTTGTTATTTTGGAATATAAATGGTGTGCAAAGTACCCCATTATAATAACGTAACATGCGGTAAGGGAACCAGGCAGAACAGCAACAGAAAGAAACAGGAAAACCTGGAACGAATAAAATAATTAAAAAAGGTCGCCATTACCAAACACTAAATCTACATACGGCTATAACCCTTTATCCAGCCCCAGCAGCAGCCCCACTGCGACTCATCGGGCAGAGGATATTGTTTACTTCGAGATGTAATTAATTAACACCTCACCGCTAACAACGCCATGTAGAGTGGCAGTAGTAGAAGCTGCTCCCACCCAAAAATGTAGCTCTTGTCAGTTGTGAGTCAAAACTTTGTAGATAACAAGAGGATGGGAAGAGGCGCTGGCAGTGTTGGGAGTCAAAAGGGTTAAGGCCAATCCCTACCTCCGCTTAAGCTCATCCGTTGTCGTGGACATTAGATAAATAAACCGCGCAACTGGGAAGAGGATTGTATCGACGAAGGAGTGTTGGGTGGCGAATGGCCCACCATCACTATCAAGAGCTCAACCCTTTTTTTGCACCACACGCATTTGTAACAACAATCCTTTGTATTGGTAGGAAATAAACATGCAAAGGAAAAATGATAATAAAGGATCAACCTACTTAGAGAGACAGCAGCGAGGTATGGAGAAGGAGGTGGAGGAAAGTCTGTCATGAACTAACTCTTTCATGGATATTGATAATTTGAGCCAACTGATGACGATGCCAATACCAAGTTGCCACCGCATCGCTTTATATTGGTTCTCCTTATCCTTGTTGTTATTATCATTTATTCAGTTTGGTTGTTGCGGATATACCCTTGGGGTCATAAACCGGACGGATGGAGAAAGAATGTGTTTTGTTTCTATTGATTCCCATCCGACTCCCAAATAGTTGTATTTACGCACACTCCCTCAATAGAAAATAAGGATACTCGCCATATACATATATACAAAGTGGAACGATATTTATTTCATTTAGCATTAATGAGAGTGATATCCTTGTGCGAGGGCTTAGCGCTAGTGCTAAATGACTTTGCTGTTACTCTTTTCCTTTCGATTACTATCCGAATCTCGCGAGCACACACACACACAGTCGCTCATCCACTCAAATTGAATGAAAATACGGGATATACGCGCGTAATGGCTTCAATTCAGTTTAACGATTGTAAATAACCATTTAGGGGTGGTAAAGTGCTAGTATGAAGGTTAAATGGCTTAAAAGATATTTTGATGGATTTCTTTGTCAAAAGGAGTAGGGCTCGAGGCGACTAGCACCAAACCATCAACACTGTTAATTTGTTTTTCCTTCACGAAGTTAAGTCGCGCATTTGTGTCTATTCCTGTGTCGGAGGTTTTAATTTGGAAATTAGGATTCAAGGAATTTATCAGCTCAGCATTTGGCAGGTTTATTGAAGCCGTTAAAATGGCATTAGATAGGCGAATAGTTGGAGGGTTTTATTGTTTGATGGATGATTATAGTCAGCTGGTATTCTGTTCTTAATGTAATACTGGGACTGTTGACGTCATTTCACGTTGCAAATGTTGGCTAAAGGAGAGAAAATAGAGCTCAATTTGAGATGGCGTGTATGCTCACCGTCTTAATGAAATAGAAACCCAACTCAAGATCACCTGTTTCATTCGATTTGAACAGCAGACTTGCCTTTTGAAAAATTCGCACCTGCCGAACCAGAGGATACAAGAAACCGGTGTCACCTGTAGTGGGAAATAAAACCACTTTCGTGAAGTGGATTATTTCAACGGGTAGTTTATGGGGACACTGGTCCTGTGGTATCACAATGGGCCTACTTTGGCCTAAGTGAGGCGGCATGCCACTCTAACCTAACCGAACCTAGTACGCAAACTGTTGTTTCGGGTTGTTTGGAGAGGAAAGAAGAAATTTCGTTCAACCTGTCGGTGGTGGAACTAGAAGAAACAGGAATTATGTGAGAGAACATGGTATCCCGATGTTGTTTTTTTGGTAGCCCTTATCTTCTTTAAAAATCATAAACTTTCAAGATGCGTGCATAATTTTAAAATGACAATAAGCAGACATTTCGAATGAAAAATCTTCGATTTTCAAGCTCTACCGCTCTACCAAATTTGAAGTTCTCCATAAATGAGTCAGTTACGGTTTTTTTCTTTAGCCCTATATCTCAGGAACCACTAATGCTAAAAATTTGAAATTTGGTGAGACGATGCCTGATATCACAAGGGACCTTATAATATAATAAATAACCAGTTAGCCGACAGCCATTTCAACCTATGCCTGATGACATAAGCAAATTTTCCTAATTTGAACTTTCTGACTTCATTGGTACTAAAGATAAAGGAGG
Organism: Cheilosia urbana; assembly: GCA_946477585.1. Classification (NCBI taxonomy): domain Eukaryota; kingdom Metazoa; phylum Arthropoda; class Insecta; order Diptera; family Syrphidae; genus Cheilosia; species Cheilosia urbana. Next base: position 76,921,596 of record OX297855.1, read on the forward strand.
CTGAAAAATCTCCCGAGTTTGTTCCTGTAAAAATAGTGTAGTGCCAGAACTTGGACGGGCACTACCGAGCCCTTTGATTTTGCATTCTTGTATGGGGCATCAGAAACATTATCTTCATTATCACTATAGAGGATATAAATGATAACAAGCTTTCAGTTCGTCATCCAGCTATCATGTATTTGTCGTTCAAACTGCGGAATGAATGAAGTGGCCTGTGGCTTTGCCTCGATCTTGACATGTACACTATTATTTTTGAGCTTCTTTTTACAAAACAGTCAGTTAAATATCCATTGGGTAGATGTAACTCAGTTAGGATCCGCCATTGAAAATATTCTCAATCTTCTCACATTCATTGAGATAGTTCAAAAAAGCCATTCATCACTTGGCACCAACCTTCTTAACAAACCAAATTGCATGCGCAAGTACCTACAATGCCCCACGTTGGGCGCCAGCTGCTACTCAGCAACTAAACTGCTTCTAACAACGTCTTCATAATAACAGGCCCATGTGCGATTGTTGATTGTTGCCCTCATGCAGTTTGCATTGATTTACATACCATTCGCAGCACTAGTCGTCCTTCAAAACCACTTACAATCAACGTCATTACTGTAAAAAGAGGCTAAAAGGAGAGCGCCCTCCACAATTAGCTATGCAAAATCAAGTCGCACGCATTACCGCGCTCTTACACTATCCCAATCACAAAACACGATGGTTACTATAAATTAGGTGAAATTTATTTTTGAAAAAAGGAAAGGGAAGAAAACATGTAATCTTCTCCATGCTAATAATGTTTTATCTTGCAGTCATGCGAACAAATAATACGTTTCGCCATTTAATTCCGGTGGCACCACCGCCAGAGAGCAAATGTCACATTAAATATGCATTGTTTGACATAAAAGCGTAGCAGGAACAAAGAGGTGCGCTGAGGCATGCCACCTGCGGTGCATACTAATGCAGGCATATATTTCAACATCGGACACCCAACCGGGTAATACAAAATCCATGCATCAAGTCTGAAACGTTCTGTGTGCACGCAGAGTGCTTGTCCTTAGAATGTACCTACACACAGCGTTGCCATAAGTGCCATTTGTCTGCATTTTGCAGATTTTCAACCTTGCTGCAGACTTTAAAAAAACAGAAATTTGCGCTTTAGATTTTGTCTGCATCCGCAATAATTTATTTTGTTCTTTTTAACAAATTTTATCATTTGTTGCACACTTGATTTCACTGTATGCTGTCATTTACGTATTCAGCTTGTTACATGAAACAATTTTTTTTTTTTTTGAAGGAAGATTTTGCTATAGAAATCTGCATTGCAGATTTTTTTTTGTCGTAATTGCAGATTTGTAGTTGAGTAGAGTTTGATTTCCACTTTTTTCTCTCTATCAATATTCGTTACGTTTTCAGCTTTTAAATGTGGTTTTCGTTTTTCGTATACGTAGCTGTCAGTTTACGACGACAAACAGACTGCCGACTGACGTTATTTGAACGTTGCTGGCTGAACTGTCATCAGCATTTCATTTGTAAGTTCTTAGCGACAATTTTAGAGAATTTGAAAATATTTTCGCTGCGTTGAATGCGTTCCGCTGATTCATTTTGACGTTTACAAACGAAAATGTGTCAACATAAACAGGTACCTATATAAAAGAGTTAACTTTCAAGTGTTTCGTCTATCTATATCCATATCGCGGACGTAGCACCCCCTTTACAAATCTCAAAAATGTTTTAAATTAATTTTGATGTTTCTGAGTTTGACATTTTTTAAATGAACATTGATAGTTGATAAGTTAAACAAATTCAAATCTAAATTAGCGACAATTTGTTCCGGCGTTTACTTTAATATTTTGAATATTTTCAACAATAGAAAATGACGAAATATTACGTCTGTGAGGATGTCACGGATAGGTCAAAATACACAGGTACCTGCGTTTGTTTTGGGCTTTCATATATATCAGACAAACGGCAATGCCACGTTAATCGATTTTTTTGTAAACAAATTTACTAAATTGTAAATATTTTATTTTATTTTCTGCCTAAAATAAAAATCATTTTCTACAGTAAAAACTGATCGACATACTGTCAAACTGGATGACAGATGCAGAATATCTTAGTAGATTTCAAACTCATTTGACCTCCTGGAATACACTGGCCGTATCCGGAAGCCTAAAGGATTTTTATGTTTAGACTCAGAAAAAAAAAATAGACCGTTCGAATGCAGAATATTGCTAAACAAATTATTATCAAATGTCCCATTAAATAGCTTTAGGATTAAATAAAATGTACTTACCGAATAATATTTCTATATCTTCAGACAGGCATCAAAATTCCAAATCTCTGACAATCGTAATCGGTTTCTTTCAGAACTATTAAAAGTAGGTACTTACACTTACACACAATAAAGTTCTAATACCACGATGGAAGCACTGATCGCCCGACACAGACACAATCACTAAAATGCGGAGTCCCAGAGCTCTGCAACCTTTTTGATTTTGATTTTTTCTTCTGCTTTAAAAAAAAACACACACACACCGAAACATAAAAACCAAAATTGAAATGCTCGCCACGAACTAAATTAGAATATTTTTGAAATCCGAAAAGCGAAAAATTGATTAAATTCGATTCGACGGCGGCCATTGAAGCGAAGACGAAATGAAACAAAGTGAAACAAAACGAAACCGAGTTGAACGAAAATCTGTGGAAATAGATTAACCAAGGGCGGCCATTACTTTTGCAAAAACTTAACTTGCGATTTTTTAAGAAAATTTCACATTTTCCGAAACACTCGCAAACTTAAAACGCGCTTCAATGACTTACGTTTCCGTTAGTCGGTATTTCAAGCCCCGGTGATCCCGAATTTAATGCACTTTTCCATAATCACCACGGGAAAATTCTGGAGATGAATATGCAACCGGCCGGCGACGGCGAACGAACAAACACTGTGTGAGTGAATGAACAAAGAGATATGCGCCATTGCAAGTATCCTTCTCATTCGCATGCAGAGCAGATCGACCACCACCTAGTGGAGGTGGAATGGAGTAGAATGGATGATGCAATTTTTCTGATGTGCTATCCGATTGGGTTTCTTCTAGAGATGAGCTATGTCGTGCTTTCGCAATCACGGGTGAAACTGTGACTGTGATTTTAAAATCATTGTTTAAATTTAAACTGTGATTGCGATTGTGACTAGCGAACTTACCGAAGGTAACCCATGTTTTATGAAATTTTTCACACAAAATAGTCTGATGCCTACCTATTTGTTATTAAATATACCAAGTTAGCTAGATAGGTTCCATTTGACCATCACCATTTACTCTTACAAATAATAAACTCAAACATATAATTATAAATGTACTGGAAAATTCATGAAAATTACAAAATTACTCCGACAGTCCGACTACCGACTCCCTGTACTTCATCATATTTTTGTCAAGTTTTCTTTTGCAAAATGTTCCTTTTCCTTACAGCTGGCAGCTACTGCTACTGAACCCAGCGTTCCCATAAGTGCAGATTTGTCTGCATTTTGCAGATTTTCAACCTTGCTGTAGACTTTTAAAAAACAGAAATCTGCGCTTCAGATTTTATCTGCATCCGCAATAATTTATTTTGTTCTTTTTAACAAATTTTAACATTTGTTGCACACTTGATTTCACTGTATGCTGTCATTTTCGTATTCAGCTAGGTATTTTTTTTTTTTTTTTTTTTTTGTTATTGTTAGGTAGGTACCTACATAAATAAAAAAAGTTGTGAAGTAAGAGTTTTTTATTTTTTAGTTTTGTCATAATTGCAGATTTGTAAAAATATTTTCATGGCAACACTGCCTACACAACACACAGAAAGCAGACCGACCGAGAAAGGATCAATCTCCTGAGGGACGAGACGTGCCACGTTTCCCTGTGTTAATTTTTTTTTTCTTTCTTTTTTGGTTGAAGAACTTAAAAACACGCAAACCAAGAATTTCACTAGGATGGGTGTTTGATTGTGTTTGAGGTTGTGTACTTTTTCAAATGAAAGCCGATACTGTGTGTAGCTGTCGCTGTTGGATGGGTGACGCTATGCCCACATATCGCACCTTCTCGTAGGCATATACTGCGCGGGATATAAATAACGAATTAGATTAGTGGTCATAGATTAACTAGGCGACGTCACTTGGACAAACTTTGCCCTCATCCGTTGGCGTGGAGCTGTGTACACAGTATGGATTTGTACGTGTATCGGGTGGAATGGAATTTTTTAATTAATTGTTAGCGTGAGAGTTTTCAATTTATCAATTTATTAATCATTGAAAGGAGGAAATAATTGTTCTTCCTGTTTCTGTTGCGTCCTCGTGGTGCGGTTGAAGGTTTACCTTTCGAATTAGATTTGGTTGCTCGTCATCGTTGTAAATGGGAAAGTCACCGAGCTTGCAATGGGCGGATATTTTTATAGTTGTCCTATGGAAGATTATACTGCGAAAAATGTGCAGACGATAAGGAAAGCTAATTGTGCAGAACAGAAGACACGTTTTAAAGGATGAAATTCGATTGATGCAACGCTATAAGGAGTTTGACAAGTGAAGTGAAGTTTTGGATTATGTTTATTAGGCTTTCAATATTTTTTTCCGACTTTGTCCGTATGGATGTGGATAGTGTTGACAATGGTGACTCTTTTTCAGGACCCCCGCATACATTCTTTAGAGATGCAGACTTCGATTTTTGTTCGGATTTGTGTATTCCTTTCCTGAAGACCATAACAGACCGTCTATATGAGTAATGGGTAAATTCACACATACGATGCCCGTAACAGTTTTGAGTTGCGGTGGCCCTTCAAAGTCGACTCTCCAACGCTTGGTAGCCAAATTTAAGACAACTGGTTCCCTAGGTGGCAATGCTTATACAAGATGTTAATGTTTGTTGCGGATTTCGGGCCGGCGGAGTCTTAAGCGCGTACTTTTTTTAAAAAATTAGACAGATTTTTTCTTGTGGGGTCTTCTGAAGTCGCAGGTCTATGCCAATAAGCCAATGCAATGCCATGCTCCGTTTCAGCGGGATATATACAGCAGAGTCCTTAAAAATTGAACCACCTCTCAAATCCGTGCTACTATGGGAAGTAGCGACATGTTAGAGTGTGAGTATAATGGTTTCATACCTTGTACTCGTTTTGTATGCTTGCTATGCAGTCTAAGGCTCGGAGTGTGGGTGAGTTTTACTCCTTTTGTAATGAAAACAAGTATGATCTACTTGTTAGAGCAGGTTGAAAGGAAAAATATTACCACAAGAATTTATCAGCCAGACGCTTAGGACGTGCGCCGCAGATCTATCCCCAAGAAAGATTAGAAATAGAAATATTGACCGAGAAGTATTATATACATGAGCCTGTGAAATAAAGAAAGAATGTCGGAACAGCTCACATACAGCTGATTTAATTCCACTTACAATATCAAATCGTGCTTATTGAAAAACACTTCATAATTTCTGTCCATTAGGTGATTTTGGGTGGGTCCCTTCAGTCTACATGGTCAGTGCGTTGCATGCCACATCTACTGGTACCTTTGTGGCTGTAAGTAAGGTGTGATGCCTTCAGTAATATGGATAAGGGTATAGCGTATTAACAGAGCTGCAGTAAACAACAAATAATATTGGAAGACATCCAAGTTAGCTATCACAACCGCATACAGAGCTGTTAAAACCTCCTCATAGAGCTAATGCGCACACATTCGAGGCTGTCACAGCCTCTCAAAAAATGTGTAGTAGCCATACACAGAGCTGTCAGAACCTCATATTGAGGTTGTGAATCTAAATGGGAGGCTGAGATAGCCTAGTACGAGTATTCTAATACCCGCATAAAAAGATAGCCTACCTTGGTGGATGTGTTAGCCTCTTCGAAGCATTATATGCCGCTTTATACTTAGCCTGACTTCTTTAGAAAATTGGAAAACTATGAAGTATGACAGCTGCCTCTTGAATCCTGGTTAGTACCTACATACATATTCGTCCGTATCCGTTGAAGAGGCAATATAAAAAATATAAAAATAAAACAGGAATCGCTATCTCTCTTCCACTTTACTATACTAATAACGCGTCTAAATAGCGCGATGTCTTCGATACTAATAGCAGTAGAAACGAAGATAGAGGATTGCTTGGAAAAAAAAAAGATCTGTCATAGCTGCATGTCAGTTGTTATAATTAGAAACGACTCAGCTGTCACTTATTCTACGAGCCAGAATAACCTTACCCTTAGCAAAAGTGTACAGAGCTACCATAGTCATATGGCAGTGCTTGTACCGTAACAACAACGTCGACATTCTAAAGAAGCATAGCGGGCTTAGCGGGTAAGAGGACATTGATGTACGGTGTTCATACCCGACCCAAATTAAGTTCGTTAACAACCGCCCCTTAAAGAGCTATGGGAACTCTCTGTTTGCTACAATAGCCTCGATTTGGGGATGACACATATTTTTAACTTTCTCTATTATTTAATTTAGTTTTCTCAGTTTCTCCTACAAAAGAATCTAAAGCTATCAAATCAAGTCTGAGTGAGGGCCATTTTTTGTCGGGGAAATGCTCCATAGTGATTGATGTCCTAAATGCCGGGCTATCGGTCGACATTATACGTTAACGCTCAGATTTATTGGAAAAAAAAGTGCCAGCCTTCTCTGTGAAACATTAAAGAAATATGACTAGGGATTTCCCATTTTCTCCCGGACAAAAAAAAAACAAATTGACTGTCAGAATTCAAAACAATCATTTCAAGGAGTCTGATGATGAATTAGTGGTGTTTAGTTTGAAATAGCTATCATTCCTATCAAAGTGACAGTGTCTACGAGTTGTTTTTAAGAGTTATTCTCTCAAAACAATAATTCACAAAATAAAAAATAATTTTTATTCATTTGAATGACACCTGCCAATTTTCACAAATTAAATTCTTATATAATGATAGGTGTATTCGATTGAAAATTGTATCGATAATTTATTTATCCCGTAGGGCACTATATTTTTCTCTAATTTTCCTTTTTATTTTATTAATGCTGAACTTACACGATCACACGTTCCAAATACGGAAGTTTAAAGCAGCTTGTATCGAACTGCATGAGTATTGCAACTCTGCGGTCGATGTATTGAGAGAGGATATAAAACTTAACGAAAGACCGAGAAGGTTCTAATGATTGTATGACGAAAGTCAGTGAGATAGCAGGAACCAATGTGAGAGGAGCAAATATTACTGAGACGGAATAAATATAAGTAAAAAAATAAATAAATTTTTTATAACATTTTTCCACTATAATTAGTAATTACCTATCTTGTGTTTTTATTTATTCTGACGCGTATTATTGTTGTGCCGGTCTGTTTTCTTTTCTTTCCACTAATTTCCCTGAGCTACGATACAGAGCTAAATTCTAAATAGCCGTATGAATGAAAGGGACAGCATTAACACGCAAATAGATACGACAGTAATAACACGCAAAAAAACGTGACACGTATTGTGTTTGTGTTTACGTGGTAGGAATTATAGGAAAGCTCCGTATGTTGATTTTTTATAGCGATGGCTAATGAATTTCCGCGTTCCTATAAAACAATATGGCATCCGGAAGTGATAAACGGACGGAATTATTTATTTATTTCGTATAACTGATTGATGAATTGTTGGTTTAATTTACTGAAACTACCTACCACTCTTAGTTCACATGTTTTAAATCAGAAATAGATATGTTTTCAAGTAATTGCAGTTTGCAGATATGTTTGTGGCCGGAACTTGTGTTTATTTTTGTTTTACGTTTTCTATAATTATGTGTATAGCACCCATAACAACTTAGGCGTCTGATTTAAGCCTTTATTACCATTGACTGCGGGCAAACGTGAAACGTGTCCCGTGTCGTGCAAAAATGCGAGTACGTAATGGTGTACATGCAGTTTAAATCATGCTGAAAAGTCAGCTGCGTGTAAAAGAGGCTAAGGCGCATTACGAAAGGAAAGAAAGAAAAAACGCGCGATATTTTTTTCTATTTTGCGGTGTAAAATTCGAATTTGCGACATATATTATTTTTTGCGATCTTTGCGATATTTTGTTTCATTAATTATTAAAACAAAACAAAATTCTAATTCAATAAAATTCTTCTCATTTCAAAACACTATATACAACCATTATTGCTTAATCAAAATTTTGTGCTGAACGCACTCTTTTTCATATTTCTTCTTTCTTGACGTTGCATTAAAATTCAGTTTATTTAAGACTTTGTTAAGTAATACTTATGATTGTTATTTTAAAGATGGCTGCAAAAGTCAAAGAATGTATACAAGACATTTTGTAAGATATGCGCATGCGGTTTGTGCGAAAGAAATTGCCGAGAGAGGAATGTATCAACACTCAACATATTGTGTAGTAGGAATAAATAAAGACATATCCCATTTCATCAGAGTGCTACTATCCTGCACTGTTTCAATAAAATTGGATACTTTGTTTGGATAGTTAGGTTATGTTTAAGTTAGCTTCACCCAGACTTCAAAATGCTACCACGCGTTCTGCTACCTCGATGCGAATACCTTGAAAATTTAGAAACACAATGAAATAAATGTATGACATTCAACTGGGTTGAAGAATTTCATTCCGAACCAAGGATGATGCAGTACAGTTTTGGGTTCAGTTTGGTTTAAGTGCTCTTTTTTTGCCAGCAAGTAATACCGTAGTGGAAAGAGCATTCTCATACATGAACGCAATTTAAATAAAAAAATCGTTTCAAGATCCAAGTACAATTTTTCGATCCATTGATGCACATTAGAATTCATTCAAATGTAAAAAAAATATTTCCTGCAAACATTTTGAACCAACCCGCCTAGAAATGCTTCAAGCGTTCAACTCGAATATGTACGAACAATATTCCATTGAAGTGAAGGCGTACTACGGCAGCTTCTAAAATAACTGAGTTACATAACTTGATCTTGCTGCAATACTAATACTAATTTGTTAAATTTTCTTTATTATTATTAGTGAAAATCAATTTTTATATGTTATTTTATTTTTTTAAGCATTTTGCAATTTTTGCGATAATTTTTTTGTAATTTGCAGTTTTTTTCGAAAATAAAACTAAAAATTGCGATAAAGGCTTCTAAAAATCTGGCAAGCCTGAAAGCAACCACAAATTTTCAAACGAATTTATTTCCAAATAATCTTGGAATGTCAAAAAAAAAAAAAGACAAGCTGCCAGCACCTGAAAATAATTTATATGGCTACGGTAATAAGGTTGGTGTGTATTGTATACACACTCACTCCCATCGGGCAAACCGGGATGTCTGGCAACGCTAGATACGACAGTACCATCAGTAAAAAAAATGTTGACAAATTTTCTAGTGAAAAAATTCATTCTCATCAGAAAATCTAAATCTATTCTAAAAATATTTTCTATAAAAAGCCATATCTCTGTTCCGAAGCATCTCAAATAAATCACAGCTACATTCACGTTTTTTTTTTACATTTTACTCTTCAAGCCGAAACATTCAATCGTTTTGGAGATTTTTTTTTTTTTTGCAGCAAAACAAATCAATGAAGTGAACCTCTTTTTGTCTTTGTAGCCCTACCATTACTTGTTCCCTCCTATTAGCATACATACACAACATTCTACCTCTTTCTTTATCTTACAGCACACAATCAACCTGTGGGATCATTTCTATCTCCATCCGACAATGACAATCCGACAATAGCACCGAAATTCCTCTCCCGAGGCCATCTCTACAAAGTGATTGTGGGCGAAACCATTGAACTTCCATGTAAGGTTCAAAATCTCGGCTCGTTCGTTCTCCTCTGGCGGAAAGGATCATCTGTCCTAACTGCTGGACATTTGAAAATCTCTCGGGATTCGAGATTTAAAATTGTCGGTGACTATAATCTGCAGATAAATGGTGTGAAGACTCAAGATGCCGGCGATTACATCTGCCAATTGGGGGACCAGGAGAATCGTGACCAAGTCCACACAGTCGAGATTTTGGGTAAGCATCGTTACCGTTTTCAATTTTTTTTTTTTTTTTTTTTTATTCAACTACCCCCTGACAGAGGGATGGTTTATGGTAAGAACTGAACCACCCAGTGATAGTGGATGTCTGCTGCACAAATCCAATGTTCAGCGGAGCGTATACATATTTAGAATCCTCCCTCTGTCGACCAGGTTGAGAACGAACGTACAAATGAATCGCAAAATTGTCTAAATATTTTCTCGTATTAAAATTTTCATTTCCGGTGGATTACATTTGAAAATTTTGGGCGACTCCCTACTCTGTTGCGGCATTTGGATACACAGTTCCGCCCACTTTGAGAGCTCTGCCACACAATGGACAAGTGACAGCACGTAAGGGCAGTACGGTAACATTGGAATGCAAAGCATCTGGGAATCCGGTGCCGACGATTTTCTGGTTTAAGAAGGACGTATTCTCGGGTCCGACACATCTCTCGGATAGTTCAACACTAATCTTGGAAAATGTCGACCGACATCATGCCGGCATATATCAGTGTTCAGCGGATAATGGAGTTAAGGAACGGGTCTCCATGGATATTCAGTTGACAATATTGTGTAAGTGAAAAGGAATACAAACTAGCTATGCTCAAAATCTGTATATTGTTTAATAGAATTTTTATTGTAGCATGGGGAAAGGGACTGGGGATTTGTTGCATCACCTCCTAGGGTATGACAGACGGCTAAGTGGACCTCGGAGTCGTTCTGTATTGTGATGAATGCTTTCTAGTTGGAAATGTCAACCCTTGTGTGAACAATTGAAATGTAGCATTGAGATGCTAATGTTAAGTAGAAAGCTGCCTAGCCCTCGTCAACGAAAAAGCCTTTTCACCGCGAAAGAATTTCAGTTAAATGGTTCTCGTTCATTAGGTGCAATATGAAATCATCACAAAATAAAAGCAAATTTCCGAACGATTTAAAGCTGTTGATGGCCTATTGCGATCACAACTAGTAAGGCGATCGCCACATATTTTCGGATAATTAATGCCCCTTTCGTGTCCATGATTATCAAGTGTTGTCCATGAACTACACTACATTATTGTAGGTAAGGTGCTACGTTACTGAAACTACCGGAGGAATTCTCGATATACCCTATCATTTTGGCGCTTCTTACAATAGGTATGTGGCAGATTTTTTCTATCTTCTACATCTGCGTCTGCACCCAAAATTTGACCACGTTCTTCTATTTAAAGCAGCTGTTCTCCATTCCTATACTGTCTGTCCTTCTACGTCTTAATAACGAAGTTAATTCCAGCTACTCTTCAAATTACTGTTTTTTCTTTACCATATGTGTCGCCACTAATATTTTTATTTCGTAATTCGCATTTCGTTCGCCAGCAAGTTCATCCAAGAATCCCTGGCGATTTATGCATATTCGCCTAATTCTTGATGTCGCGATATGTCCATCTAGGAGAACGGAAGCAATGGTTCACTGGGCGATATTTTTGTATTCGTGGGTAAAAGAACACGTGTTTCGCCAGTGGGCAGTTTGAGATGGCTTCTCTCTGAAAAAGCCATGAACCACCAATAGCTCTTGATGAGCTATGAGGCAGCAAGCGGATTTCATTCCTCGCACGTAAGATCTTATGTCTCTAGTGCTTACAAGAGTATTGAAATGGAGGCCCTCAATGAATATGTTTTTTGGTCTGTTCCTGTTCCTCGATAGCCTTGAAAGAGCACTAACAGTTTTTGATGACTTGCTTAGACGGACCTCTATACCCAATAGAATAGAACGCACTTACCATTTCATACCATCAAACTCTAAATATTCTCGTTTCATGAATTTTTCTAGTCGTAGGTTAGGCCATGTTCGGTTCGAAGAATGCAGCTAGTGAAGGCACACTTATTGCTGAGTGAGGCAAGTGTGAGTCCACAAAGGTCATACCTATGATTTAAAATTTATAACTACTTAAATAACAGGAGCTTAATAAAAATATTTGGAGGCGCTTTATGCTTATATAAGCGAGTTCGGCAAGCACGTCAAAGGAGTATTTTCCAAGGTTAAGTAATCCCTAAGTATAGAGAACTTACATTTTTATAAAAATTAGAATTCACGTAAGTAGCTAGCTAGTAGGCTTCAGTATTACATTTTCCACTGTCAGGACATTTTTAACTCTCTCGATTACGTAGTAAGAGAAAGATATTGAACATACTTCCTTATCAGTAGAATAACTCAAAAATGGATTTTATTTTACACTATTCCTAGCATCGCTTCTCAGATTTTTACCTACAAATTTGTCTGCAAGTGGCAACCATGCTCGCAATAAGCATTGCAAGTTCCATACCTGACTCTAGCTAGCTATTTACATCTTCTAACATTTTTAGATTCGGCAGACGCGGAACTTCATTACACAAACTGTTTTAGACCAAGGGGCCTAGAGCTGAGCCTTGTGGTACACCACCTTAAACTCTTTTATTCGAGAAATGTTTGAGGGAAGTTTATTTTAAAAGTCATAATTTGACAACGATAGACCAGTTTTTAATACGCTTCCAATTCGGCCAAACGCTGGAGCTATAACGAATGATTATTTTTGTTGGCTCCTTCCTTACAGCATCTAGCTTCTATATCGTGTCGCTATTATACTATTTTGATTATGTTAACAGTGGATCTTGACTTATGAAAAATACATTGACCCCCTTGCCATTGTCAAACGAATCCTTTGTCCACCTTTTATGACGACTCAAGCTATTGACTGCTCCAAAGAGCACTATTCCAGACTGCAAGAAATTCACCGAAAAGGAAGCTAGAAAAAAAACGTATTCATCACCAGCCATGACCAATGGCCGCCATGTGTGTCACTAGAAAAAAAAAACCCACGCGTAACTTCCATCAATTGGAGGAAACAAAATTCTCTGTACCTTTGGCCGGTTGCATCACCTTGAATATAAAATGCAACAGCAGTACTGTACTCATTGGACTGTGAAATTCCTCGTATCCTTTTGGGTCGGCATCGTCTACGTTTTACATACTTGACACAAATACACAGTACACACGTGGTGGCACATTTCAAACGTGGAACGCTTGAGTGGAATTTTCAATTGTGAATTCTTCCGGTGTGGGGGTTTTTCGGAATCACAACATCCGGTATTTGCCGCTCCAGCATCATCTATTTGTCTCTCCAATGTACGTATACTAATTTCATGCAGGCTGAGGAGTATGTGGCCCAAAGTTTAACTGGTGGAATGCCAACATTTTTGTTGCATTCGTATCGCTGCGCATCGCCGTTCTCGTTCAAAAGTAATCGCATTAGTCAGTCGGCCAACGAATGACATGAGTTAATGAAGATTTTTTCCTCTGTGTCCTGTGCGGACCGTTGCAAATCACTTTTTTTTTTCCGTCCTGCTTTTATGGGCATTTCCACGTTTCCGCTTTTCATTTCACTAAATTGACCTAATTTTACATTTACTTGGGAAGGGAAGGGACATGAGCATAAGCATGTGCGGAGTGGTTGTATAGTACAGCAGTGCATGGTGGTCTATTCCGTTTGAATGTATGTAACACTGAACAGGAGACAAATGGTTGCTGCTATTTGCTTACGTGTGCAAGGACACAGCAATTGAGGGCATAGGTGATGGGTTTTTTCCCCCTTTAAATTAAAAAAAAAAATACTTTTTGCAAGTTCAGGAGATAATTTAAGTGAATAGCTTTAAAAAGAGTTACTCGTTTTTTGTATGGTAGATAGATACCGGTCATACCAGTGTCCAACACAGGGTGAAGTAGGTACTCAAAAGGGTAGCCTTTTGACTGTGAAGAGCGTAAGTCGAATGCCATCGACAGAGTTACAATCAGATCAAATTGGCTGGTAAAAAGGCATTAGAACAATCTTAACTGTTCGGATGAGATGGGAGGTTTTTTGTGTACATGTTGCTCCTGAATGTGGGGAAAAGATTCAGGATGTAACAGGGTCAAATGATTTTGTAAGCTCTGTTGCAGCAATGACACAAACTGACTATAATGGTAAATATTGCTTCCACGAAAGAAGGCAGTCATCTGTCACTCTCTTTTAGATAGCAGCAAACTTCCCATCAAACGAATGTGTAGCTGACTTTGCAACAAAAATATTCAATTTTAGTTAATACTACTATCAACAATAATACTATATGAATATGAATACTGCTTTTTATTTCATGAGAGTTATCAAGAGTGGATTTTTTAAATGCACATGAATGTGCATAGCATGGTGACTGGGCTACATCAACTTGAAAACGCTTTGCATCCTTGTTTTATTGAATATGTAAATCTGTTTCTCAAAGGCCACGATTGCATGCGATTTTTATTGCGTGACATTTGGATGTGAGCAGAGAGAGTGCACACTCGTGTTCTATATTTAAAACGAGTTCACCTGAATGCTATTTTCTGTTGAGTATGCAAATTAATTTCTCAAATTGTTTATAGCATGCAATCGGAATCGGAAATGTCACGAAAAAAAATCGTACCTAATTGTAATCGTTGAGATTTCTTCAATACAACTCGAGTACTCAAGATACACGAAACATGAACTTCCTTTACAATTGATGGTACACGAAACATATTGCATACAACATTCACATCTATATCACACACGCACAAAAATAGAGAAGAAGTTATCGCTGTTACCCTGATAAGTAAGTCTAGTATGATAGCAGTAGATCAATAGAAGGTATTAAAAGATGAATCATTCTCTAACCATAAAACCATTCTTTTCTTGATACCAGGTAGCTTCACATTTGGTAGACATGTTCGTTGCCAGCTTACGGCTAGGGTGGGTTCCAAAATCATGGCTGCACTGCGAAGGTAGTCTTTATACCCAAGGCTGGCAAACCCAGTCATACAACCGCTACAGACCTTAGACCCATAAGCCTTAGCACAATAATCCGAAATCACTTTAAGCCGGAAACTATATCGCAGGCTCAACACGCTCATAAAAAAGGAAAAAGGGTTGAAACAGCACTCCATAATGTAGTCAGCATAGTAGAGAAATCACTAAAAGTTAAAGAAGACACCCGCAGCTTTTCTCAACATTGAAGGAGCTTTTAATAATGTCAGATTAGAAGCAATGCATAGAGTACACTACCAAACCTTAAAGTGAACAGCACTATTAACAATTGGATAATGTCCATACTGAAAAACAGACTAATCAGTTCGGAACTAGGAGGTGTCAAAATTCATGCTTCAGCATCTAGAGGCACTCCCCAAGATGGGGTTCTTTCCCCCACTTCTCTGGGTTTTCGTAGTAAACGAGATCCGGATTAAGCTAGAATATAGTAGAGTCAACTGGAAAGCTTCTCTCCACTATCCATGACCAACTAACAGGAGCTCCATCAACACTAAACAGATGGACGAAGGACTGCGGACTGGCAGTGAACCCGCAAAAGACAGATGTAGTTCTCTTTACTAACAAAGGGACAACTCCTGAATTAAGCCTGTCTATAATTGAAGGGATTACGCTAAAAATTTCTGAACACGTTAGACATCCTGGTGTAATCCTAGATCGAAAATTGGATTGGAATCTTAACACAAAGAAACGGTCAAAGAAGGTTATGGTAGCATTTCATGCCTCCAATAGAATATTGAAGCCCTAGTCCTGAAACTATAATGTGGCTCTACACGGCGATATAGTTAAGACCCGTACTTACTTATGGTAATCTTGTTTGGTGGCAGGCGCTATGTAAAATCTCCAACCTGAAAACAATTAAACCCTCTTGACCTTTAGGTCTCTAAGAAAACCGCTCTTAGAAATAGTACCTACATAAAATGTTCTTTACAGGCCAGGCAGCCAAATGGCCAACCACATTGACAGTGTGTCAATAGCTGCTAGACAAACATCCATCATCCTTAATTTGCACATATACCATACGAAAAATGTTTACTCTGGCCAATATCTTGTTCGGACTTACATTGAGAGCTCGGCTATCTAACGAGAAGAAAACACGATGAAATTTTTCTATTTCAAAAAAAGTCAACGATTCGCATCTTATCACACGTCTGAACGCTGAAGTTGCCATCGGCACAGATAGCGTCTAATAATAACAACCTCGCTACTGTTCATTGATTTTCAATATTTGCCAATAATGAAAAGGTCCCCTAATCGCGACATTGTCAAGGACTTAGTCGAAATCGCCTATATGATTAATGGTTTCTCTGAAAAAAGCTTACAGCGGAAGGTGGTCTTACTAAGGAACTGCCCCGCAAAGCAAGGGCAGGGGGCAGGAATATTTGACGAGAAGAAAGCAGGATAAGGAGATCTCACTAAAAAAAGTAAGCCTACTTTGTCTTACAACTTAAGGTGATTTCATTTTGTAGGTATCAAAACAACATTCAGGTAAGAAGATCAATCAACCATATCACTGAAGCAGGAAGCACAAGGAATATAGTAAATACCATTAGAAGCCTTTACATCGCTGCTACTTGGGCAATGGGCATCGCGATAGGGCAAACAAAAAAAAGCTGGCAATAAAAAAAGCATAAATAGAATATGTTGACTCAGCTTTTTTGAAGAAAAAGTTTGTTCTTGACGAATTTTCGGTCACAGGTTTGATTCCCGAAAAATAAAAATACAAAATTCCATACTAAAGGGTTTTTTCCACCACGCCACCTCTCGTGAATATCTGACAAGGTAAGGTTAATAGGTTAAGTTGAGTGGGGTTGTGAGTTGTCAAAATAAGTCCGGCACCATGAATTGAAATGAAAGATTCCTCACACATAACGAATGGTTTAGAGAAGCTCTTCCGTACGGACCGGTTGCGCCAACTCTGTATTTTGTACGTATAGTGCAGAAGACGAGTCGAAGAAAAAACGCCAAAACCAATTTTGGGGCTTTTATAATGAAAAAAGGGGAAAACGAGGAACAAGCTTAAAACAAAGATAAAAATTCTGTAAAACATAAATCGTTGCATTTTCATTACAAAGAAATATCAAATTCTACTCAAAATGTCCATACTAAAGGGAAAATACAATATGAAACGAATAGAATGATTTTTCCATATGTCCATTGGAGTCAAATTTCTGGATTAGTAAAATTACTTTTTACAAAATTCTACTTTTTAAAGATCTGTTATAACAATACTTTTGGTAAAAATAGCGAGCTCTTGCACACAGATGTAGAAAATATTTGTTTCCCCTTTTTTATTTTAATTTGTTTTAATTTATTTTTTATTTTTTCTTAAATTTAATTTTTGTCCTTTTCTGCAATGAAATTTCGTTCTTTTTTTTTTCAATTCAATTTTATTTTGTCTTATTTCTTATTACATATTTATTTATTTATTTATTTTTTTATGTTAACCTTTTTAATATGTCTATTTTTTATTTTATGTTCTTAGTCTTAAAAAGCAATGTTAAGAAACAGCATTTTAAAACTTTATATTTTTGAAAAGCAGAATTTTTTAAAGCAGCTTTTCAATCCATTCCCATTTTTTGTGTATCTGAATGCATTCACTCGTAAACAAGTCTATATTGTCTTGTTTCTGTTGCCAGTAACAACACAAATTGACAAAATAGGCAGCAGCCAAGTTTTTATGGATCTGTTTCTGTTTCACTTTTTTATAGCCGAGCGAGCAACGTACACAGAAACAGAATTTACTACAGAACGAAAAAACTTTCTGTTCTGTTTCGGTTTCGTTTCGTTCCTATTCCTGTTTCTGTTCTTTGCCACTTGGTGATTTAACAGATCGAATCAGCGGTCAGATTTTGTAAGGCAAAAACGTTGAAATGTACTCGTGCGCACGAATGATTTGCTCAAAGTTGCAGAAGTAGGTAAATCTTTCGTGCACGTTTGAATATTTCGCCTTACAAAATGCCGAACCAAAAAACCAGCGGTCGAACCAGAAAGTGTTGATATCCATAAAAGAGAGTCAGGGTACACTGAGAGGAATATACTTGTAGTACTAATACATTTTGAATCTGTCTCATGATACTTACAATGATACTGTCCAAAGGAGTTTTTGAAATGCGTACAGTTTTCGAAAAATTGTTTGTCCTTAGTATTTTTTTTTCGGATACCAGCTATCTACACCAGCATTCTTAGGTCTGCCTTGTGCACTTTAATTTTTTTTCAATCATTCCTTGACTAATTTATTTGCTGAAGGCGTTTTGAAATAGCTCAGCAGTGTTAAAAGTACAAGTTGTTGATATTTAGAGTGAAAATCTGCTGGGAGGGAATTAGGTACCTACTGACAGCCATTTTCTACCTAGGATTTATTTTGTTCGTTAAGTCCACACTACTTCATGTATTTCTTGGCAAGCATTTTCTTGTCTAAAGTCGTTATTCGAACATTTTTTTTACCACCTGAACTATCCGTAATAGATAAGTCCGATATGACTACTCGAGTGACTGCAATCAGTAAGCCCTATGTCCACCCCGCCTAGCTATCATCAAAAACACAACAGACAGACAAAATTGAAGTGTTGCAGTAGGATTTAAACTAAGATGTGCATATAGCTAATATACCTGTCCTTAGGTGACGAGAAGATGATGATGTCCATCTGGGGATCCTAAATAAATGAGCAGTGGATTCTGCACCATGATGAGGACGTTGGGAATTTCATCATCCATTTCACTAAAATCCTACATCTCATATTCTGCAGTAGCATGCTGAAAACAGCGTTGCCGCTTGGCCCCTTTTTGAGTGTCGGGACCATTGACCCCCACTTTTGAAAAATGATCAAAATGGGGCCTTTTTCAGTTTAAGTAAGATTTTGCTCTTTATTCACCGAAAAAAAACTGCAAACATATGAAAAGAACTGTTTCGTAATGAAAAAAAATGTTTTTGTTAAAAATAAATGTCTTTGTTGCTTGATGCTCTGTGTTTTATGTGGAGGCCCCTTTTTTGCCCGGGCCCCGTTTTAGTCCCCATTTTTTCAGCGGCAACGCTGGATGAAAGGTTATATTCATTGTAAATTTTTGACCTCTTCCTATGTGGGAGGGAGAGAGTGAGTGAGGGAGAGAGAGTGTTACCCACTCGAACTCCCGGGTCCCGGCTGAATCTCATATTGCGGAAATGACTATAAACTCGTTGATAGTGATGTTACGGCTGATAAACGATCTACAAGTCGACGACAAACTCCACTCCACTGGCGACGATGCCTTAAGTAGAGAAAAAGCAGACAACATCAACAGAGGTATTCACTGTTCAGTGTTCAGTCTAAGAAGGTTTTTCCACTTCGAGGAATTTACTTTCTATTTGCCAACATAGGAAGAGGAAAATGGGCGCAAAAAGGATTTAACGTCATTTCGGTAGATGAAAAATGTTATCGGCTACTGTCAGCAGATAAACTTACTATACTACTGCAAGGATACAGTGTACTACTAGGTATATGGTGTGTCGCAAAGTAGAGGTTCCCATATCAGGCAGGATATCTTTCATTCCCGAGAAGAAAAAAAAAAAACTGATGATTTCATCACGTAGAATCGTGTTGTATTGTTATAGTTATAGTTGCGCCATTCTCGCTGAAATTGTACATTTTTCCTGTTTTTCCTCGTGTTTGTTCAAGGATTCGGTGTCGTCGCTATTTTATTGTTGCACCATTATGATGATGATGGTGATGATGATGGTATAGTGATTTTTTTTACGATAGTGTTATAAAGGATATCGTGTTTACTATCTCACTGGCTGTATCTGTCTCTGTCTTGCTCTCAGGAGATGTATTCGTTTTTATTAAAATCTTTTATTGTCATAATGTTACTACATTGTGTGTCCTGGTGTATATGGTGTGACGAGGTGGAACCGAGGAGAAACATTTAAATTATGATTATTTGACTCTTCTTCCACTGAGTTGTCCTGATTCTTGATTTTGTTTTTCCTTTTCCTTTTTTTTTTTTTTTGCATAGGATGGGAAAAATCTCCCTTTTGGTCTATTGTGTGAGATTTGCGTACGTTCAGCTGAGATTGCAATTTGTTTTGTTGTGTTTTCTCTTCTGGGCGGGGGGGAGATTTCTATTAACAATACTGAAATTCTGCCGAGGACGTGGTTTGACACGTCAGCTGGCGTTGTAATTTTGTTCAAATACTGGAATATCCTTCATAAGTGAGGGGGTTGTCTGGCGTTTATAGCATAATGGTGGGAATAACTTATGAAGATGACATTGCGATTGTAGTGAGTGCCTACAATTTCACATATTTCCTTGGACGCAATGAATATTATCAGTTATCACTGTGCATACTGTGCATTAGAAGAAGGGTTGTTTTGTATATTTGCAAGAAAACGATGAAATGATGAACCACGTGAACGAAGGTGTTGTATAGAAATTTCGAAATTATAATTATTTTTGGTTTCGGATTCCTCACGTCAATTTCAATCATCAAACCAATAAGTTGTCACGGATGTTCAGTGACATTTCACGACTTTCTGCATTGTCATGCGTCTCTCAATTGATATATACTTTTTCCATTTTGTTTTTGGTGTTCGTGGAAATTACTGCTTTTTCGAATTTTTAAAAGCAGTGGCCAAGACGTGTGTTGTGTGAAAATAGATTTGTAGTTAAAAGAACTTTTTAAAGTGATAACTTCTTTAGGCGCGTTGGGCACTATTTGGATGGGCAAAAATTAGCAAACTCGCGACACCGACATGTATAACAGCGACAACGACATGTATAACAGCGACACCGACATGTATAACAGTGACACCGACATGTATAACAGCGACACTCGACATGTATAACAGCGACACCGACATGTATAACAGCGACACCGACATGTATAACAGCGACACTCGACATGTATAACACTAAATCTCCGAAAGGTTCTTGTCCAGGTAACGCCTAGTTGTCAGTGTTGCCGGAGGTTCTTTTTTTAAAAGTGTAACAATTTTTTTTTCAAAAAGTATAACAAATGGAAAAAAATTGTAATAATAAAATCATCGTTTTTCAACTGAAAAAAAAAAAAAAAAAAACGAAAAAAGAAACAATATTATTGACCATCGAAGTAGATTTCAATTTCTATTTCACGAACTTTATTCACCACGAGATGCAACACATTATCAACGGCGACGCGGCGAGACAGAAAAATATTGTTGTCTTTTCTCGTTCCCTCCCATTCCCATTCGCACTCGCAGTTTGAAGTTTTGTACAACTTTTGCTCTGTGTAAACAAACAAATACATTGACAGAAATTGGTAGAAGTTTGTTCGAAAGAAAAATGTTTGCATACCTTTATGGGTAAATGATTCTCTCCAACGAAAGGAGCGACATCTAGATATCGAAAAAATATGTAAATGAGCTGTTCCATCGGAAACAGGTTAAGGTTAAGCAATAGATTTCAATTTTGTATATAAAAGTTTATGCATTATTTTTCATGTACAATACCGCAATAAATGAAAATGATAATTGTAGTATCATTTTTGTAGTAGTAGTTTATAATAATGAATAAAAAAAAACACTTTATTTAAAAGTACTTACTACACAATAATATATTTTCTGACGATTCGAAAAATACACACATAATTGTTCAAGTTATCACTTCTGTCGGCACTCCCGGAGTGCCTTTTTTTTTTACTTTCGGTTTCGAGAGACAATTTCCTTATCATTATTTACAATGAAACTCGTCTCGGATAAACCAGCCATGAAAATATTCGTGCACAATTATAAGCAGACAGTGATCGTAAAAAAGGGTCATAAAATTATACCTATTATCCATTATATTATACCATTCTCATTTTCATTTCCACAGCCCTCGAAAAACTAGACCATGTACATAGTTTTGTCCTGTGTTTAGAAATAGAGTGTTTGAGCACTTTTTCTTACCCTAGATCTTTTTTAAGGTTCCGTACCCAAAGGGAAAAAACGGAACCTTATTAGTTTCGCTACAATGTCTGCCCGTCTGTCCGACCCAATAGACCAATTTTGTTCCTAGGTCTACCTCAGAAACTAATTGATGTAGCAGGCTGAAATTTGCACACATCATCCGGTATAACCTCTAGTTAAATGACAAATATCGACTGTCTTAGAGTAATTAGTAATTTGGTGAAAAAAATTATTTCCAGAAAATTAATATATACTTTTTTGTAGACTATGCTCGTAGATATATATGTGCCGAAGAACGTTTTCCTGAAGAGTTAATATTAAAGGATATTTACAAAGAAAACAGTCATTCACTGTATAAAGTACGCCTCTTTTAACCATTTTTCATTCGTTATTGGTGAATGGTGTGTTCTCTTAATCGATTCCAATTGGAACTCTACTCATGTTCATTCACACACCGACACCGATACCCCACTCCATACAGATTCCAGACTTCACAGATCACCACAGTTCACCTTCACACTTCACGTTCACAGTCCACTCCCCGTCCACAGTCAACACTAGTGTTTGTGCATTGTGCTCTCTGTCATCTGCATTTTCCTTCATTCCCCTTCATGAAACCATGTTTTCTTTCCATTGGTATTCATTCTCATGCACCTACATAGATATAAGTCATATCTTTGTGCACAAACGTGGCTCTCGGTCATTTCATTCATTAGAGTAGAGCGTGTTTTCTCCCCTTACGCTTCCATTCATGTAGTTAAAATTTCCAAATTCCAACTCTGAAGAAGTACGGAATCTGACACTTTTGGCCGGTTTTGTTTACTTTGGATTGGTACAAAAACGTAGGCGCAGTGGCTTAGTGGTTAGTGTGTTAGACTGCTAAGCGAGGGGCGAGGTTCGAATCCCGCAAAAACCAAAATTGTAACTCAGGTTTTTTTCCACTGCGCCACCTTTCGCGAACGTCTGACAAACATCCGAGAGTATAAATGTCTTGAAAAAGCTTCTCAATTAGCCTTCATCTGGTTTTCGAAGTTCCGGTTCACATTTTGTAAAATTTCGTCAGCCTGTAGAGACTGTCTGCATTAATTCCAAACCAAACAGATACAAACAAACCGTTCAGATACTTTAATAATGTATCCAAACGAAGTCTATTCAGTGATGAGTTAGGTATGACTGAGATATAAAATAAACAACAAGTCTCAAACTTTTCGTAAACGGTCTGCTAAGTTATAATAGACTTCATTTATTATTTCCATAATACTCCCGTCTTAGGATTACCCAGACATGTTAGTATTTATTGATGGACCCAATGGACCGCCGGGCATCAATTTTCCAAAGAAATTTGTCTGTCTTTAATTCGCTGCCCAAACAGAAGACCATATTCCATTTATTTATGGTTGCTCCTAAAATGACCGCATACATACGCCCAACCAGGCAACCACACCCAGATACAAACCATCAAACCAACCACATCCATCATCGTAAATTCGGAAAATCTCCATCAACATTGATGTAGGCCAGACCCAGTTTCTAAACCAAATAACGGATAAAATAAAAATAAAAAAAATAAGCCCTCTCTACTACATAATGATTGCCTCGCATATAAACCACATCCCGATAGAGGGTGTCTGCCATTATAGCCATCGAGAGCATTCGAGTTTCGAGCTGCGAAAATGGTTCAGTTAATTAAAATTTCGCAAAATATTGGAACATTTTGCAGCTGACGGAGGCGACTATATGCTATGAGAGGAGAGAAAACGGACTTACAGCGATGATGATGTTTGGCAACCGCAAAAACGCCTGCAAGCTCAATTTAGAAAATTGGGAATAAATAAAAGTGCTGCTGCGTTTCCGACAGCCACATTCAGGCAGCTCCGAAATTTCTTTACAATTCATTGCCACCAACACTGTTGTGGTTCGGTTTTTAGGGGTAAAGAGTAATGCAATTCATGGCTTTATTTTCAGCGGACCTCATTGAGTCTACACTTTGCTGACCACAGGCGGACAGGCTAACGAAGCGAATGTGCATTCAAGTGTGTGTCAGAGAATGGTGTACACATCCATAGTCGGGGCCATGTCCGAACAGCCCTTCGACCACTTGGCTTAAAATTATAGAGATTCCACCCTCAGCTTTATACAGAGGGATGGCAAACAGATCGGATGGCGGTGTCCCCTTACAACGACCCAACATTCGAGTGGTTGTCACGTTGTCACAATCAAGGCAAGAGCCAATAACAAAAGTTAATACCGGCAGATCCCATATATTCGGTCGAAACTATGATGTTACAACGATTAATGTCCGACTCTTGTGTACCCTCTGAGCAGAGGGCCCTTGTAAGAATGAAACAATGGGAATGTCCAACTCGTGGAGTGGATGATTATAGGATTTTGGAAAATACATTTTTGTCAAGTTGATGAAATTGTTTAGGAATGTCTGACAAGGAAAATATTTATATACATACTTTTTTTTTAATTTTAGTTGGTATTTGTTCACATCGCTCGCACACAAAGGCTTAATTAAAAATGTTAACATCAATGCTTGTGACATGTATGTGAAATAATTTTTGGGTTTTAATTAAAAAACTTCGAATGGAAAAATAGGTCAAGGACTGAATTTACGAGTAGTTGGAGTTGGAGTTGTTTGTGCAAAAAGTTATTTCCACATACATAAATGGTATTTGGCATTTTGCATATTGCGATAGTTCAGATGCAGTTGTTGGGGAGTTTTAGTTTTAGTTTCCTAAACCTTAGAGGAATGCATATGGATATTTGGTTTAAATTTATCGCATAATTGATGGCAAAAGGTGGGCAGAACAAGCTCGTCGGCGGTCTATTTTTGAACTTCTCAAAAAAAAAAATGGAGTGTGTCCTACGAGTTGCTTTCCAGGTCATTGCTTGCAGTTCTTTAAGCTGTACGGTTGTGTTTCTTTTCGATATGGCAAATAAAACTATTTTAAAGTGCGCTAAATGCCAAAATCCCGTCCTTGACGAGGGTATTAAGTGCGGGTTGTTTTGTGGAAAATCGTATCACAAAATTTGTACTGGTCTTCCAGAATCTACTTTTAAAGAATTTTCTGCTATTAACCCAAATTTGTTTTATCATTGTACTGATTGCTCGAGATTCCCAATAAGATAATTATTTACAAAAGTAAATGATTTAGTCTCAGTAGTGGATGTGCTTACGAAGAAAATGAGTGACTTGGATGCTCTTAAATTTAATTTGAATGAACTCTTAGACTCTCTTAAGCCCAATAATAAAACCGTTTCTTCCGTGACTGAAAATGTATTGTTGCCTAATCCATCTACATCAAGTGCTGTCTCCAAATCTACTGCTACCTCAGTGTCTAATAGCGTTATGCCTAGTACTGCTCCCCCTGCCCCTTCCAATGCCAAAGATATTGCTTTATCAAAAAACAATGAGACTGAAGACAATGCGTGGCAAAATGTTCAAAAAAAACGCCCAGCCGGTCGTAATCGTGGTGTAATTGTTGGCGTTGATACCTTGCCTGACGATATGAGCGTCATCACCCCAATCAAATGGCTACATGTGTCTAGATTTGCAGCAAATACCTCGGAACAATCAATCAAAAATTATGTTTCAGCTAAATTGAACATTCCTGAAGGTGAAGTGCAGTGCTTTAAACTGATAAAAAAAGACGCTGACTTTTCTAAGTTAAGATTCGTTAATTTTAAAGTCGGAGTTCCTGCAGCCAATCTGTCATCTGCAATCAATGTAAACAATTGGCCTGTAAATGTGTACGTGAGAAACTTTAAATCTCTTCCAAAAAACGCCAACCGCCTCAGCCCAACAACAGCAGTCTAACAACAAATTCATCGCCACTACCAGAGAGAGCAGAAAGACAACACCCTCATCTGCCTTTTCCCTCACCAGTGCAGAACAACATGAACACGGAAATATGTATTTATTATCAAAATATGGGACGGGAGCAGCGTTACCTCTGAAAATTTTCAGAAAGAGTCCAAAAAAGAGTCCTGACAGAAAAAATGAGTCCCATAGTAATACCTCTGAAAATTTGTATAAAGAGTCAAAAAAGAGTCCCATTTCGATCTAGGCTTTCTTATTGCGCGCTCAGTGGACTTCGACCTTCGAGTTTGAATACCCTTATTATGATAACAAAAAGCGCCATTAATTTTATACGTTATAATTATATTGTAAATTCAGGTAAAGAAGTTTATAAATATTACAAACAAAAATCAGTTCATTTAAAATAAATAAATAAATTAAGTAGCCAGCTATCTATTCTTAGTTAACTTATACTTATAATTTAATTCATTAATTTATAAACAATCATCGCTTAAAGTAAAAAAAAAAAAAAAACAATAGTGCGTGGAGTCCCTCCGCGCGGAAGAAGTGAAACTTCGTAATGTGGAAATGAAGGAAGGGGTAGAAATTGATTTTTAGTGGAATCATATTGTTTCTTTAAGACAAAATTTATTAAGATTGCTTACGATTCGCAATTGATCGCATCTTTTAATTATCATTTTCGAGCGGAGAAATATCCAAATCTATAACATTTACAATGGGATTATGACAACTAAAGTAAGATACGAAATGTTTGAAGTCGCATTAGAAGTTTCAATTCAACAAGACATTAATTGCCGATTTAGTCATTATTTTTGGAAAATAATCTTCACCGCAGAATATTCCTCTCCCAGCATTTGCTGCCAAAAAACTCACTCACCATTGCATACTCTGAAGCTTGAGCGGTACCCTCACACCTTTGAGTGTGCAATGCTTATAGTAGCGTTAAGCGTTTAACACAACATTGTTGGAAGTCGCATAAGAAGTTTCACTTCGATAAGTCAAACAACATAATTCACCTATATCGTCTTTACTTCTTGAATTCTTCAATTCGTTATTGTTGGTATCAACGTAGGTACTATAACAACCATTAAAACAAAAACCTTGAACTCAATTTCTATATACACCACGTCCATCAGCACACGTCAACAGCCATCTGCTCATTTCCTCAGAAACACATTGTCGCTGTTGATTACATACATATTCACATCGCATACTTCTCTTTCGTTTCACTTATTTTGGAGAAAACACCACTCACTTTTTTTTTTTTCATATGAACGTACTTGTGCAATGTGCGCGCCATCCTCATCCTCCCTCACACCTTTGAGTATCCAATGCTTATATTAGCGTTAAACGTTTAACGCGATCTTGAGTTTGAAGTCGCATAAGAAGTTTCACTTCAAAAAGAGGCTCAAAAAAAAAAAAAAAAAAAATATAAAATAATATTTTCAGGTAACACCAAAAAAATAAATAAATATCTTAGATATTAGTTATAAGGAATTCTGTTCCTGTACTGCTGAATTAAATTCGAGCCAGGAACCCAGTCTCTAAAACCTTAAGTCGGTTGGTAAGTTTATTTTTGGTCAAAGCCAATTTTGAAAATAGCGTCTCAGCACACGCGCTACTATGGGCAATGTTAAAATTTTGATTACAAAATCGTACAAATTTTTTTTGAACAAATCAACGACCAAAACAACGACAACACAGAAATATAATCCATTCAATGCAATAATTTCCAGTTTCCATTTCTCATGAATGTAGGTTTTCTTGCACAAAACCATTGACAAAATGAATGAAGCTATCCAAATACAAGTACATAGGTAGTTAAATAAATTTTACAAAATGACTCTACGAATGGGGCATAATTTTATGATTAAGTTACAGAAAAGGAGTCCGATTTCACTGATTTTCAAAAAGATGAGTCCTGGAGTCCGGGCGTTCAAAAAGAGTCAAAAGGACGCAAAAGCGTCCCCAAAGGTAACGCTGGACGGGAGGCTTTTCTTCCAAACTCAGAGAGCTTTCCTTTGCCATCGATGCATGCGACTGTGATATTTTCGCTCTCACTGAGACTTGGCTCTATGAAGCCATAAAAAAAGAAGAGTTTTTCGACGTTTCTCTATTTTCCGTTTTTCGCTGTGATCGCTTTGATGTGAAAAAAGGTCGTGGCGGTCAGCGGTGGTACATTGCTTGCTGTTCGGTGCCTACTCAGAGCTGTTACCGTTGAAATCGATGTGGTCTGCGTTGCAAATCAATTGCATATCGATCAACTTTGTGTACGTTTGGATGATGTCGGCGGGGGCTTGCTAATATTCCTCAGCTATATACCACCTAGAAGTTCACTGCATATATTCAAGAAGCATATGGAGAATATTGATATGGTTACCGCTTTGCCTGAATTCTGTGATTTTAATGTATGTGTACTTGGAGACTTTAATTGCGGTGATATAATTTGGTCACCCACAAACGATTCCAGATTGCTGCCAAGTTCGTTATCATCTGAAGTTGATATTTTATTAATTGATTCTTTATTATCCAATAACCTAAATCAAATCAATTGTGTTCCAAATTCGCTTAATAGATTTTTAGATTTAGTTTTTATTACTGACGATTTGAATGCGTCTGTTACAAAATGTTGTCCATTACTTAAAAATTCTACTCATCATACTGCTATCAATATTTTCATAAAAAATTACAAGTATAACAATTTTTCTATTACGTAGATTGAATAAATGAAATGAAATGAAATGAAATGAAATGAAACTGTTCGAACGCAACTTTCGGAGGGTCGCAGGGAGTAAGCCAGTTACACCAATGGGTATAATCACGTTCTTGGGGATTTTGTATATTCCTAAGTAAAGTAGCATTCGCGGATTTTTCAAATATTCAAGTATTGTGTGGCGGAAATTTTGAAATCATTACTAATGCAAAAACCACCGAGTACTTAAATAATCTAAAGTACCAATGTAGTTACAAAAATTTCGTAAGACTATTTCGGCAATGAAGCAGCCACAAATAAGGCAGAACCGAGGTCATCAAGAAACAAGCTAACTGTATATGCTAAACATGCGACAGTCATCGCGGGAAACCGAAGAGTTCTGGGAAGGAAGAATTGAAATAGCTCAATAGACTCCTATGCTGGGGCATCTCCCAAGAAGTTTATAATGACTTCTGAAAGAGCTGCATCACTCAAAGACTACTCTGCAACTGCCTTGCCTTGATTTGCCTTAAAAACAGAAAGAAACAAAAAGAAGCTCTATCTCGCAGAACTTTTCCTTGACAGCCTTATCGCTTGGCAATCAACAGCCCAAATTTCCTCAACTTTTCATCTATTATGAGTAGCGGTACCACGCTTTGAAAATAGCTCCATGTGACATCACCTGTAGTCCAAGTGCACATGGGGCATAAAGAGATAGAAACGTACGTAACTACGCCGACCTAAGGGTGTTAAAGCATTATTCTGTCTTCCTATATGCAACAAATGAAACCTATTAACGTTCCATTACCTGGTTTCTGAAGAGGCTGTCAATCTAACTCTATTTACAGCTACTATCACCAGTTATGTTGAGGTACTGAATACCCTGTTTTAGTTACAGCTATAAGGATGGGCCCTTCAAAAGTCTCCAAAAATATCAGCTGGCAGCATTTTTCAAAACTATAGTCGCAACGAAGCTAGTCCTGCAGAAAAGAATGAGGTTTCCAGCGTTATAAATGACAACAAAGTTACAGGAGGGTTAAACTCGTTAAAGAATTAAATTTCGGAAAGGTTGCGTGGGCCTTCCAGAATAAATTATTTCCAATTTATCAGCTGAACATAGCTGAGAAAATGGTTTACGAGTTTCATAATGAACTTTAGTTAAGTACCTACATGTAATAATAGGTTTGGCTCGGGTGTGTGCACCTTTGAATAAACGTTACTAGTCTCTAAGGACGATTGTACACAACAGTAGTGATAGATGAAGGAAGGATTAACTCGAAAAGGCTATGAGAAACAAAGCACGCCTACATCACGCCTGCCTACTGACTCACTGCAGTGGAAACCCCACTTCTGAGCGTGGTGAGGTAAATTGAGTATATTTCTGAATGCAGAAAAGATTACTATGCCAGCCTTCCTCGATATATCGAAGGCGTTTACAATAATTAATGAACATGGACTCAATGGAAGTTTCTCTGAAAGATGTGATAATGAATAAGTCCGGCATAAACTGGGTTGAAAAGATGACTAATTGCTGGATAATTAAATTATAAAAGGAAAATAAGAACAAGAGCCACGCCACAAGGTCAAGGTCAACAAATCCTAAGAATCTTTTTAAAATTTTTTTTACAATTAGTGTTTTATAAACACCAGCACGTGCTCTGAAATAATAAATTTTAAAAATATCTATATTCATTCAAACTGAAATGCACGACTGGGTCGAACGAAACTTTCTCGTTCATCAAAATTTTGGTTGGTTTTTTTCTTATTTTATTAGGTAGGTATAGGTAGGTAAAGATCTGAGAAGCGATGCTTGATATAAGAGAAAATATATGTTCATAAAATATAGGAATATGTAGTGTTAAACAAAATTCACTTTTGGGTTATTCATCTGAATTGTAAGCGTCTACTGTACTTTTTTAAGATTAATAAATATTTTTAAGCAAAAAACAAAGTGTAGCAGGAGCTTTTATTTTCTAATCTTCTAGGGCATGTTATTCTTTTTGACTGGAATATTAGAAGTAGGGTTCGTGACAGATCAATATCTTTACATACACATAATGTAAGAATTCAGGGATTTGTTTTTGAATTTGCATCAGTAGTTATAAATTTAATATGCAGATGGACGCAAATGAAGCGGTAGTTTCTGATTTTGGTTGAAAGAAGAAAGAAGAAGAAGAACTGGGTAATATTTACAGCATTGCTGTTATTGCATTTTGAATTGCTGTTGCAATTTTAATATTTAAGTGCATTATTGAGTTTTAGAAAAATATATGAACACAGATCGGGTTTTGGGTAGTAATTTTTGAGAAATAATTAAAAACTGATTTATTCGAATTTTTTGAGAAAAACTAAGTACGGCATCTTGTTTAGAATACCGATATTATTTTTAGCATGTATTTTGATCAAAATCGTTAGAGCGGTTTTCGTAAAATTACGCAGAAAACAGAGTAACAAATTTTGGAACATTTAGTTTAATAAATAATAAATACTATTGCTTAACTTTTTAATTGAAAACTGAGTAAGATATTGTTCGGGATGAAAGCGGTAATTAGTTTTTAAAGTTTTATCTAAATCTAAAATTGGGGTTTCGAGACATGAGCAGTTTGTCAAATAGGTAAGCGCTTTCGAAGATGGATGCAATAATTTTGAAAACATAAATTTTACTCTAAGTTATTGCCGTTTTCAACTAAACTAAAGAAAACTAAATTTAAAAAAAAAATGTTTTTTTTTCAAAAATCCATTGTACGATAATGCAGAGAAGAACTGAGTTTGCTTTTAAGTTAGAAATGAATTTTTGTTACAATCGTATGGACCGTTTTCGAGATGTCCAAATTTTAAAAGTAACTTTATTAAAATTTTTAGCCAAAATCTAGGTATGCAGTCATTATAATTTCACCCACTTAGGCTTAAACATCAATTTTGGTTGAAATCGTTAGAGCCGTTTTCGAACACAAAAATCAAACTGGTATAAACATTTTATATGGGACCATCAATATTGAGGTTACGTGGAAAAAAAAGGCCCCGAACCGAACTTAACGAATATCACACTCTAAATCCGAAGTTTGAACCAAATTAGGGCAGCCGTTTAGGCTGTAGACCTCCGGAGCATACGGACAGACAAACAGACGGACGGAATATCGAGATCCACTTTTTTGAGTTTGTCTCGAGTTCGAATTTTTGTACGATAACAATAATAAAGAACAAAAAATGTCCAAGAAAATATCAGCTACGTATTTCATTTGGGCTAAATATAACTAAAAACTAATTCTGACATACATTTGGCATTATTACGACTCGCTTGGAACGACCTACAAGGTCGATAACGTCCGCACACGCATAGATAAGGAATACCAGTAGCAAACCTTATTTTCAGTGCTAAGATTATAGGTGGGTGTTTAGCCTTCCGAGGAACTTCATTGTGATTCGACGGTGGCATGTCCGTAGAACATGAAGCAGGTCTAGACGCTCCAAGTTTTTAGCTGTTTTGACCGGCTTGCTGCTGCCAAATATATCTTAGGGGTTGATATTGAGAATCATACCGGTTATCCCAATACAGGCTGCACATTCGATTTTGTTAAAAAATAGCATTCCAGCCAAATGCTCTTCATAAAACAACATAGCTACCTATAGGTATATGAAAATGGTTCTGATTCCCGTTGTGCAAAGCCAGTCTACCACAATCCCAATGTGATACCGAACTTTCCTATGCGAACCTGACCTACAATCCTACATGTTACCATTCTGGTGCGATCAGATAGAGAAGACTTGCCTAAAGTAATACAAGGCCTCAAAAATGTAGGCATATTCGGCACTATAGTTCGCCATATTAACAGACAGTTTTAACGACAACATAAGCCCAACGTACCCTCACAAAACAAAACACACACAAATCGAAACAGAAAGTGATTACTGATTGCCCCTACAAAGCTTAGACAAAAGATTTCATTTTTCCAAAATATGTACCTACTTCTGCTGGTTGATTCCTGCAAATAGCCCAATTCATCTACAGTCCGTCCAACAAGTTTGAACAATATCACAAAAACCTCCATCCACAGCATTCCCAATTCCTAGGTACATATATTAATATGGCCCACAAAACAACCCCGCCTTATCATGAAATTATAAAACTTTGACGCACGTCTTCTCTCGGCTGTCAATCGCACAAACATTCGCTCATAGATTTCTATCTCTTTAACAGCAAATCCACAAAAATAACACCAGCACACACATCTACCCAACAAGAAATGGACAATCGCATTGCCCATTAAATGCACAATCTACTACATGTTACGAGTTCTTAACTCCAGCCGAGTATCATTTAATTCCCCACAAAAGCCATATGCGTGTGTTGTAAATGCGTGTGTATGTATGGTTTTTATAAGCCAAATTTCTAAACCACAAGCATCCTTACAATGTAAGAGTATTGTACCAAAAACTCATATCGTTTCATTCAATCAAATAGCAAACGACGTTCTTCGAAGCAAACCCCCATCCTCCGCCATAGTCCCACCGACCGCAAAGATTCCCTAACTGCTCGACTATTCCAAATAAAAGATCTCTTTTTCTTTTTTTCTACTTATACTCTTAGCTTGTAGCTCGTAGGTATGTACGCCGATGATGAGCAAAAAGAAGACGTCAAGGGAACAAGAAAAATAGAAAAATAGAAAAATTTCCCAAGGATAAAACCTGATGTCGATTCGAATTCGATTTCTCGAGGTAAATCCCTCGTGCACGTCGGTTTGGCCACACTCCCCAACCTCCTAGGTCCTAGCGCGCACTCATGTAGTGGGGCAATAAACCAGCGAAAATCATAAAAACCTCCTGAAATGGATTTCACCCTCGCTTGTCGAAAACGGTTTCTTTTTCTGATTGAGTTCAAAGGAGGCTACCGAGCGCAAAAAAGGAAGAACAGAAAAAAAAAAACCTTCTTCTTCTGCTTCATTTGATTATAAGACGTGCATCAAGCACTGTTAGGTTTTGTGAAGAAAAGTCATTGAGGTGGTGCCGTGGTGGGTATGGGCGATTCGTGTCGTAAACCACAAATTTTAAATTAAATTACGATTGCCTTACAATCGAGACGGTGATTTTTTTTTTTTTTTTTTTAAAGTATCGATGTCAATCCATTAGGGAGAGTATTTCGTATTTTCAGAACGAAGGTCAAGTTGTAGCGATGGAGTTGAAATGTGTGCTTTAAGTCGGGTTGTGTTTGTTTTGTTACTGAAAGGTGTTACGATAGGGTTCGACACTTTAGGAAACAGGTTGGAAAAGAGTTAGATTTTGTTTGCCACTAGGTGGCGTTGACGTCAAATACTATACAACTGACCAACCATCTGTGTCCAATTGCTTATCGAACTCGTAAATGGAAAAACACATTCACAGCAGTAATCTTCACTTCAATTTTGGAAAAAAAAAATCTGCTCCCTACGTCGCAATATGGTAAAATTCTTTATGTCTACTTCAGTTTAGAAATCCCGTATATGATCAATTTTAATAAAAAAAAAAAAAAAAACTAAATCTACTTAAAAAAAACAATTTTTTTACACTTTTTCATGTAAGCCCAGATTCACATTTCAAAAGAATAAATTGCATCAAACTTTACTCTAAACATAAAATCATAATCATAAATCAAATCATAAGAATCGTTAAAAATTAACTGATAATCTTGCAACCAGCCAACCAAAAAGATTTATGTTACTAACAAGACTCTATTTTAATAAACATAATATTGTTAGATCTTAAAACGTCTTGTCTTGGCCATGTTTTATACATAAAACTAATATGGAATTAAATATGTCGTTAAAACTATGATTTTAAAATCTACTTCTCTTTTCTTGAATCTGTTTCACTTGGCTACTTGGCTTTTTTTTTTTTTTTTTTGAAGTGGTAACGCTTATTCCCAGCGTGCTACAAATTCAGGGTGCTCGCGATGTTCACTTGAATGCCGCGCTGTGCCCCGCATTATAAGGGTATTCATAACCCCTTGAGCGCGAGTAAAATTATAAAAAAAAAAAAAAAAACTAGCAATAACAAGCCCAAACGTTCATGCTAAGGCGTTGGACTTCCCATAGTGTGGCCCAGTCGCCCAGTGTTATCAATAGTCAGTCATCCCTGCAGATGGAGCATGGATGGACGGGACCTCATCATTATCGTCAATTTATTCGAAGAAGTCATAATTTTTTTTATTTACCTGTCCCGTGAAGGCGAAATTCCACCACATTCATGGTTGCCACCTGCAAACAAAGTAAGCGACCAAAAATGGAAAAAAAAGTTACCAGAACAAGCTAAAAGTTACCAAAAATATTATTCAGTATGAATATGACTTTTCGGTATCGTTGGATTTTTCTCTGATTTACGAACTTAATATAAAAAAACGTCATGGCAGTGGAAAAATGTACCTATGTTTAAGCGTAGTATGCACGATATACAGTGCACGTAAATCCTCTCAAGTGAAATCCATTTTTTCATACAAATTTTGCCCCGCGAAATGTCAAAATTAACTTTCCACGTGAAAATATCAGTAGGCAGTACGCATTTCGAGTGAAAAATAGCTGCTTAAAATTTATAATTAAAATTACAAGTAATACTTTTAATCCTTTTCCTGAAAAATTAAGGCACCATTTACCTACATGGTTGTGATGATATCGAGTTCTTCTTTTTAGTGTTTCTGGTTCAAAAAGTTACCAAAACCGGATAAAAATTACCAAATTACCAAAAATCACCAACTAAGAAAAAAGTTACCAAATTTGGTAAAATATTACCAAAGTGGCAACCGTGACCACATTAGTAAATTCGTATTGTCGGAGTAGTCAGATGACATGACAGCTACAAATTTCTGGCAACACTGTTGCTTCAATGGGAGAATAGGTTGTTAAAGTAAAATTTGCGTATTGCTTGTTGCCTGAATGGAAAAACCTCCTAAATCCAATTTGCGATATCACTTAGACCAATTGGGTATTACATTCAGTGGTGCCGAAAGTACTCCCATAGGAGTATTGTACTCCTTTCAGCCTCTCCGTACTCCCGTACTCCTCCTTTCACATTCGTACTCCTATTTATTTTAAAGACCTAAAATATCTTACACTTATGCACGAAAGTGTAATGTCAACCTTAATAATTTAATTCACTTAAAATTTCATGCAAATTTGGTAGCACTTTTATCTGGCAAACTGTCGTTAAAAAGGGAATTTCCCTCTTTCTGGTTTGTTTTTGTTTTTCGTTGGCTTCATGCAATTTTCAACTGTCAGTTCGGTATTTATTTTATGTTTACCTGGGATTGTGGTTTTCTGATTCTGTTTTTTTTTAACTCCTTGAATTTTTATGTAAAGTTCAATAAAATAAAAAGTTTTGTTAAATTAACGCTTTATTTATTTATTCCTATTAGAATAAATCACAGTAAATTTATATTTACTATTTATATTTATACAAATATCTATCAAAATTACCTTCTGCAAGACCCAGCGATAGCCAACTTTTGTTATTAGAATTAATAATACAGACGAATCCCTCTAAGTCGAATTAAATAAAAATTAGTTCGAGTTAGAGGGATTTCTGGAAAAATTCGAGTTGGAGGGATTTACTATAGTTTTTTTAAGCGAATTTATTTAAGGTAAAAAGTAGGAAAGTAGGTACATTTTGAACTAAATTAGTTAAAAAATTAGTTATTTTGATTTCAAATTTGCTACTCAACCAACAACACAAGTGTTGCGTACCTGCAAAATTTACGCATTTATTTTTTTAAGCAGAATATGTTTGTACAAGTATACATCTACGCATATTATATATTGTATGTAGAAACACAACGTATCGTCGCGACGCGGGGGGAAGTCTTTTTTTTTTTTTGATTTTGTTTACTTCTGACAAAAATTCTACTTAGAGGAATACTGTAATAGGTCAAGAATCAAAAGAATATGTTCGTGTTAGAGGGATTTTCGACTTAGAGTATGACTTTTCTATGCAAAATTAAAGGAAATGCAAAAATTGTGTCGAAAAATTCGAGTTACAGGAGGTTCGACTTAGGGGGATTCAACTGTAAATATTTATGTTATTTTTTTCTAATATGTCTTTTTTTTTTTTTTATAAATAAGGTTAAAAAAAATGTTGTCCCCACATTTGTTTTAAAGACTAAAAAATGTCTGTACTACTATTTCTTTCAAAACACTCCCATTTTTTGGCTGCGGTACTCCCTTATAATATTTCTCTCCGGCAACACTGATTACATACAACATACCGTGCATTTGTTTCCTTTTGTTCTAAACGGCAAAGAGCTCTCATTTGGTCTATCTCAAAGTACATTGCTTATCGGCGATATTATTCACTCACTTTAATCTGGGTTAAAATTTACACAAGGGTTTAAGTGAGTTTAACCCAAAAATTAAATTCAAGGCCATAATATTCACTCGTTAAATCCGAACATAAAACCAGTTATTTTTATCTTTACGGCGTTT
Organism: Cheilosia urbana; assembly: GCA_946477585.1. Classification (NCBI taxonomy): domain Eukaryota; kingdom Metazoa; phylum Arthropoda; class Insecta; order Diptera; family Syrphidae; genus Cheilosia; species Cheilosia urbana. The sequence continues at coordinate 76,958,250 of OX297855.1, forward strand.
AGTCCGATTGGAGTTTGACTACTCTCCGGAGACCAGCTCATAAGTACTTTAATTCGGCTTTAAAATCAATTTCATAGTATTGGCATTTCTTAGCTCGTAGGACGCAATAAATAAGAAAATTATAATAGAAAATAGAAAATAGCAAAAGGCTAAAAAGAAGGGACGTCATTCGTGAAATGGACGAAATGTTGAAGTCTCTGTCGTCAGAAGACGAATTTGTCAAAGAGCTAATGAAACAGCAGCTAATGGTAAATCAACGTCGTCCTCGTCGTCGAATACAGTGGAAGTCCAGTATAACAAATGATATAACGTTTGATGTCATTCAGTATATCGAGCGCGTTCAAAATACAAAATACAAATAATGCAATTTCTTTTTGTGAAATATGACATTACGTAGGTTTAAAATGTGAAATCCATGCCTGCTGAAGATGTCCATTTTTTTTTTAAAACTACATAATTCTCAAATAAAAAAGAATCTGCACAACTCCTTTTTTTGTTTTTTTAAACTTCTTTTTAACTTTCTCCATTACGTAGTAAGAGAAAGATATTATTGTTTTCGTACAAAATTTCGAACTCGAGATTTTAATCAATTCTGTCATTACGATGATACACGAACTCAAAAAAGTGGGTCTCAAAATTCTGTCTGGTCTGTCCGTCTGTCTGCCTGTCCCGGAGGCCTACAGCCTAAACGGCTGTACGGATTTCGTTCAAACTTCGGATTTGGAGTTTGTGGGCTTAGGGCTCGGGGCCGTTTTTTATTTTGCAAGGTAACCTCAATATTAATGGTACTTCCCATACAAACTGTTCGTACGTTTTAAAATCGATTTTTGAAAAAAGTCATTTTTTAAAATTTAGTTTTTCTTAGTTTACCAGAAAACGGCAATACGGATTTTGACCAAAATATAAACTTAGAGGAATACTGATGTTCTTAAGATTGTTGCGTCCTTAATTTTCAATTCGAATCACCAAAAACGCTAATTTTAAAAACCGCTCATATCTCGAAAACCCCATTTTTGACTTCGATGAAACTTTAAAAACTTTAATGCTTTAATGATTATATCGCGAACAATAATTTATAATCGGTTTTCAGCTACATAGTTAACGAATAGTATTTTTCCAACTAAACATTGCAATATTTGGTACTGTTTTGTCTGCCAAGAGTTTAGGAACTTTTGTTTGTTACCTACCTATCGCCGAACTTCGGGGAACAGAGGGCGACTGAATTAGTCTACCTCTGCATATAGCCTCTGATATAGCCAATCACTGGGTGTGAGAAAGAAGATATATTATGGAGGTGACCGAATCGAAAGACAGGAGAAGCGTGCAGGCAGAATCGATGAATGAATCAATCAACTCTATGTACTAAGTTGGACTCCTGAGTTATAAACTATAGCTGCTGTTATAATGGCACTTCACTTGTGTTGATCACTTGAGTGCATTAGGTCTGATGTCTGATGTCTCGTCACACCATCAGTCTGTAAGGACTTGACCGTCGCGCTTATTCGACCTTCTAACGACTCGTTTTGCTGTTTTGGGGTTTTTGCCAAACTTCCTTGTGAGTGGTGAATCTAAAGGCAGCTTCATTCACGGAGATCCCTGATTGAAAATTGTTGGTTCGGTACTTTGATCCTTGATCTTGTAGTCTCATCCCAGTGGCATTTTGTATACTGTAGAGCGTTTTGATGGCCACCGTCATTGACTTAGAGATGGAACGGCTCTTGCCATCATCCGCCTGATTAATATATCATCTCCCCATTTGTATAGTTGATGAATATCCCGGTGGGTGTAGTTGCAGTTCCAAAATCCCCCAACAGTCCTCCAGTGAAGCTTGGATTTTTACGAATTAGCAGTTGGAATACGAAACCATGATGTTAAATGGATTTCGAACTTCTCTTAATGCATTCATCTTATCAACCAAAATCACAACTGATGTGCGCAAACAAAAACATTGCCAAAAATAGAACCAACTGGATGAGCTTCTTATTTGACATTCATCGCAACGGAAAGTAACCCAAGCAAAACCAAGTGAGGCTTCGCGAAGCCATTAACCCCCAAAGTTTCGAATTTTTAAATTGAACACCACATCAACGCCTTCAAGCATTCGCCGTCAATCTCCTTAACAAGTTCACCGATATTTGAGTGTTCATTCTCGTTCATGTCAGTAACTCTAAAAGTATCTCATAAATATACGCAAATATGGAAAACAAAATCGACGTCTTTGTGGCCCAAATAAAAATCCTCTTGTGACGAGGGTATATATATAGACACAATCCATCAGTTATCCGCAATCGATATTTCCCACAGGTTTAAACTCGTTTCGATAGAACATTGGACACCCTCCTCACAGTAGCACCCATCCATCAGGCAGAGCTAAGATTTTCTCCTTCATCAGCATTCACTGATGATTCGATATGCCAAACTGATGCTGACGAAAGAGCAACGATATAGACACGAGCACGGGTAGGTTAGGTACTCGTATCTAGATCTACTCTTGTAGAGATATTCAAATACAAATTTGCATTTAAAATGAATTTATGAGGGCTTTTGCGTCGGATCCTTTCCCATCGCAACCGTCACATGATGATGATGATATTTCAATAAAATAATGCCAAGCTCTGTGGTGGCGGCTTCTGCTGCTCTCCCCATCAATGCTAATCATCATCAGCATAATCATCCGATTTTTTGGTCGTCATCTACAGGAATGAGCCTTTTTTCTGAAGTCATCCATTATCATCGTCTCCTTGCTCCAACAGTTGCCATGGCATTTGAGTTCACCAAGCATATGAATTTTATTTTCGCATTTTTATTATTGCGCTATGAATTGCAATTGAGCTATAGAGACGCGGTGTGTTGCGGAAGTGGGAGTTTTCTGGACGGTGGATCAGAAAACACCACCTCTCGATAATCGCCTTTAGCAATTAGAAGTGAGCTTCTTCTTTTTTTCGTTGATATCCTGCATTTAATGGAGATACTCGTAAGGCAGCCACTCATCGGTTTGGTATTTTGATGAGGTTTCTCGGTTCCATCCTGCTGTGTGACTTCTATCTCAACTGGGCATAGTCTCATAATTACAGCCAATTTCCAATAAGGAGAAGGACTTTTTCTTTTTTCGAATTTCCCTCTTTGCGAAGTTTTTCGTATAGGCCCGCATTAAGCAATCGAAGTTGATTTCTTTTACTTGCGTATTCTTATTCCTTCTTTGTTGGTGGTGGTAGTCCTTAGGCTCTAAGTATTTTATTGATTCTTTGCCTACGAGGCAGGACAAAGTTTTACTCGTTCTGAAGAGGATACATCTGCTCGCAACGAAATTGAAATATACGACTGCTGCCTATTTTGCTGGCCCCGTCATTTTGATGATAGTTGCAGGCATTTCATTTTCATTGCGGGTAATGTCATTGAATATCGATCGGGAATACGTGTGTTTTGTGTGAGAAGGACGAAGCTATTTTTGCCTGCAGTAATGAAATGAAATTTGGAGTAATTTGGTCAAATAAAAAAATAAAATATAAACGCCGAGGCATTTTAGAAAGAAAAAGATAGAGAGAGAGAGAAGAAAAATGTTGAACATGACAAGGTTTGTGGATGGGACACGAATTAGGACATTTATGTGCATTTCTTTTTATATACATTTTTCCATCATAGTTATAAGTGTAGAGATGATTTGTTTTTTGGTGGGAGAGTAAGTTTTGGGCTTTCCAACGACATCTTGGGTACTTCCCCCTAGTTAGTATTTGCTACCATTTGGTAAACATTTTTGAATAATTTAAGAACGCGTACATGAGGACATTTTTTGTATATTTTAAATTTGAGCTTGGCTTCGAAACAGTTGTTTCCTCTATGATGTATTTGTTCAAATACTTCTAGTACCAGTAATAGTTAAAGTGGCGCAATGTGTCATGAAAACTGCGCCATTCGTGGTATTGGACAGTTTATGTGGCCTCTTCAAATGTAAATCACGATTTTTGGTAATAAATTTGCACAATTTGGAAGCTTTGTTCTGACTTTAGTATAGTTCATTTGTGCAAAATTGAGGAACATAATGAGCGCCAAACTGAAGCCCGATGCCTAAAAATCAAACGTCTGTATAAACAAATGTAGTACTGAATGAATTCTTGTTAACTAATATATAATTAGCCAATCTTTAGATACGTCTACTTTCATTGTCGGAGGATGATTAGAAGGTGAACTTAAAGGATGCAAAAGGAAGGGATTTAAGGACTGTGTTGGAGGCCATCTGCCTAATAGGTAATGGCGGTGTCATCAGATAATAACAACATACTTGGTAGCGTCTGACGTAACTAGTGCTAGTACCCAACCCATCAGTCCCGGCTATTCAGTGGTAGATAAACGTTTGAGCTGCTGTTGAGAACTTATAAAAACAAGTCTACCAGCATCTTTCGAGCTTAAATTTTGATCAACATCGAAAAAAAAAAAACAATAAGGAATCGACTTAAATCGAATCGAAATGACTTACACAAATTCACAACTCGGTTTCAATTAATTGGATGTGCTCCGGTATGACTGTTTTAGTTTCAATTGTTGTCCTACATTCAGGAATGGTCCTGCAAGGTAAATCCAATGACCCCCATTTACAGCGACTTCTTGAGGATATACATTTGCACATAGTTCTGTGAATGAAATACTTTCCAGGAGCCCTTTTGTTTCCTCATATTTCCTCTGGTTAATTGCTGTTCATATACTCATTTTTTACTACTTCCAGCCCTTAACTTAACTTAGCTCCAACAAGTGAATTCTGAGTAGGTACTGGGCGTAGCTCAAGAGTAAAGTCTATGGTTGGTAATAACCCGCAGTCTATCACGGAGCTTAAGAAACATGATGACAAGCTTTCAACAGTGTGTGCAACTAAATGTTAGGCAGACTTAATTAAAAAAAAAAATAAAACCCACATTCCTTTTGTTTATGAAAAACTAGGCAATAAAAATACGTTTTATGTTTTTAGTATTATTGGCTTTTGAAAACATAAATCCGCTACCGGACACCCTGTACATCGGCTTGTAATGTAGCCAAACTTCAAACGTGCTATACTGAAGTGATTTGCAATTCAAAATTATTACAGTGATCCCCGGATAAGTGACGCTTAATTGCGTTCCTCTTTTAATTCATTCGAAAACTGAGCAAATAAAGTATTCCATAAGAAATGCACAGAACTTTTCCCGTTGAATTGAGTACAGCTTAAATGCGTAGCACGGTTATTTGCGCTACTAATAGTAAGGCTTCTCGTATAACTTCTAAGAAAAGCATTTCAAAATTGAGCTTTAATAAAATCATAGACAGTTCTCAAGACAATTGTCAAATTGACATGACAGATGATGTTCAGAGTGCTCCAAAATATCAAAGTTTCGTGATTGTGCCGAATAAATAAATAAACAAAAAAAAAAAAAAAAAAAAAAAAAAATACGAATAATTTGATGCTAATAAAAATACGTTATTGCGGGGTTTTCCTTATTACGTAGACAACGCACTTAAGTGGGATTCTCGTAATTGCAAAAAACAATCCGGGGATTACTGTCACAATTCCCAATGCAAAATTCGCCAATTTGAAGTCTACAAAAGGACGATTTCTTCTGCATTACGTGGAATTGACTAGTACACTTTCACTGGCCGCGTTCATTTGATATTACGGGTGTTGGCCAACCCGTTCTAATTGAAACTAGGTTCGCCCAGTGGTCGAAAATCGACCACACAGTTTTTACATTATCATCGTAAAAATAAAATTGGTGTAGCGATATTTGACTTGAAGCGAATTTTACTATCCGTCTTTAAATAAACAACTCGTAATAATTACTGATCGTATTCGGGTCAATTCTGGAATAAATATTAGTAGCTAATGTTGTACTAAACTTTTTTAATGTTGAAAAAAGATAGTACTAAAATTGAAGAAAATGTAGGTAGGTACCTATTGCATTTTGTTTCATAGTTCTGTATTCTAATAAGTGGTTGCAACTGAATTTGATGCTGCTGCAGTTGATGCCAGAAACTCGATTAAGTAGATATTTGACTTTCGGTTGAAATCTTGAAAGACTAATCCCTTATCCCTTAAAAGAAAATCGCGAAAAAAACAGCAATGAAAATATCTGCGCACTGCTTAGACTCATTTTTGATGAAATGAAATTGGTAATGCTTTTCTCCACTTTGTCATTTTTTACCATATTTGTAAAAAATAAATTATAAACACCCGCCAAATCTACCTGTTGTTGACTTCACTTGCAAAGAAAGGTTATTCCGTCAGAAGTCTATTAAAATGTGATTCTACAAAAGTTTTCTGCTAACCCTTTTTAATAGTAGGTTCCTACCAACTCAATTCTCAATCAATTCTTTTAACAAAACTCAAATGTTCATCCATAATCATTTGAGAAGCGCAAATTTTCCCAAATTTCCCTTTTCTCAGGGGTGGAAAAATGTATATCTACTCTTTGTTCACGCCACCGACGACGCTGTTTTGAAATCAGTCTACAGTCTTGTTCTTGTGTCCATCGGCGATCGATAGACAATTTCGGAAGCAGGGGTATATTATTCCTTCGCCTAACTACCACCATTCGTCGGTGACGCCGCCCGCAGAGATTATTTGTTGTTACATGTTGTTGTTGTAATCATGGTAATTTAAAAACACTATTTTACCTATTTGGCAAATCCTTTTTGGAAATTATAATATTTTTTGACCGATCTATGAGTGGCACGCTTCAAATTGGTGAAAAAATAAATCCAATTGGTATTCATTTAGTAGGTTAACTATGTTCTGAAAGAAATCGTGTCGGCGATTAATATATAGATTTTAAATCCCTTTAACTGACTACTATCTGATCGGAAATATTTATAAAATTCAAGTGTTTTTCCGTGTGGTCCCCTTTTTTCTTATTGTTGAGTAGGTACACCGTTGAGTTCTTATGAAAAGCGACTTCGAGGGCTATTTATTGATGCCATCAATGTAATGTATACCTTCGTAACCTTCGCTTTGTCTTAGTAAAGTAAGTAGTACAAAATCCTGGCGTTTAATTTAATATTATATTTTTATAAGTCAACGACGCGAAAATATAAAACATTTAATATTTTGCATATATTCAAATTAAATAACTAATAAAAGATTTATTCATTTTTAATAATATCTGCTATTACAAAATATGTATAAAATATTAGATATTAATATAGATGGAGATGGGTTTAAATGCAAAAGTATTTAAATTAAACCCTTATTTATATTGAAAAATTAAAGAATTTAAATACATTTGGTATTCGAATTAAATAAACTGCAGTTGAAAATATTATACTTTCACCTAAAATTTAATACTTCTTTTGCTTTTCTTAAACCCATGGAATATTAAAATATAATACAATTCAATTATAATCTTATTATATTTTAATACTTCTCTAGATTTGATTTAAATATCTATGAGAACTTTCAACACGAAATATTTTTTTATTTTAATATTATTTTTTATTGGTTTTAAATATTACAATACATATAGAAAATTTTCAAGGGTGTAGAGTATAACCTCTTACAAAAATACTTTGAAACTAAAGTAACTTACTTGTAAGAATAATATTATCATTGGATAATTAAGTTCGTATTCAAATGTAATCACAGTAGATGTTATATCTCAGGACAACTAAAACTTAATTGTAGTAAATTCTTGATTGAAATATTATTTTTATATGGACCGGGCTAGATTGTAGAACAAAAATACTCGGATTTTAATAAAAGAATAAAAGGATTATTAAATACGAATATAAAAATATTACAGAAAAAGTTTAGTATATTGGAAAAATGGATAACTAATTTTTCTTGTATTGCATACACTTGTAATACTGCAGAGGTAGTAAAAAACACCACCATATTATTAACTGTGTAGAAGTAATATAATGTGCCTTCTTGTTACCACTACCCCTTTGTCTTACTCGAAGAATATTTATACCTCCACTTGATGTTCTTCGAATTATATCTACTGATAAACAAGAAAACTAGGTACCCTTGAAATGTTTAAAGTATTTAACAAAGCCTATATATGCTTACTACTTTGAAAAGCTCACAAAACACCATTCGGCGAATTCTTGAAACCTAAAGCCATTCACAGATAAGTCATGGTAGACACAAAAATTTACAGACGGCAAAGTTGCGGTGTGAGACGTGCGGTGAAACACTATGCAAATTTTTGGGGCAGCTTCGTGGAGCGGCTTTTATCGCAAACACTCTCCAAAACACAGATCTGCATCTGGTGTATAAACCTTTAATTTGCGTCTTCAGCCTTTTTCCCTGCATATTTGTTGTTAATTTTCCAAAGGCACTTCGCCCTCTAATGAAAGCACAATCGGAAGGTTCATTTTCAGCCCCCATCTCAAGTCGTTGGCTGCTTTCAGATCGACAAGAGCGAGGAGGTACAAAAGGCAAAGCCTAATCCTTTTGTATAAGATATTTTCAACCTCTCATTGGAGCATGCCGGCCGTGCACATTCTGGTTCATCTGTCACTTACCAGCCATAAGGGTTTGTCGATGGAAGTGTGCCCTTTTGTTGAATAATCGGCTGTTATCGGCTACATTCGAATATGTCAAAGTACCCAAGATGATCTACCTTCTTAAACTCTCGACGCCGCCAGTAACTATAGAGCTAAAAAAAACATTCATATTATTTGATGTCACTGTTTCTAAATCTTTTCACTCTTATGCGTTTAGCAAGTTTTACACGAGCGGTATTAGTGGCAACCTCTTAACTCTAAATGGCTCGTGTGTTCACTTTAAGATACAAGTTCAATCAGTCCAGTTCACTCCGAAATGTTCATACTCAAAATCAACATACACATGGTTTTGCATATAACCTGCGCCCTTTAAAAGTCCTTGACTTTACTGCCAATTTAAATCACTTATCTGGTATCTGGATGTGGGAAATCGCTTAATAGGGATAAAGTACCACCAATTGTATCAAAATCAGACGAACATTAATAAGGATTTTAACGATGACCATCTTGCACGATATAAACATCCTTGAATAGGCACTTTGAGCTAAATTTTACTTGAATGTGAATACAAAAGCAAACTTAATGGGATCAGACAGTCTGATGCCATTCAGAGTTTATCTAGCTTTTCATTATTAAAACGTCTCTCCGATTCGTCCGACCCGTCCGAGTGTACCGAACAACAGACGCATAGTCAAGTCTTTGAATTCTTCAGATAATTGCTTTTCTTTCACCTCTTTAGCAACAAGCTATACAAAAAAAAGGAAGGAAGATTACCCCTCCTCTGTCGGTGGATTCACATTTGAATCAAGCCCATCCAAAAATAGAAAGGCTCGTCCAAAAAACAACTGCAAAATACAAAACAAAAATAAGAAGAAAAAGTGAAAAGATTTGAGCAAAATTCAATTTGAATAATATTCTCCATCCCACCCATAGTGTGGAGCGCGCAACACAATAGACCTGACTCTTATCAGGCGAATCCTTTCGGGGAGGTAAGAGCTCTATATGAACGGCTTAGCAGTATGCGGAGATGGAGTACTGTTTCGAAATTGAATTTAACTCTCGCATCGTCGTCGTCATTCTGAAATAATGCTAAGGGATGGGGAAAATGAAGAAAAACGATGGATGCTCTGCTATCAATTGGACTCAAAGAATTATCCCCCAGGATAGGATATGTGAGAACAGGCAACTCCGTTTCATTTTATGTGAATGCGATTTTGCCCCTTCACCATTCACCCAGTGACACAAGCCAGAGATTATATTATGCACTGGCTTGGTATTTGAAATTTCATATAGAGGTACTCGTGGGGGGGGGGGGGGGGGGGGTAGGGCCCGCTAAAATGTTTCTTATGCCGAAAACCGCCCTTTGGCTGTGTGCGCTTTTCCTGTGCGCGCAAAGGAGGATAATAAAATTGCATTCCTTCCTTTCGACAAGAGTGAATCATGTTTGCTTGCTCACACAAACACACACACACACCAATACTAACTGTTTACTTTCTTTTCTATACTTGCAGCTCCACCAGAAATCACAGTGGAAAAATCGTGGGTGCATGCAGCGGAAGGATATGATATTGAATTGGTTTGCATTGTCCATGGGGATGTTAATTCCGAGGTAGGTTGATGATGATGATGATTTTTTTTTTTTTGCGTCCCCCCATTTGTTGTGTATGTATACGAACCCTTTCACATTTTGCTCCACTCCATGCCGAATTTATTCATCCTTCTCGCAGAAAACCAGAAAATAAATCAAAAAGGCAACAACGTGAAATCCGTTGTGGTACTGGTGCCCTCAAAGGATGTTTGAATGAAGTTTTAATGGCGGGGTGGAACGGGTTCGCAAATATACAAAGTGAATGTGTATTCCCAGTAATCCTTCAGCAAATATGACTTTTCGATGTTTTACTTATGTGCCTTCCATTGCCCCGGCGGATGACGATGACGAGTGGATGACTGGCATTCGCTTTGAATAAATCTCATTTGTACTTACGAATTTCCTTTGCAGATGTTGTGGTATCAAAACTCGTTTCTATTGGATCCGACCGATCGTCGGTCGATGCATCCACGCGATGATCGTTACAGTTTGGTGATTCGGAATTTCCAGCAATCGGACTTTGGCAACTACAGTTGTGTGGCCGATAATGCCCTGGGAAGGACGAAAAAGTATATTGAGGTGTCGGGACGGCCGGGACCAGCGGATTTTATATCACCAGCACTGAGCGGAGCGCTGGACCATTACAATCTGACGTGGACAATCGAGTCAATACCGAATTTGGATGAGATTAAGCTGCTCTACAGGAGGCTATTGGTGAGTTGTCTGTATTCTTTTGACAAATAGGTATACGTTTCAGTGATGCTTTCGATTGCATACATATGTGACAACAATTTCCTCCTGCAGGAATCACATATCGTCTACTTCCATATCATTCAATTTGGGCAAAAATAAATCGCTCAGCATCATCCTGTAGGGCTCGCCAACGTCATTTTCAAAAACAAATACGTACCAATGACATCGACCGCCGGCCGAAAATGTGCACCAAACAGTAACTTTTTGTGGATGCATTGTCAGTTGGTGGACCTCGTGTGGGTTGGCGTTATTCCAAATACTGTCATTTATCGTATATTATACACCTCATCGATAATGATGATTTTTCGACAAAAATTGGGGTCCTCTTCGAAACGCTCCAAAGCTCAACGAACAAATGGCGTAGTCTATGATGGTCATTAACTTTTAGCTCCTGATTCAATTAGATCTTGTATGGGTGTTGGTTGAAGTTGATGTCTGCGAAAGGTCGACTTCTTCTGCGTGGCGAGGAATTAACTGACTTGAGTTCTCAATTTCACGATTAGATCTTGTGTGGGTCTAAGCCCAAGTCTCAATGAAAAATTTCCCAAGTTGAAGTCTGCGAAAGGTCGACTCCTTATGTATGGCGAGGAATTGAATGACCTGGGTTCACAATTTAACGATTACTTCTTATATGATGGGTGTAGGACCAAGTCCCAACGCAAAATTCGCCAAGTTGAAGTCTGCGAAAGGTCGACTTCTTGTGCATGTCGAGGAATTAACTGACTTAGGTTCTCAATATCACGTCCCCCGGCAATGTTCTCTGCCGATCTGTCGTTTCTTTGAGGTACTGGTGTTGGCGGTTTGTGTACCGAACCGGATGTCCCGAATTTGATAAGCAAACGTAGGACTTTGAAAAACCACCGAACCTGTAACTGCCTTATAGGATAGTAAAAATCAGTGGCGAAATATTTGGTATACTTTTTATCTTAGAAATATAAAATGCAGTTCCTCAAAGGATCAGACATATTTCGCGACTATACCAATCTTAATTGTTATAAACACTTCTTCCTCTGTTTGGCGTTTAACGTACCCTTTAATTTGTAATGCACAGATTAAATAGTATCCATCAGTATCTAATCTATCCCAAGAACAATATGAATTGTGTGTAACAGTAAAAGGAACATTCCTCATCAAAGGTCTTCAGAAGGCTGTATGTGAGTCTTGATGCAATCGTCCCAAATATTATTTGTTTCTAACATTTTGAGAATTGCGCCAAGGCTTTTGCAAATATTTAAGACGAAAGCATCCGAAGCATTAATCTCATTCGCAGTTTTAGGAACAAGTTCACGGATATTACTGATTACTGATAGGCTAACGAAATCTAAGACTGCTTTCGAATACCTATCGTCGAAAGACCAATTTTTCACATCAACTATTTTCAGTTTATTGGTTTTGCTCTATGATCGGTGTCAAATCCCACCCTCCATATATTCAATCTCTCTCAGATTTTGCTATGTGCCTGGTATTTCTTGTCATCGCAGATATTTTCTTAAAGAATAGGTAACGTCCATTTACATGTACGATACGAAGCCTTGTTTCAACCCCTCATTTTGAAATGAATACTAAAAAATGTTCCACAATTTTCGACGTTCGAATTTTTGGTACTAATCTGACTGAGGTATTTTAGTCATTGCGAGTTGATAGGGGAGCTAGTATAGGGCGTCACTAACTTCATAACAGAATGGCAATATTTTTAAAATATCATGCCTGGCCACGCCTTCATCCAAATACATTATACAACTAACAAAAGCCGAACCTACGATTACAATGCCCACCACGGAAATTATTAACAACCAACGCTCATGAATAATCTAAAATGTACTCCATGTAATATTTACATATAGAAAGGTAAGTCCTTCAATAATTCATAAATCAACAGCATGCACAAATGCGACAAATCAAATGACCGTTCATTCATTATTCTCAGTTTTACTAGTAGTTTATATTGAAAAAATAAAAAAAAAAACACCTGTGAAAAGTTACAACGACGAAAGTCGAAAATGTTCACCCAGAAAGTAACTTTTTAATTTCAACTTGAAAAATAGTAAAGCCAATGAAAATTGACTAACATTAATAAAGCACACCATTCCCCTGGAAACGATTTCCCTAATAACTGTATTATTGAAGCGGCAATTTGTAAAGTCTGTCAACCTTTGTTTGATCTCATTTCTATGGTATTTTACTCACGCTATTACAAGTCGACAATAAATGGCTTTATTCCGACAGAATACCAGGGCCACCATGTTAACATACAACGAAATAAATTCCTCCAGGTACTGTATATTCGCCCGAAGCAGGCGGACACCTTGATGATTTCCATTTGAATTTATTGTTAAAAAAAAAAATAGACACAAAATGTGATCGGGGATATACGTGGATGGAAGTATTTAATTTAATTTTAAAACTTTTCGAGGACAAACGCTGGGAAAAAAAAACGAACAAACACAATCCCCCTGACATGGGCGGGTACCTATCCCGCCCGCACATTCAAATTCCTCCAAACCGTGTGTGTACTACGGGTGCCTAAAAAAGCGAAGCGAAACCCCATCCAAATATCCTTTGAAATTAAACGAGGGAAAAACTCGTTTATCTCATTTGAATGCTAGTGGATGAGAGCACCTCCCAAAATGCATTAGAAAAAAGACTATTTGTCTATAAACTGTACAAAAAAAACAAGAGTAATCGCAGTTTCATCCTTTTTTGTGTTGCTTCTCGCACACCCACATAATACAGCAGATCTAGGTAAAACAAATGGGTAAGGTCCTAATCCCAACCGCTTTTCTTATCATCCCAATCAAATATTCCCCCGGGTCAACCCCATCTCTGTTTGGCTTGTACTCGCTTTTGCAAATTACCTCAACAACAATTCCAAGTTTTATCAGTCTTTTTTTTTTTTTTTTTTTCCTGCAGTCAGCCTGTACCACGTTTGCGTTCGAACTTGAAGATCGCTTTGGGGTGATTTTAATGAATCCTTATGTTTTGTTTGTATATTGGTACCTACTGTGAGAATATGGTATATCAATCGGATAGCGACTCCAGGGAAAGTAAAATCATTGAAGGGGGGCAACCGGCATGCGAAAGGGTGTCATGGATTTTATCGGAATTGAATTATAAAATTGAACAATTTCCGGTTTCGTTGTAAACGGCTTCGCCTTCAAGTATCTACACCAACTCTAATGGTATATAGCACGAATCACGTGCACGGTATGCGGGTATACGGTATACTCTGTAACTGTAGTGAAAATAAAATTGGTGGAATAATTAAAAATCAATTAAAATAATTGCTTCAGGATAAGAAGGTGTCCGATGCGGGATCGTGATGTAGCACATGTGTTTCCATCGGATATATGTAGCTAGCTATACCTATCCTCTGTAGGGATGAGATGTAATTAGATATTCTGAAACACAAAGTTGATACATAATATTATTGCGTCTGCGATTGAAATTGGATTGTGCCAGTGAAAGGAAAGTTATAAGTTACGACATTTGAATGTGATTTCCTCGGGGGCATGGTTCGGCGATAATTGGATTTTGTTTCTTTGGAGTTAGCTACAAGTGAGGTTTTCTTAAAACTGAGTGGATTTCATAAAGGGGTATTTTTTTTTTGCCCCTAGTAGGTACCTATATATAAATCACGTTTTCGTTTGAAAACAGACAAAGAGGTTTTGACTTTGCAAGGCTTGTAGTATTGGCGGGAGAGCTTTGCAAATCTGATTTTATCTCTACATAGTGGAATTGTGTACTTACCTTTTTTTTTGTAATTCTACTACATTTTGCTAGTTTCAGATATGAGATACCTCATGGCTATTGCTCGTTACATAAACTCCTAAAAGTAAAGACTTTGTAATTTGAATAATTTCGGAACCCTTTATGCATGATGGCTTCGAGAACTTTAAATATTTTCATCTGAGCGAAAGCCAAAAAAGGCCAGTACCTACAAACTTGGCTAAATATTGACCGATTTTTTGATTATGAAATATGTAATTGTAAAATTTGTGTTTATTAGGATGTAACTACATTCATGTAATCAATACGAAGCGAATTTCAAGCGGGGTTCAGAAAAGGCTATTCCACAGTAGACAACGTTTTCACGTTGACTAGTATTGCTCGGTATGGTACCTAGACAAAGTAAGAAAAATGTATGCGTTCTTCGTAGATTTTAAAGCAGCCTTTGACACAATTGATAGAAACGCGTTGTTCTACAAGCTAAGTAACTTAGGCGTGTCTTCAAAAGTGCTGATGGTCATACAGAGCCTTTATAATATAGATAATAAAGCAGCTGTTTGGGATGGTCACAACCTGTCCAACTGGTTAAGTTCTGAAATGGGAGTAAAACAAGGATGCCTCATGAGCCCACTTATTTTTCCAATATTTTTGGATGATCTCGTAACGTTTTTAACAGGTGCAATTATGTTCGGCGGCCAGCAAATAAAGCTGCTTTTATATGCGGATAATATCGTCATTCTATCAGAAACTCCAGTGATGTTGCAGATGATGATTAATATAGACTCAAAAACTACTGCAATTTATGGAACCTGAAAGTGAACACCGTTAAGTCCAAAGTAACGATAGTTAGAAATGGGTTTGGACGATACTCAAGACAAGAAAGATGGACTTGGAAGAACCAGGAACTTGAAGTGGTTAAGGAGTATAAATACGTCGGAGTCTTACTAACATCCCAAGTATCTTTCAAGCCCCACTTGAGGGAAAAATTAAAGGAGGCGAAAAAGGCAATAAATAGTAGTTGGCGGGGAATCCTTTGTAGAAAAAATATCCCGTCGAGTTGCAAACTTAAGATTTTCGAGGCTGCTATGAGATCAATCATGTGCTATTCTGCACAAGTTTGGGGGGTATTCGAGTACGAAGAGGTTGAAAAACGTTTAAGGTATTTCTTAAAAAAAATGTTTAGACTACCCGAAAATACGCCGACATACATGATGCACTTGGAAACTGGTATATCTCCTCTCTACATCTTTACATTAAGATTGCACTTTCTTTATATACTTAAAGTGATGGAACTTCCAAGATATCGCCTTCCACACATCGTCGTCAAATTTTTGTTACAACGGAAACTCCAGTTCTTTAACGAATGGTCAAGGCTAAGCAGCGAACACAATATCCAGTTAGCGGACTATAATGCAGAATATTGGCGGCGTTCTCTGAACGAGCTATTATCCGCTATTGAAGAATCTTCCCGAACAGAATTTAGATTAAAAGCGCAACAGAGTGAGTACAGGAGTACTTAATACTTACCCCTTACTTTACCATGACCTAGCTTCGAAAAATATTTCCACGATCGGTTCAATGCAGACGTAATTTCTAACATCTTCAAGGCCAGAGGCGAACTTCTTCGATTGAACTTCAGACCACATATAAGCGACGAAATGAGGAATGCAGCTTATGAAACCTTCGAAAAAAAGAAGACGTTTACCATTTTATTGGGACTTGTCCTATACTGAAGGAGATCAGATGAGCTCATTGGAAGAAAGAGTCGTTGTCAATGGCGGAATTCACCAGAAGTCTAAATGGTGATGACTGGAGCGTACTGGCAAGCTACTTAAAAACTGCAATAAAATATCGTCAGCAAGTAATGAACGAAGCTTTTTAAATTACAAAAAAAAAAAAAAACTTTAATATAATTCTCTCTTTTCTTTGGCTGACGGCAATAGTCAAAGTATATTATTGTAAGTTATTGTAAAAAAATGAATGAAATTTATGTCTATGTCTACGAATAATCACGTTTTCCTCACCTCAATATCCACAAAGGAACATGGCGGTCACCTGATCATCAAACCGTCAACCAAATTGATCACGTTGCGATCGACGCAAGGCACTCCTCCAGTATTTTAGATGTCCGAACTTTCCGAGCGGCCAACATAGACTCGGACCGCTACCTTGTTGTAGCCAAGTACGGATGCGGATATCCCAGACACCACAACGACGAGAAAATACTGTGAGGAGACTTAACGTCGGACGACTACAAACGCAACAAACGGCCAGAACCTATGCCGATCGCGTATCCCTCAACCTCTCGAGAAGTCCTATGCTGCCAGCATCAAGTGCCGAAGACCAGTGGCGCCGATGCCAAGAAGCCATCAAAAATACTCGACATCTTTTTATCGATTTTAAGGCCGCATATGACAGCATTTATAGAGACGAGCTATACAGAGCCATGTCTAGTTTTGGCATCCCTGCCAAACTTGTCAGATTGTGCAGAATGACGATGGAGAACGCTCGCTGTTCCGTAAAGGTCGGAAACAATCTCACCGAGACCTTTGATGTCAAAAAAGGATTTAGACAAGGCGACGCGCTGTCATGTGACTTCTTCAACATCATTCTTGAGAAAATTGTGCAATTTTCCATAAGTCTGTGCAACTACTTGCATATGCTGACGATATTGACATTGTTGGCAGAACACAGCGAGCCGTCAATTGTGCGTTTGCAAGTATTAGTACAGAAGCGGCAAAAATGGGTTTAGTGGTGAATCAGGGTAAAACAAAATAAATGCTGTCAACAAGAAGGGACACACAACATCGACGAATCGGACAGAACGTCACGATAGACAGCTATAACTTTGAGGTAGTTAGGGACTTTGTCTAACTCGGCTCCGCTATAAACTCTGATAATGACATCACATCAGAAATCAAGCGAAGAATCACACTTGCCAACCGCTGTTTCTTTGGCCTAAAACGGCAATTGATTAGTAAGGCCTTGTAAGGCAAGAAGCACTAAGGAGATTCTATATAAGACTCTCATCATCCCCGTCCTGCTCTATGGCGCAGAAGCATGGATCCTAGCAAAAACGGATGAGGATCTTCTTGGTCGCTTCGAACGCAAAATTCTTCGAGTGATTTTGGAAGACTTAACAGCGAACTCTACGAGCTGTACAGCGACATCGACCAAGTCAGAAAAGTACGCACTAGTCGTCTAAGATGGTTAGGACATGTAGAGCGAATGGACACCAACGCTCCGGCCCGGAGAGTCTTCGATTCCATCCCGGAGGGACAACGCAGTAGAGGAAGACCTCGCCTTAGGTGGCGCGCGCAAGTGGAAGGGGACCTCAACCAACTTGGAGTGCGCAACTGGAGGAAATTAGCCAAAGATCGCGCTAACTGGAGAGGCGTATTGGTTGAGGCCCAGGTCCACCCCGGCCGCCTCATTTTTTTTTTTTTTTTTTTTTTTAAAGGAAAGCCTTAAATAGCGATTTTTAGGAAAATTTCTTCACAAGGTGTTTCTAAATCTTAGACTGAAAACAAATTTTCTTTGAAAAGGGATTAACAGAGAAAGGAATTATAGAAAAACTTTAAAAACAGGTAAAATTTTACGAGTCTTGTAAAAAAAACGTTGCGGCTATTTAAATATCCACAGGGTAATCCAATGTAATGTACTTGGAAAAGCAGTGGGACCATTTTATTTTTTTGGATCACTTTGAGGTGTACGAATACTCACCTTTATCCGTTGCACTCGTATTGGGCTTGCATTAAAAATTGTTTTTGTGATGTCCGGTTTTGCCTCAATATATTTTATACTCAGAGCTGTGGAAACACTTTTAGTCGAAATATTGACCGTAGTTTCCAATAGCTTCCTACTTTTAGTGTATTCTGAACATGAATCTGAGGATTTCGAATGCCTTCTTCTTGATTTATTTGGCACATCTTCGTTACTGTCTTCAATTTTATCACATTTGATTTTAAATGTTCGGTTCAAAAATTCTTCATGTTTTGAAAGAAATCTTGTTTTTAGTCTGTCTTTTGGGAGTTTAGTCTTTAGGAGTTTGTTTTTTCGCTTCATCGTTATCACATAAAATTTTGTATTTGTTTTGGATCAAAGTTACAAATTCTTGAGAATTCAAAACATTGATAACATGTTCTAGTACGGTTCTGATGGAATGATATTTAATTTGCACGCTCCGCTCTTCAGGAAAGCCTTTTGAAAACCAACACCATTTATCCATTGTCATGGTTTATGTACATGCACAAGGATGGTTCACCTGTGAAATTTAAGCTTCCCAATGTGGGGTAACAGAGGAAAATTAATATTTCTACCTGTTTTATTAGATCATTGTTTTCGGGACTTAAGTCTAAGAAGATATTGATTTTTCGGGACTTCTGTCTTGGGGTTATATGTCCCTGCGCCGTTGGTAAACAGTAAGAAAGATCGACAACCGACAATTACTACTCAATCTTTTAACGATTGCATAGTGAAGAAGCCACTCAGAAACTCCTGAGTAAATCATTAAACACAGACACATTTACAGTGTCCCCTAGCACATTACGAACCCTTCTAGACTCTCTCCATATTTAATTCCGAACGACACAAATACGCAGTCTATTATTGCGATGATTTAGGACATTCTACCAAATCGCTTACAACATACATTCCGCTCGCAATCATATTTATTCCCCACAGAGCAATCCAATCGTCCATTTAACAAAAACCGGATAGCTCTTCAAACATTAATTTCCATTTTCTTCCAAATACAAAACAAAAAATCCCAAAAAGATAACACAACATGCAATACATATTTCCCAAGCAAAGGAATAACAAATTTTCCTTTTCTTATATGGCAGAAAAATAAAAAAACGAAAACAACACTAGCTACAAACTACTCCCCAGAGTGGCATATAAAGTAAGCCCCATCCTTACAAAACAAAACAAAACACACTCCGCCGGCCAAATCCAAAATGTAATTCAATAATGTTGTTAAAAATTCCAAACATGCCTCCAAGACCACTAAATAAACCAAAAAGGGATGACCATTTGTCTTTCAAATAGTTTGGCTTACCATCCACCTTCATAACAAACCCCAACCCCACTAGCAACTTTTCCCTTTCTTGTTCAACTTTAATCTAAATCCTAAAAAATACTAGACAAAAAAAGAGAACTATATACTAAAAAAGGATTCTCTACGTACTCCACAAAGAAGTATGTAGCATTTTACCATTTTTATCCCTTTTGAACGAGATTTCCCTTTTTTCATCTCCCTCTCCTCTAATGTATAGCAGGCATTTTTATCATTGAATGATATCGTAAAGATGAACAATCCTGCTATCCACAATCCACCGGCAAACAAAAAACGGAATTGTATAGTTCCTTTTTGGTTCATATGAGCGATAAGAAAACTGGTCGCTACTGCTACACACGAGGATATTATTACCACTATACCGACAGTGAGTGTATCCATATTTTAATATAAATACATATCCTTGAAACTCAAGGTAAGCTCGGTTTTATTTTCTCAGTCTATTTCAACTATGGGAACAGTTGCTATCTGCTCTGAAATAAGCTTTTCGAACAGCAGAAATAAAAAATAAAGTAAAATGAAAACTCATCCGAAGTGAGCTGAATAAGCACTTACTGCAGTTAACTAGGCACAGTGGGACAATAGACATATCCGGGCAAACATTACAATTGCATATCAAACACTTTTCGTATATAAAGCATCACTGAGCGATCCTTGAATGAGACAAAACGAATGAGTGAAAAAAAAAAAACGCTAGGCATTTACATTTTTACCATTGAATGTCCTTTTTCATGTGTGATTGTGCTTTTTTTTCAAACAATTTTTCTTCTTTTTCTGCTTTTCAACAGATGAACGAAACGTATCAGCATCCGGGCAAGTGGCATGAGTTCCACATCAAACCGACACCAATAAGGACCGATGCCAGCCATTTTATAATGTCGTACGTAATAAAAAATTTAGAACATAATGCTGTGTACGAAGCGATTGTGCAGGCGAAAAATCGATACGGATGGAATGAGGTGAGTGTAGCTTGTAGATGGCTGTTTTTGTTGTTTAAATATTTTATCGAATTTTATTATTTTTTTTTTTTTAAGTCAACACTAACTACATGTGAAAGGTGTGTTGAAAAGTAATCCGAGAGATAGAGTACGTCCAGCAAGTTTTTTGCAGTTGTATTTAATTTAATTGAAACTAGTTGAGGGAACGACTAAAATATGAAGTTTAAAATTTGCGATTGAGTGCTAGTTTTGCTCGGTTAAAAAATGTGTTAAAATTAACTAAGTCTCTGTTGAAAAAAACCGAAATTGTTTTTTAGGGGTATTGGGGACGATGTCTGAAAAATTAATTTTGTACGGAAAGGAGAAAATATCCATTCAAAGGAATGACAAACACTTCGGAGATTAACGGAACCTTATTCGATGTGAAGACCGAAAGACACGTGCACCACCTTCCATTTTAAATCATGCTGCGCTTCGCTATACTTCCGCAGTTCGCACTCGGATACAATGTCAGTTTTGCAATGCATTAAAGTTCGCAATGGAAACGCTTGGGTTGTGCTGTGTATGAGAAAAAAAAAATAACTGCATGACTTTTAAACCCCAATCAGGGCGTTTCCTCGCATACACCTAACATTGCAACGGCTTCTTCCAAATGACGTCATTGTGTGGATCAATTGTCCCATTCCCCTTCCCCTTCCCCTTCCACTTCATATCCAACAACAAATCAACCAAGCATCGTGCAGGAAATCACGAGTTCCTTCAGCAATCCGAAATGGCCTGAGATGACGCATCTGTTACTCTGTAGGCAAACTTCGAGTAACCGCCGAGGCATACCCCTCGATCTTGCAACAAACAAATTTTAGTAATTAGTAGTTGGTAGTATAAATATAAATAAGGAACTATTCATGAACGCAATGCTTAGTTCGATTAGTTCACGAAGCTAAGTCATACTTGATTCCTGAAATTGAAATGTTTACTACCGCAATCCTGGCTGCACTGATTTTGCTGCATCACCGACTCTATACAGCTCACTAAGGCGCAAACTATCCTGAACTAATTGAACTAAACGGACAAAATAATTTCAAATACGCGAGACACGTCTTTTTTTATTATAGCTATCTATGCAAAAAATGTTCACCTATTTACAAAACATATAGGCATTGTTTAAGCATCTTTCCTTTTGGCTCATATACATTTCATTGAACTTGTAACCCGATGTAGACCCTTTTTAATCTAACTGGCTACATAAGTAGCTAAAGTCACCTATAAACTTCTAAAACACTTCTACTTCCAGAAACTTATGTTTCCTTTATAAGAAAAATGTAACAAATCGTTGGCACATTAATCGAAAATCAAAGAAAGCATGACAATAAGCCGTCTGCCGATTGAAAATATTTTTTACAATAGCCATTTCTTGTTATAATAGTTTAGTAAAATAAAAGCCAGAGTTTTCTATCAAAACTAACAACTTTCTGATATAATTCTTTGCAGATAAGCAAAGGCTGTCTTACAATACGCAAACAGACTAGTCTAGCATTCAGTTCGTTGAACTTATTTAGGATATCTTCATCGGAAATTTGACTACTCTAAAAAAGTGACGCCTTATTTCCCTGAGCGTAGGACATCTACCCATGAAATGAAGTATGTATAGTATATCCTCCCTCTCCGCCATGTTGCATATATTACACAATACCGGTAGAGCTTCTCTATGAGGTTGATAATTTAGCGGAAGTAGTTCAGATCACAGTTTTATTGTAAGTGATATTTCCTCGGCGCTGTAATCATCTTTGAAGTAATTCCGATCCGATCCGATCCGATATAATTCAGTTGACTATAGATAGATCGATGCAGTGATTCCAATACTTCTCTTTCCGATTGCTGTCTGAAGTTGAGATCTACAGCTGCAATTAACTGATACAATTTTGGCTTCCATGATCTCAGGTTTGCTTCATTCAAGTCCAGGCTTATTCCACACGTGTGCGCAAGATCATTCCATTTACTGTTCCAACTATTTTTGCATCGCAGTGCTTCCAAGGCCACCTGTCTTGGTAATCTTTCCCAAGACATGTTGAAGACTTTCAAAATGAAGTCCACTTGAAGTTTAAGTGTCTTTGTAGCCAGTGGAGAAAGATCAGTCTCCAGCATTATGGCATAGTTTGGAGTGTTGAGTGGCAAACGGAATATCCTTTTGATATAAAATCTCAGTATTTTTTCCACTTCCTCAAACCGGCTTCCTCCCCAAACCTGCGCTGCGACCGCCTCGAAAACACGAAACTTGCTGCTATGAGATATATACTTGTTAACAAAACATTTTCTCCAAGTTGTATTTATCACGGTTTTGGCCTTTTCAAGCTTGCCTTTCAGGTGTTCTTCCATA
This sequence comes from Cheilosia urbana, assembly GCA_946477585.1. NCBI lineage: Eukaryota > Metazoa > Arthropoda > Insecta > Diptera > Syrphidae > Cheilosia > Cheilosia urbana. The sequence continues at coordinate 76,981,178 of OX297855.1, forward strand.
CTTAGGTTTTGTGTGAAGAGCATGCAAAGGTAGTTGTACTTTTTAACGACTTCGATCTGTTCGCCATTCAAAAGCCATTTCTCATTGTTGCACATTCTTCCACTACCCTTTTTAAAGATCATCACTTTTGACTTTTCCAGGTTTATTATAAAGCTCTACATTTAACAAAAGTCATGTAAACGGTTTATCATGCGCTGAAGTGTCTCCGGGGAATTCGCCATCAAAACAATATCGTCTGCAAAAAGTAGAGCATTTATAACGATCCCAACGAATTCAATACCTCCTGGGAGTGAGTCAGTGATGTCTTCAATGAAGATTGCGAATAACGATGCGCTTAAAGTGCATCCTTGTCTAACACCTGTGTTCGCTCTAAACCAGTCCGACGCATTTTCTCCGGTCCATACAGCTGCAAGCTTCTCTTCGTAAATGTTTTGTACTACCCTACCAGTCTTTTTAGATATTTCTTTGGCAAAGAGCTTATACATTAAGGAACCCCTGTTTATCGTGTCAAAAGCTGCTTTAATGTCCACAAAAAATACATACAACTTTTTCCGTTGTGCGATATATGCTTCCGCAATGCTTTTGAGTACAAATATTTGATCCACCGTTGAATACCCTGGCCTGAACCCGGCTTGGAATTCATGGAGTAGACCATTAGTGTTTATCCATGTTGTTAGTCGCTTTTGTAATACAGTTGTAAATACTTTATACGACGCATTCAAAAACGATATGCTCAGATCTGCAACCTTTTTTATAAATCGGAAAAATCAAAGCTTTCTTGAATTGTTGTGGCACCACACCATTTTCCAAGACATTATTAAATAATCCTTCCAGTGTCTCAGTCTTAGATTCCAACTGTATGATCCACAAAATATGTTTCCTCCGTCCCACATTTTGCCAAACAGACTATATTATTATCTTTTATAACGTGAGATTCCTTTTTTTAATTCAAAGTGAATGTGGAATTTTAAAATCCTTATGTTTGTTTTGTGTGGTGAAAAAAAAAACATTCAACAAAATATATGTGTGGCCTACCTAAATATATTCTGTGTATGCCCAGATAACATTCGGATTTGCCTTCAATATACGGATTTGATATGTATTTTATTTTCATTGCCTTTTTTCACCTATGGTATGGATATATTGCTGTTTGTATGAGTAGCTTTTTTTAAAGGACTAGATTTATTTTTAATGAAAATATGATTAAATGTCCGTTTGGGAATACGCTCCATTTTTTTTTTTTTTTTTTTTTTTGTAGGGGGAAATTTGATTTTCGTTCGGATTTTAAATCATTTCATGTTTGTTATCCTCGAGATAAAAGCACACCATGTTGATGGTGGTGCATGGTTTTTGTTCCATTTGGGTTAACATATTTTTCAGTGGCGAGTGGATTGACAGATTGATTTAGATTTTGGATTGCAAATGGAAATGGGTGAAAGATGTTGATGTATCACAAACCGTCGGAGAGAGTTGTTGTGGACATATTAGTGGGGGATCGTGGGGTAACTTGGGTGGGTGGTTTATTTTTTGTAACCGAAAATAACTTATTTTTCGCAGAAAGAACTAAAAAAAAAATACCGCCCAAATATGATCCAGTTTTTCAACCCCTTCTGGCTAAAGGTCAAGTGAGTTTTTTCCATTAAAACCTAAAGATAATTTATCACCTTGTTATTTTTACTCTTCTTTACTTATTTCCCTTTGCTCCTTTCTATCCTTTAAATAAACTACTCAACAAGCATAGAAGCCTAATATGTTGCTAAGCTAAGTTGAGAAAAGATTTTTCTGTCCAACTAGCTAGATGGTATAATTTCAGTTTGCTCATGAGATTTTGAGGGAGACTTAAAATGGCGTCCTCCAGAATTCATATGAGTTAATTAAATAAGAAGTTGTCGTAACAGGTTCAGAAGGCTTCTTATGAGTTATAACCTTTCGTTTGTGTGAGTTTTATTTTTTGGTGTGACGAAATTTTGAAATATTTTCCATAATTCAATTGAAAATATTTTTCATTAAAATTTACATGGAATTCGTTGCGTCGACGGATAAGCCCACGTTAACGTGTTTAACGGAAGGAACAGTTGCGTAAAACCATCCAATATCCGTTGCAGAACTTTTTATCCAGTAAAACTTCACACAGACAGAATGTTTTGTCATTGAACTACCGTCGGCGAGTGTTTTAAAGTTTAAACCAATAATGAACTTTTCTCTCGTTATCTCTATTTATAAAACCTGTCAACAAAAGTATTAAGTAAACCTACTTTATCTGTCGGGAATGGTAAATGCGTTCGCGTTGCGTATTGGTCACCCAACATCCATAAGCTGCTATTATGTTATATCCATATGAAGTATGTATACATTGCTGCAACAGATACGAAGGATTTTACAGGCTCAAAAATTGGCGCTTACCGAGTGCGACTTTTGCTCCGTTTCTAAATAAGTACCTATTCGTTTCTTAAAACTACCGATATCGAGATAAAAAGTTTAAATGAATGCTACTAAAAACACACATTTTATCACTTGTTTTCAACCTAGTTTCTAGATTAATATGAACCAGATGGTTAAATTCTACAGAGTTCGGGCCATATATTTAGGTTAGCCCATGATTATAAATAAGTAAGAACCAATGAGTGTTTGTTTTCTATTCTATTTTCTCATGTGTCAGTTGTTAACGTCAACGAAACCGATGCGACAGATTTTATTGGTTCACTCTATTTTGCTTTATAACTATATAAACTAGCAGACCCGGCGAACTCCGTTCCGCCCAAATTCATAAATTAATCAACGCTTAAATGCCAAATCGTTCTGAGTAAGCGGAGTCCGCGATATGACAATGTTTGCCTTTTAAACTCAAAATCGTCCTTGCATGACATTTGATTTGAGATTATTCACAATCATATCAAACACGATCCGATACAAAGTTTCGGTGCATTAAGGTTGCTCAACAAATTAATAATTGAGTCGACTTTTAATTTCAAATTGTGAAGCGGTCCGGAACATCCGAATTAAAAAATTAAAAATTTTAAATAATTTTTCTTGTATTGGAAGTGACACTACCCGTTTCCTATCCATTCTATTTTTTCCAAAGTGCGGTTCTATTATCAGGGTTGAAAACAAATGTGGGATCTTCTAAGTTCATTTTCTCTATCGTCCACAGAGGGGCAGAATGCACCAAAAGCTGGCATAAATTCAAAAATTCAAACGGGACGTGAAGGTCCACGGCTTTTTTTTTTCTATGCACAACTGTCTACTCTACCGCAAACCAAATGAATTAGCCCGTTATCTACAACACTTCTCGCAAAATATGTATCAGTTCGAGTCATTAACCTACAGCGACAACAATTGTGTTCTCTAGCTTTGTTTTTTTTTTGCGTTTTTCTTTATTTTGTTTCGCTGCTTTCTTTATAGTAATTCATTCTATTGATATGGAACCTTCAAGTTCAGGTATTAAATAAGCTTTAAGTAATTATAGATTTTAAAACAGTGCTATATTCTGCAAGTTTTTCTTATAATTCTCATGACATTGTAAAATGACAATTTTTTTTCCATTTATTTTTAAAGATTGAACGAATTAATAATGTTCCGTGTAAGTCCCGGTTATACATTTTATTGAACTTTATAGAGTGGCATTTGAGCACTTTAGAACCGTTAAATTTTTTAGCCCGCACTTGCCCCATTTTTTTATATAATTTTTTTTTAAATGTTCCTATGTGGTAAAAGAAATTGTCCCACGTATTTTTCCTGTACTTATTCTAACTTTTTTTGCCTTAGGAACGAGTTCTAACACATTATTTGTAACGAGGCAAGAACTTGTGAATATTCTGAGAAGTTCTGGATATTTGAAAATAACAGATCAGTTTAGTTTCTTAACGGAAGAGTTAAAAACTCGAACGAAACATTTTGATGACCATGACCTGCTTAAGCGAATATCGCATTTTAAATCAGAATATAAATCGCGATGGTGCAAAGCCAGTAGGACAAGTGATCGATATTTGAGGCAAAATAAAACATGGCTGGAAACGTCCATTTCATTTTTAAGTACCTCTGAGAGGAAATGTGGTCGACCAGTTACTTCTTTTGACTCATCTACTGATCGAACAAAACGTCAAAAAACTCAGCAAATTCGGGAATCGACACATCTATCTGTTTTAAGTTTTGCCACCCAAATGAGCCTTAGATCATCAGGGCAACCTCAGGCATCAAAGTTGTTGCAGGAAATAACGACTAAAAGCCCAGATCGTGCAGGCAAATACATCAAGGCTTACAGAAGATCAACAGAACCACAATTAATGACGGCTGAAGATGCTCTCGCTGTTGTCGTAGAAGCAAAGTTATCTAGAAATCAATACAATGTAATCAGAGAGAGCGCCCCGGAGAAATTTCCATCATATAAAGTTATTCAAATGGCAAAAAAAGAATGTTATCCCCCACTAGAACATATCAAATTAAGTAGCACATCAGTTGAAATAACTTTACAAGCTTTGCTTGATATCACTGTGCAGAGGCTTCTTCAAACACAAACAACTGTTATTGATTTACTGGAAAATGCGGAACTAGAAAATCTTTCTTTGTTCACAAAGTGGGGTTTTGATGGCAGCTCGGGGCACAGCTCTTATAAACAGGCCTTTCATGGTCTTGAAGCTTCTGATTCGGCCGTTTTTATTACTTGTGCTGTTCCACTCCGTCTTATTTGTGGGGCTAAAATTATATGGCAAAATCCACGTCCAGCCTCTACAAGATACTGCCGACCCTTAAAAATTGAGTACGTAATAGAGTCCATTGAAATTTCAAGAGCAGAAAAAAATAGAGTAGACGATCAAATAAAAAGATTAGTAAATACTCGAACGATGTTGGAAGGAAAATTGTTAGTAGTAAGTCACAACTTGATGTTTACAATGGTTGATGGTAAAGTATGCAATGCGCTTACAGATACGTCATCAACACACAAATGTTATTTATGTGGCGCAGTATCTAAAAACTTTAATCGGGTTGAAGAAATGATTAAATTGCAAGTACAAACAGAACACTTAGAATTTGGGCTATCTGTTTTACATGGATGGATACGTTTCTTCGAGTGTCTATTGCACTTGTCATATAAATTACCTATTAAAAAGTGGCAAGCTAGAGGAAAAGAAAAAAAAAAATTGTTGCAGAAAATAAATCCCGAATACAGAAGGAATTTAGGGAAAAATGCGGGTTGATCATTGACACACCTAAGCCAGGATTTGGCAATTCGAATGATGGGAACACGGCCAGACGTTTTTTTCAAAAAGCTGAGATCTCGGCGGATATAACTAAATTAGACATTGGATTGATTAAAAGAATGTACACAATTATGATAGTTGTATCAAGTGGCTACGAAATTGATGTTGATAAATTTCGAATTTTTTCCCACGATACAGCCAGATATTTTGTAGCTAAGTACCCCTGGTACAATATGACACCAACATTGCACAAATATTTCATTCATGGACCCGAAATAGTCTCTTTTGCTTTGTTGCCTATAGGGCAGCTAAGTGAAGAAGCGCAGGAAGCCCGAAACAAAGATTTTAAAAATTACAGAGAACATTACTCTCGGAAGTGCAGTCGTGAACAAACTAATTTAGATGTTTTTAACTGCTTTATGTTAAGCTCGGACCCCTATATTACAAGTAAAAGAAAGCTACCGGTAAAAAAACTCCAATACCTACCTAAAGAAGCACTGAGTTTATTGAAATCTCCCACTACTCAGCAAAGTACTGACAATGAAGGCGACGAAAATGAGAGTGACGATGAAAATTATGCTTTTTAACTTTTATCTAATATTATCAATATTTTCAAAATTATAAATTTTTAAAAGTGCCTATGTGTTTTATTTATGTTGATTGAGATATCTTATAACAATTGTGTACTTTAAAAACAATTTCGTTGCACCAGTGAATTGAAGCCAGGTTTTAGGTCCATCTGCCCCACTGTGGCGTCGTTTTAAACATTGTAATGAAAGCGTTGATTGCATTTATAATGGTTGCAATTGTCGAATGACGTTTTTTGTAACTCCTGTTTGCCCTCTCTACAGTACAGGCTATCGATTTGATCATCCCCCGACAAAATGAAGTACACCTGCGAGTATGGCTGTACGTCCTCATTGACTGGCAAGAAGGCACCCATCCGATGATAAATTTGGCCTTGAATCTGTTAATCCGAATTTTGCGGCGTAGAATCCCGTACCATTGTTAGAAAATTTGTGTTTGCTATGAGAGCAAATATTGCCCTGTAAGTCGGCATGAAACCAGTTTTTTCAATAATTTTTGTTCCCAATGAAGTCATACGAAAACAGTAGCACTCTCAAATGTTCTTTAGAAAATCCTCCGATTCAAATGGTTCCGCAGGTGCTAATTTCACTTTGCCACTCGCACAGCAGTTTTTAGCGCGTTTTAATGGTGGCACATAATTATAGTCATCGGTCATCGCTCCAATATCGAAAATCCCATCACCGACATAGTTTTCTGTTCGTTCTACTGAAATGCCAGTCGTTCGAATGTCAGCAACGACGCGCATCTTGCCACTCCGATTTGAACTTGTTCCATGTCCCATCCCAGCAGCAGTAGGATTTGACGCAGTTCTCATTACTTGCACTCTCAATTTTCTTGACTGTTGATCTGGTCTTATGCCATGCGATGTCCCACTTTTCTTCTGTAGTTTGTCCTCGTTGATATTTGTTGTTGACTTGTTTGCCTTGTTCGTCGCCCAATATTTGTGCGCATTCGTCTTGGTATTTTTTTAAAATCACTGAAATTTGTTTTTCGATAACTATTTTGTCCGCGTTTAAACTTTTTACATTTAAATTTTACCTTCTCAACTGTATAAAAGAAATGAAACTGTTGGAGCGATGCACGAAATCAAAAACAAACTATCACTGTTGACCAACGTATAATACATTAAATTTATCTCGATTTTATCAATCTACATTTTGAAAAAAAAAAATTCGCACATAGTAGGTATACGTAGTTTTCTAATTAATTTTTGATATAGAAAAGTCAAAATAAATAGTGAAGAAAATCAAAAAAATCTAAAATGAAAAATTTAAAAAATAAAGCCTATCGCAATACTAGCTTTCTAGTAGCTTTCTATTAGTAAAAGAATTTTTGAAATCGGTTCGGTAGTTCCGGAGATTACCTCCCCCAAACAAATATTACCTCTTTATATAATAGTGTGATATAAACGTTTATTTTATTATGTATTTGTATTTTTTCTTTTTGTTCACTCAATAGTTCTGTTCCCTTTTCCCTTACCTTTTTTTCTGGTTCTTCAATTTATGTCACATTTCCTTCATTGCGAGGGAATTCGCTCACCGAAATGATATAATCACCAAAAAGAAAAGGAACGCGTTGAATGTTGTTGAAAAATGTTAATTTTTGTATGCAGGAATATTTAAACACGAGTATCTAGAACAAAGTACAAATTTATATGTAAGAACAAGAGTTGAATTGCTTTTATTGCAAAAATTAAAAAATTCAATTCTTTTGCGTCTTACATCTATTTAAACGCTATACAAACACAAAATATAAATAAAATAAAATAAATAACCAGTTAAAAAATCAGCAATAACCAACTAGCCCGAAGAAATTTATTGGGCTAATGTTTGCAGGTTTTCTATGGAGGTGGAGGGGAAATGTTTTGTTCTCTCTTCTGCCACCTTTACCTTTTGACTTATTTGATATTCGATTGGGCTTCTTCAGATTCGCTCTCCGATCTCAGATTTCGTGTGGCTAATGGAACACAAAAACGTCACTTGCTCTTTTTTGTGTTGATATTCATGCGATTCGAATATGTGTAGGTGTAGCCTTTGACATTTTTCAAAGCGTTTTCCATTCACTGGTTAAATTATATACCTATTAAAACATTCGAAATTTAAGTCCCGATTGATCTTAAAATATTTATACATAAATAATTTACAAAAATAGTATTGGTAAATTTGAGAAAATTTCTAGATTCGCAAAAGTGCTCTGAAATCTGAAAAATATTGTTTTTGATGTGTAAACATCTAAGCGCGCGTTATTGGAATCTGGTGGAGTAATTCCACACATTTAACTTACAGGGAATGCGTCACTGTGTTTTATCATTGCATACATTTTATCATTGCATACGTTTTTGTCGTTGCATACATTTATGAGCTGGGGCATATTAATTTTAGCTCTTTGTTGATGTGAAATAAAATTTCTCCATTTTTTGTACCAAACGAACATAAAATATGCTCTGAGAGCAAAAAAAGCTTTGAGAGCGCCCAATCGAATACCACATAAGTCAGAAACAGAATGGTACGAGGAAAAAGAATATATATTACTTCCTACTCTGTTTCGATATATTTGATTGAATGTTAATATGTAAATATTGAATGTTCTTTAAGTGAGTCAAATGCAATGCACATGCACATGATATGTAAACGGCGGAGTCAATTTTGTAAAGTTCCATTTAATTTACATTTCCAATGTTGAATGTCAAAGTCGTTTCCAGATAATAACCGCTGATTTGATGTCTACGTATTTAACATGAGAAGCACAACAGCAAAAAGAAATGTTCAAAACTTCCGAGGACAACACTTCATAAGCTTCATGATTTATGACAATTTATTTCACGTAATAGATTATGGTTAATGGGATTTCGAATGTATTATAAGCTTGACATTAGGTTGACAGAATTTGTTTCTCCTTTGGTTTCTACATTTATGTTCAACGTTTCAATTGACCCTGACCGAGGGGCTATCGTCTAATCTAGTAAAGGAATATAATGAAAATAACAATTAACAACATCGAATGAGTGCTAGTTGAAAAATCAAGTTTATGCGTTTGTAAAACCAGCCCAGACTGAGTATACGAATGCCCCCAAAGTAATTATGTCAATAGCTATCATACAAGTTAAAGTTAAAAGCAAGTCGCATTACACATCACACTAAAACATAACCTCGTATATAGTTGTTTTTGTTTCACTTTCATTCAACACACACACAGTGACTATCATTCTACATGATAAGTATTGAGCTGTCAAAGTGTGTAGATTTATGTTTAGAAAGAATAATGATTTCAAACTCGTAACTAAAGTACCCATCATTCTTCAAGTTAATGTATAAACTTTGTGTAATTAGGGAACATTTCTATCGATTGTTTTCGATTTGAACTAAGTATGCGCTGGCCGAAATCAACGCTACAGCTGAGCTCATGTCATAAATTGCGTGTTATTAATAAAATAAAAACTTATAGGTCCCATTCATTTATTTGGGCATTGTTGACAATAAATCGCACCTAAACAAATCGCTCAAGCTATATAAGGCTAAATTTAAAATCAGTGCCTTGATTTTGTGGGGTTTTTGTCGCAATTGCGGTTGCGGAAAGGGTTCACTTACGTGCGGATTCTATAAATGTGTGCGTGACGTCGGGAACTGACAGCTTCCAATATTTCCTTTTCTATTGATGCCTTGTTTCTGAAAATTCCAGGCGCAATTTCCCATACGCAACCTATTTAGGTCCAAATGTCGTAAAAAAATACGTAAAACGAAACCGTAACAATTTTCGTTTGGTTTTTTTGACAACTTAAGCTTGATGGTGGACCTCAATCTTGATCTTAAAATGTTTATTATGAATTATAAATTTAGTTTATCATAATTATTTTTCTAAAGTAAGAATTTATAATTTTTTCCGTACGAAAAACGTTTTCCGATCACAGAAAAATTAATAAATTCTTCTTCTAGAAAATTTAAAGATAATTTGCTTATTATTATTACTTTTTTTTTATAAACTAACTTTATAATTCATAAGCAACATTTTAAGACCTAGATTAAGGTCAACCATCAAGTTTAAGTGGTCAAAAAAAGCAAAAGAACATTTCTACGGTTCCGTTTTACGTATGGCTATAACTGCATATACGTTATAATAGTATTGTGATTCTCAACCGCGTTAAATTAAAACATATTTATTTGGAAATCACAGTCGTTTAAAGAATTTTCCAAGTTCCTTTTTCAACTAAAAAAAGGGAAAAAGTACCAACAAATTGTATTATAATCCTCGAAAAAAGTGTCAACTTTTTGCACAACGGTTACGCTGGTTCAGTGTGCGGTGCACTCATACATTAAAATCCGATTCGGAACGTTCCCTAGCGCAATTGCGACAAAAAGCGCACAAAATCAAGGCACAGCTGTTAATTGTAATGTGACTGACAGCTTTTCCACTTTTTACACCAAGAAGTTGGTTTGTTGAGTAAAAATTCGTAAGATTCTCAGTGGAGGGGAAATATCTTGCTCTCTTTTACGAATTTTTCGAGTTAAGGCACTGTACGGCACTGATTAAAAATTCGTAAGAATTCGTAAAAATTAGTAAATATTCGTAAGATTTAAAAGTAAAGTAACAGACCTAATAATAACTTATTGACCTTTTGAGAAGTGCTCCATTTTGATAACCCTAAACTTTCAAATAAAGACGCTGTCTTTTTGTTGCTTTTGCAGCAAAAATAACGCCATATTTAGATCTTGCATGAACTCTAATCATCTATTTTTATAAGGAACCAGCCCAAACCGTCCCTTTAGTCACATTTATTTATTTGTTTTACAATGGCTTCTAGGTGAAAATTGAACAAGGTGTAAACTTGAATCAACAATAGGTAATTTGAAGTAATAATATTGCATACCCTTAGTGCAGTAACGCAAGATTCTCCAAAAAGTTTCAATCTCGCCTCCAAACCCATAATTCAAACATCTGCCGACCCACATCTAACCATTCAATTATTCGAACAGCCTGAAACTTCAACAAGAAGTCTAAGAAGAAGGTTTCACAAAGTGTCAAGTCAAATCCTGAAATTTACAGGTTTGATAAATGCCCCATAAAACAGCAGCAAAGTGTTTTATTGTGATGATTATTACGCCACTTTGACAAACGTGTAATATGCTACTCTGTGAAAGCAATATTGACTCATTTGGCAAAGTCACCTGCCAACGGCCGGACCTATTAAGCGTACAATATAAAATTTCATCTCAATTGCCTTGTCAGCCTACCCCCAAAAGGCAAACACCCAAGCCAGTTCGACTACGCGGCCATTAACAGAAACATTATTTTTAATTATGCATAACAGTCGACATCCAATCGAAGCGATTTCAATTTTTAACTGCAATGATGTTACAAATTAAAGTAAAAACAAAAATAATAAAAATCGTGTCACCTCCGAGACCATGTTGAATGTAATTGCCCCCGCACTAGGCATAAGGAAGGATGGAACATATTATTAAGGCTTCGTCCGCCCTCTCTCTCTCTCTCACTCCTGTCTCGGCCCATAAAAATATGCCAAACAAAATAAAGGACTTTTTTCTCTTTGTTTTTTCATCTTTTTTGTTAATTGCCAATATTTTCGCTTACATCCATTTTTATTTATACAAACATTGTCGGTGTTTTTTTTATGCTATTTCAGATAAGCGACATCCATCAGTTTTACACAAAAAACCACGACATGCTACTAGATATCGATATGGAATACAAAATGGGCGTACTGTCATCGGCGGGCACCCACCTTGCTTGTCATCATTTGGCCGCCCTGTTACCGATGGCTATGGGTCTAATTTCAGTTATCGCCGGGCTGGTGGCAACATTTTAACAACACAAGCAATTAGTGGTTCAGTTGTTTCGTGGAAATTGTTTGTTGTAAGCTGTTTTTGTATGTTTTAAAATATACATACATTTTTAAAAGTGTGTATATTGTTTTTTGTTTTTATCTTTATTTTTATTTTTTTAACAATTCCTGTACAATGTTTGACCTAGATTATTTTGTGTTTGTTTTTCTGGGAATATTGTTTGGAAAATATTTCAGAAAATGTGCCTTAAATTTCTGTAAACTACTGTATATTTTGTAATATTTGTTATTTTTCAAAGTTCTTTCATAAATTTATTTAAGTGAATTTTATTTGACAATTAAAACGATGTGTTTGTAATTTTATGTTGGTTTTGTAACTCAAGTGTAAATTAGTAAATTTAAGGACGATGATGGAAAATGTAAGTATAGGCAAGCCCAACGGACACGTAATTAGCTGATAAGTTTAATTAGAATTTAAGTGTAAATATATGAAGAAATTGTAAGGACATTTCAAAGCCAGTCAAATCATGTGGGAATACTAGGAATATAAGTAGAATTTGCAGGCGCAATGTAAATTGATAGGTCGAAGGGGTGTTGAAGAATGACACAAGGAAGGGGGGAGTTTTTAAGGCATTTATTTTTGGTATTGCAATACTCAGAAGAAGACGTAGAATTTTTAACGGTGACAGATGAGCCTTTGGTTAGCTTACACTCGAGACTGGAATGTGTTGGAAGTCGCATCATCATCATCACCGAAGTCGAACTTTGGTGATAATTTTTAACAATTGAATATTTTGACACCCGCAATTCGAATGATACAAATATCAGGCACCGAGATACAAGAAACATCTCTTGAAGCCGAACACTGAAAACCTCTCAAACTCAAAATTTTGATCGTAAGACTCTTCGATACAAATACACAACTAAACTAAACAGATAAAATCTACAATTTTTTGGAAAATATATCTGTCCAATCTTGTATAAGTTCTCTGAGCCTTTTAGAGCCAATAGGGAAATCACTCGTTACTTTTATAGTTTCCTCCCTAACTGTCTTTCTCATACGAACAACACGAAAGTGTATATACTTTGTGTGAATTATAAAGAATGCGTTCGATTTAAATCGATTCGGTGAATAGGTTTAATTTGTGACATTGCGTGAAATGTGTCAACACGAATTTGAAAGTATGTAATAACTAATAAGTCTAGCGCAGCCAATCAAATAAAAGCTTTAGATTCAAATATTTCATAGTAAAAATGTAGTCAGCTGCTCTGCTGAATGTTGCAAAAGGTTAAGTTGTTTCAAAATGATTGGAAGTCGTTTTCGTGGTGTTTTCGTGGAAAACGACTCGTTTTGAAAACTGAAATATGTATGGGAAAACTTCTGTTTTCGAGTGTTTTCGTTTTCGCTCGGTGTGAATAGCCTATCTAAGGTCTTCTATGAGTGAGAGACTGGCTCTAAGCTTTTCTCGGTTTGTCTATTTTTATTATATAAATACCTACTATTTTTTTAAAGCTCCCGCCACCTAAGTAAAGTGTCTTCCTTCTTCGTCCTTCAATACAATCTGCCACGCAAAACTGAATGATAAATTTTATACATAAAAGATAGATTGATGACTAAAGCTAGGGAAATGAAAATGAAAATCTTCTCACAAAGTATTATCAAATAAATTAGTTGCAATTATAAATAAAAGTATATTAAAAAATAAACAGAAACATTTGTAAATACAAATCATTTAATCGTAATCTTAAGTTAGTCAATGAAAATGAATTATTACAAAATAAAGGAAAATAATGAAACAATTAATTTGTAGATGCGGATATTAATTTATTGTACGGTTGTAATTGTAAAAATATTAATAAATAAATAAAATTAACTATACATAAGAATTTGTATGGCTTAGTAAATAGAATGAATTAAAACAAAAATACAATTAAAAATGTAAATGCAAAAAAGAGATTGTAAATCACTTTTATTCGCACAAGTATAGAAAAAATGCTAACTATAATAATGCTCTACCCATTGAGACTAAATATGTGTTAAAAGTGTGTAATGTAGCTATGCTATAATTTATGTAGAGTATTTGTAAGCAAAACAACAAAAAACGAAAGAAATAAGAAAAATTGAAAACAATTATTAGAAACAAATCCGAACCACTAATTGAAATAAAAATTAATAAAAATTACAAAAGAAAGCTTAATACATATATATAATTATCTATTGTAGATCCACAGTCGTCAGAGGAGACATACCAAACTATTCAACATAAATGAAAATTTGTTTGAACAAACATTCAAAGAGGGCCGTATTTTTTGCAAATTTAATATATTTCGTCGATTGTTTTTTTTTTTAGTGCTGGAAACAGCCTTGGACTTTATATTTATCAAAAAATTAACCTAATAAGCTTATATAGGATTCCAGAAAAGTAATCCAGCTTAAGTCAGTGTGCGAATACATTAAAAGCCTCTATGTCGTGACTTATTGGAATTAACAATTGAAGCACTTCGCCGATCTTTGGTGTGTGGGTAAAATCAGTTTTTGACATCAGCTTAAAGTCCACGTGATCTTTTTTTGGTTGACACTTGTCTAAATGGACATCTTTCTAAGCCAAGTGAAGGTAATTCCTAAAGCAATAACAGCAACTACTAAATCTACTTATCACTTCCGACTTCAGAGATTCACGAGAGAGTATTTATCCCAAGTTGGAATTGACAGCAGAAGCTTGGTTTGACACCTCTCTAGCGGTGTGCTCAAGAATTAGTAGGAAGCTGTAAGTAGTAGGGTTAAAAGAACTTCATCACAAATATCATTCTGTACAGTTTTTTACTTATTTTATTTGCTTTACTTTTTAGCAAGAATAAAATTGGTTTTTCGTAAGTGCCAATGCAAAGTCGGGGCTCTTAAACCGGCTATCAGTTTGAACATAGTCATTGGCCCTAGCGAGCTATCCGATTCTTCCGAACAGATGTTCGGAGCATTGTTCCGATACAATTGATAATTGAACACACTCCAGCGTCTTGTGTTGCAAGACATGACTCATGATTGACATTTCTGACAGCTCCATAATAATTGTTTTCCGATATGCTCCGACAACGATCGGTTGCGGAATTTATTTACGATTGAGTAGGCACAGTGGCTTAGTGGTTAGTGTGTTGGACTACTAAGCGAGGGGTCAGAGGTTCGAATCCCGCAAAAACCCAAATTCCAACTTACTAAGTATAACTGTCTTGAAATAGCTTCTCAATTGGCCGTTTGGAGTCGGCATAAAATTCTAGATCCCTTCCAAATAAATACCTAAGTTTACCTTGACTGCCCATTTAGAACCCAGGACTTAGCTTCTCCATAAACATCCTACGTCACTAAGCACTAACATGAGAAATTATGCAATGACGTATTCTTGTGTGAAATAATCCGCCACAAGTTTTTTCCTTTATAATCAAACACGTCACAATACACAAATTTCGATGTAGAGAAGCCGTCAAATTTTCATACAAAATATTAAACCATGCGAATGCTGTTATATTTTTTTTTCATTTAATTCTAAGAAGTGTAAGGTCTGAAATCGGTATCAGATATGATCCTAAATGAGATCCAGCGTATGGAATTATAAAAGGTTACGGATTCATTTCAATTTTTTGTCGAGACTTTCTCAAGCGAGTCGAAGAAGGGTTTTTCCACAACATGCGCCTAGGTCAAATCTACTTCCATTTCTGTTGCGATTAATGTTTGAAATCAGTACACTCATTTCGTTTTCCATTGTATTTTTTTCAGATCTCAGATTTTACGCGGTTCAGAGAAAATGCAATGATATTGCTCTGCTCTGTAAATGTATTCGTTCGTTATTTGGCAGCAATATCAGATATTCAAATTGCATTCGTTTTTCGAAAAATCACAAATGGATAACGACTTGAAAAATGTTTTCCCTGTTGTAGATACAACATTTTTGGTGATTTGTAGTCTTCAGATGATGAGGAAGACGATAAAGACAATTCCTCCAAAATTATATTTGTGGCTATCTATGTATTTCTTTATTTTGGTTTTCATGACACTTTGCGCATTTGTTTTGAAAGCAAATTTCTTAAAACGACGTAAAACACCTGTGCTACTATTGGCAGTATTTATGTGTAAATCTAAAAAAATATCGAGATCTGCAAAAAGTGATCCGGATCAAAAGAAAAAAAAAAGATTGATTTTTTTCCCCAACGGAAAACGTTGGTTTGTGCGACAAAACCTATGCCTCTTTTATTGAACAGTTATATCAGCAAAATAAAGAAAAGCCAGGTAAATTACACCAATAAAACAGTAAAACAGTTCTTCAAAGCCAACTTTATGATAAAGTAGTAAAAACTGGTATACATATTTTGCTGTGAGTCTCAATTTTTAGTTTCATTGAACATTTTCCTAGCTTGAAAGTGAAGGTCGCTTAATGCAGTTTACTTGCAATGTCATGAGCAGGTCACCAGAAAGGTGTCAACATAGACGGCTGCTGTCAACTCACTTGAAATTATTATAGAGAAAACCTAGTGTGAATCTCGTACATAAGTGTTAAGTAGAGTATAGTTGGTGTTATTGGCTGCTGACAGTTGTACTTAACCTTGCTTTGTTTATACCCTATTCACACCGCACCGAAACCCGTGTTTTCGTCGAAAACTCGCCGATGCTTTCACACCGAACACCAACTGATTTTCGTTTGACGTTTCAATCAGCTGTGAGACACTAGTCGTGCAACTTCTGTGTAAAATATTTTGGCAACAAATTTCGACCGCATTTATTAACAAATAAAATTAACTCAGAGCATTAAGAAATACCTAATATTAGCCCAACAATTAAAGTGTGGAAAATGATTTAAAGTTGAGTGTTGTGACATTTGTTCGGTCAGCTCTTCTGCTGAATTTGCTGAATATTACAGAAAGGTGTGTTTGTTTCAACAAACCAACGATTGGAAGTCGTTTTCGGGGAAAATTACTTTAAAAAACTCGTTTTGAAAACTGAAATTTGTATGGGAAAACTTCTGTTTTTGATGAAGTTTTCTAGTGTTTTTACGAAGACCCGGTTTTCGGCTCAGTGTGAATAGGGTATTAGAAAGATTTTCAATAAAACCGACCTTAGCTATGTGAAGATAGGTTGTTACGCGGCGTTATGGCGTTTTAATTGCATATCGCATCTTAAGGTAAACTAAAAAAGCGCACTCGTGCCCAATGCAACGTTCTTGAAAATGGAAACCTAACCCCAAATATCTTTCTCTCTATCTTTTTGCATATTAGCTATATTCTTAAAAAGTAATATATTTCCTCTATCGAATATCCCCCTCTTTAAACTAATTGTCAGACATTTTCATTTTAAGTGAATAGTTGCTTTAAATGACACAAAATTGAATACATAATAGTTATCACGTCAAAATGTCCATCAAACCGAATTTTCATTTCAGCCACATTTTTCTACCACGACCTAACAAAATCAAATGTAAAAAGTAACAAATCACTGAATAACTAACTTTGATGTAATAATTAAAATGAATACAAGATTATTTAAAAATTAAATTCAAAAACATCTTCACTATAGCAGAAACAAAATAAAAAATCATCATTCGACATTATTTAAAACAAAAGGAATGTAATCGTGTACTTTTAAGAACTCCCCTCTTCCTTTCATAAGCAGATCCGTAAATCTTATAAAAAAAGACAATGTCATAGATCGATTTGAATAATAAAATGAAGCAAAGTATAAAGATAAAAATATATATTTAAAAAAAATAGAATAGGTCCAAATACTTTGCAAACAATTAGATTAAATTAAATAAAAAGTGAATTGTGTAGAATCATATCATTAACTTTAATTTTATACCATTTTATTATTTATATTAACAATTTATTTAATTAATATGAATAAATTAAATCACAATTTTATTTCTAACGAAATCTGTGTAAGAATAGGCTACTTAACATGACGAAAATAAAAACTAATTAAAATAAAAATAGAAATAAAAAAAAATATTATTTTTCATTTATGCAATGTTATGTAATAAAAGTTGACTAACTGTAGATACATATGTAGAAACAAATAAATAAGTGATAAATTTTCAAAAAATATAAAGAAGATGTTTGTTATTAAGTTGCTGCCAAATTTTATGAAACAGGCATGGTGAATGGCGAAGGCTGTTGTGCATAAGTAGGAAAAGCTTTAATTCGATGCACGACTTCAAATAAAGTATGTACGCCTTATACGCTCTTAGAAAAATACCTTACCTACATCAAATATGTGGCTTGCGCAGCTTAGTTTCGAACTGTTAAATGGTGCGATCCATAATAAATTTGAGAACTACCGAAGTCTGGCCACGATTTTGCTAGACAAAGGACTTCAAGGAACAAAAAATACGAGGAGCTAAATCGTAAGCATTCCGGTTACTGCTCCACTCACAGGGAGACGAGCCGCATGGGGAAGGTTGCGCTGGAAAAGACCATTGCAACGAAGAACGGGCCTTGAAATAGAATATACAAGGTAGGTACGACAGAATGATAGATTCTCATCCCTTCACGGATTTCACCGATCATGTCATGTAAACAATGACTTTTTGATTGGTTCCCTTTTACCTTCGACAGGTAAAATCTATCCCAGAAGACGCATGCGTTTTAATAGGGCAACGAAATCGCAGACGATATGAAACTGTTTTTGCATACGACAATAGTTGTGAGCAACTTGCTGTCAAGGCTCTATGTGGGCTGCTCTTTATTTAATTTGAAGGTCTAATGGACTTGGTGCGAACAATAATCAAGAACGAGTTTGTGAAGCAATTTCGGAAGACATAAATTGACTCACTTACTTAGTTCTTCTTAGCCATTACGTCCGTTTGCGTTCCTGCTCCCATGTAAATATTGAAAATGAACGAGATTCTATCATCCGCCGTAACTCGCCTTTAGTTCAAAGTTCAATAGGGTGCATTTCCTTATACAGAGTGACAGCCTTAGACTAAGGATCTTGTAGAGTCCATCCTGTATTTCGGGGTACCTACCTCGAAATTCAGGAAATGGGAAGATGATCACCTTGCCGAATACTGGACGGAATCCAAGGGACAGAGGCAGGCGAAAAGATTCATAAGTCCAGCTCGTAGTAAAATAAGAAAATGAATTGAGCTAAGCAAGGAAGATCTAAGGATGTTATAACGGGTTATCTTACTGGTCACTGGTCACTAAGATACCATCTCAAAAAAATTAGACTCTCCGACGATGACGACTCTGCGGAGAAGAGGAGGAGACAACGTGTTGAAGTCACTGTCACTGTACACAACTTAAGGTTTTCTTACCTTGTTAAAGCTCTTGCTTGATATCCATCTATGACAGTGACGAACAAAAGAAGCAAGGATCATTATATCAATTATGTTAGCTAAAGCGAGATAGCTTATTAGCATGAAAAGTGATTTAATGTAACCCACCATCCTGTGGTGAGATGGGTGTGCTTTATTTTTTCTCCTCACTTTTATATCATTCTTTTGTGAACTTTCAATAAGACAAGAGCTTGTGCAGATTAAGAAAAATAAAGAAGAATTCCAAAGGAATATAAAACAGTGAAGTAAATTTTAATGTGTGTTTTATTTCGACTGCTTGAATTTGCTTATTTAATTAATACAACGGAACACGTATACTCTGCGAATGCCCTGCTGTGGCAAGGAGTAGATCGATCCATATGCAAGTGGCGTTTTTAAGTCCTGCAGACATAGGAAAAATGGAACCAAGAAGGGTACTGAGGCTTACAAAGAGCCTCAGCAGCTCCCTGGGTTAAATAATAGAGGAAAAAATTATATAAAAGTTACACTCACCGAGCTCGGGCAAGTAATAAAGAAACTTAAGCCCAAAAAAGGTTCGGGTTACGACCTGAAAACTGGTGAACTTGTAAAAATGTTACCTCGGAAAGCATTAACATTAAGCTTCTTCACATTATAAACGCCGCGATCAGATTACAATACATTCCGAGACAATGGAAAATCGCGGAAGACATATAATGGTTCTAAAACCAGGCAAACCACCGAATGAAAAAAAGTCTTATGGACCCATCTCGCTTCTTCCAATTATTTCCAAAGTTTTTGAGAGGATATTACTCAGAGGCTTACAACAAATTATAGAAGAAAACCATCTTATACCCGACCACCACCGACCACCCGGGTTTAGAAGCAAACATTTGACAGTCGATCAAGTGTATCGGATAACTGACGTAATAGAGAAAGCTCTAAAAGAAAATAAGATTTGCTCTGCCGCGTTCTTGGACGTTTCGCAAGCATTTGATAAGGTATGGCACGAAGGCCTCAAGTACAAATTAAGACAAATTCTCCCCGAACGGTTATGGAAAATTCTAGAATCGTATCTAGAGAATAGACTCTTTTGTGTCAAACACGGAAACGAATATTCAGAATTTGAAGAAATAAGGGCAGGTGTGCCGCAAGGAAGCGTCCTTGGGCCTCTCCTGTACCTGTTATTTACGCGTGATATTCCGCAAACAGAAGGTACTACCGTAGCCACTTTTTCCGATGACACTGTTATACTAGCAGTTGGTACAACGACCAAAGAAACAAACAAAGTATTACAAGACGCGCTTAACCGGGTCTATGAAGGGACAAAATCATGGAGGATCGCTCTTAACGAAACGAAATCGGTCCACGTGGATTTTATATATAAAAAAACGAATAAATTGCCTGTATTTATAAACACGGTACAAGTTCCGTTTGCAACCGAGGCCAAATATATCGGAATGACTCTCGACACAAAATTAAAATGGAAACCACATGTAAAGGAAAAATGCGAAGAACTTAAAATCAAATATAGAGAACTTTATTGGTTACTTGGAAAATATTCCAAGCTTAGCCTCTAGAACAAGCTTTTATTATGTAAGCAAGTGATGAAGCCTGTATGGACATATTGTAGGCATACAGTTAAGGACTATTCACATGAGAACGAACTTCGAATAGGCGAATTGCGAACAAATCTATTTAACTGTATTTATGAATTGAAAATTGATATTTTTGTTCTACCAAAAACCATTATATTTAATTACCTAATCTAACATCTTGTCTAAAAAAAACATGACTCTCAATTGATTTAAACAGCTAAATTAACAATTAAAGCAATTTTCCCGCGAATTGAAAATTCTTGCTGATACGCGCCAACTGTCACACTTTATTCACAATTCACACAAAACAGTCGCGATCCACAAACCCACGAATGAAAAATTCGTTCGAACTTAACCCTTTAAAAATGAAACTGATACGCGGATATCTACGACCAAAAAAAAGTTTTCATGTGAATGAAGTGTCAGAAACTACGAATATTCGCGTGTTCGCAGTTCGCAATTCGCTCTCATGTGAATAGTCCTTATGGGGCTATACCAGCGAAACAAATCTAAACATTTTACAAACTTTTCAAAACAAAGTGCTAAGATCATTCGTCTTTGCATCATGGAAAAGAAAATCTCCATAGAGAACTCGGAATTCCCACCGTTAAGGACGAAACGAAATGCGCTCGAAAGCATATAAATCGATTATGAGGACACAATAATAGCTCGGTCCGTGAAATTCTCGATGAAATAAATTTATTGCGGCGTCTACAATGAACTAAACCTTCGAACTCAGCCCGATAATTATCAACCGCGTTAAAATTGCGGAACGAGCAGGAACTTTCGCCGGAATGCTGCCTGCCAAATGTATATAACTTCGTGATAAAAAAATCGCTTGATAAGTCATTACTTAGTTGCAGTAGAAAAGAAATTTGTTGGAGGTGGTTTTAGTGAGTAAAAATCTCACACTACTATGAGCACGCGCCGACTGTCCTCATAGTGCCTTCTAGAAGATTTCCACCTACCTCAGAGGAAAAAAAAAAAATAGAGGCCAACACAATAAGGGCCGTTTTATTTACTCGAAGTTGAACACAACTTGGGGATTTTTATATATCAAACTCCCCAAGTTGTGTTCAACTTCGAGTGAATAAAACGGCCCTAAATCTCTTCTGGTCGCAGTGTGCAGGGCCTATTACTTACAATACAATACAATACAATCCTGTAGTTGTTGTTTGAGTTTGCATCAATCACGCACGATCTTATTTTCCCCGGTAATCAACTTTAGAGCATAAAATAGCGCTCACCCCTTATTGAATTTCAAAGAAAACACAGCATACTGTTACATTCAGGCTGAGATTCGAAAGGATAAAACACTATCCTGTTTAACTTTTCCAATAAAATCACTTTATTTACACTTTCTACTTATTCACTTATTAAGTACCAAAACAATATCACTTAAATCAATTCTTAAACGTTTCAATCCAATCGCTTTATTCACTGTATTACTTTACACTTATTTATCTCACAACCGATTACTCTTTCGAACTTCACCAATCACTGGTTAAAAATCAACTGTACATCTCTGTTCTCAACGCGCCCCTTTTATATCCGCTCTGCCACCTATCAGCGCTTATTCCAGAAGTAAATTCCAACTCTTCTCTAGATGGTTCTAGAATTAGCTTACTTGGCAGATTCCAGTCTCCAATTGGAAGTGGAACTTGGAGGGCGACCAAGTGCCCGATTCACCACAATTCCTAAATGCCTGATTCACCACAATACTTTCGTCTGGCATAATGCCCATAAAAAATAGAAACAACTGAAAATCTATATTGTTTTAACATTTTTTTAATTTTATTATAACAAAAAAAAAAACAAAAATAAATAAATAGTTGGCAATAATATATACTCAGAGAAAGAAGTTTAAAGTGTTTACTTTTGCATTCACATAAAACATGTTATATACTGCGAACTGTTGTTCGCATAGATTACATTATAAATTAATTAATTTTTATTTGTTAATCGTGAGCATTAGAAAGATATACATAATATACCTATATATGTCAACAGTATTATTTAATTGTACAGTCTAACTATTGTTATTATTCTTTTCCAAATAACACGCAAAAAATGCAATTTATTACGCGAATGGCAATGACAGGTGTATACGTATTTATGTACTATTGTACTTGTATAACAGAAGTGTATGTTTCAGTGCTTTGTTTTAAAACTATAACTAATTTATTTTTACGTTTACTTAACATTTTGTTGATATAAAACTTAAATTTCGTTGTATAATTTAAATTTGATCTACCAATTATTTTTCTTTGAACAATATTAGTCTAACCGCGATAGTAACAATCAGTTTTAGTGCCAAGGATACATTTTTTAAACTCCCAATGGCGAGATTTTCCATATAAAATTATATATATGTTTATATGAAGATTAAAAATTATACTAATAAATATTTTTAATCTTCAAACTAAATATTTTAGGGTCCTAAGTTTAGTAAGAAATAAAACAACACGACAACAATATGTGCACCGAAGATTTACTAGAACCATTTGAGAAAGAAGAAAGTAGTACATTATGTGGTGCAGAAAGAGTTTTTGTCAGAACGTAGTTGGTTTTCTTTGTATTTTTCATTTTATCTATTTATTTATTTTTTGTTACAAAGAACAATAATTATAATAATTTTCGTCCTTTGGTATATTATTAAACATGATTTTTTTCTTACAAAAAGAAAGAACTGGCAGCAAAAAACTTGATTGAGAATAATTCACTAGTATTCTTCTTTGCATTGTCATTCTTTGTTTGTTTGTTTGTTTTTCTATTTATGTTAAATGCTAGCTGAGCGAGTATACAGCAAGAGACGGATATTTGTTTAGTTGAAGACTTGAGTTTATATAGTACGTAGAGGGAACTGTGTTCCTTACAGTTTTTACTTTTAATTTTTCATCATCGATGAGGGAAATTCAGATCTTGAGTCCTCTTTGTATATAAACTCAATTCTCTTACTTTGTTGTGTAGGTAGATTGTTATTTTTCTTAAATTTCTATCTAGAAAAATTGATTTACCATTTTAGATGTAGTAGAGGCGAACGATCGATTTTGTAATGAGCGTGTCCCGGTCGAAGAAGCTGGTTTCAATGGTTACGTTTCCGCTGTGGAGAAGAAGTTAGTTTAATATTATGCGTGTTAAAAAAAAATTGTAATTAGGAAAAGTGGACACAAGAACATTCATGAGACAACGCAAGGAAGAATTAGAATGATTACGGAGGATTTTAGCCAAGAGACGTATCACGTTGAAACATTTTGCAATAGAACTTAAACGAATATTGTGCGAAGAACGAGAGAGCATCGGGCGTTGGAAGTTGGAACTTCAGTTTCTATATTTTAGACAAAGTATAAACGACAGAGATCTTCACATATTTTTAAAGAGGGTGCGCCCCTGTAATTTTCAATTGCAAGTAACAATATTTAGACCCGTTTTCTGATACTACTCATACTCATAGTTATTTAATGTCGTTTCCCATTGGTAACATTTTTTTTTTTTGATCTAAATCTAATCTAAACTTTTCATGTTCCATTGGGCAGAAAAGTTAATCTTTTTTTCGATTCGGATCACTTTTTGCTTGTCTCGATATTCACCCCTATTGCGAAGATCAACTATCAATTGATAGTTGATACTTATCAATAAATTTCTTTAAATGGTATTGCGAAGATCAATTATCAATTAAGTGTTGATCGACTGTGAACGTGCAGCAATTGTCGGTAGACAAATCGGTATTGTGAATGTCAATCTTGAACAATTTTATTGGTAGTTGTCAATTTTTCTATCAATCGCAATTTCGGTGTTGATAAGGACGGCTCTTAAACGAAAATGTTGAACATCATCGTTTTTTATTGTTATTGTTGTTATTGTTGTTATTTCTTAAGGGCTATTATGTATATACATTTTGCCATTCGTTTTTCTTCCTATGTTTAATGAATTTGATCCGAACGGACGAGGCAGGGAAACAAGCTGAAGACTTCGCCATTTGCTGCAATTTCACTCAGCTCGTTAATGAGCCCAAGCGAATTCCAGACAATCCAACAAATTATGGAAACACTCTCGATCTGTTTCTCACAACAGAGCCAGATAATTATGAAATAAAAGTGTTTGCTCCCTTAGGGAATTCGGATCATGCTCTAATATCTGCTATCCTCTCTATACCGATACCAATAGGAGCGAAAAAGGATCCTTATCGTTCGATTTGGAATTATAGTAAATCTAACTGGGACGAGCTGCGAAATTTCTTCGCTTCGTTGCCATGGGCTGATATGTGCTTTAGAGATACTGATGTCAATATGTGCGCAGAAGCCGTAACCGAAATTATTTTACTTGGTATGGAACTTTATATTCCACATTGCATCAAAAAATTAGCTTCAAATAAACCGTGGTTCAACAAAGAATGCAAAAGAGCTACCGCAGCGAAAAACAAGGCTTTCCGTGAATGGCGGTCAAACCCTTCAGAACTAAAAAGATCTGAATTTACAATTCTTCGAAATAGATGCAACCTAATTATTGAATCGGCGAAGACAACTTACAGCGAAAGAGTCACTAACAAAGTGATTGGATGTCCTAGCGGTTCACGCGCATTCTGGTCCACGGCAAAGGCAATCAGTAATAACTTTAGTTGCTCTTCTTTTCCAACTCTAGTAAAAGAAGACGGCACGCTAGCAACAACACCTAAAGAAAAGGCAGATCTTTTCGCTAGCATGTTTTCAAAGAATTCCACCCTAGATTCTGCACAGCTAGAGCCACCAAATATCCCGAGGATGCAATCACTCGATAATTCAACGCATCCTTAAAGAACTAGATTGCAATAAGGCAACGGGACCCGATGGAATCCCGGCTATAGTACTCAAGAACTGTGCACCAGAACTTGCACCTGTACTCTGTTAGCATGTCGTACTCCCAGAAGACGTTTCCTTCTTGCTGGAAGACCGCTCGCATTCAACCTATTCCAAAGAAAGGGAAGAAATGTCTGCCACAAAACTATCGTCCAATAGCGTTACTTTCAATGCTTTCTAAAGTAATGGAAAAGGCAATAAATGTCGAAATAATCAAATATCTAGAAGGCCATCGATTAATAAGCGACAGGCAATATGGATTTCGGAGCCGTCGTTCCACTGGTGACCTGCTAAGCTACGTAACGCACTTATGGACACAATCAACTGAACAACACGGCGAATCCAGAGCCATAGCCTTGAACATATCAAAGGCATTTGACCGAGTCTGGCATAGAGCCCTATTAGGCAAGTTAGCGTCTTACGGATTACCACAACAAGTCTGCGGATGGATGCAAATTTTTCTTCTGGGAAGATCGATCCAAGTTGTTGTAGATGGTGTATCATCCAATTCGTTTGCTATAAATGCAGGAGTGCCCCAAGGATCTATTCTTTCTCCTACTCTATTTCTTCTCCACATCAACGACTTGCTTGGATCGACAAATAATAATATCTACAGCTTTGCAGATGACAGCACTCTTATGTCCTCCATCTCGAACAATGGGCCTGTGGATACGGCTACATCACACAGTCAGAGATGTGAACAAATTAATTCTCTAAATGATGATCTGGACAAAATCTTGAAGTGGGGAAAGGACAATTTGGTTGTATTTAATGCAAACAAGACACAGTTCACAACATTTTCCAGAAAAAATGCATCAACAGTTCCTCAGATCCAAATGGATAACCATCCAATCCATCACAAGGACTCAATGCACCTTCTAGGAGTCACAGTCAATTCAGGAATCACATGGCAGAACCACATATCCTATATCGCAAGATCGGCGTCCGCAAAGTTGAGCTACCTATTTAGAGCAAAGAGGTACTTTAGCCCCAAGCAACTTCTCCTTCTCTACAAAGCACAGGTAAGACCAGGCTTGGAATATTGTTCCAATATATGGAGCTCGGCCCCAAAACATTCACTTAACCTGCTTGATAGCATACAGAGACGAGCAGTTCGACTCATTGGAGACCCTACACTCACATCGAATCTACAACCGTTGGTGCACAGAAGACAAGTCGCTGACCTATGCTTGTTCTATAGGTACTTCCATGGTAGATGTTCTGAGGAACTCAAAGACATTATCCCCCGAAATGCAACTTTTGGGCGCCCAACAAGACAGGCTGCTAATGCTCATGACCATACAGTACACTTGACAACCGCGAGGACATCAACTTTCAAAAACTCCTTCTGTTACAGGACAAGCAAACTTTGGAACTCGCTTTCTGGGGATGTATTTCCAGAGGACTACAATTTGCAGCAATTTAAGTGCAGAACAAACATACATCTGCAGGCATCTCGGGGCGCTGTTGAAGCGTTATAGGTTCGCCTTTCCCGGGAGAAGTATATAAAAAAAACATGTAATTTTCCATAACGCGTTTAGAAGTTCACTTTGAATAAAAGACACTGTTGTTGCTGTTGACTGCGCAAGACCAAGCAGAGCTGCAAATAATCGGTTTAAGTTTGGGTCCAATATCTTCCAAAAAATAAACGAATGCACCTCAAAAGCATTCCTTGGAAATGAAATGAGCTATCTTCGGTTTTCCAGTTCCAAAGGATTAGATGCGATTCGCAAACTCCTCCGTATAGCAGCTAATTCCGTGTACTCTGTCTCGTCTTCGTCATCATCAAAAAATAATTCCACCGATGACATGATTTTCAATAAATTTCACAGATTTAACACTCGTAATTATTGTTTAGTTAAATTGTTTGCAAGAATCGTAACAATCACTCTTCAAATCAAAAGTATTTTAGAACTGTCAAAGTTTTTATTTTTAAGGGTTTTTTAAAAGGTTTTATTTTTATAAAAAAATTTTGTATTTTTATTTTTATTTTAATTGATAAATTTGTCAATCGTCAACCGATTGATAGTTGATCTTCGCAATAGGACTGATTATCTTCATTGTATTCCTCGTCATTTGAAGACCACAAATCAACAAAAATACTTAATTTTTGTCTACAACAGGGGAGACATTTTTCAAGTCGATTTCCATTTGTGATTTTTCCAAAAACGAATGCAATTTAAACAGCTATCAGCTTTTTTCAAGTAACGCACTAATCCATTTACAAAAGCAGATCAATTTCGTTGCATTTTCCACGAGCCGCATAAAATCTGAGATCTGAAAAATATTGCTGATGGTCCTAGTGGAAAACGGCATTAGTTCTACTTAAATACCTTATGGGCTACTTTTTCTATGCCATAAACTGTCACATGAGCTTTTAAGTAGAACTTAAATCGCTGAGTAGTATCATCAGAAATCGGGCCTTAATCCTGCAGAAAGATGTGATTGAACAGCGTTTTTAAAAAATTAAAAATCCGGATTGGGAATGTCCGTTTTGTATGCCAAACGTATAAAAACCGTTTTTTCAGTTTATAGTCAACTTAATGGACCTAATGAGAACACAATCCTAGCTATGTTAGCCACAAATTGTTGACATGAATAAAAAGTATGCGCGCTGAAGGGGATATTGCCTTAGTAAGTGAAAGTTCAAAATATAAATAAAAAAAAATAAGTTAATGGCAGATAGAAGCGGTGCTACCGGTCACGCTGGAGCTGGGGAGTGAATTGTTGAATGTGAAACAAAATTTGTTTTGGCGATGCATAAATAAATAGTTGGCGCAACAGGTCCGGAGGGACCCTAGGCCTAGCTTCTCACAACCATTCCTTTTGTGTGAGTTTTTTTTTTTTTTTTTTTTTTTCATTTTTGGAACGAATGGAAGGGATCCAATAGGGACTCCAATTTTATAATGACTCCAAACAGCTTATCGAGAAGCTCTTTCAAGACAGTTATACTCTCGGATGTTTGTCAGACGTTCGTGAGAGGCAGTGCAGTGGACAAAAGAAAAAACCCTAAGTTGGAATTTGGGTTTTTGCGGGATTTGAACCTCTGACTCCTCGCTTAGTAGTCCAACACACTAACCACTAAGCCACTGCGCTTTATATAGCACATACTACTCATGAATATATGAATAGGCTTCCAACTTAGCACTATCTTTAACCTGACTGCAAAGCCCTAACGTGTGAAAAATGCTTGCCTATCTCAAATGGCACAACCACAAACAGCTGTCGATCGAACTACCGCATATCGAACTACAAAATCGACGGCATAGACCTGTAGACACTAATGTGGTTTTCCATTGGGACCACCGGAAATCTTTTTCAGATCTCAGATTTTACGGTGCTCATGGAACCCGCAACGAAATTGATCTGCTTTTGTAAATGGATTAGTGCGTTAATTGACAACAATATCAGCTGTTCAAATGGCATTCGTTTTTGGCTAAATCACAAATGGATATCGACCAGCAAAATGTTTTCTCTTTTGTAGATACAAATGAAGTATTATTGGTGGTTTGTAGTCTTCAGATGACGAGGGATATTATAATGAAGATAATAATTCCTCCGAAATCGTATCCATAGCTATTTATGTGTTTTGTTATTTTGGTTTTCACGAAACTTTGCGCATTTGCCTCGAAATGCGTAGCAGGTCCGGAGGGACCCTAGGCCTAGCTTCTCACGACGATTCGTTTTGTGCGAATTTTTCATTTTTGGAACGAATGGGAGGGATCTATTAATTTATGCCGACTACAAACGGCTAATTGAGAAGCTCTTTCAAGACAGTTAAACTCTCGGATGCCTTTGTCAGACGTTCGTGAGAGGTAGGGCAGGGAAAAATCCCTAAAAGTTGGAATTTGGGTTTTTGCCGGATTCGAACCTGAGACCCCTTGCTTAGTAGTCCAACACACTAACCACTATGTCACTGCGCCATAGCACATACTACTTATGAATAGGCTTACAACTAAGCATTATCTATTAGCTGCACAAACCACAAACAAGTGAATGCCGCACATATCCGCATCGCGTTCGCCTGACGATCAAGGAAGAAAACAGATTGAGACTGATACAAATGTGCACTAGAGGTGTACATATTCCTGTTTGAAAGATCGAACTACAAAATCGACAGCATAGACCTGTAGACACTAAAACTTTCGACTTAATTAGTGACAGGGGGGACGCAGGTGAGCTGCGCAGAAGTTTGTTAATTGTCTTGTCAAACTACGGACACAAGAGTACAAACATTTCCCAAAACATTTGCAGCGTTGAACATAATTCTAGTCAAAAAGGGCGCATAAAACTTCCCGCAGAGCAGTAACGGAGTTGTTCAGATCTTTAGCAGCTCCCTAGAAATAAAGGGAAGTTTCTGGAATCAAATACAGGCATTCATAGCACTGGCCATGCCGCTATCTTGAACACCATTAGAAACCTTCCATAAAACATCGACTACACCACACCAGAACTACAATTTGATAGAAACTTCCAGGTCCCCATTCCTACTAAATTATTCTGGCAGAAGGACACATTCCATGATGATGAATCGATGCATTTCTTCACAGACGGTTCATTGTGGACGTTGTTGGTGGCGGTTGTTTTGCTGAAGTGTACGGCTATTCTCGTTTCCTTAACCAATTTTGCTTGCAGTCGAATGAAGTTTGACTAAATAACGCAGTACGAAAAAGTCATTAGCCTCGGAAAGTGATCGATGTCCTTGCAAAAAGAAAACATAAACAACAAAAATTTAATCTGCATCTGCACTTCAATTCCTGGCATTTAGCAGGTCTCGCCTTCCGTCTTCCTGATCACTGTAGCGTTTTTCAGGCGGAAATAATGGCGATAAAATAAATCTTATCTTGGCTAAGGGAAAACGTGATAGCTGCTAAAGATGTTCGTATCTTCTCGGATAGTCAAGCTGCTATCAAGTGTCTGGAATCAGTCTCCACAAATTCTATAACAGCCCAAGACTGTCCTTCGTCTCTCAGAGAGATGGCGGAGCAGTTGAATATTCACCTCTGTTAGGTGCCGGGGCATAGGTAACTGCAAGACTGATGAACTCACCAAACACGGAACTACACTACCTTTGCTTCCAATAAAGGATTCCTCAGATATTCCAATCGCAACTTGCAAACTCACAATAAAGCTGAATGCTATCGAAAAAAACAAATCTTAGGTAGACAACCGGCTCGGCATCTCTAGCGAGAAAACAGATCTTTCCAAAGCTGGATCTAAAACGTTCCAGG
The DNA here is from genome assembly GCA_946477585.1 of Cheilosia urbana. Taxonomy (NCBI): domain Eukaryota; kingdom Metazoa; phylum Arthropoda; class Insecta; order Diptera; family Syrphidae; genus Cheilosia; species Cheilosia urbana. The sequence continues at coordinate 77,011,702 of OX297855.1, forward strand.
CATCTGATCTCCTTCGATAGGAAGCATTTCAGTGCTACAATAGATGTTATCACGGGACACTGTCTCATAGGCAGGCATGCAAAAAGGCTTGGCGTATTCTCTAACGATTTTTGCAGAAGTTGTTTTGACGAGGAGGAGGAAGAAACTATTCCCCATTTTCTCTGTACTTGTCCGGTTCTCTCACAAAGACAACAACTCTATTTGGGAGCGTTCTAGTTAAGTTATCTGAACGATCTAAAAAAAACACAGACATTCGAAATCTCCTACGCTTCATCAGAAGCTCCAACTGATTCAACGAGTAGGAAGAATAACTATAGATTCATGTGGTATCACAAGGGACCTTATAATGGTGGTAATGGTAAGTGTCGGCCACTTCAACCTAACCTAACCTAGCACTAAACGCAATAATTTCAAAAATCAAATATAGTCGTTTATTTAACAAACAGTACATCAATTCTAATTAACCAACATTCATAAAGCCGTAGAATACATGTAAACACACGGTCGAGATATACCCAGGCGCAATTATCGACAACAGACAACAATTCAGTTTGGGCTAGACTACGCTGGTTAAAAAGCATCGACCCTACATTTGCTACGCGTCGGAGTACCGTAACGAAATACAATTGTGGATATTAAAAACCGTAACTCTTCTGTATCCATCTCCAGATTCGGAGTGTTGATGGATGAGTTATGTAGAGAGTCTCCCCAATGTAAATCCGTCCATTAAAAAGGGAGACACGGTTTGTGGACAGAGACATTTGCACTCATCGTCAACATGTAAAACTGGAACTGGGTACCTACATGGATATCAACTAAATCAATACTCGAACAAAAGAGAATCGAGGAGAGACGAAAGTAGACGGATTGAGATGAATGAAAGAGCAGGTGCATTTCTAAATGCAATAGTCAGGCAGACTTCTGCTTCAAATGAAATTCATTTCCAAGACTCCGTTGACTGCTAAGCCAACAGAAATGTTATCCCGACCTACCAGTTGGCAAAAAGGTCTCTTAATCCGCGCAAATCAAAACAATCAACAGAAATGACTGAAAACATTTGATAAAACTGTGGTGATAATTGAACGAGACACATGGATCCAAAGACCAGTATCTGTGTCACCAGCCCACTTATTAAATTAGCTAGTGACTGCTAACTACGATGCTGTCACCATCTTTATATAGCATGTACCTTTTCAATTGTCACAACCACACTTTGCATTTCGAGACGAACCGATAATAATCCCACGTAAAAGGCATCGCCGCACCAAAAGATAAAATCGAATCGATTCCCCTTAACACATATCATTTGATGTATTCTTCTAAACAAATCTCCATACACGGCATAGAGCCAATATAGCAATTGCTCGTAAACAAATCTACTCAATCTGCTACTAGGTCACTAAACACTACCCCAGACATTGTTTCATATTTTAATTGGCCAACAGCCAACTCATCGATTCTCCATAAGTATTCAGCGACAGCCCAGTTGGTGTTCTTCTTGTCGAGCAACGTTTCCATTGTAATTCCCGCACAAATGCTCCTCCTCACCGTGCTGACCCAGAAAAATTGAAAACAAAAATTCAAATGAAACCAAAAATAAACACACAAACTGACACACACAACGAAAAATTGCACTCTTCGGTATGAGTCACTGCAGTAGTCGTTGACTTTGAATACAAATTATTTTGGAAAGAGGAGACATCAGGAAGAACCTACGCACTTGACCTTAGTTCCACCTACATACACAGCGGCCCATAGCAACCGAAGACGCGCTTTAGCGGTTGACCACAACGAACGAATGTCCCTTATAATAGGCAAAACTCACTTTAAGACTTTTGCTGGCATCATTTGTGATTCGGGTGCCGCCTCAATTGTCGACTGCCATGTATTGGTAGTGTTGGGTCCAACCCAGCCCATCTCGAAGAACCACTCCTCCATGATGCGTCCTTTGAATAGGACTTTTTGATCCAATCGGAAGTTCTCCATCGATTCGATTGTACTGAAATTGATTTCTCGTGAGACCGCTCGCAAATCCAATATCTTCACCGGCACTCTCGCTTCGTGTTCGACATCTGGTGACGCAAAGTCCTTATTCTCTTGCCAAATGATTGTACCCGTATCAGCATCACGGAGGATCATATAGTTGCTGGAAGAAAAAAGACGGTAAGTATGTTGTTTTTTCTTTTTCAGTCAGTCAGGACGAGAGGATACATTTGGAAACCCTTTTGGATCTTAGCTCCCACACTGATGTCTTCGGAACTCATTTTTTGCGTGGCAGAATGTGCACTGGAATGTTTCGAGATCTTTTAATCAGATTTTGCTGGAGTTGAACGAATTTTGTCACTTTAAACAGATAATCTGCGGGTTCAGCTGGTGTATGTTTAAGTCTGTCCCACAGATATCACTTTTCCTTTTTTGTACGAGTGGAATAACCTCGCAGCTCGAATTAAATTGGGAAACAAATAAATACAAAACAAATGAGAAAATTGACAAACGTCAAATATTAGGTAGTTCTCTATATTGGTTATATCGCCACCGTGTGGTAGATAGGAGAAGCTATAGACTTGTTTGTTGCAAAAATAGTTTGGACTGCACTGTCAGAGGCAAGTAGTATGTCCAATCGAAAATATCATTTGAAAAATTGTTCAGAAAACTTTGTTAATTGAAATTATGTGCAAGAAGGGTATAGGATAAGATTTCCAAAAAAAACCATTCCCCATCAATACACGCAAATTGTGCAATTAATGAGGAAATGCATTCCAATAGGACTTTTTATTCAACTTTGTTGTTTTCATCTTTTATTAAGAAATAATAATTTACCTAATAGAAAAACTCGTCAAAAATGTAGATAAAAAGCAGTACTAAACAATTCGTAACTGCCAGCTGTGTGTCAGAAACATATTGGGGTTAGTTAAAGTATTTGTAAGTCTGAGAACAAATCGAGTTTTTCAAAAGTTCCTCAGATAAAAAAAGAGATTGATTTGATTGATTGATAGCCAGCGGGATTGGACTTAGGCAAAGTGCACGGAAACTGACTTTCTATTCAATCAGTAAATTGTTTGACCTTAGGCTCCAATCAAATAATAAACCGTCTTATAGGTACGCCACTCATAGCGAGCCAAAAACCTGTTTCTCGCCAAAACACTCGAAAAATTAATCGAAAACAGAAGTTTTCCCCATACATATTTCATTTTTCAAAACGAGTCGTTTAAAGTCGTTTTCCACGACCAGGGAGATAATGAAGATAATAATTCCTCCGAAATCGTATCCATAGCTATTTATGCATTTTGTTATTTTGGTTTTCACGAAACTTTGCGCATTTGCCTCGAAATGAAACTTCTTAAACTGACGTTAAACAGCAGCTGTACAAAGTATATTGGTATGCGTAAATCTGAAAAAATATCGAGATCTGCGAAAAGTGATCCGAATCGAAAAAAAGATTGATTTTTCGTCCCAATGGAAAACCACATTAATTAATGCGAAATTTGTAAATAAAAGTTGATTGAAACGTCAAACGAAAAACTAGTTGTCTTCGGTGTGATTGCAATTTCTAGTTTTCGCTGCGGTGCGAAAAGGGTACCTACCTATTATAAACATTTCTTCCTCGTTTAAAGTTCACCCAAAATTATTTTTTTTAATGCGAAAGCGAACATACCTAAGTCCACCCACAGCTGTTTGCTTTGACAGTTTACTATGAGGCAAATTGAAATTTTCTGATAAGTTTCAGTGCCAGTGAATAAATTTTTATATATCTCTTCTTAACTCGAATTTGTATTCAAATTTCTACTTTAAATCTGTCATATTTATATGAATATCAATGAAAATACACAAAATCAAGTATCAACGACCATAATTCGTCACATCGTTTTCGAAATTTCAGTGAATTCTTATTTAAATTCGTTCATCGGGCATCGATCCTCTTTTTTCTTGATGTAAAGTGGTATACCAAGTGCAATAAAAATGCTTGATAGCTAGCTGAGCATTTAAGAATAAATAAAAATAAACAAACAATTTTATTTTGCATTGCGTATGCTAAGCTGACCATGGAGACACCAACTATGGATACGAATGGACAAAAAGGTTTAACTACATTATACATTATTTGTTTTAAAGTTGATAATAAACAAAAATCATTTCTTTCCCTTATCTTACATTTTACGGATACGCACAGCATCTAGTGATGACTCAAATGAAAATAGGAGCCCCGCCACCACAAAGGAAAAATCCCCAACAACGATAGTAAATGATCCAGAAAATGAAAACGACACTCGGTAAGTGAGCTAAATTTTCGCTAAACTCTTAAGTCTAGTGTATACTATTTGATAAGACAGCAACCAACGACATAATTAAATGCCTTAGATAAGAAGCTCCCTGGTTCGTGTAGAGTCTATGCAAACGCGTCTAGTGCCTCCTATCGGTAGGGATTAATATTTTCGTGTTCAGTTTTGCGTTTGGCTCAATGCTAATTAATAATTGATTACACCAGGGCTTTGTATTTTGCTACAAGTTGTTGGGAGCCGAAAAGAAATGAGTAAGCATTGTTAGCACATGACTACAATCATTATAGGGCGGTGTGCAATTGCTAAAAGATGTGAAATTTTATGGGCAGTATGCATCAGTGTAAAGTGAGTGGTCCAGTGGTTCGACAGAATTATGATAAAAGTAATTGAAATTAAGTCACTGACATATAGTTGTTTATGGTACGCAATTTGGAGAAGTTTTGCTTTTGAAGAGGCTGTTAGCCGGTAAACTGTTTACATAACAAAACGTGATTCGCGCTGATTTTTCATTTTTATCTCAATTTGTGTTGTTGTTTGTGTGATAACTTCAATGGAGAGCATTGCAATGGAAACGTAAGTGTTGCTTAGATAGTAATGTACCATTTCAATTGTTATAGTGATTTGATAGGAAATTAGAACAACCTGAGATACTTTATTTTCAGTGTTTTTCGTCGAAGAACTCTTATTGAGGAACTGGGGTGGAATTACGGCATCCGTGAGCGAGCCATACGTCACTGTATTTTGTGGATTTTACAAGCAAAACAATAACAAATTCAGTCACGTATTACTCGATCACGGATGCGATAATTCAACCCCTGTTTTTTTTTTTTTTTTTTTTTGTTTGCCGTTACTTTTGTTTATCAATGGATACATTAAATAAGTTATTTACGCACTAAACAACGGATGTTGCTTGGGGTATCTGTAGATAGGAAGTTCTTTGTTTAAAATATGAGCACACCTCCGAATGACCGATAAAATTGACTCTGATTAGTAATATTTCAATACTTGACCAAGTGCCAGTGAAGCTCCTATGAATATTTTCCCAACTAACCATTCTCTCACGACAAATATACTTCTAGTAACATTTATCACCGCTTGTTAGCAACATACGCCGAGCTGCACTCAACTGTAGCAAATATTTATATAAGTCTAAGAAGAGTCGTTCATACTCACAACTGTCGCTCTGAAATGCGCCAAAAGTCTCCCCCATTTCTTGTTCTGGAAGTAGATATCTCAATGGCGGCTGAGTTTTCTTTGGGTCGCTGCTCTTGCTAAGATCGTTGATCGTCATGTTGTTATTGTTCTTTACTCGGCGTGTATTGAGAGGATCCCACACGAAGGACTGCTTTAAGATATTGCCATTTGTTTCCGAAATGTTTGACTATGACCAGTGCCCTTTACGCCACCTATTCTCAATATGTAGCATTTTCTGTCTTGTTCTACGGCACAATAGCTTATTGGATTTTATTTCCGGCTAATGCATGCCTTGCAAGAACTATCGAGTCATATCCCTGCTTAATGTCGCATACAAGATCCTATCCAACGTGCTGTGTGAACGTCTAAACACGTTCTGCAACACACTAATTGGCACGTACCAGTGTGGCTTCCGACCCGGCAGATCGACGATAGACCAAATTTTCACACTAAGGCAAATCCTGGAAAAGACCAACGAATTTCAAGTCAAAACTCACCACCTATTCATCGACTTCAAAGCCGCGTATGATAGCATACATCTTCAGGAGCTCTATATGGCGATGGCCGAATTCGGAATCCCGGCAAAACTGATTCAGCTTTGTCGCGTGACGTGGCAAAACACGCGCTGTAGCGTGCAGCGCGCAGCGTGCAGTTGGGAAGTAGCTCCTCCGAATTATTTCAAACACGCACCAGATTTCGGCAAGAGGACGCGCTATGATGCGACTTCTTCAATCTCGTACTGGAGCAGATAGTGCGCAGGGCAGGTGTCAACACGGAAGGGACTATCCGTCCAGCTGCTGGGCTATGCGGATGATATTGACATAATCGGTCGCTCCCAGCGTGTAGTGAAAGAAGCGTTCACGGCGATTGAAGAACAGGCGAAATCCGTTGGCCTTAAAGTAAATGAGGGCAAGACCAAGTACATGCTATCAACAAACAAACAAGCATCTGTCCACCGCCTAGGACAAAACATCACTATTGATAGCAACAATTTCGAGGTAGTTAAGGAGTTCATCTACCTCGGAGCAAAAATGAATTCCACGAATGACACCTTAGTGGAGATCCGGCGGAGAATTACCCTAGAAAACCGCTGCTACTTCGGTTTGGCAAAACAATTGGGTTCAAAACTCCTAACTCGAAGGACGAAATGTGTGCTCTACAAGACCCTTATCTTGCCAGTCCTGCTTTATGGCGCCGAGTGCTGGACAATAGGCAAGAAGGGAGAGCTGATATCTACTGGGCTCCTTGGAAAGACAAATTCTTCTGCGGATTTTTGGTGATGTGTGCGAGGAGGGCAAATGGACTCTATGAGCTGTACCAAGATGTGGATGTAGTCCAAAAAGCCCAAACACGTCGACTGCATTGGCTCGGTCACATCGAGCGAATGGACAATAATGCTCCGGATCTTCGAATCCCAGCCCCCAGGTTCGAGAAGATAAGGAAGACCGATCCTCCGTTTCAAAGATCAAGAGCGCTTGGCCTGGACAACTGGAAGCAACGTACCCGGGATCGTAGAGGATGGAAGGCTGTACTGTCTCAGGCAGAGATTCTTCACAGGTCGGGAGTACGATAAGTAATTAATGCATCTTTAGGATGTATCGCAGACAGCGTTGAATAAGTCAATTGTTCTCCTGAAAAGAAATTTCCATATAAATTGGCGGTCAAAGACCTTCTCCACAAAAATAAGGTAAAGCCAAGACTTAAAGGCTGTAGATTGCTCTAAAACAGAACACAAAATGTTGACAATTTATCTGGCTTTCGAATACTAGGTGTTGGGTTCCACTTTCACAACAAAGCTAACGAAAGTAGAGTAACAGTCGTCACGGCGGAACTCAGGATAGTGTGCTATCAAGTCCAGTTGGTTTATTGGTGTTAATAGATTGATCTCAGCCTGGTTTTCTCTAATCGTTGGAGCTTCGGTGTCACTACCCCAGAAATATATACTTCAGGCGATAAACTGGGAGCTCTTTGCTCTATCTCTCTTGCTCTTCACCGAAATCATCATTAATCGCCAAAATGTTGCTTTCATCTGCGTAGCTAACCCTGAGTGGCTATCAGACGAGTTCTGTCCATTCATTCAGGACAGGCTTGTTGGTGTTACTTTTTTTGTCGACTACTAATACTACCTCTCTGACTTCAAAAAGGTCACCCTATTCCAGCACTTTGGCTAATCCAAAAAGATCCCTGACCTCGGCAACCAATGAGTCAGAGTAACTTCGGTATAGAAAGGCAATGTGATGGATACGTCATCTCCGCGTATTTGGCGCTTGAATCAAACGGTCGAGAAGAAAGTTGTAACATCCATTCGTAGATTTATTTAAATAATCCGTAAGAGACTTACTCAACGAGTTGTGCTCTATGTCAGACCTGGTCCTAAATCAAATTGTCAATTGACTTCAAGTTTTTACTGAAAGGCGAGTGCTAACACGTTATTTCTTAAAAATAAACATCTCTGCTAGGCCAATAGCAGTTTCGCAAATAATTGCAAATCGAGTTCCTTGGATACGTCTTCCATAAACGTTTAGAAAACAACAAACAGCGATCATCAGTTATGTAGGGTTCGTTTGAGAAGTCTAGACATTTGCATTGGATTTGCGGATTGATGATTAAAAGTGTACCCCTCTTCCAGTTTAAAGTCCCAGAAAACTAACGCACAAAGTACATTCATCGTCAACAATTATAGTTGTTTACTTTTATGAATAGCCATAAAAACTGACGCCACCGCAACAAGTGTTCCATCATACGTACATACCCAGTATCCGAACCATCACGATACGATTATGCAACCAGACGTGATTTCTCGAACTTGCTATTGTCGCAAATATTTCTAAAGCTTCAAATCAACAAAAGTACTAAACGCCCGCCGAATAACAATCAACAAGTTCACTGAACTTGAAAAGAATTCTTCTAAAAATAAAAACAAAAGACTATTGCCCACTATCAGTCGGTCTAACTTGAAGCGAAACATGTTTATTGCATTTTCCGCTATTAAATAACCTGCCTGCGATTCCACTATAATTTTCCATTAAAACACACCCCGTAAAATGTTACCAAGAGAAACCGCTATTACGATTATAGTCTTACGACTCTGATAACAACGCGTGAACAGATTACACTCGGCCACGGATTAGCGTTCCGCCATTGCATTAGCTGTTTGCATACGAACAGCGCTGCCAACCTAGGCTTTTTCATGCCTTTTAGGCATTATTTCATTAGCTAAGGCTTTAAGGCTCTTTTTTTTCCAAAAAGGCATCTTTTTTTTTATTTCAAATATATATATTTTTTGGATTCAACGTATACTGACTTTTTATTTTTTTAAACATTATTAAAAAATCTTGGCAAAAAAAGTCATGATCATGAATTTTGTTCCTATTTCTTCTGTAATTTATACATAATTTAAGTTTTTTTTTGTAAATAAAAATTGTTTTTGTTAATTTTTTTATATTTGTGTTTATATTTTGATTTATTGTTCCAATAAAAAAATATTTTAGGCATTATTTTATTGAAAAAGGCATCTTTTTTTTTCAAGTTAGGCTTTTTTTCGTCAAAATTGGTTGGCAGCGCTGCATACGAAGCTTACAGAACCCCAACGTCAAACCACTCATGAATTCTGTTCGTTTTGATGTATTTTTTCAGCAGAAACACACAAAGCCCCCTTCAATTGACTCGAAAAATCCCCATTATACCCATTCCCCATTTCAACACCTACTCCGAATCGAATCACTCACTCGAATTAAAAGCTTTTCGGAGCCACATCTGTAATGTCATAGAATTCGATGGCAAACAGCTGGTTATAGCTCCATCCAGAACTAGAGCCAGACATCTCGACTCGACATTGGAGCATGCGATTTTGTTTTAGTAGCTCGTTGCAGTCCGATTGGATTGGTTTCGCTTAACGGTGACGGTTTACGGTCAAACGGTCAAACCAAAAGTGCTATCTCGAGTGCTAGTGAATTATTTTTGGAAAATGTTTATCAACACATATTTGTGATGTTAAATTGTATAAAAATTAGTTAATTCTCCGAATAACCGTGAACTAAATCAAAAAACAAAATCCTGCTCCAATATGACGTCGAAACGAAAGAACAAACATTCCGGATATGTCCTCTTGAACAACAACGATGACGAGCATTTATCCAATGGCGATACTGTTGTCTACAGGTAATGGGATATTTTCGGTTGATTAAATAAATGTATACTCCTACGGACTTGGCATTGATCAACAAGTGCTCGCTATTGTATATTGTTTATGACATCTCACAATGTTTTATTGGGCCGTGCGTCGGTGTAAATCTCCAAAGAAAGGATTTAACAATCGCCAGACTGAATTGCTCGCCATAAAGAAGTGGTTACACTTTTATTGGCTGTACGATTGTTTAGCGGATGATAGTTTGGCAAATGGGGTTGACTTTGATAAGTCTGTATAGTGTAATTCGATTTGATGGGGTGTAATATATACTGTTAATATTTTATCAGTTTAACTTCACAGATGACATTTAATGTTAAATTGTAAACTGTGGTGAGAAATTCGAAACTCTATCTCTAGGTCTGGGGCAGTTGTTGGATTTGATCCAAATATCTCATTCTAGGTTTGCCTAGAGGAGGTTTTTCTGAATCCAGGTGGATCTTGGAAACTGGGTTAGGGACACACGTTCAACATGACCAACCCATCGAAACAGTTCGAATAGTGACTGCTCAATATTGAGTACTTCATATGTATACATAGATAGCAGTCTCGTCGGAAATTTTGATAGCAGAGCAAGCGTGCGTCGCTTCAGTAGTGAGTGTGACACTTATCTGATATTTTTATGTTATCCTACAAAGCAGTTAAAAAATGAGATAATGACTATTAGCTGATATAGAGCACAGAGGTCCATATATCAATAACCTGAGCTGGGGCCTTACACACCAGTTTATCAATTGCTGGTACCTTTCCAATGTGCTGCCCAAATGGATCTTTTTTGATTAGACCTTTGTATTTATAGATTTATTTTGTTTTTTTTTGTTTAGGCCAAATAGCTCCGCCGCGGATTGTGCACCAACATGTGAGACTAACAGCTCTTTTCGAAGCTATATGAGTAAAATACTCAGCGATTTTTCGAACAAATGCTTCTTAAATGCTCAAAGCTTTCTTCTGGCGGTTTTTTTCGGCTTTTTATACTCCATCACACTAACAACAGATCAGACGAATATTTTTGAAAACGACGAATGCGTCACTGTAGGCGCAGTGGCTTAGTGGTTAGTGCGTTGGACTACTAAGCGAGGGGTCGAGGTTCGAATCCCGCAAAAACCCAAATTCCAACTTAGGATTTTTTTCACTGTGCCACCTCTCGCGAACGTCTGACAAACATCCGAGAGTATAACTGTCTTGAAAGAGCTTCTCAATTAGCCGTTTGTAGTCGGCATAAAATTGTAGATCCCTTCCATGTTCCATTCGTTCCAAAAAGAAAAAAACTCACATACAAATCAAATGGTTGCGAGAAGCTGGGCCTAGGGTCCCTCCAGACCTGTTGCGTTATTGTCGATTTAAAACAAGGGGTTGAATTGCCACATCTGTTAACGAGATATACGTTCAGAGAATTACGTTGATTTTACTTAACAGGCTCCCGACCCGTGAAGAATTTATGCCTAAGACACTGCAGCCGTCCATCCTCTACGCTCCCGGGCATGCTGCTTCCAGTTGTTCAGACCAAGCGCTCTGGCGTCCGCGATGGCTTAGTCTAGAAACGGACGTTCGGTCATCCTTGTCTTCTCGAACCTGGGGGCTGGGATTCGAAGATCCTCTTAGCTGGAGCGTTATTGTCTATTCGCTCGATGTGGCCGAGCCAATGTAGTCGACGTATTTCGGCTTTTCGGACTACATCCACATCTTGATACAGCTGATAGAGTTCGCGGTTGTATCTTTTCCTCCTTTCGCCTTCCTCGCACACGGGGCCAAAAATCCGCCGAAGAATTTTTCTTTGGAAGGAGCCCAGTATGAGCTCTCTCTTTCTGCTTATCAACGGGCAGGATAAGGGTTTTGTAAAGCAGTTGAGTTGAGTTAAGTTAATTTTACATGTGAAAAAACAAATTCCTCACGTAATGCTCGTTCACAGACGACGCGATTCGACCTCAGATTTTGATGGCCTAAGATTGTAAACATTGTAGCGAACGACAATAAGGCGAATGCAGAGGAATTTGTCTGAGATTTGGCGACACAAATGTCGTGATCAGACATATTCCTCGATTTTGCTATGCGAAAGATCAGCATTTATATAGATCCACACAATCCCTAAACTTTGGTGCCTTTGAAAACCAAAATATATCTGAAGTTATAGCCACATTATTGGTGCGTGCCCGGTAATCTGCTTTCAGCGGCATTCACTGTCACCAAGAGGTTAGTAGAAGATCCACGAACTAGACGTAAATTCTATCAAAATCTTTAAAATGTCCGCTTATGGGGTCGTCAATTGAGATAGGGGTGAATGGCATAAAGTCAAAAGTTGAAAACTGTAAACAGAATCGCATTGAATTCTGTAGGTAATAACGACCTTTCGCTTTATTTAAATTTGAATTCATAAAGAACACAATAAATATCACGGTAACCTAAAAAATAAAATTCCACTCCCAAGTTAGTCCAACTTGAACAACAGTTGGTGAATTTAATGCTTCCGAATCTGCATAATCATGCATATATGCAAAATGCGAATTTTGTGCTAATTTTGTGTATCACTTCTTTTTATTGAAATTTGTAACCAATATTGAAGGGTCATTGACCAATTGGATCGTATCGTATTTGCAAACAATATCCTCTTGCTAACTTTTCTTTGAGAGCATGATCAGAGCGCACCGATGAGTTTATAATAAATGGACTGAAGAGTATGAGCAGAGCAGATTTTGACAGCTTATACGATTGCTGGTTTGAGTTATCAGGAATACGAATTCAAGTACAAAAAAAAGTATAGGTTGAAAAAAAGTATGTCAGACTGAGGAAATACAATAAATACTGCTCTCATGATGTATTTTTAAAGTCACATGGCAGCTAGTAAGCGTCAAGAAATTTCATCTTCTTCAAGAGGTAATAGTTTGGTTATTTGCCTATAACATTGGAAATGCTTCTGCAAGGCGAGACGATCAAACGATTTCGAGCGCACGATGATTTGCTCTATGTTAAACAAGCAAATTTCTTAAAAAATCTGACCCCTGTTCTTACTTTATTCGGCTGCCTGTTATAGCAACACCCCAAACAATTCTTAACAGTTAAGGCAGATACAGCTATTTACCCTCATGATTTGACTTCCATTTGTTTAATTCCTCAGCGTTTCACAAATTATTCCCAGTCATAGGGATTATGTGGACCTAAGCAAGTGTCAAATTTAGACGAATATTGTCTTAAGTTTAAAATATTCGAATAGAACTGATGTTCTGGACACGAAATGCGAATCCAATGTAATCGCTTATTAGCTTATGTTAGATTAATCTAATCTAAAGTGCTATCTAATATGTTTTTACTTTTATTTATTTTTTCTGGTAGCCACTTATGTCGTTTTCCATTGGGATTTTCAGATTTTGCTCTCAGATTTCAGATTTTTCGTGCCCAATGGAACATAAAACGAGATTTTTCTTCCTTTGCATCTGTGGTGGTGCGTGTTTTAAAAGTCACCTGTTCTTAAATTGTAATTTGTGTTTATAAAAATCCATTCAATTTATTTTAATAACTTTTGCAGCGGCCAAGTATAATTTTTTTTCAATTTTTCACAGACTTCTCCTTTAAAAACGTAAGCAAACACACTTTAAAGTTTGACAAACGAAAAAATGTTTTGGTGTTAGTGCAAATAGGTGTGAATCTCGCTCGGATATCGAGATTCGCAAAATTGCTCTGACTCCCAAAAAATGTGCTTTTTTTGCGCCCAATGGAACATGAAATCTGACAGCCAGCTGATTTCGAGAGCAGAAAAACTGCTGTGACTCTGAAAAAAAGTGCTTTTTCTGTCCCAATGGAAAACGACTTTAGTCACGGAAAAGTCACAAACAAAAAACGTACCTACTTGTAAATAAATAGCGAAACAGGTTCCCGCTACAATCTTGCTACGCAGTTTCAAATCGTAATTACCAATAATTGATAGGTGTTCGAATTTCAATAAGTTACCTCAACAAACACGGACTTACTAACAAAATTTACAACCCACTACGTTAAGCGCATTACGTGTGACACTGCAGTGCTATCTACTATTAAAGGCGATAGTTTCGAAAGAATTTGCAGAGACGTACGCCAAAGTCAAATCATTTATGCCCTTCCCCATATCTACAAGTGATACGTATACCCTTGTTTTGTTTTCGCATTTCTTACTACGATTGAATTATTTTTATTGAAAGTTAAGTTCATCGTTAGGTGCGGTTCGCGTAAACAGATCGGGTAAGGCAATATATGAAAAAAATATACCAATCATTTTTTATTTTTTATTTTTGTATGGGGGTTCGGTGGGAGGGAAAATAATCGAAAGACATTGCAGAGCTAGAACGCGAGGGATGCTTCTGCAATAGTGAGGGACTTTAACCGATCTAAAAACCTCCCTGTGGGACTGACTTTCTTCACATCTAGGTGTTCAGCTAATTGGCAATTTGTTTTTGAATTGTTTGAGAATTAAAAAGATAAATCCGCCGGTTGTCGGATTTTTGAACTTTTTTGGTAGAAAATATAATCTTATTTCCATCCTTAGCTTATTTTTATAGATCAAGCGGTTTTATTTCTTGATTTCATGGTCTACATTTAATAATTCGGTTATTTCTAAGCTAACGTGGTTGAGGAGCCTACGTCTGTGTATTTCAGCAACTTTTTTTCGTCTTGAACCATTTAAATATTTAGATCCCTATGAAGATCAGCGTTACGTATGTACCAAGGTGCATTGGCTATGTTCCTTAGTACTTTATTTTGGAAGACCTGAATTTTTTGTAAATTTGTTTGGCATGTACAACTGGAGACCAAAGGTCCAAACTGGTTTGAGAATTTGCTTGTATAGCAATAATTTATTGTAGTTGGACAGGGATGAATATCTCCCAATAAGCCAATACATTTTACTGTATCGCATGTTCAACTCATCTACCATAAGCGAACTACTAGAAAACGCATTACGAACACTTAATATGTGGACAAAACAATGCGGTCTTGGAGTCAATCCACAAAAAACTGAGCTAGTCTTGTTCAGTAACAAAAGAGTGATTCCAAACTTCGATCCTCCAACTATTGAGGGTATACCTCTCAGGGTAGCGGAGAGTGCTAAATATCTGGGTACGATCTTGGATAGGAAGCTCAATTGGAAACTAAATGTCAATGAGAGAGTAAAAAAGGCTGCAAATGCTTTTTACGCCTGCAACCGAATCTTCGGAAAAAGGTGGGGACCAAACCCTAAAATAATTCTGTGGATGTATACGGCTTTTGTGCGTCCAATACTCACATACGGAAGCTTAGTCTGGTGACAAGCCACAAACAAAGCATCGAACTTAAAACTAATGACCAAAATACAAAGACTAGCATGTATAGGTACAACCGGCGCAATAAGGACAACACCTACTGCTGGAATGGAGGCAATCCTCAACCTGGTACCCCTAGACCTACACATGCAAGAATCTGCAGCCAAAAGTGCCTTCAGGATCAGCCAAACCAAAGCTGGAAACCCTACAGAATGCGACATACACAGATTCTGAACAAATACGTGGGAGACTCTGTCACTTCTGACTACTTGTCTCCCAACCTTGACTTTGATAAACCATTCTCTTGCTATTTCCCCAGCAGGGAGGAATGGAACACAGACGAACCCACAAATAGGAAATCGATATCCATCTACACAGATGGATCTAAGATGGACTGTGGTACAGGTGCTGGAATTTTCTCCGAAGAGCTAAATATACACTACTCGATCAGACTTCCTGATCACAGTAGTGTTTTTCAGGCGGAGGTTCTGGCAATCGCCGAAGCTGCCCATATGGTGTCAATGATGGCAATACCAAATGATATTACCACATTTATTGACAGCCAGGCGGCTATAAAAGCAGTGTCTGCTATAGAAGTAAAATCGAAGCTAGTTCGCCGCTGCAGTGAAGAGCTTAAGGTTCTCTGCTCGCAGCATACCACGCGCCTCTGCTGGGTCCCTGGACACAGGGACAAAGCCGGCAATAAGATGGCTGATAAACTGGCAAGAAATGGATCTGCTATGGATCAAGATCAAGATCAATCCACCGCTCTGTAATCTCAGAGAGAGAGTGGAAAACAAGATTCGAATGAAAGCCAACAACAGGTGGAAGGAATTTACTACCTGCGAAATTTCACGGAAGCTATTGCCGGAATATAATGCAGGTCGGACTAGCAAGCTTATGCGGTTTTATAGATCGTCGCTGCATAGACTGGTAGGTGCCCTAACAGGGCACAACTTCCTTAGAAACCACACAGCAGGGGCTGCGAAGACGAGGAGGTGCATGAGGACACACCTCACTTCCTCTGTCACTGCCCAAGTCTATGTCACTTGAGGAACAGAACACTTGGAAGATACCACTTCCATGACATACAAGAACTTTCAGATGTTAATTTATCTAATCTTTACAGGTTCATAAATACATCAGGATGGCTGGACAAGGTCGAGTAATTAGAAGGAACTAACACCATCGCCAACATCGGCTACCCCCAACAAGGGCATCACAATGGGTCCACACACATGGACCTAAGTGGGGTACTGCAGGGTTTACTCTGCCGTATCCACCCATTAACCTAACCTAATGTAGACTGGAATGTGTGGTACGCTTTTATACGTAAAATTAATATGGAATGACTTAAGGTCATTTAATCTTATCTGCCATTTCTTAGTCCATTCAGAAATATTGTTTATTGCTGTTTGAAACTTTTTGGTTTCTAACGGGTGATTTTTAAAGAGGTTTAGAACTTTTTTTAAAAAAAAAAAACACAAAAAATTCGAAAAAATGAATGAAATATTTATTTGAATCGATAGTTTGAACCTTGCAATTTAATGTTTAAAGATAACTTCATGCAAATGTTGACCGCGGCTGCGTCTCAGGTAGTCCATCCGCTGAGTCCAATTTTGGCATACTCTTTCACACATATCGGCCGGTATCTCACGAATGAATGCATGGATGTTGGCTTCCAGTGCGTCAATCGAAGCGGGCTTGTCCCTATACACATAAGCCTTGACATACCCCCACAAAAAATAATCTAATGGTGTCAAATCGCACGATCTAGGCGGCCAATTGACCGGCCCGAAACGTGAAATTAACTGTTCACCAAACTCGCCTCGCAATTGCGCCATTGTTTCGCGTGCTGTGTGGCATGTGGCACCGTCTTGTTAAAACCACATATCATGCAAGTCAAGAACTTCCATTTCGGGCAAAAAAAGTTTGTTATCATCGCTCGGTAGCGTTCACCATTGACAGTAACGCTGCGATTCGCATCATCTTTGAAGAAATATGGCCCAATAATGCCGCCGGCGCACAAACCGCACCAAACAGTGGCTTTTTCGGGATGCATTGGTAGCTGTTGCAATGCTTCTGGCTGATCTTCACTCCAAATGTGGCAATTTTGCTTATTTACGTACCCATTCAACCAAAAATGAGCCTCATCGCTGAACACAATTTTTCGATAAAAAAGCGGATCCTCGGCCAGCTTTCCAAGAGCCCATTCACCAAAAATTCGGCGTTGTGGTAGGTTGGCTGGCTTTAGTTCTTGCACAAGCTGTATCTTAAAAGGCTTTACGCACAAATCCTTCCGCAAAATTTTCCACGTAGTGCTGTAACAAAGGCCTAACTGCTGGGAACGGCGCCGAATCGACATTTCGCGGTCTTCTGTCACACTAGCTGATACGGCCGCAATATTTTCTTCACTACGCATAGTACGTAAACGTGTTGGTGGTTTAATGTCCAACAAAGTAAATTTGGTGCGAAATTTGGTCACAATCTTCCGAATAGACTGCTCAGAAGGTCGAGAATGCCGATCATAAAATGGAAGCAGCGCGCGATGAACATTTCGAACCGAGCACGAATTCTGATAGTAAAATTCAATAATTTGCAAGCGTTGTTCATTTGTAAGACGATCCATGGTTAAATTGCAAACCAAACTGAAGCTGTTTGACAGTGACACAAGGTACTAAACACACGTCAGCTGTCAAAACCAGTGTTGCCAAAACCAAACCAGCTAAAAAATCACCCGTTATTTCCACAGTTTGTCCCACGGCAAGTACAGCAGTGTCATCTGCAAAAGTTGTTATAGTGGTTTCTCCGCTTTCAGGCAGATCGCTAGTAAATAAAAGCTATAGCACTGGCCCTAAAACACTGCCTTGCGGTACTCCAGCTTTAAACTCTCTTAATGTTGAGCATTCTGTATCTTGTTTAATTCTTAAGAATCAATCTGATATATTATAAGACTCCAGAATTGTTGAATACTGTTTCGATATGAGGTCACTTCGCTTGGTGCCTAGTTTTGATATCATTATTAGATACCTCCACGACCTTCCGCATGCTTGGCATATATCTCAACTTAAATGAAGCATTTATAATCTGCGCTAGTTTTTTTTAAACCTTTTTGTGGGAATTGTTTTAAGATTTCCCCTGTAATCAAATCAAACCCTGGCCCTTTGTTATATTTATATTTTCTTCAATTTCTTTGGAAAGTTCTTTAACTGTTATCGGTTGTATTGGTCGATCTTCTCCCCACCTTTCTTCGATTCCTTGGTATAACTTTTATCTTCATAGGGTTTGAAGACGTCCTCAAGACACTCTACAAAAGTGTTTGCTTTATCTTGGCTGCTTTTTGCCTTCTGGAGGAATGTGGGCTATTGGTTGGTTAATTTTCTTTGTTGCCTTCCAGAGCGAGTACTCGTTACTAGCATCATTTGGAAGACTGCTAAAGTAAGCTTTTAAACACTCATTCTTGAATTCTTTTATAGAATTTCTGAGCTTATTGTTTAATATGTTTAGTGTGGTTTTGTCGCTTTTGGCGCCCTTGTCTGTTGCCAACGCTTTCTAGCTTTCCTCTCCAAATCCAATTCCAATCATCTGAAATCATTAAATCACCCAGTATCTCATTACCGAATCATAAACTGGCAATCTTATCAATAGGTTGTAAAGTTCAGTATAACGTTTTGTCAGAAAATAATCACAAACACCATCTCCCTTCCAAATTTATCGTTATCTATCCCCAAAGTGAGTGTATATGTATATGGGGTCTGGTAATTTATGATTCCAAACAATTGCATAAACACATGTTATCGATTGTTTTGACATCTTTTGCACAGATGTTTTGATACTTAAAAGTGACTTGATCTTGTCACTTTTCGAAACACCAGATGTTTTACGATAAGTATCCCCATTTGGGAGAAATTACGTAACTAAGCTGACATTGAAAAAATTATCTTTCACACTTCATAAAAAGTGATTTAATCCGGTCTTACTCATACGATACCCCTTTTTATGATTCAATGCATCAGTACTGTGAGAAAACAACAAAGAAGTACTTTTACTTTGAGCTGTTGCAAAGTCTCGGTCAAATTTCCGGATTGGCTTATTATTTTAACAAAGCACATTAGGTACACGAGGCAGGCATGCTGAAAAGCACCACTTACAGTCAGATAACTATCTGTGACTGAAAGCATTTAAAAATCCGATCACGTTGTGGATTTTTTACTTTTTATTTAAGCCAAACGGAATTGGCTGGAGCACGCACAACCGCCACTCAAACAGGGTGATTGAATTATTTTCATATACTGAACTGATTTTAAGGTGCAATGTTGTCCGGTGTAATGTTGCAGCTTTTGCTAGAGAACATGTCAAACAAGGATCAGATTGTACTTGCATCAGTCTTCTGTGGTGCACAACGCTGTTTGTAAACGCTGAACCAAAGATTGCCCATTCATCGTAGGGCATTGCATGGCTTTTGTTTAAATATAGAGGTCGTAGGGCTTTCTGGTGGAGAATTAATACACCTACTGCGTCTCAGGCGATGTTACTTCAAGGTCTTTTGTCTCCTTTACTATAGGCACTACTGATCAGTAATCAGTGGCTCATTTCATGACCTTTTCTTCGAGCTAAGACTTCAATCGTGACAGTGTCAACTTATTGAATGTCGATTTGAATGCGAAATCTAAACTGAATAGGAATAATTAAGGTCAGATTTGGATTCACCCTTTCCGAAGAATCCGTTCGGAAAAAATTCCCATACGAAAGTCAAATCTAATCGGAACTCAAATTGCATTCGAAGTATGCGTTTCGGAACAAAATAAATAAAGCATATAAACGCATTTATTTCATATTGAAATACTATGCATCAGTTAGTTGTCGGAGAACTTCGGAAAAAATGTGCCGTGTAGCTGTCAAAAGTAAGTGCGCGGTTCCAAGCAATGCGACAAGGTGCGCTATATGTCTCCGGAGAATTTTTTTCCGAAAATTGTATCGGAACGGATATCTCAAATGGAAATTGAAAATCCGAACGGATACCTCGATAGGGGTGACTCTTTGGCCGATTTTTGTAGAAATATGAAACCACTCAATGACAGCTTGAACCGCTAAAAGATCCATAAGAAAAAATAAAACTGTCGTCCTTTCCAAACGCACTCCAGTTCACCAGCGCAATGTTTAGTCTAAAGTCGAGACCGCGTGACGCTGAGTAGGTTATATGCATGGAAAGAACCGTACATCTTTGTGTGGTACTTTTTGAGTCAGATTTTGATTTATAGATTTATACTCATAATTCTCCCAGTACGAGTAATTTTATAAAAGAAGTCAAAAGATCCGATTGTGCTCAAGGGCTTGTTATGATACTCTTATTGGACGTTGTCCATAATTTCGATATGAAGCAAGGAGAGGTTAAGAGAAAGGCCAATAAGATTGATACAGTATGACAGTTGAAAGATTTCTGACAGCGATTTTGGAGTTTTTGAAATGAATTGGCAAGTTTATTTATTTTTGTTAATTTTTCTGCTTCCGTCAACATTACTTGTTGACAACTGCACGAAAAGAAACAATTAAAGGTACCTACTTACAACTTGTTTTTGAAATGAAATACAAACGACTTGAGATATCTCAAAAAACAAATCTGATTGGCTTGAATTACTATCAAAACATTTATGAATGGAATTCGACTTCGTTCATATGTCCACCACGGGAACGTATATGCAGTAGTCGATGCGTTTAACCCAATTTTCGGTGACCCGGCCGCACATTTGATCAATACGGCCACTATTTCTCGTTCATTATTGGCTCTGAGCTCCTCTAACGTCGCCGGCTTGTTGGCATGATCCATTTTGTTTCACCTGTCCAGTAAAGCATGTTTTGCGTATTGACGAAGCCGTTTAACAAAAAATGCGCTTCATCGCTGAAGATTCAAAATTGGCGTTAACGCCCTTAAAGTTGCGACCACACATTTGGAATTTCAGTAGTAAAATTTAATTATTTGTAAACGTTGTTCCTTCGTGTACTTCATTATGGTGAATTGTTGATTTTACTGAAAATTTGACATTGACAGGTCGGTAATCGGTTTAAGGGTGCGTTCACACTCAAAGTTTGAAGTTGACAACTCGCTAATGAAAGACCCTTTATAAGCGACCGCTGCAAAAGAAATCACCTCTTGATTAAATGTTTATTTGATATTGTAATGCGAATGCACTAGATCTACAAAGTACAAACACAAAGTAGTTCTTCAATAACCGCTATTGCATTTCCATAAATAAAATCAATTCAATCTAAATCACTTGCACTGTGACTGTTTTATGAAAGACTTTTCTTTGTGAAGTCGTGCCTAAAGTATTTTATCTCGTCGCTTCCAATTTAAGTGTGTCATTGATTTGTTCAAGCAAAATCACAATGCAATTGAGCGGCAAAAATTAAACAGAATAACACATGTTACCTACTGACATACAGAGCATTGTTGAAATAACTCTGAATTGCACAAGCAACGGAACACTTGCCGATTCTCATAGGTTTACCGGTTGTTCTGCAATGCATTGGATGGAATTGAGTTCGTAATTGATTTTTGAAGTAGTGTTAATTATATTTTCAGCAGATTATAAATCAAGAATATCTTCAAATCAGATGAAAACGCAACTGGTATTTACTACCAAGCCATAATTGCTTTTGCAAACGATCTTCTGGTCTAAGAAAGCCGCTCCTTTGTTTAAATCTAAAATGAGAGCTTTGACTGTCACATGCTAATATATTATTATAGAATTCTGCGCCTTAAATCACTGTGCAGTTTTTGTTGAATAACAAATTCGAATAAAGTCGATTTTTTTTTGTTATTTATGAACTTTAGTATTATCTACCACACAGACGAGGGAGAGAGATTCTTAAATTTTTTTGCTATTTGGAAACCGGTCGGCGGATTTTATTTATAGTCGCAAAATTGCAAGTGCTATGTATACCAAATGGACTGCTCCATAAATAAGTCATAATGTAATGGAAATTGATGCACAGGGTATGGTCATGGCCTTAGATGTCTTATAAAGAAAAATGTCAGGGGTTCATTAAATAAGCAGAACAAAATACACCGCCTTACGGCCGAATAAGCAGTAGCCAAAGAAAATAAAAAATTGTATCCCTGGTTATGAAAAATTGAAATCCACACCCAAATTTCGTTTCTAGTAAAGTGAGTGTGTAACACGAGAAACAGATTAGCACAGTATGAGCAACAGCGAATTTAGGATTAGCTCTAACGTCGACGTCGCTGTCGATGTTGCTGTGCTAATGTGTTCAAAGTAATTAAAATACATTGGTTCTAAAAAGTTGTCAAAGTTGCTGTGTTCATCTGTTTCTCGCATAAGTAATATTTTTTGTCTGCAATTTAAGGACAAGTAAACTGTAAACACACCCTCACAAAACTACGAGTAAGCAATACCTACCAAATCCAAACAAATAATTCAACAAGTCATTAGTACGACATGAGCGATGAGCCCTGAGGTATGTCATAGGGTGCTTCTCACAGACTTGTTAGAGTGTGTGTTAATTATTGAGAGTATTAATTAGCATTATAATTGAGGTGTACCTACGCACAGCTACATGAGGCCTGCCAGATGGTGCGATATATCGCGAAACGTGCGATTTTTATTTTGATTTTGCGACAAGAATGCAGCTTTTGCGATATTGATGTATTTCGTTTTTTCTGTGCGATTTTTGACATATTAGTGCTTGTCTTATTATACTGTAGTAAACTAACTCCAATGCGACCGATGAAACGTAAACTTAGATAACAACGCCACCTATTGACGAACACGAAAGAAATAACAAGAAGGAAGACGACCATGTTAAGTGTCGTTGTCTCTATTTTTGCTTTCGTTCGTTGGGTTTTTTTTTTTTTTTTTGGTAGAAAAAGCAAAAAAGAACACTGGTCGGATTGGAGCCGGCGGAAGCTAAAAAATCTGAAAAATCTGTAAAAAGTATTAACGATTAAAGTACAATAAAACTTGAATTGAAATATAATTCAATTATACCTCGAACATTTTTTTGCTTTTAGTTATTACACAGGCTTAATTTATCTTACTGTCAGTGAACACACCTTTTATAGCGTTCAATACGAATATTTTTGGAACAAATTTCATATTTTTCACCTGAAGTTAGGGACGCCAGATCTTAGCCGGCGGGACATTTTTGCATTTGAAGTGAAAAAAACATTTTTATTTTAGGTTAGGTAAATTTTATTTGTTGTAATAAGTTATATTTGGTTTACGTAAAAGTCTTTCAACTCATATTTGTACATTTGATGTAACTTATTCAAATCAAATTTGTACAACGTACATATTTAGTTTTTGGATTTTTCCGATAAGAAATAGCTCCAAAATCTTATTTTGAATTTTTTTTTTCTGTGGAAATGAGCCGTTTATTAAGGTTCCAGACATTTGTTTAGTAAATGTTTATTAAATGTTTATAAAATGTTTCTGATTTGCTACAGAAACATTTCATAAATATTTATTTAACATCTCTTATGAAATTTTTAATTTTTATCCATTTTTGCACTAAATAATGGCAATCTCTAAAGCGGTAGGGTTATAAGCAGCGTGCTTCTTTATCATATTTACAAAAAAAAAAACTCGATTTAGTTCAAATAATTGAATCACCTCCTCATTACTCCATAATTTTTTTGCAGTTTGTTTTTATATTCAAGCTAATTCAAAAAACAAATTATTATTATTATCCCGTCACGAAGGGGAAACTGCGAAACATTTCATAACCATTTTTTTCTGTTCAATAAGTATTTATGAAATATTAATGAATCATTTATTATATGTTTCGTTGGTCTGGACACACCTTTACAAACACAAAGTGAAATGTCAAACATGGGGCTTGCCGATAACTTTTTGAGTTCAGAGACCCAGACTACTGAACTATCATCATTGGATTAAGCTAAGGCTAAGCTAACTAAGGCTAGCACTATAATTTCTTTTTCTTATTAATTGCAATTTGTTTTATTTAATAATGAAGTAAGAGCGAAAAGTTAAAAGGCGGGACATTACGGGACAAATTTGTCAGTGCGGGACATTCTGCAGGACACTTTTCGTTGCGGAACACTTGCGGGACAAAAGCCTCATATCGAGACAGTCCCGCACTGAGCGCGACGTCTGGCATCCCTACCTGAAGTTTGCTTAAGCCAACTGCGTCCAGCATTTAGGAAACTCCCCTTAGCATTGTTAGAAAGAAAAGAAGACAGGGTAAATGCTGAAATGCAGTGGGAGAAGCTCATTTGTTGCTATTAATTGGCCAGAGATATTCTTTTCCGAAGGCATGGTATTCCCAAAGGTGCAGGGAAACAAGTCCCACCTAATGGGAAATAAAACCACTTTCGTGAAGTGGACTTAGTTCCCATGTAAGGTGGGAAATAAATTCCGAAAACTCTGACTGGTTATATTTCCCTTTTAATGTGAAGTAAATTCTCACTGTCGACTAAGAACATAGTTAAATTAAAGAGTCAAGTTGGTACTTTGCAATTTTTATTAACTAAAGAAATTAAATTTTAACTGAGAATATAATATAAAAAATTTCAAAAACGAAATTCGGTTTGCAGGACTCTGAAAGTAATCAAAGAAAAATGACCGGTCATGCGATTTTTTTACTTTCATTTTCTAAAATTTTCGAAGGCTAAAACAAAAAAGTTGTTTGAGAAAATAAGTTGGCATTTTTAGCCTTCGAAAATTTTAGAAAATAAAAGCAATAAATTCGCGCGAATTGTGCTAAAAGAAAAACTGGGCTAAAACTCAATATGCTGCAACACATTCGTTCCAATAACTTTTGAGGATTGCTAACTTTAATTCAAACATGTACTTAAGTTTTATCCTGATGAGTACGAAGTTGCACTAAACTCTAAAGTTTCAAATTTTAAATGATCGTATGAAATTAGGCTTAATTAACGATTATTCTTACATAAACTTAAATACTTAATATATATAAAATACATTAATATGAACCTTATCAAGGCTGAAAAATCGAATCAAATGTGATTTTTATTTAGGTATCTCAATAGAAGAAATGTTAATTTTATTTATTTATTTTTGATTAAAACTTGCGAAACATATGTTATTTAGAATGGGTTGGGTTGGGGTCAAAATTCTGGATGGGTCAAAATTATTTTTACAAAATTCTGCTTTACAAAATTATGCAAATAATAAAAAAAGGGTTGGAAAGTTATGAAAAGCGCGGGCTTCACAATCAATCACTTATCTTCTCACTTATTTATGCATAAAGTGTAGAGGATTTTTTTTTTTTTTTAAGATTGCAGTGTTTTTTTTTTAGACAATTACTCTTTTAAGATGGTGTTTTTTGCTATCGCTTCCAGAACGTGTGCTGATAGTGTTATACTCATAATTAATCTTGCAATCGTTTAATCCAATAAAGGGAATGATAAGTTTGCGTGGATGGATGGAAAATTAATTTTAAAAACAAACAAATAAGAAGAATTCTAAAAAAAGAGAGCAGATCTTAGCCATATTGGTTTTCTTAAACGAATATCAAAAAATATATCTCTTCCTCGCTTTGTTTAGTTTCTTAATTTTTTGGCAATTTCTTCTGGATTTTTTTTTTTCTCTTAATTTATTTAACTGTGATATATTATTAAAACCTGAAATGCATAATATAAATAGAAAAATATTTTTTGTTCATGTTTATATTCGGTGTTTTTTTTTAAGCAGAATACGCAGAATTTTATTGCTTAAAATTTGAAAAGTCGAATTTTGTAAAGCAGAATTTCGATCGGATTAACTTATAAAATAAAATAAAACTTAATAAGTTTTTGTTATTTTTAATCTTGTTTCTACCTACTTTAACCGATTTAATATAGTGCGCTTTTTTGCGACACAAAATTTAAACTTTCGCGATTTTTTGCGATCTTTGATGTCCAATGGTGCGACACGACCACTTTAGAATCTGGCAACCGGTACATCGATTATTCACCCCACCTCAATCGAGGTATCCGTTCGTAACGTAATTGTCTGCGATTTGTACGAAATCGGGTATCATAGTCCTTGACGTTTTGCCCTCGCTTACGCCCAGTTTTTAACCAGCCTTCGTTTGAGCTAGTTTTTTAATCTTAATACACCTACAATTTAATGAAAGCTGAACTGATAAGTTTTTTCAAGACGATTACCGTCGAATGTTTGTTAGATATTGACGAAAAGTGGCGCAGCGGGATAGCTTCTAAAGTGTAGTTTATGATTTTTCGACGGTTGACCCGGAGACCTCTCACTCAAAAGTTCCGCACACAGCTCCAAAAATCTCCAAAACGATAGAATTCACGGTCGGGGAGTTTCTGTGATATGGACAGGCCACAGTATTGCCCATAAGCCATCACAAATGTGCAGAAATTCTGGACGCTGCGCAGAATGCAGTGCTGCATGTAAAACATATGTGAAGAAAATTGTTTGACATGCATTGCATCGGTAAATATGGCTGCTGTCATTCGCCGACTAATGCGAGAAACAGATGAACACAGCGACAGCAACAGCAACAGCGAATTTAGGATTAGCTCTAACGTTGACGTCGCATCGCTGTTGGTTCTAAAAAGTTGTCCAAGTTGCTGTTGCTGTGTTAATCTGTTTCTCGCATAAGCAGCTGATGTGTTTACCAGCAAAACAAAAACAAGCGCGATAGCAAATGTCAAAAGCCGATGATGCCAAATACTTGAAATTGCAATTTATTTTCTTTTGTGTTGTGGTAGGTACGCCTGCATTTTGCAGCAAATTTTGAAATAGACATGTTGCAGTGCTGCAGTGAGTGCAGAATTTACGTGTGCCTATATCCATTCAAACATGCGCAGTAAATTCTGTGTTTTGGGCATAATACATTTGCAATTATGATCGCTGAAACCATTTTTATTCATTTCAATTCATTTCTCTCCATGGGCCGTCTCAAAAAATAACTCCAATTGAAATATGTTTGGCTTCCACGACATTACATGACGTTGCTGCCTCATTGTTTCTGTCCGCAATTTAGATTTCATGGGCAGAAAGTCATTTAATTTTTGAAGCGATTGGTTTTCAGTCAAAAAGTTTCACCAACGATTCTAATCATTTTTTTTTTTTTTTTACAAACAACACTATCGACTTAAAGCTCAACTAAAGCACATGTCTGAATAGAGCTTCCTGAGACCATGACTTAAACTTATTCCACCCTAACACACTTACTCACTCTACGATCGTGCAATGCCTGCAAGATCCATAATCTGAAACCAGTTTCAGTTCCATTTCCACTCACACCCAAAGCCCCCTGCAACTTATACTTTAATGTCGAGAATAGCTAGACTTATTGAAATGACCGGGCCAGGGACTTTGAAAAATTTGTCATACGGTGGCTTTCCTCAGTCAACCGAACGATGTGACGCGTGACGGTATAACCGCCATAAAATGATCGTTTGAAAAAATAAAAATAAACACTAACGTAACAGCCAATACCCGTAGCAATCGAACTTATGCAATAAGACACAGAACTGACATTGAAGCCGCTCAATTGAAATGTAATTACTGGCTACCGGATACAGTAACAAAAAGTGTAACAAATTCAAGATCGCTTGCCAATTTCTCGGATTGGATTCGTATCTCTACCTATCTGTTATACGTAAACGTGAGTAGTGAGGCCTTTGCATATGTGAAATAGTTTCACTGCGATACATAACAACAAATCAGACGTAGACTAGGTACACGCAGCCAAGCCAAAAGTCGATGACTTGTAGGACGGAAACTTGGCTCAATGAATGGATATAGTGCGAGCTATAATAATAAACCGCCAGAGAAATTCCTTTTCTTTTTATATGTGTTTCTAACGCGCCGTTCTGTGAGTGAGTGTGTCTGTATACTTTTATATTTTGATTTAGCTTTCCATTCGTGCTCGATTGAATTGCCTTTCACTTTGGATCTACGTTAGCATTATAACCTTAAACCGACTGCCAAAAGTTTTTTTTTTTTTTTTTGTTACGCTAATTGGATTTTAACATTTTGTGTTATATTCTTATTATGTCATTCTCTAAAAAAAAAAAGTGAATGGGATTATGGCCCGTAAACAAATGGCAAATTTTGGACTATATTTGGTGGCGCAACTAAATCAATGAATCATTCAAATGTCTGGCAGCTTATTGTTAAGCTGACGTTATTGATTGGATGCCTGTAATAAACGGAATACAGCTTTTTTTTTTTATCTAATCTTATAATAGGCGCAGGGAAATAGTTAAGAACCACTTTAACTGCCTTGAACACGACGTATTCGATTGATTATTTTTTTGTTGGTTTATTTGTTTTTCAATATGTTGCGTCAGGTCAATATAATGGTGGAATTTCTACCACTGGGCGAATTCTAGTTAGATTTATACAAAATAGCTTATCGTGCTGATCTCTTCAATGTAGTACCGGATCTATTGGAATCGTTATCTTCAACTATTACTTGTGCAATCAAAATGACAACAAACTTTTACTAAAACTTCAATGGAATGTAATTGTTTATAAGTATTTTTTGTCGGGATGATATATAGAAGACCTTGCAAACTTGCTAAATTTACTTAAATAAATTACGGGACGTGAAGTTTTCGTAAGAAAAGGATCCAGTATGTAATTCTAAAATAGCGCACTTTATTCGGTTGAAGTTAAGTTTTCTTATACAGGTTTTTGCTGTTCCTTATTACTACGAGTTTTACGAGTAATGCTTTTTTTTTACCGGTAACACTTCTACCACTCTACTCTTCCATGTCGATTGCGATTACAAACTTTATTTATGTGACTAGAAATCGTCACCCAGTTCGCAACCAAGTTTATGGAAATACGATGCGAATTTGTTTAAATTTTGTAGGACGCATAAGTTGTTGGTTAACCTGAAGTTTTAGCTTTTGCCAAGCGACATATTTGGAGCATAGTACCCACTCCCATCATAGGTTTCTAAATTCCTGAATTTCTAGTATGTAGGTACACACGACGATGCTTTAACGATATAGGCTAAATCGAACTATATATTAAGTCCTCCCAATAACTCTTACGTATTCCACGCGGCAATAATGGTGGTAAAAGAGGTTTGGCTGTAAAGGAAAACTTGAGATTCGTTACACTATCTGCGCTTTCCGCCTTACCAGATAGAAAAGGGGAAATTGCAATTAGTCTCTTTATCCTTCTAAAAGGTATTTGTTTTTGAATATAAACTGCACGTAGAAACGTCGACGTATAAACACTTATGGTCTTCCTAACGCACTTTGTCGTTGACATACATACAGAGTAGGGAAAGTTTTGCTCTTTATTCGATGCACGATCCATTCAGATACCCAATTTTATAATAAACATATTTTAGGAAGGTATAACTCATAAATTTAGGTCAGGGTTACAGTTTAAAAAAACATAGCATCATGGCCTCATCTGTTCTGCAAGGTGGACCAAAAGAAGTCGTCCGATGTTGTTTGGCTCTCATTTTTTTTTTCTAAATAAAAAACTTCGATTCTGTTTTGGAAGTGAAACTTCTAATGCGACTTCCAACATTTCGTACCTTACTTTAGTTGGCATAATGCCATTGTAAATGTTATAGATTTGGATATTTCTCCACTCGAAAATGATAATTAAAAGATGCGATTAATTGTGAATATTCAATTTCACTAAAAATCAATTTCTACCCCTTCCTATTTTCATTTCAACATTACGAAGTTTCACTTCTTCCGCACGGAGGGACTCCACGCACTTTTTTTTGATTATGTTTATTTGAACCTTTAGAATTTTATTGGTCAAGTCGAGAAGATAATATCGGCCGTCACAATTGATTGCCATACGGGCTTGTTTTATGGCATTTTTCATCACTTCGGCGCGAACTTCGGGCGTCAGATTCTCGCACTCGCGTCGAATGTTGTCCTTGAGGGCTTCTAGGGTCTCGGGCTTGTTCACGTAAACAAGGGACTTCACAAAAAAACCCATAAAAAAAAGTCTGGAACGGTTAAATCGGGCGATCTTGCGGGCCAGTGCAAATCGCCAAAACGAGAGATGAGGCGACCCGGGAACGCGGCCTTCAGAATATCGGTTGTGGCTCGCGCAGTGTGTGCCGTAACTCCGTCCTGTTGGTACCACATGTCCTCCAGTCCTAATTCGTCCAATAGCGGCAGAAAAAACTCGGTTGACATGGCCCTATAGCGCGCACCATCCACTGTTGTCGTTTGACCAGCGGCGTTCTCGAAAAATATGGCCCGATGACTCCTCCAGCGTGAACAGCGCAGTAACTTTGAGCGAGTGTAATGGCTCCTCGTGCATTACTCGTGGATTTTCGTTGGCCCAGAAGCGATACTTTTGCTTGTTCACGTACCCGCTGAGGTGGAAATGAGCCTCATCGCTCATTATGATTTTGGTCGAAAAATCGAAAATCCGAAATATTCTTGGGGAGTGTATCGCTCCATGGCTGGTTCACTTGTATTCTACATCTGTCTAGTCCACAAATGTCAAAACAGATTTGACATTGGCGGCCATTTGCAAAAATAAGAACATCTTTCAATAAGGTGATTTCTTTTGGCCCACCTATTATTAGTAAATTAATTTTAGGCATTTTTCTTTTTTAGTTCAGAGCAGAACCTGGGGTTGAATTACCACATCCGTGATCGAGTAATACGTGACTGACTTTGTTATTGTTTTGCTTGTAAAATCCACAAAATTCAGTGACATATGACTCGATCACGGATGCGGTAATTCGGCATTCGAACTGTTATACAAAAGTTCGTATTTCTTTCTTAGCTCAGACATAATAGAGCTCGAATTTGTTTCTCAGAGCGCGCTCTATGAGCTCAAAACAAATTGACTGAGCAGGCTGATTAAAAAGCTGATTACATATATTAATACACACTTTCAATCACATTTGACAGAAAAAAAAAAAAAAAAAAAAAAAATATCAGAACGATCTGAGAACGCTCGGTTCAGAGTGCACTCATAATGCTCGAGCTCAGTTCATTGCCCAGTTCTGAACTAAAAAAGAAAAACGCCTTTTGTGGGCATTAAGGATGTCCAGAGTCAGATTATTTTCAGATGGTTAGACAAGAGGTGTAGACAGTATGTACATGAACTAAGTAAAACCTTAAGAATGAACTTTAACAGTATCAATGTTCGGCAAGTTCTATTTGCTGTTTTTGCATACGCTGGATCTCAAAAAAACAAGGTTACCTTTGAATCAAAAACGTTGACACCGCTATATCTACTCGGATATGTTAAATCACTATCACTACATAGTATAAAACAAAGTCGCTTTCTCTGTCCCTTTGTATGCTTGAATCCTTAAAACTACGCAACGGATTTTGATGCGGTTTTTTTAATAGACAGAGTGATTGAATAGGAAGGTTTATATGTATAATAACATCCATTAAATAGTGGAGAAATACTGTTTTTTTTTTTGCGGTTTCTAATGCGATGTCGTAAATAATTGCATATAAAATGCCACGCATAAACCGATTTCAACACACGACTCGGTTTCGGATCTCGGTTCGGTTGGTTCGATAGAAGGTAGATGTGAGAAAAATAAATACATTAATGAGCATGCAAAGTCCAATTGGAAAGCTGTGCTCTTCTCTTTACTCCTGTTTTCTCCCATGTGTTATGAATTATGATATGATATGATTATGAGCGAGGGTGGTTTTTGTCAATTGAGTGAGTCCATAGGTAAATCGGTTTGAATGAACCGTATACGTACATGGTATACCCTATCCAGTGTTGCCGCTGAGGAAAAAAAATTGTCGCTAGACCATGACCTAAAATCCGCTAGAAATGTTAGTTTCTGAATTGCGAAAATCCGCTAGAAATCGCTAAAATATAAATTTGAATGTAAGTTCACAAAAATATGTTTTTATTTTTAAAATAAGTTGTTAATTATTAAATTATTAATCAAATTAAATACTGAATTAAAAAAACAACCAATAAATTCAAGATAACAAAAAAATAATTTGAAGTAAGAAAAAGACGTTTTAAAAAAAATAAATAAATTGAAATTTACAAATCAAATTCCAGCTCAAAAATGGACTCATCTTATTCTTGGCTGTCCATTTCTTGCAAGTTTGAAGTAGAGGCTTCGGCTATATTTTCTTCAGTTTTAGATTTTTTTGTTTCTCCTATTTTTTATATAACCTGGTCTGGCAGGTCGTAGTTACAGCAACTCCTGTTCTTCACTTTTAGTTGATTTTAATCAATATTATAGAATTCAACGTCAGGGTTGAAAGTTGATTCCGAAGTTTGTATTTTACATGGTTCATTGCACTAAAAATTGGTTCAACTTCAGCATTTGAGTGGGGAAGAGATAGCACAGTGATTTCCAAATCAGCCAGTTCTTGCAAATTATTTACACCTGCAGCATTTTTGTACTTGAAAAATTATATTCGAATGAGTCGGAGATGCCACTTGTACGGGATTCGTGTACGTGGTGGTGTAGTAATGAAAAGTAGCTAGAAATCGCCAATTTTTTTTTTAGCGACAAAATTTTATTAAAAATCGCCGAGAGCTTTAAAAATACGCTAGAAATAGCGACAAAATCGCTAAAGTGGCAACAGTGACCCTATCCCTATAGCACTTTGAATTTAGCAGCGATCGGACGTGTTTATTATCGAACCTCTCTAGCGATTGTTGATTATCTTTTGTTTTTAGTCGCACGAATAGCAAATTATTTTTTACAAGACGTCTGTGTGTGGAAGCACTGGATAGGACAATGCGCAATTTGCGCAACAAAAATTCACCTATGGGTGGATGTACAATTCTGTTCTCAGGAGATTTCCGTCAAATCCTACCAGTTGCGACTCGAGGAACACGTGCTGACGAAATAAATGCTTCCCTAAAAAGATCCAACCTTTGGCCAAATGTCAATAAATTAGAGCTTATAACTAATATGAGGGTTTCGTCATCTTCACGTGAGAACAAACTGAGGGAAGGATTAACCTAGAAACCCGTGTTTTGATAGACAACATCCAAGAGTTAGTCAACAATGTCTATCCTGTAATTGATAACATAAGTTATAAGACAATATCTTGGTATAGGGAAAGGGGGATTGTTTTACTCCAAATTTAACGCGTGCGGGCCACGGGCAGTAATGAATAAATAACTACTGGATCGATTTTAAGCATTTTTTCAGTGAGTGACATAGCCTATATATTTTATATCCGTGCGAAGCCGGGGCGGGTCGCTAGTAAGTTTCTAAATTTACTCGCGTCCTTGAACGCCCAGAGATCCGAATTGGAGACTTTATTTAAGGTTATTTCATGACTATTTCTGCATCATCCCAGGCATATTCATCGGCCCATATTCCAAGATTCGAAAGGTAGTCAGGAACAAGACTACATCACAGAGCCTATAGCGTTAGGTAGTGCTAACTCATCGCAGATGGGTTATTGTCTGCCATGTTTTAAATCAGCATTCAAACTACAACATATTATATAAAAGAAGACCCATTCTCACGTTATTATCGATTTTTAGAGCCACCTACGCCTACAGACAAGCGACCAAAATAGAACCAAGTCTAGTTTTGCCTGCCTAAATTGAAATTCGGCAACGACCGATCCAATAACTTTAGGGACGATCTTTCAATAGTCAGATAGCCGATCAGATAGGGGTTAACTGTCAGATAAGACATGAATTCATTTTTCAATAGTCGAATAGCAGCTATTCGCAGAATATAACAGCTAACTGTCTCATAAAGTTATCTGCCCAATTCTGAGACGGATAAAATATAAACCTATAGTTAAAGTAAGCGAACTGTCAAATTTGAAAATTCTACTTTACAAAGTTTTGTTTAGGTAAATATGTTCATATTGTAAAAATGGAATTGTTCGACAGTATTGACGATATTATTATTGAAGAAGAGGAATTAGCAAACAATTACTTCAACCCAACTAGGAAACAAAGAGTAGTGAGTACAATTTTAACCTTTTAGCACTGAAACTAAAACGGTTAATCATAAACGTCAAACTTTGAACATGACTATCTGCTATATGCTTTAACACAACATACTGTCAGTCAATCTGTCTCACTCACAACACGTTACCTTCGAATAGCTATCTTGCTATTATTTTATGATTGAAAAACTTATATCTAGCAGATAAAGAGTGAATTTATATGACTATTGAAAAATCGGCCCTTAATGTCAAAAAAACAATTTAAACAAGGCGACGTACTGGCGTGTGGCTTCTTTTACAACATGCTTCACGTTCACAGGATTGTACAAAAGTCGCAAGTCAACGAATGTGACTATGAATGGGTTCATTCAAAAGCTAATAAAAACACCCTTGGCCGTTTCGAGAGTAAAACTGTTGCTAATACACTATTCACATCGAGCCGAAAATCGGGTTTTCGCGAAAACATTCGAAAACAAAATTTTACCCATATCTACATAATTTCAGTTTTCAAAACGAGACGTTTTTCACGAAATCGACTTCCAATCATTTAGTTGTTGAAACAAACACACCTTTTATTTAATGTTTTCCATATTCAGCAAATTCAGCAGAACAGCTGACCGAATAAATGTCACAATACTCACAATTCACAACTCAAAATCAAATTCCTCACTTATGGGCTACTTTGATGGGCTTATATTATGTTTAAATGATCTGAATTAATTTTATTTTTTTAATTAACGTTATTGAAATTTGGAACCAAAATGGTTTACACCGAAGTCTCGCGACTACTGTCGCACAGCTGATGGAAACGTCAATCAGAGTGGATCAAGTAGGTATGTCGAAAACAGTGTCTTATAGATTGGGCGCCATCTAGCGAGTTTTTATTTATTTTTTTTTTTTTTGTGCAAAATTCGCTAGAAATTTAACGAACGCAAATCGTTCGATCAGTTTGGTTGTGTAGGCTTAAGTTACTTTCAACAATGGATGAAAATCAACATAATTTGAATGGTTACATGTTCTACAGGGATGACATAGGAAAGACTATTTTGGATCCGATAGGGGGCGCTGATATAGAACTCCTAAACGACTCAACCAATTTCAATGAAATTTTGTAGGTGTGCATGTGCATGGCTCCTTGCAACTTAAAGGATAGGATAGTTTTGAACCCGATAGGTGGCGCTGTTGTCGATCTTCTAAACCACTCAACCGATTTCAATGAAATTTTGTGGGTGTGTATGTGTATGGTTGGTTGCAGTTTGAAAGGTAGGATTTTCTTCGACCCGATAGGTGGCACTGTTCCCGAGAAAAATTTTTTCAATTCTTATATTCTTGCGTTATGAAAACCTTTTGAATGAATGAGTACACTTATCTACTGCGCTGTATTAAGATTATAATATAATAATGATTTGGTTTTAAATTAAATGTATTAATATAATTCAGCTATGTTTGTATGTATACAATTCAATTTAACATCCACATTTAACGAGAGAAGTTGCACGCTCTATATTTTTGTATAACGCAGTTTAACATGCTTAAAGTTATCATCAGTCGATATATCACTGTCATTTCCCTTTATATAAATTTCCTTGTAGTTTAGCCCAACTATGTCAAAAAGGTGTCAACATTTTTTTTTTTTATATTTCGTTTGATGTGCCGCTATTAATCCACTGTGCTGCCACTGGTAACTTCTTATCTGCATCAATAGTTATACCCAAAACCTACAGATAAGACCAATGCCATGCAAACATACACCTCAGGCAAGCGCTCGCAACTTCCCATCGGATATCTCGTCGACTTATGATCCATTTTCCATTTCATTCCACATAATCTCAGTAGAAACTATTTTTACATTTCCACACGTTACATGACTCCATTTGTTATATCTCGCCGTGCACACGTCGGTTAACGCACCTACATATATCGTGCCATTATCAGTAGACGTATCTATGTTAACCTACCTATATACCTGAAAAGGTTGTGTTTAGTCTTTAAAATTCCATCAAGCAGCACCTGATAACGAGCGGTTATCTTTATAATAGAACTGCCTATAAACTAGAGCAAGAGTCCTCTCATTAACGTGTTCGAACAGTTCTTGTGCATTCCTTTGGTGGTCCTTTATTAAAAAATTCCTTGCCATTGAATCGTGAATTGAATTCCCAATAGAGTCTCGTCACATACTGTCGGTGGATATTCAATAAAAGAATGCGGAAATTCGGGACGAAGAAAGGCGGGGAAGGATGTGATGGTCCCAGCAGTAGTACAGGCATCCGAAGTGGCAGAAATGTAAAGGTCAGAGAAAAAGCTGATGACTGTCAGGAGGCGTTCTATGTGGGTGACGACCGTGAGCAACTTATATGGTAAATTTCATCGGGGCTATTAAAGGATAATTGCATTTTTTCGATTGTCATCTATAGAGAAAAAAAATGTGGGCATCGGATAGGCCGTGTTAAGTGATAGTACCATTTGAGTAAGCTTACATAAGAAGCTGCGCAGTTACACTCGCATGTATAACGCCAGAGATAAGATTAAGGGAACACAATGTTGTGCAAGTTTTAATTTTCCATTGAATGTCGTGGTGATTCAAATGCGTCAGAAAATATCAATCTTTTTCACGTGACTACTCTGTAGCTATCCACTGTCTCCTTTCTTTGTTTGTCATCTCTTCTGTACGCCTTTCTTATCCACTTTGTATCTTTGCAGCAAAACGATGGATTTCGATTGTGCCGAATCGACGGGACTTCTATCGGAAACCCCACACAGCACAGTACGACTGCCAATCATTGGTATGACATGCCAGTCATGTGTTCGCAATATCGAAGGCACAATAGCCACCAAACCAGGTATCCTGAAAACACAAGTAATTCTCAGCGAAAATGCCGGCTACTTTGACTACGAACCGAGTAGAATAAGTCCCGAGCGAATCGCCTTCGAAATCGAGGAGATGGGATTTGAGTGTCCCTATCCGAGCAGTAAGGCCCAACCGCTTGTGACACGCATTCGCGTGATTGGTATGACCTGCAACAGTTGTGTCCGCAATATTGAAGGCGGCATCGGTAGCCGGTCGGGCATAGTTTCGATAAAAGTCAGTTTGGACGAGAAACGTGCCACGGTCGAGTACGATAGTACGATCGTCAAGCCGCCGGAAATTGCCGAAATGATTGACGACATGGGCTTTGAAGCGTCCGTAGAAGAGCAGGCGAACGAAGCAGGAGAGGCCAAGAAGACTGACAAATCACCGCGACGCGACAAGGGGGGTGGTGATGCTCTCGTGATATATGACAAGAGCATGGGGCTGTCCAATGGAAAGCTGAACGATGGGATGCTGAGTGTGGAAATGGAACAGCACTTGACCAAGTGTATGTTGCATATAAAAGGAATGACGTGTGCCAGTTGTGTGGCTGCAATTGAGAAGCACTGCAAGAAGATCTACGGGGTGGATAGCATATTGGTGGCGCTATTGGCGGCCAAGGCCGAGGTCAAGTTCAACGAGAACGTGATCACGGCGGAGAATATCGCGAAGTCAATAACAGAACTGGGCTTCCCAACGAGTATTATCGACGAGCCGGGCACCGGCGAAGCGGAGGTGGAAATCGAGATTCTTGGTATGACGTGTGCGTCGTGTGTGAATAAAATCGAGCAGGCGGTACTGCGAACGAAGGGAATCACTCATGCCGCTGTCGCCCTCACAACGAAGAGGGGGAAGTTCCGCTACAACTCGGAGGAAACTGGGGCGCGTAACATATGCGAGACCATCCAAGCATTGGGATTTGACGCACACCTGCTGTCGAACAAAGATAAAATGGCGCACAGCTATCTGGAGCACAAGGAAGAAATTCGAAAGTGGCGTAATGCGTTTCTCATATCGTTGGTCTTTGGCGGGCCTTGTATGATCGCGATGATCTACTTCATGGTGGAAATGGAAATCCATGGACACGATAACGACGCGATGTGTTGCGTTGTTCCCGGTCTGTCTATGGAGAACTTGGTTATGTTCCTGCTCTCGACGCCTGTGCAGTTTTTCGGTGGTTGGCACTTCTATGTGCAGGCATATCGGGCTGTGAAGCACGGCACAACAAACATGGATGTGCTGATTACGATGGCGACGACGATTAGTTACATCTACTCGGTGGCGGTGGTTATCTGGGCGATTTTGTTGGAACAGAAGTCGTCTCCGTTGACGTTCTTCGATACGCCGCCGATGTTGTTGATTTTCATTTCGTTGGGTAGATGGTTGGAGCATATCGCCAAGGGAAAGACCAGTGAGGCTCTGTCCAAGCTGCTTTCTCTTAAAGCTAC
This sequence comes from Cheilosia urbana, assembly GCA_946477585.1. Classification (NCBI taxonomy): domain Eukaryota; kingdom Metazoa; phylum Arthropoda; class Insecta; order Diptera; family Syrphidae; genus Cheilosia; species Cheilosia urbana. The sequence goes on from OX297855.1 coordinate 77,049,796, forward strand.
CGATGCAACACTTGTCGAAATATCCGAAGAATTCGAGGTACTCTCCGAGAAGGAGATTTCGGTGGACTATGTGCAGCGGGGGGACATTTTAAAAGTTGTCCCCGGATCCAAGGTGCCCGTCGATGGAAAGGTCCTCTATGGCCACTCGACTTGCGATGAAAGTTTGATCACCGGGGAATCAATGCCGGTGGCGAAAAAGAAGGGCGCGGTTGTTATTGGAGGATCCATCAATCAGAACGGAGTTCTGTTCATCTCAGCGACACACACTGGAGAAAATACCACTTTGGCGCAGATTGTTCGTCTTGTTGAGGAGGCACAGACGTCAAAGGCTCCCATTCAGCAGTTGGCCGACAAGATCGCCGGATACTTTGTGCCATTTGTGGTGGCTGTGTCTACCATTACGCTCATTGGGTGGATCATAACTGGGTATATTGACATCAACAAACTCCCGCTGACGGATCACATGAAGATGGGACTCAATCGCGATGAGATTATCATCGGCTATGCGTTCCGGTGTGCATTGAGTGTCTTGGCGATTGCCTGTCCATGTGCGCTGGGTCTGGCTACCCCGACTGCTGTTATGGTAGCCACTGGTGTTGGTGCTATCAACGGTGTGCTGGTAAAAGGAGCTGGGCCGCTGGAAAATGCCCATAAGGTAAGGTTAACTCAGCACATGAAAATATATTCAAAGTGTAAAGTACGTCTCTTTCTATTTATAGGTAAAGACGATCGTTTTTGACAAGACGGGAACAATAACCTACGGCACACCAATGACATCCAGAGTCATAATGTTTGTCAAGCCGACCGTGTGCAGTCTGGCTCGAATGCTGACCATTGTTGGGGCGGCTGAGTGCAACAGCGAACATCCAATTGCATCAGGTAAGCAGTGGTAAACCACTACCCAACAAAGCATTTTCTACAAACTCTGTCTCTACTTACAGCGATTGTGAAATTTGTCAAGGACATGTTGGACGTGGAGCAATTCGGCAAATCGAACAACTTCCAGGCGGTGCCCGGCTGTGGTATCAAGTCGACAGTGTCCAATTTCGAGGCGGCCCTCAAACAAGCATCAAACTCTGAAAAAATAATCAACTACGAGAATTCGTACCGCACTTCAGCAATAGGAACACACCTGGTGAATGGAGTCTCCATCGAGGGAATGAAATCCTCGACCGATGCCATTCAGAAGAACGCACTGGAGCTGCAACAACTGTTGGAACTAGACGATGCTAGTACGCTCACGGTGTCTGATGAAATTGAAAAACCCGTCCTAGGAAACGAAATTCACGTTCTGATTGGCAATCGTGAATGGATGCACCGCAACGGCATCTTGGTACCCGCTGAAATCCACTCGAAGATGACCGAGGAAGAGAACATGGGCAATACAGCCGTTCTATGCGCCCTCAACAACCAGTTGATCAGCATGATTTCTGTGTCAGATATGGTTAAACCCGAAGCCCATCTGGCTGTGTATACTCTGAAGAAAATGGGAATCGATGTGATACTCCTCACGGGCGACAACAAGAACACGGCTGTGAATATAGCCCATCAAGTGGGCATCAATCGGGTATATGCGGAAGTCCTGCCCTCACATAAAGTGGCCAAAATCCAACGCATTCAAGAGGGTGGAGTGCGTGTCGCAATGGTCGGTGACGGCGTCAACGATAGTCCTGCGCTGGCACAGGCGGATGTAGGAATTGCGATAGCTGCGGGAACAGATGTGGCTGCCGAAGCTGCGGATGTAGTCCTGATGAGGGTTTGTTTCCACTGCAGTAGGTATCATTGAATTCTAATTTTTAAGAATCTACTTTGCAGAATGACTTGCTCGATGTCGTTGCTTGTTTGGATCTTTCACGAAAGACTGTGCGACGTATTCGTCTTAATTTTCTTTTCGCCAGCATGTACAATTTGTTAGGCATACCATTGGCAGCCGGTGTCTTCACCCCATTTGGTCTAGTCCTCCAACCTTGGATGGCTTCGGTGGCAATGGCGGCCAGTTCGGTGTCGGTGGTGTGCTCATCGCTACTTCTTAAATTGTATAGAAAGCCAACAGCAGAATCATTGAGTACTTCTGAATATAAGGAGCTGATAAGTGCAGTTAATAGAGATCCAGATACGGTTTCTGTACACAGAGGTCTGGAGGACATCCCGCGGCCCAATTTCAGTCGATCGAATAGCTCAACGTTATCAAGGTATGTTATTTATATGATTTCTCTAAGCTTTGGTGATGGGAAGTGGCGGACTGTTTTGTGAATGTTCCGTGGGCCATTGGGTCGGGAAAAATTTGTTGCGTTTTTTTTTTTTGTCTCTGTTAATGTGTGTGAATTAAGTCGTGGGATCACTTGCGCATCAACGTTCATCTTAGTCGTGATGTTAAAATGAATTTTGTGCCGTACTTTCGTAACAACAAATGAGTACAGCAACAGAGAGCTCAACTACGTTATTAAAATGAACCGAGACGGAGATCGACATTGAGTAATGAGACTAGATGTCGATTGATTCTCAATGAACGTTTGTGTGCATCGAATGTGATACGATGCCATCTGTGGTACGGATTAAGTGCTCTGTGTTCAGTGACCTGCACATCGACAATTAGCTCACAGCACCATGAGAGGGGCTTTTATTGCAACTATGTCTGCTGCACAGTTAAGTTGAGTCAAATACCAGTGCCGCAGAAAGAGAGAGAATATTCAACTGGGTAAGAATAGCTCCATCAGTACGTAAGCCTCACTAGCTGAGCAAATTATAAGCAAGTGTGACAGTGAGGCGGTGTAGCATATAAGTATTAAGGCAAAAATATGCTTTAAGGACAATTTATCTGCGCTGTTCTTAAAGCAGCTTGGATCATGGTGTTTATGTGTTTACTATAATGGCACGCCTTGATCCTAACATTGAAAACAAACGTCCACACTGCAACTTAAGCCCACATGATTTAGAACAATTGTCCGGCCAAACCAACCACACTAACACCACTAATGCTGTGGACGCACCCAACAGAAGTGGCCCGATTCCTAGGACTCAAAATGAACGACGAACCGACGAATGACGCTGCTACAACAACAACATGGTGTTTGTGCGAGTTCTCATCTTCATTATATCACCTTCAGCGTATTCGAATCCTTGCGTGGGATCATAGGACGGATCAAATCTGATAGAAAGCCAACGTCTCTCAATGAAGTGCAGACGAGAAAGGCCCACACTATCCCTAAATCACTAATACCGCATCGTTAACAAAAATGTATTTATATCTTGGCAATGAACTTGCATCTTTTAATAGAGTTTGCTTCATAAACGATAAGATTCTGGTCTGAGGCATTCATCTGAATTTTATGTCTGCGTAATTACAGTAAAAGCGATAACAATATAAAGTTAATTCTCTTATATCGGTACAGTGAAGTGCCTCCTTATCTTGTTTGGTTTATGGTATCGGTATTCGTATGTGTCTTCTTTCAGTTCCTAAGTTTATGTCAACATTTTCTCACAGTGTGTGTGCTTAAAAAGTTCGTCTGCTAACATTCGTTGTCTGTGTCGTACATATCCAATGTTTATGTCGAAAAGTTTTCTGTTTGAAAACAACAATACCGCTTGCTGGTTGCTCTTATTTCTTCAATATCTTGTAATATCCTTTCAGTTTCTTACCCACACCCGAACGTGTTTATTCTTTTGGGAATAATGGCAACAATAACCGTTAAATTCCGTTGCCATGATGTTTTTTTTTTATATTATTATCTATGATATAGTCTTGTTGTTCTCACATCGATAGATTACCAAATACAACATAATCGCTCTTTAAAGTTAAGAAAATGAAAATTGTACAATATCTAAATAATATATTGGTGCATATTGGAGCTTATATAAATAATATACAAACACACGCTTTACAAATAAAACCATGTTACATCTTTTGGCAGTTTTATTTCCACCACAATATATTTATAAAACTTGCAAATCCACCTTACATTGCATCATCCATCTTCTTAATAATGCGAATAAAAATGACAACTCAGTATAGAAGTTGAATAAAGATAATGCATTCACCTAATATGCTTATCAAGAAATAATATCGCATTGACCGTTACATACACAAATAAACTGGCTTTAAATGATTATCACGGAAATACAACACTCAACGAAATACTTAATTATGCGAGACGTACATCTCTTCATCTCCCACTTATAATTCCATTTATTATATATGAATATAAATATAAGTACATATATATGTTTGTATATATGGCGCACAAGTCTATACAGGCCTAAGTCTAGCTTCTCACAAGCATTACTTTGTGTGCGTTTCTTGTTTTTTTCAGGATGAGTGGAGTGACTTACTTTACTGAAAATGCAAATATGAGTAAAGTAGCTCAGCTCAGTATCATCGTCGCTCTCTTCACAGCTTATGATCATAGATATACTCTCTATAGACCAAAATAAGAATAAATATCCTGTTGTACGTCTACTCCATATCACACGCAAATTAAAAAAAAAAAAAAAAAAAAAAAAATAGTTTATCTCTGTTGTGCTAAGTGTAAAAATGACTACTTGCTTGAGAGTCAGGAGGAGGGAAGAAATATGCTTATAGCACTGGATACTCAGGCGGTGATCAGACGCATGGAACAGACAAACATTACAACATCATTGACACTGGAATGTGTACTTATGCTCAATAAGTGTTAGAAGGAAAAACAGTGATTCGATCGGTTTATTGATTCAACTATTGCATACCATGGATATGGGTAGATCATAACCTGATTTGCAGGCATTTTTTCAAATTAAGTTTTCTTTAAAGGCTTCCTCAAGTGCTTTTTTAGAACTAAATATTTATTATAAAACATCTAAAAATGAAGTAACACTGACTTGGGTACGAGGACACATAGTGATCGAAGGCAACGAAAAGGCGGACCTGAGAAGGTGTTCAACCGTGGAACAATGTAGACAGGCTAAAACGGCAATTAAGTGGCCAACCTGCTCCACTCAAAGAAGGGTTCTAAGCATGAGTCGAGAAACATGGAAATGGGTGGTGGCTTTGTCAACAGGACATGGTAATTTCATACCATAATCATTTGAGGAAGATGCGCCTTAGAGAGGTAGATACCTGTAAACTATGGCTGGAGGTATCTGAGACAGCGGCACATATACTGTGTCAATGTCCGGCGTTGGCTGGCGGAAGAATGAAGATCTTGGGGCATCATTGGGTCAAGACCCAGTCGATGAAACAAATCTCCCATAAACAGATGCTAGCGTTAACACTAGGAATTGAGCCCAAGGAAGAACTATGGAGAAATCCAGGCAGTCTCTCTGGGTAAGATTTATAGTGGTAGAGAGACGAAAGCTTTCAGCTTTATTTGCTGAAATACTGATATTTATTCTGTGGGCAATTTTGTAGAAACGGTGCCGTGACATAAGGCCATATTCGAATATATCCCTTTTGTCACTTTTGAAAAGCGTCATAAGGCAATTATGGCCGTATGTCACTTTCAAGTTATTTTATGGTTCTGATTAGTCAATCTGTAGATAATCAAAGCGACAAACGAATTTTTAGCTGTTATTTTCTTCAACAGGAAGTTGATACAAATAATAGTAAAAATTCGCGCAAAGTTCGAATTTTTATTAAAGGAACTTTGCATATCCTCTACCTCGCACCCACCCCGTAATCCAACAGTAAGCCCAAGCAGGGGGGTTGCAGATTTCCATACAGATTTCCTGTTGAAAGATTAACAATTCGCGCGCTGTAGGCGCTGTTGTCTAAGAAATCAGTTGACATTGCTGCCTGCCATCGTTTAAAAAATAATAGTAAAAATTCGAATAGGCTATCAACTTTCTGTTGAAAGGAATATTAGTAGAAAATTCAACCGTAAAGACAGGTTTTTGTTATTGACAATATAATAAAATCATGTCCCATAGGTTTGTCGTAAAAAAATATATCCTTATGAGTTATGACGCTTTGATTTGAGCAATAAAGGGACGTTGGAGATGTGCACGTGCAGGCCTCGTTTTCGAAGATCGGTGAAAAACATCCAGGTCGTTAGGAAAAGTTTTGCAACCAATCCTGAAACATTGACATGACGACGTTCAACACAGTTAGGCATACTGCGTAGAACGATTCAATTGATTTTGAGGAAAGATCTGCACCTATGGTGACCCAGAAAAACGTCTGGAGTACTGCAGAACTGTCCTTACACTCACCTCGTATTACTGTTTGATGTGGAATAACCTCGCGTAGGATTTATGGGCTTTTCATTGACGATCTACTTCAGTACTTGACAAATCAAGGGATCTATGCCATAGGATATGCCGACGACTTTGCAATCGTTGTCAGTGGTAAATTCGAAAGCACGGTCTCAGAAATATTGCAATACGCTTTATCTGTTGTTCAGAAATGGTGTAATAAAGAAGGTCTTTCTGTAAATCCAAAGAAGACAACTATAGTCTCCCTTAGTAAACGGAGGAAATTTGATCTCCTTATTCGCCCTACCTTGTTCGGCGAAACCATTGAATTATCTCGAGAAGCCAAATACCTGGGAATTATGCTTGACACCAAACTGTCTTGGAACCAGCAAATTGAACGTACCATAAACCGAGCCACCAGATCTCTATGCATCTGTCGTCGAGTCTGCGTTAAAACTGGGGTCTTAGACCTCGGATAATATACTGGCTTTATTCGCTTGTCGTAAGACCAGCGATTACCTTTGCTGCCGTAGTCTGGTGGACGAAGACCAACGAAATCACCACAGTCAAAAAGCTAGAACGAGTTCAATGTATAGCCGGAAACTGCATGACGGGCTGTTTACGTTCCACTCCGACTATGGCACTCAATGTCATCCTTGGTCTAACAACCCTTCAAACACATACTCAAATGGAGGCTAGACTAAGTATTCAACGCCTTTTTCATTCGAACAACTCTGACGCCTATACCTAACATGGAGGTCATCTGTCTTTACTCGGCACCATTGAGCATTCAAGTTCACTCAGCATGCCTCTTGATGACATGCTACCGGAATTTGTCTTCCATAAAAACTTCTCCATAACCATCCCCCCTAGGGGAGAATGGGAAATGGAAAATATAAACCTAATCCATCACGACTCGACATCATCTGGTACACAGACGGTTCTAAGATGGAATCAAGGACTGGCTCTGGAATCTACGGTGAGTCAAACCAGGTGAACTTGTCAGTCAGCCTTGGGAAAAACTTATCCATATTCCAGGCTGCAGTCCTTGCAATCAACCATTGCGCTAGAATAAAACTAAGTTCTAACACACGTGGAAAACCCATATTCATATTCTCAGATAGCCAAACAGCTCCCAAAGCTCTTGACTCATCTGTCATCAAATCTAAACTCGTCTAAGAAACATTCTCAACCATCTATGAACTTTCTAAGAAAAACCTAGTCATCCTCCATTGGACTCCAGCCCATAGATGATTTGAGGGTACCGAATCGGCTGACTCACTGGCTAAAATCGGAGCAATCACTCCACTCATCGGACTTGAACCCTTCTGCGGAGTCAGCAAAAAACATTTCAGGAACTATGCCAAGAACCAATCTCGCATCGAGTCTAACGAGATCTGGCTCAATACGGCTGGGCAGAATTGCACCAGAAAAATGTTCCCCAAATTCTCCTCCAGAAAATCGCTCTTCTTGATTAATCTATAGACAAAAACAACCTGAGAATCATAACAGGAATAATCAGCGGCCACGGTCGCGTGAGAAAACATCTTCACCGCATTGGCGTCAAACCGGATCCCATCTGCAGACTCCGTATTGAGAGTGATGAATCCTTTCTTCACATAATCACAGAATTTCCGGTTCTTTGTCGACTCAGGAATAACATCCTTGGTTTGTTTCGACATTTTGTTACGCATATCGGCGAATTACATTGAAGTGTATATTTTTGTTAAATTTTTGACAGCTATGTTCCGATATCCTCCGACGCAGAAATTTGTTGCGGAATTTGTTTACGATTTGGAGTGCGATGCGGTGCGCAATCGCAGTTGTTTATTTCTCTTCCAATACCTCGAATACAATTTGAGCCACCGAAAGAGTATGCGCCAGGGCCGATTGTTGTAGGCGCTATCGGCTTTGTCGAAATAGTGTCGGTAGCATTCTTGGTATTTAATTTATAAAAAACTAGCGACCCGCCCCGGCTTCTCACGTAGGGTTAAGCCTCACATTAGAAACCACAAAAATAACAGTATTTTTCCACTATTTAATGGATGTTATTATACATATAAACCTTCCTCTTTAATCACTCTATCTATTAAAAAAAAACGCATCAAAATCCGTTGCGTAGTTTTAAAGATTTAAGCACACATAGGGACAGAGAAAGCGGCTTTGTTTTATACTATGTAGTGATGATACCAAATCGATCGGTGGATAAGCAATCGAGTAACGAACAAACTTCCAGAGCACACTTTGTTTCTGTAATTATATTAGTTGAAGAACGCATTAATAAAACCCGATCATTACTTACTTACTTAGGTGGCGCTACAGTCCGGGGTGGACCTGGGCCTCAACCAATACGCCTCTCCAGTTAGCGCGATCTTTGGCTAACTGCCTCCAGTTGCGCACTCCAAGTTGGTTGAGGTCCCCTTCCACTTGCGCGCGCCACCTAAGGCGAGGTCTTCCTCTACTGCGTTGTCCCTCCGGGTTAGAATCGAAGACTCTTCGGGCCGGAGCGTTGGTGTCCATTCGCTCTACATGTCCCAGCCATCTTAGACGACTGATGCGTACTTTTCTGACTAGGTCGATGTCGCTGTACAAAAACCGATCATTGGATTAGTTTAATATCGAAGGGTTATTCCCGTGACGGTATGTTTGTAAATTTCCGATAACAACAAGTCAGGGACTACCTTGAATAAGGCGACCTGCGACTACCTGTGCGACAACGGTTAAGGGTTTTACATAGGGCGGGTTTTATTGCTGCATAATCCCCTATCTGTTGTGGATTAACATTAGTACTTTGTTACCGGTTTTATTGAGGTTTTCATTTTCTTAGTAATTATTTTGAGCAACATTGTCGATTCGCCTGTCCTTCGACAAGTCGTACGAAAAGAATAAATCAATTCCGTTGGTTGTTGGTTGAAGTTGCTTCTCTGAATTTTTCTCAACCCATTTATTAGGAATGTTTGTTGTACTTTCTTTATGTGGATCATGGATTGTTAGTGAGTGGTGGAATTGAAATTATTACCGTGAAAGACACGGAGGCGACTAAAGTTCGTGTCCCGGTGAACGAAATGTGAGCGGTTCACAAATAATTAACCACAAATTGTTGTGATAAATAGTTTTGTCTTCAATGGTAATTTTTTAATAATGTTGCGTGCCTTCTGTTGTCGATTTAAACCGGTCAGTTTGTGTCAAAAATTGGATATAAAAATGACCAACTGTAGCTAAAAATTACAAAAATAATTTAAATCCGAAATATTTGTCAAATAAAAGAAACGAATGCATCCAGTGTTTGTATATGACCAAATGGTATAAAAAATGACAATCTGCCCATGACATAAAATTATGACCAAATTGGGTCAAAAATGACCAATGTGTCAAACCTGTAGCCTACCGAAATAGAAATGAAATCGGTAGTAAAAATAGAAATAAAATTCATTTTTAGAAGGGCCCGACACGAAATTTAGAGTCAGAAAATTGACTAAGCCAAATTTGACAATAAAACCAACACTTAGGTCAAAAGCAAAACAATTTTAATTTCGTTCGTCTGTATATCTACATATGTACATCAACAAAAATAAATATCCTTACACTACGCCTCCCTTATATACAATTTAACATAGAAACAATTTTTTGTTTGTAACAATAAAATTGAAATTAATTCATTACGCAATCGCAGCAGAACGTCACTGCCTTCTCTTCGAACTCCCACTGCTGAGCATATTCTCCGGTCTGCTCATCGAAGCTGAAAAGCCTTAATCGCGGGCTAATCTTTGCGCAGTGTCCTATACTTCGTCTTAGCACTTTTATACTGAACTTCTTTGCTTTGCAGGTGTAGTGGCCATACCAGCAGTTCTTCTTCATGCATTTGATGCTTCGGATATATCGTGGGAAATAATCCGGGCCCAAGTCCATCCAATGAACTTCCGCTTTGCACTCCCAGGGTCGTAATTGGAAGTTGTCCTTAGCACTTGCACTCAGATGTTCGATGAACACCTGTCGGGCGTCACGCTTTTTAGGCACTTCTTGTGCTGCACGCTTTTTTCTTCGCTCACTTAATATCGCTGTATGATCTACCTCCCACGCTGGAATGCCTGCATAGGGATTTTCGTCGCTGTTGTCGTCCATGAAGAAATCCACGTCGTCTTCCGTTGATGCACGCTTTGGTCCACCGCGACCTGTGTTTGTTGCAGCATCTGAGAGTTCAAAGCGCATATACCTCGCATTGTATGTTGTTCCCAGAATAGCCTTTAACGCTTTTTGTGACAGTTCAGGACACTGAATGTTTCGAACATCGCAACAGGTGACACTCAGAAGAATGAATCCGCACATGTATATACAAAAGTTTCCCGTTCTGCACATGTTTATAAATTAGTTGTGATCACCGGTACGTCTCGAGTTTAACTGATCATGTGTACCTGGAGTTGGTCTCGTTTTATAGGACAGACACGGGGATAATTGGATTATTCCCGTGGGTTATTCCCTAGAAGAATATATCTAAATATAACCAAATCGACGGTTGTCATGTGTCAGGACTTACCTGATTACTGAAGGGGTGATTCCTTGTGAAGGGTTAAGCTACCTGTGTTGTGGGTTATACACTAGGCGGGTTTTATGGCTTCATAATTTCTTCCCTTTGTTTGTTTGTTTCTGTTGTGCAGTTTCACTTATTGCCCGTTGTTTTGTTTTCTTCTTGTTATTATGGGGAACTTGGTTTTTGTACGAGTATAAGGAGCTCTTCACGGAATGCACTCTTCTATATAAGGCTTCATTGCTTTTCAGCATATTATGGAATCTCCTACTTTGTGAGTTTTATCTTCTGTTGAGCTGACAGGACTTATCATTTGTAAAGGCATTGTAAATCGTCATTCGAACACGTACTTTTGACATTGAAATGTAAACAGAAATAAAATTTTCTACTATTTTACAAGATATTGGAAAACTTTTGGAAATCTTACGAGTATCTGGTTGGCTGTAGATTGGAACGATGGTGGCGCTTCACATGCTTCCGAAAATCCTCTCTTTAAAGCTTCCTGTTGAATACGTAGGTCTAATGTGCATTTAGTGCAGTGTATGACTTTCCCACAAAGTCCAACTTAATGTGGAACAACCTTATGGAATGGCATCATATCGAGGAAGGTGTGGGCCTTAACACCTGACTCAAATCAATTCAGGGCACTGTTCAACTGGTATACGTGCACAGTTGAAAACTTGAGACATTTTCCGCCATAAGCTAAAGCCAGACATCGTTCACTTGACAGAGTCTTCTTCAGCGCGAACTGTCAGAATTCCGTAATTTATATATATATATTTTTTTAACTCCCTGGATGGTTTCAAAACTCTTCCCAAGAGACATCACTCAAGTTATGGTATTTAAAATTTTGTCGATCTCAGGTAGGTAATCACCTCTAACTTTGTGCTACCTACCGAAAGACGGTGAAAAGGATATATTTCCTATATGAAAATATTTACAATGTCGAGGGACTCGAGGGAGGTGATATAAGGCAGTAAACCTACCTCTTTCTCGACTTTCCATGTAGGGTTGTGTAAAGGCAATTGCTTACGGAACGCCATCAAAAACTTTAATTTAACAGTTGAATTTGTTGCCAGAAGTTTAGTGAATCCAAACTTCAAAAGCATTCAGCTGTATAGCTGTAGTTCACTGAGTAAAAAATTAACAAATTGTAAATAAACAAGATTAGGTTGCACGACACTGAAGCGCACTGTCTCCGGATTTACCAATAAACTGCAGGCCTCGACTCTCAAGTCTCTCCAGTTTGCTCCTGTCTCCAGGAGTAAACTCTAAGTCGTTTAAGTTCATTTTCTAGCCCAAAAATCTAATCAAGACCTTCGAGACTGAGTGCTAAGTTGATATTGCGTATGGATATGCCTGACTTAGGAAAATTGAATTTAGTTTTTGCGTTCGGGGTACATCTATCCAGACCAATCTAGATGACTTACTTAACCAAATATTTGCAGCACCTCATGAAGATCTTAATGCGATAGGGTGATACGACAACTCTGTCTTCCTTAATCAGCCAGTAGAGTTCTTCCTTCTGTGAGAAACTTGTCCAAAGTGTTTGTTTTTACGGTCGTACGGTTAGACCGTATTCCGCAAAAAATTGCTAATAACTGTTTACTTATGTGCGTCTCTTGAGTAACACGCGTCGATAATAAAATCGATGTGAGCGCATGCCCTTTAGTGACAGCCAATTTATAGGCAAATTTCGCTTCAACTTATATGGTCTTCTTCGGGGTTTATATGGGTTATTCCGAGTAATTATCGGTATAATATCGGGTTTTTCAACAGGGACGCTAAAAAAGTATAGCGACAGGGACAGCAAACGACGCCGAATTTCTTGCCGCTCTTTTGACATTTCTCTTCAGTAAGGTTTGCCATTTCATGATGGAAAGATATACGAGCCAACAACGAGTCGAAATTATTAAAATTTACTACCGAAATTCGGAATCAGTGGCCTCAACGTTAAGAGCGCTACGTCCAATTTATGGTCGTCATAATCGTCCTAGCGAATCAACAATTGAGCGTCTAGTGGAAAAATTTGAATCCACAGGCACAGTACAAAATGTTCCCGTCCTAGTGAGACAAAGAAGTGCCCGTAGTGTCGAGAATATTGCTGCCGCTGAGGCTTCAATTGAAGAAAGCCCAAATGTGTCTCTTACACGTCGTTCTCAAGCGTTGGGCATCTCTGTGACGTCATTATGGCGAATTTTGCGAAAAGATCTTGGCCTACATCCTTACAAGATTAAATCGACGCCAAGAACTGAAGCCGCTTGACCACCAGAAGCGTCGTATGTTCGTGAATCGGGCTGAGCAACAACTAGAAATTATTCGGATTTTCATCGAAAAATCATCTTCAGCGATGAGGCTCATTTCTGGCTGAATGGCTTCGTCAATAAACAAACTATGCGGTATTGATCCGGCAGCAATCCACACGTACTCCATGAGTCATCATTGCATCCCGAAAAAATTACGTTTTGGTGTGGTTTATGGGCGGGCGGCTTCATTGGGCCGTACTTCTTCCGTGATGATAAAGACTGGCACGTTACTGTGAATGGGAATCGCTACCGTTCAATTATAACCGAATATTTTTGGCCCCAACTGGATGATATGGACTTGGAGGACATGTGGTGCCAGCAGGACGGCGCCACAAGCCAAACAGCGAATGTCAATCATCATCAATTTATTGGAAACCAAGTTTGGAGAACGTGTTATCTCACGAAATGGTCCAGTCGCTTGGCCGCCTCGGCCGTGGGATTTGACGCCGTTAGACTACTTCCTGTGGGGCTACGTCAAGTGTATGGTCTATGCCAACAAGCCAGCGACGATTGATGAACTTCGTACGAATAGCGAACGTGAAATTGCAGCAGTATCGGCCGATTTATGCTTGAAAACCGTCGAAAATTGGGTTCAGCGTCTGGACTTCTGCAAGCGTGCCCGTGGTGGCCATGCAAAAGAAAAAGAAATCGAGTTCCATACATAATGGCATCAAACGTACTTTCACACGAATAAAGAATTTCATTGATATCCAAAACCGTTTTTGTTTTATTTAAAAAAACTTCTGTAGCGCTCTTTTGAAAAACCCTTTATAACCTAGCCAATATAAATATTTAGGTAGCTGATGTTTGGAGCAGGGATGGTAAATAAACTGTGTGGACTGTAACTAAAACCTTAGATCCGATTGTATTTTTTTGGGCTCAATTTTATTTTTTCAATTCTCGTATACGAGTATAGGACAAAGATATCGTTTTCGTACAATATTTGAGATGTTTTTCAATTCTATGTATATAGTATAATATTCTATATAAATAATTTAAATATTTATACATAGTTTAGATTATATTTAAAATAATTGCGTCTTTCGTTTTTCACATTTTTAATTTAACAATAACGATACTTTAAGCAACGGCTCGTATCTCGAAAACCATATTTTCAATTTTAATAAAAATGGTTGCAAGGTGATGGTTGCATTTAGAACAAAAGATTGTACTTACTCAGTTTTTAGCTTAAATTATTTTTTAAATAAAAATTGCAGTAAGTGTCAAAGCAATTAAGACCTCACTTTAATTATTATATTTCATATTACAGTTTAAACCATGAATATTTTCATATTTTATCAACGGAAAAACTAAATTCGAATTAAAATTCCAAGAAACCCCTGAATTCGGAATAGTGTATTCAAATAAATTCGCTGTTCCTTAATTTCATCGAAAAGTTATTTACAAAATATTTTTAAATCTTCAAAATTGGCTAATCCCGAAACTCATTATATATTTCATTGATCAAATGTTTTCTTTGTCAGGAAAAATTCTCAAAATGAAATTTGAGATCGAGTTTGTTTCACCCGAAATTACACTACTAGGACTTATTTTAGTTACATAATTTAGGTATTCACCTTTAAAATCAACCCTCCTTCTCAGATCTTCAAAAAAGGCTATATAGAAGTTTCGAACGTGAGTTCTGAATTCTAAAATTCCATTATTGTTTATTATGTACATGTGAGTACAAAAAACTTCTAGATCAGTGCCGCAAAATGTACCATTTAAAGGAAGATGATTTTGTTTCAAATTAAGTTCTAAAATGTCCGTTTTATCGATAAACTTTTTAATTATAAAATTGCGACAAACTTGCCGAAATAGAAACTTCAATCGCGGAATGATAACATGTATTATTGGTTATTGATTACGTCGTTTTATTTATACCTATCCTTGTTCCCTTGGAATGGAAATGAACTTGTAGAATGTAGGTATCTATAAAACCCATAAAACAATTAAAGATTAATGGGAATAGGAAACAGTATTACTCACCTTATTCTTAATTGAGGAATCAGTCTGACGCCAAGCTCAATTTAAAAATAGCGATTTGTGCAACGCATATTTATATGTACAACGACAGAAATAACAGTATAATACTTACCAAAATTTTAGTTTGAAAAATACTATTTGTTAACTATATAGCTGAAAACCGATTATGAGTATTTTTCGCGTAATAAGCATTACTTGGTTTTTAAAGTTCTATCGAAGTCAAAAATGGGGTTTTCGAGATATGAGCAGTTTTTAAAATTGGCGTTTTCGGTGATTCAAATTAAGGGCGCAATCATTTAAAGTACATTCATTTTAGTCTAAGTTTGCATTTTGGTTTAAATCGTTATTGCCATTTTCAGGTAGACTAAAGAAAATTAAATTTTTAAAAAAGTATTTTTTTTCAAAAATCCATTTTACGATAATACAAAGAAAAACTGAGTTTGCCATTAAGTCAGAAATGACCATATTATACAAGAAATGCATTTTTGTTACAATCGCATGGACCGTTTTCGAGATATGTCTAAATTTCAAAAGTACCGTTACTCGAAGTTTTAGCCAAAAACTGGGTTTGCAGTCATCGTAACCTCACCTACTTAAGCTTAAATATCAATTTGGTTTGAAATCGTTAGAGCCGTTCTCGAACAAATCAAACTGGTACGAACATTTTTAGGTTACCTTGCACAATAAAAAACGGCCCCGAGCCCTAAGCCCACAAACTCCAAATCCGAAGTTCGAATGAAATCCGGTCAGCCGTTTAGGCTGTAGGCCTGTGGGACAGACAGACTGACCGGACAGAATTTTGCGACCCACTTTTTTGAGTTCGTCTATCATCGTAATGTCAGAATTGATTAACATCTCGAGTTCGAAATTTTGTACGAAAACAATATTGTACATATTTCTCTTACTACGTAATGGAGAAAGTTAAAAACACAGAATGCCTTCCCATTGCCTTCTTAAATATCAAATGCGTACTTCTTAATTGTTTTCTGAATATTTTTCTGATAGTACGCGACACTAATTGAAGCACTGTAAAAGCAGCTCGCGTGACATTGTACTAAGAATTAAAACACAAATTCTGCTCCCGCCTTTGTGGGCCACAGACAAAGTGAGAAACAAAGTGCAAAATTGTGTATAATATCAAATTTGTTTGTACATACAAATTATTCAAACCAATGGAACTTTTCAATTTAGTTCATCAGTGTTCACTTTACTTTTGCCATTGGGACTGACATGTAGCGCGTACAATGTAAGACCTGATAGTTCGAGTAGGTACCTATTAAAAGTACATATTATTTAAAAATCAATAGAACCTTTTAAGTTTGAACAGCGATTGCCTCCGCGGATCCTGCTGTCAATAGCAACACTTGTAATTACATTGGAAATAAAAATAAGCATGAAGCTGAAATCAACTATTGTACGTAGACTTTGAGTCCATGTGGAATCAGTTGCAATTTACAGTCCGCAGCAATGGCAGGGTTTTGGAAAATAGCTCTGGTATTTCCCACTTTTCTCTATCTGACCATGGGTCATATATTGGTCCATAGTAAAGATAATTTGGCCGATTGCCTCCAGGCAAGCATTGCTGGACTACAAAATCATACCCTGCGAATAAGTATTGAAGTTGAAAACGCCACCATACGACGAGGTTTCGATGACACAGTCAATCGGTTCTTGGCCAAGAACGATGCGCTGCTAGTGGACTTGGCCTCTACAGAGTCTTGCAGTACCTTCAATCGACTGTATTTTGTGGATTCTTTAAAGTCATTCAGGTGGGTATTGCGTGTATTTCGAAAGTGAATAAATAATTCAAAACTGAGTGATTCCAGAACTTTAGTTGATCGGCAGCATAGTCAAGAGTGCATCTCCGACGGTCACCAACGCTTCTTTGTTGTATTGCCGAGCGGTGTTTTGATAGAAACTTTGGAGGAAATTCTCATTTTTTGTTGGAAGGTTTACATTCTTAACGTGAACGTGCTAATCGAAGATGGAAATGGAACCGTCAACCTCTACACTCACTATCCATTCACGAAGCTAAAATGTCGAGATAGTGTGCCCACGATACACAATCGCTTTATAAACGGAAGTTTACAGTGGAATAAGGAAATGTTCCCCCAGAAAATGGACAACCTTTGGCAGTGCCCGATAAAAGCTATCGTCTTCGAACAATCACCATTTATCTTAATCGAACATAACCACATCTATGGGATAAATGGGGACATTTTAAACACTTTAGCTTCGATGATGAACTTCTCAATCGAATTGGTGATGTCGCCAGAGGGCAGAGGTATACTTTATCCCAACAACAGTATGACTGGAAGTATAAAACTGGTAAGTCACATACGTAGTCGCAGTGGCTTAGTGTTAGTGTGTTGGACTACTAAGCGAGGGGTCTCAGGTTCGAATCCCGCAAACACCCAAATTCAAACTTATGTTTTTTTTTTCCACTGCGCTACCTCTCGCGAACGTCTGAAAAACATCCGAGAGTATAAATGTCTTGAAAGAGCTTCTCAATTAGCCAATTGGAGTCGGCATAAAATTGTAGATCACTTCCATTCGTTCCAAAAATGAAAAACTCACACAAAACGAATGGTTGTGAGAAGCTAGGCCTAGGGTCCCTCCGAACCTGTTGCGTCAACTATCTTTTTTTTTTTTTCAAGTCCCATACACTTCTTCTATTGTGACTAGCCCACTAATCTTTGTTTGCAGCTAAAAGACGGCCTCGGAGACATATTACTGGGTGGCTCTGGCTGCAACCTGGACAGCCGAAAACATTTTGCGTCAACAAAGTCTTATTACACTGGTAGCGTATACGCAGTAGTTAGACGACCGAGGTTATACAGATCCTTGGATATCATATACCTGCCATTTGATTGGCCTACTTGGCTAAGCCTGTGCACAGTATTATTCGCCAAATGGATATGCCAGCTATTGTGGAGGAAGTACGCTAGAAGATGCAATGCAATGCGATACTGTTCGACACGTCTACACACCATGGCATGGCTCTTTGCTATGTTCATCATCCGCAGTTCGTACGAAGGTTCGATCTTTCGGTTTCTTCAGAACAGACCCATCCAAAGGATTCCACAAACCATTGATGAAGCAGCAGAGCATGGATACAAATTTATTGTGCAACCTGCCTTTTACTTAGTCCTAAAACGATCTCTTCAAATGGCGGACCATTTAGTGTTGAATTATGATCCTATGTCTGACATTTTAACCTCATTGACTGCAAACGAAGAAAAGTTTGCAGTCATAGGAGCAGATAATCAATTCAGTTATTATAACAAGGATCCTTCGATGTATGAAGACTATGCTCTTATTCCGAAACGGATTTCAATCATCAACTATTGTTTGGAGATGCAGAAGTACTCATTTCTAACCGAAGCAATTAATACCAGAATCCAAAGATTGGTAGCAAACGGCTATATGGACCGGAAAGTTCGGGAATATGTTCTGTTGGACAAATTACTGAAGAAGGGCAAACGTGATGAACGTGAAATTATATCGTTGCACCATATAAAAGGGGCGTTCATTTTGCTTGCTATATGCATTGTGGTTAGCATAGTTGCTTTCACAGCCGAACTGTTGGCGGTCAGATATCCATGGTTGAAGAGATTCCTGGAAGTGTTTTACTAGGCGATGACTAGATTGACTGACCCTTTTTTAGAAGTTTTCTCCACGTTTTTGTAGCACCAAAATTGTTGACACATTTTTTGGAAAGTTTAAAAAAAAAAAAAAAAAACTACAGGACTTTCGCTATACATTTTCGCATTTTAAATAAACTTATCTATACGTTCAAGCACCCTAACTCTGTTTTTTTATTTCGATGTGGTTATCACTTGTCTTCGGCTATAACTTTTAGTGGAAGACTGAGGTAAGGTCGTTTAAGATTTCATCGTCAAAACAGCGAACGCTTGCCATTCGCTGCGAATATCAACGCCAATGAAAATCATCAAATTCAATGACTTGACAGACAAACAGACAGAGAGACAGACAGACAGAGAGACGGACAGACCAGACAGAATTTTGCGACCCACTTTTTTTAATTCGTCTATCATCGTAATGTCAGAATTGATTAACATCTCGAGTTCGAAATTTTGTACGAAAGCAATATCTTTCTCTTACTACGTAATGGAGAAAGTTAAAAATTGTAACGGGTTATTGTATTTAATATGCATTGAATGTACCTAATTATGTATTTTTTTTCAAAATAACTTTTTCGGGCGATTGTATTTTGTATTTCTTCAAAGTTCATTGTAACTTAAAAGTTACGATTGTAACGCGATTTCAACCCCGGTTTGGAGTAGATGCCTTTTGTTTCGCTTTAAGTTTCGAGTTTATTATTGAACAAGTTTTGGCGTATCCCATTATGGGTTATTAATCCACCTTTTAAGATTTATATTTAAGTCGTATAATTTGATATTTGGATGAAGACTTTTCGCAAATAAAAAAATCGTCGCTGGTTTTATAGTGTGTCAAATAACTAGCACAAATATTTTTGGGAAATAATATTTCTTTTAAACCTATACCTACCTGCACATAATGCATCTAACTATTTACCTATATATATATTTCACATACAGTTTATTTGGATTTCATGTGGATACAAAATCTAGTGACACTGGAGGAGCAATCTTACCTTAAGGTTTGCTAAAGGATTTGAAAAATGCGTTGTGTCGTCTGTCGTTCGATTTATTTTATGTAGATACTTTAAGCAATAACTTATTTACCGAATGGCGCTATTTTCCCCCTATTAACATACGTAATTATTATATAATTCAGTTGTAAGCAAAGCAAATTATCTACCAGCTTGTTTTGTCCCCAATAACAAATAGTCGCCTGTTATCTTGACCTCATGTTGAAGCCTCTCTTGCTAAAAATTAAGAAACTGCTGTTAATTTTTTTTGTCTGCCATTCTATTCAAACATAAATGTAATGGATATTCCTTTTTCAAATTGCAGGCTCTTCTGTCGTTCAGGTAAAATCGATCCAAAGGAGGACCGATTGCTATCTAACAATCCAGACGACGAGGATGGCTTTCTTCACGTCGAAATCGTTAAAGGGAAAAACTTTAAAGATGTCACAGAAATGCAAAAACTTTAGGCGGACATTTTTGTGAACAGCAAAAATTTTAATAGGTTAAGGTCTAAAACGTGTATTTATAATATTGTTGATTTTCTTGTATTTTTGTTTTTTTTTTGTTTTGGAATCGTGATATAATAATGGAATTGTAAACATAAAGACAAACTATAACTATAATTGAAATATTTATTAGCTGTCCCATTTATTGTTGCATTTTAAGCCGTGTGTTAATTGGGTGCAAATGCAATATACTTGCATGCTTACAGAGCCAAGTCAGCATTTTTCCCCACACTGCCACACGGATTTGATAAAGTTTTAAGTCCAATTAACGGTTCAATTTTAAGAAGTACTTAAAGAGCCAATGTTGTCAATGTTTTCCAAGCTATAAGGGTATCTTCCAAGAAAAAAATATTTTATTCACTTTTGTAAGATGATAAAGCTTTAGTTTATTAAATACTTTGTTTAATAAATATTTTGAATATGCATAGGCATACCTACGTTATATGATCACATTTATAATTAAAAAAAGAAACCCTATGTGGCTCACATAGTTTAACTATTTACACAAAACTTTATATAAATAAACAAAATGTATATTTAAGTACTTTTTTTCAAATCAAAATATTGTTGTTTCATTAAAAAAAAAAGAAAAGAAATACTGCGAATTTTTTATGTAGTTACTTCCGGGATCCGGTCGAAATTCTGCTTTCAAAATTCTGCTTTGCAAAATTCTGTCTCCTCACACAAAAATTCTGCTTTACGAAATTCTGCTTTTCTTAATTCTGCTTTTCAAATTTCAAACAAAAAAATTCTGCTTTAAGAAAAAACCTTTTGAACACTTTCCAAACCTTTTTTTTATTGTTTGCAGAATTCCTCCTCGCACTTGCAGAATTTTGTAAAGCAGAATTTTCAAAACAGGGTTTTGAAAGCAGAATTTTGACCCATCCAGAATTTTGACCCCAACCCCAACCCATTACTTCCATGTAGTGTTAAAAAGCGCACGCTTTTGAACACTTTCCAAACCTTTTTTTATTGTTTGCAGAATTCCTCCTCGCACTTGCAGAATTTTGTAAAGCAGAATTCTGAAAACAGAGTTTTGAAAGCAGAATTTTGAAAGCAGAATTTTGTAAGAGAATTTTGACCCATCCAGAATTTCGACCCCAACCCGTTACTTCCATGTAGTGTTAAAAAGCGCACGCTTTTGAACACTTTCCAAACCTTTTTTTATTGTTTGCAGAATTCCTCCTCGCACTTGCAGAATTTTGTAAAGCAGAATTTTTAAAACTGAATTTTGAAAGCAGAATTTTGTAAAAAGAGTTTTGACCCATCCAACATTTTGACCCCAACCCACTACTTCCATGTAGCTTTGAAAAAGAGATGCAGATACCTACAAACTAAGTGGACACCTGGGAGTGCTGGGGA
This sequence comes from Cheilosia urbana, assembly GCA_946477585.1. Classification (NCBI taxonomy): domain Eukaryota; kingdom Metazoa; phylum Arthropoda; class Insecta; order Diptera; family Syrphidae; genus Cheilosia; species Cheilosia urbana. The sequence goes on from OX297855.1 coordinate 77,071,282, forward strand.
ACGCTACAAAAACATCTGTTTATATGCTTCCCTCCAGAGTGACGAAATATTACCATTTCCCATCGAGTTCCTTTTCGACACATATCTCTTTCCTTCTCTAAATTGCTACACATGTTTCCTCAATTCGAGATTTCCGTGAGGGTGGGGATCAAATACTTTAATTCACTCAGTGATTGACAAGCAACGAGATTGCGTTCTGCTGAATAATTATAGCAATATCGAAGTGCATAAAACCAGTTAAACTTTTCCATACTGATAGGAAGATGACAAAAAACAAAACTGACTTCCGTGTCCCTTGCGTCGCCATGTCCATAAAAAAAATAACGTATTTAAAAAAAGAAATAGTTGCACATTGTTACACCAATAAATGAAAAAACAATGCTTTCAAGTTTCAACGACAGTTGATAGTCTTTCTGCTTACACCAATGAACTAATTTACTCTCAATTTTGTTTTTAAACTTAAACAGTATTCTTTCGTTCACTCATAAGATGAATAGACGTTATTTATCTGTTTAACAATAAATTTCTTACGAGGTTTTAGAAGTCTAAAGGCTTCCATGCATGAACTAAAGCTGGCTTTGTGGCTGAACAATATTCGACTATAAAATACAAGAAGAAGAAGGAGGAAGGACCATGGGACAGCTAAAAACTGTAAAGAAAACATTTACCTAATTTTCCAGCCCTATTGCGAAGATCAACTATCAATCGGTTGACGATTGACAAAATTTAGCCATTCAAATTCACCCCTATTTCGAAGATCAACTAACAATAATTAATATTTGATACCTACCCATCATTTTTTTAAATGGTATTGCGATGATCAATTATCAATGAACTGTTGATCAATTATGAACTTACATCAATTGTCAATTCACAGTAACTTCGTGCGGAAGTTCCCAGCAAGTCGGTTGACAAATCGGTATTGTGAATTTCTATCGTGAACTATTTTATTGGCAGATGCCACTTTTCTATCAATCGCAATTTCGGTGTTGATAATGGTTGCGCAAGACGAAGGTTGAAGTCGTTGCCGTCCCTTAGTTGATAGCCCACGAGCGTAAAATCTGAGCAGAGCTCCAAGTTTAAAAATGTTCGGTACTGTTCTTTGATTTTTATTCGTTTTAAATTTGGGTTCAATGTCTTTCAACAAGTCAACGATTGCAGCTTTGGATAGGCGAAAGTTTTGTACAAAACTGAAATGGAGCGAGCTCAGAATAAGCTTAATTTCATTCCATGGAAATTAAATTAGTTATTTTCGGTTTTCCAGTTCCAAAGGAAATAGATGCATCTCGCAAACTCCTCCGTATAGCAGCCGATTCCGCGTAGGTACTACCTCGGTTTGGTCATCATCAAAAAAAAAATCCACCGATGACATGTTTTTCAATAAATTTCAGAGATTTGAAAACTTGTAATTGTTTGATTAAAATGTTTGCGAAAGTCGTAATGATCACTCTTCAAATCAAAAATATTTTAGAACAACTGTCGAAGTTGAGTTTTCATTCAAATAACCTTATTTATTGCGTTACGTCCAATAGTTTATATTTTTATTATTCGAAAGCAAAATGCTTTATTATATCAGTCAAATTTTATTAGAAAAGCTGACTGACTACTTACTTTGAAAGTACTGTCTACTTCTTCGTTATATCAATTTGTATTTGTATGCCTTAATTAAAGAAAAAACACCATCAATTTTAACTCACGAAGAATAATTTCCATATTGCATCGCTTTATTAATGTATTGTTTTTTTTTTTATTTATTTAAAATTAGTTCTTTTTTTATAATAATTGTAGATAATAATATAATAAGAATACATATTTTGTGATAATTTTCTTTTTCGTATTCTATGATCGTATTTATCTACATAAAACAGCATTCAATCGAACAAACAAATCTATGAATGATGGTTACTTTTTATAACAAAAGGGTGTTAAACCAATAGACACAAGGACTCTTAATTCAAATATCCTTTTAGTTGTCATCGTTTTTTTTTTGTCTATTTAATTTACTATTTGTTTTGCTTTTATAATGAAACTTTATTGCGAATGGCTAAAACTTATGTTTTGTTTTGGTTTTGTGTTAACAATTAATAATGGTTGCAATTTCAAATGTTACTGGTTTTTAATTATTTGAAGACATTCAGTTTATATCGAATTTTAAATACATTTAGATATACATTTAGATGCTTTCGAAGAAAAATGTGTTCTTTTTTTTTTGTTTTGGTTGCTAATTTTTGTGATAAATTTTTATATATGATTTTTGTTTTGCTCTTAAAATTGTAAGTAAAATGTGTTTATATATACAGTGAAACGCGAAATAGTCTTTATAAATTTACTTTATTTTGTAATATTGAAGCAATAAAAAAATAAATTCCTCTTTTCTTATTTCTCTCTCTATCTTTCGGTATTAGTTATTGATTTATATTTAAGTCTTTTATTTAAGTTTCTTTAGTTATAACATCGTTTTCAAATAAATGCGATACCTAAAATAAGAAAATAAAACGGAAAATGGTAAAATGGAAATTGCTTTTTTTTTTTTGTCGGGTAAGGGATTTTCTCTATTAGAAGCACTTTTTTGGAAAGGAAAGTTAACAACACGTTAGATAAGACCAATTTCTTATTGTGACATTTTTCGTGACTTTAATTAATTTGTACCGTCATTTTATGTTCTAAGGAAAGCATAGGTACCTACGCAAGCAGTAGCAGGTGCTGCATGATCTGGAAACACAAACGGCCTCATTATGCTCAAATGATTTTTAGAGATTATTGATTTCCATGGCTTACAACAACAGTTGGATCTCGTATTATTGTTGTAAGTCGTAGTAATCAATGATCTATATAGATCACGTGGGTAACATGTGTATTATTGGAAAATTATTTGCAAATTAACGGAGTGCATCGGCATCCAATGGTGAGAAAGAGTTTATGCAAAACATAACTCACAGCTTTATAATATTCTTCTGTTAAATTTTTAGTACCTACTCCATCGAACACGCTTCGTTAAAACAATCCCAGTCTCACACATAAATTTCTTTTATAAATAATGCTGATTATTGATGAAATTACCTTACGATATAAATTCGGCCCTAGCGAGGTATCGGTCGGAACGGAAAATTCTCCGATTTTATACGATTCGGAGGATTTGTGCTGCGAGGTATTCTTCGCAACAACTGTATTGGCGAATTACGTTGAAGTGCGATAAAGTGAATTTTTTGTTAAATTTTTGACAGCCTGGTTCCGATATCGTCCGACAAAAATTGGTTGCGGAATTTGTTTACGAGTGCGGTGCGCCATCGCAATTGTTTATTTCTCTTCCGAAGCCGGACACCTCGAATGGAGTTTGAGCCTCCGAAAGAGTAGGTTGCGGAGAATTTTCCGTTCCGACGGAAACCTCGCTAGGGCCGATTATTACTCATCGTCATCAGATCTTTCTGCACAAGACCGTACACATGTTATTCCGACAGAGTGAGAGATGGCATACGCACTATACAGACCTCGTTTCAAAAGAAACGAGCAGGTTGCAATTAACAAAATTACAAAAAAATCCTTTCTTTTAAATTTCTTCTTCAAAAAAATAACGGCGTTCATTCATTCATCTAGTTGAAATCACCCAGTGGTTTGCAGCACGCGGAATTTATAATTTCGCTCTACGGCTTCCACAATTATCAACCTATCAACCAAGCACGTAAACATTGCACACCTCTACTTTACACTATAAAATGAACGGGCTTGTTAAAAACAACTTCTCGGCAATAATTAAATTGCTTGCTAAAAACAGTTGTTTATTCTGAACAGATACATCGTCCGTGCGATATCGTATCCACTATCCAATTATGTTAAACCATCTGATTAATTGCCCTACTGTATTTTTTGTATGTAGGTACTCCTCAAAAAGTTCCATCGCTTTGCAAATTTTATTCAAATCTCCCGCCAACTCTCGCAACAAAAGTGTAACAGCGCAAGAAAACGAGTGAAAATTCTTGAAAAACTACCAGGCCATCAGAAATAGCAGCTGAGGTGCATTACTGCACAGCAGTGCACATCCATCATACAAAAAACACCTCACCCTAAATGTCTGCAATGTAATTTCGACAACAGAAATTATATTGCCATTCTATTTCCATTGCATATTCTAGGACGCGTGTTTACATTTTTTTCACTTCATATGGAAGTATTGTTTTGGCAGAATTTTGTTCTTGGTTTTCAGTGCCCAACCGGTTTTAACATTAATTTTGCGACATCGGCTATTGATGGCTACAAGTTGAACGACGTTTTTATGCCGAGAAATACAAGTTAATGTTGATTTATTTGCTCTATTTGACAGTGAAACTTCTAGGTTAGAATTTCATATAAAAAATCCTTTTTCGCTCTATCTTCTACGGAATTATAATCTCGTCAAGTTTTTTATACATAATAGATACAGCCATTCACAACAACTGTATTTTCAACGACGGAATTTTCTCCGATCTGTACGAAATTGGAGAAATTCCATTCGAGGAATCACAACTTTCGGTTAAATTCCCCGATGACATATTACGCACTTTTCGCATTGCGTGGAACTGCATTACACCACTTACTTTTGACAGCTACACGGCACATTTTTTCGGAAGTTCTTCAACAACTAATTGCTGCAGAATTCGTTAATGTGAAATGAACACGTTTTTATGCTTCATTTATTTTGTTCCGAAACGAATACTTCGAACGCAATTTGAGTTCCAATCGGATTTGACTTTCGTATCGGAATTTTTGCGAACGGATACCTAGACAGGTAGATTAGATTGTAAGGCGGGAGAGCTTTCAATGAGCTCTGGCACTGCGGCTTCTTAGATGAGCCTATTGTGCCTTCCCTGGTAAATTCTTAGAGCCATATCGATAGGTAGGGGTGATTATATGTTGCATAGCAAACGCAACTATTCGTATCTTCTTTATTTGGGAGTGTTTTCTGTCGCCTTCCTACTTGCAAGTTAATTCAATTCAATTAGGAAATGAAATGATCGATATTCTGCTATTATTTATGTTGTATAGATCCCTTTTGCCCTTCTCACACTTAACCAACCTTAACGAATGAAGTGTCGAAAACAAAAACGATTTCCTTGGGGCCTATGAAATTTTACTAACGAAGTTTATTTTAACTCTCATCTGCGGCTTTCTCGATGGAGCCTATTTGAGTTTCAAAGAAAAGTAGGCACTCAACGAAAAGTACAACGAGGGGTATTACTACTCCGAACACTGTGGAAACTGTCCCAAGAGTCATGATTACTTCACAAGGTTCGTTTCTACTCGCGAAATGTTTGTGCGGCACACCTATTCCCTCAATTATTAACACTTGCGACTTATTTCGAATTGATGATCGTTAAGGAACTGAATTCTTGACAATACTGACAGTTAACGAAATGAAACAAAAGAAACACAAAGTGAAAAACAAAATAGAAAAAAGAACAAACAAAAATAAACAAACTCTTTTTCACTGTTACAGGAATATTTTATGTATTTTTTGATTTATTATTTTGTTTTATAATTATTGATTTAGACTTAAATAAACTTCTCCATGTTTTTATTATTTTATTATTTTTTAGTGGGTTTTCATTTTGTTTATGTATACTTTTTAGCGGATAGGTCCGAATGGCTCAAGTCAAATATATATATATTCTTTTTATATAGAAATTTGCGTGTTTTATATTTATAATATTGTTTTATATATATAGATATATATATATATACTTCCATCAATGCATTCAAGAATAACAAACAAAAAGAATATAATAAAAGTTAAATAATAACTAAATCTACAAATTAAAAGTAGAAAACGAAAATAAATGTTACAAAAGGAAACTTAGGAGGGGTTTTACACATTTTCCATATACAAACAGACGCAGCACATCACTGTGTTCTGCTTCGTAATTGTTTAAATTGTTTTTCGGTTTAATTCTCTCTGTATGATTTTCTCTTAAAAATAAAAAAAGAAAAACGCTCAACAAACAAAGTAAAACATATTTTATAAACAAAAGCTTAAGCATAAAACAAAGATTAAATCAAAAATTTACAATTTATATATATGTATATATATACCGTGTCCTGAAGAGAATCTAAACCTCAGTGGAGCGTCCACTCTCATCGGAGCGCGACATCTTTCGTTCTCTGCCGGGAATCCGACCTGTGATTGGAATTTGCTGTTGCTGTTGCGGATGCTGATGCTGCTGTGGATGTTGATGTTGTTGTGGCTGCAGTTGATGTGGATGTATCATACCGGGGTGTGGAATCATCATTGCCGGATGATGATGGTAGGCTTGCATCATATGATGACCGGGATATTGCTGCGGATGCTGTTGTACGATGACGCCAGCTGCACCGGCGGGTGGAGGAAATCGCATTTTAGCGGCAGCAGCATTGGCAGCGGCAGCAACAACGGCGGCATTCTCTCGGGATGCACTGCTGGCTGTGGTCGATTGGAAGGATATGGACATGCCGCTGTCTAGGGAGCCAACGCTACCGCGTCTTTGTGGCTTTTCATTACCAACTAGAGGTGGAGAGGGGAGGAAATCAATAAATGAAGACGACGATGAATCTCGTTAAACTTACATTGCTCGTGCATATCGAGTAGACTGTTGCTTAACGCGCTGCGTTTTAGTTGTGCTGCTGTATCGTGGCTACCATTCGCGGTATCACTGCCCTGCGGCGATTGGAATGGACAGGGGCACACTTCAACGTCAGCCACTCCGCTATCACGGTTCTCAGAGTTGCCAGGAGCGCGATTGCGCGCAGACTTTTGTCGTTCCAATTCAGCCTCGATACGCAGTGATTCCATTTCGTCCATTTCACTGATGGATTCCTTAAGGTCTTCGGCAAATTTGCAGCGATCGTGCTCGTTGCGCGCATTGAAAGTGACCAGAATCTTGGCGTCGACTTTCTGCGACAGCTGGATACAGAAGGGATAGTTTGGCACGTCCAATAGGGTGACTACCATTCCGCATAGGGGAAAACTATTGCGGAATGTATAAGTAACTGATGACTTCTTTTTGCTGAATATTTTGGTGATCACCAGCAGGTCATTGAAGAGGAACACCTCACGCTGATGGACGCCGGGTCGTTCCTTTTTATTCACATCGGGAATTTCGTACAGCCGGCAATAGCAGACGAGACGACGATGGGGCAGAGCTAGATTTGGTTTCTTGCCGACGATTGTAGCTTGAACTTTCATTACTTGGGTGACATGATCACTGCCAGGCTTGAATTCGTTAGCTTTGACGCGTTCGTAGACGCCGGCCAACATATCACGATCAATATCGTGGCAGTCATCGATGCCGCGAAGGTTCTTGATAAAGTCCTCGACACGCATTCGCCGCTCGGGCTTGAGGTTTGGTGTGTGCAGGTCTGTATTGAGCATGATAATGGCGAACGCTAGAACGAAGATCTGCAAGGAAAGGAAAAATACATTATCAATGACATCAGCGCGTGGACAAGGTATGCATTGTTTAACTTACCGTATCTGATGACCTTAAACGTCCCACAATGTCCTGATTACACTGGCAGTAGCGTTGCGAGAAGATTTCCATGAGTCGCTCGATTTTCTGCGCTTCGCCGGGCATACGGAAGTACGCCTGGAATTTTCTCAAAGCCACATCTACCTGCATGCCGGAGAGATCCAGCTCGCTGGCGAAACACTCCAACACGGCCATGTTGAAGGGGTTCTGCAGGTTGCCAAGGTATTCGCCGATCATTTGCCGTGAGAGACCCTTGCGTGAGATCAAGAATCTCGCTACACCCTGTGGAGTGTTCTCGAGGAATCCTCTGCGAATCAAGTAGGTGATACCCTTTTCTGGTTTTTTGTTGAAGAGGTTTAATCCGACACGGTACTGCCGTTTGCGAATAGTCTCGGACACTTTGTAGTTCTGTGTGGTGGTAGCAGCAACATTCAGTTGTTCGGCTTCGGTATGCTGCTCATACTGTGCCGCACTGGTGTGTGAACTCATATGATCATCGGACACAACGACCATGCCGCTTGCGTTTGCCGGTGGATGGGAGGCCATCATTAGGATATGATCAGGAGAATGGGTGCTGAACTGGTTGGAGCTGTTTAGCGCTGTGCCGCGCTTCCATGTGTGCGGTGAGTTTGAACGATCTGATCCTAAATCGCAGTTGGCCATGCGATCGGCCGAAGTGGCACTGGAGTCGCTGCCAGAGCTTTGCACCGATGTGAGGCTGCCGTTCTCAGCGGTCTTACACAGTCCGTTGGTGCGAATCATCGATGGCGGAGGCGGAGTTTGGCGCATTTGCAGCAGCATCTGTTGTTGGGCGGCTGCCTGTTGAGCTGTTATCGACGATGTACGTTTTGGAACCTCTGGCGGCACTTTCTTACGCTCGGATGTCGTAACCAGTGCCTTGGGTCGCATGTAGATCTGGGCCGCCGAATAGTATGGTGTGTGAGGTGAGGTGCCGGGAACAACTGGACCCCCAACGCTCACCCACGACGCATTTAGCGACGAGTCTAAATGGCTTGAGTTTGAACTGAAGCTGACATCGTGTGGAATAGCATGGTATGTTGACTGAGCGGACACATAATGCGGCCCGCCAATGTTCGCCTGCATTTGCGCCGCCGAAGTGTAGTAATGCTGTTCGGTGGCATGCAGCAGATTCACATGTGGATGCGACGATGTGGAAGACGCTGTCGAAGCTGATGAGGCGGTGGAAGCTGCCGAACCGGCACCTGAAATAATCGAAGACTGTGACCAACACGTACTTTGTGCCGCTGGCATTGGCGATGTATTACCCGACTGACTGCGCGGTATTGGACTGGAGTCAAGTTGACGTCGCTCACGCAACGACATCGAACGTGTGGGTGGTGTGCGGGCTGCATTACCACCAGATGATCCCGGTGGACCTGCCATTATAGTGACTCTCGGCTGATGCGAGTGCTGCTGCTGTTGTTGCTGATGCGGATGCTCTAATTGAGATTCGGTAGCACTGCCATACGCGGACGATGATGAGGTATTCGATGGTGGACCATCTTCACCCGCGGCGGCTACAGCAGCCATCAACATGCGCCGGCTGAGGCGTTTCTCGGCTTTGGCCATGGCTGTGATTGAGGCGAACTTCTTCACCATCATATAGTGTCGGAAGGCACGCTGAATTGTGATCGCAGCGTTGCGGGCACGCACTCCTCCGTATTTACGTTCGAGCAGTTCAATTTGTTTCTCCAGCAGATCCTGGGAGAGTTCGTACCTGGAAGTAAATAACAGAAACAGATAGTTAGTAACCGATTGGATCAAAGACAAGGCGAATAGTGTGTTTATTTACATTCGATGGATCATAGGGGAAGAAGTACTTCAGTGGCAGAGCGATACATCAAAGATCCGCGGCAGGCAATAATATCTTTCTTAACTTTGTACACATCTGCATTTAATGCATTTTTTAATGCATCCGCAAGACAGTTGTGTGAATACTGGCGAAAGATGCCAGCCGAAAATATCTAACAACCCTCTTCGCTCGCTGCCGGCTGTTCTGTTATAGTTAAAAATGCACACACAGCACGCACACACTATAGGGTGAGTGGAAAGGTGTTGTTACTCCAGTCTCTCTCCCTCTCACTCTGCTCCTCATTCGTACGTGAAGAGGGGAAGTTTTCTAATCACCCCAGGGTAAGTTAAATTTCAAGAAAATTGCGTGCCCAAGGGTGTCTGTCTAATTTTAATCACAAAAACCCAAATACCATCATCATCATTATCACCGCTATACCACGATTGTACACGAAAAGGAAGTGGAGGAGGACCTATTGTTAAGATTGGCGCTCGTTCTACAGAGTTGCTGCTGATTCTTTTTCAGTTTTGCATTGCAAGAAGGAAATGCACACGTGAGGCAGACGTGTGCAATCAAGGAAATTTATATTCATCACACGAAGGGTGATTGCAGTTGCACCATACTTTCCAGAGCCAGTATACCGTTTTGATGCAGTTGAATGGGGAAAAGGGAATCAAGTAAGCAAGAGAAAACAAGCTGGAAATGCAGTGCTCTCCGTTCCTCGTTCGGATCGCTTTGATGAGCTGTTTGATGGGCATTTGAGTGTGTTTTCCTGGAAATTCCACTTTATTAACATTGCGTGTAATGTATGGCATTTGCTGCTGTGAAGTTAGACAGAGGAGGCAGTTCTATTGAATATCCTTACATAAAATGAAGGATTGGTTATTTTGAAACTGAAAGTCATCGTGTATGAAAAAGGGCAAAAAGTTACCAGATTCATTAAACTAACGATCGTGGATGGGTAAAACTAAAGAGAGTCAACCTAAGGAGTGGGCCACGTGAAAACCAACAAAATGCGTTTTTTATTTGGCCTAAATAATAGATCATGGAATAAGAAACATTGCTCAAAAGGGGACATGACACATGACACATGAGGTATGCATGTACAAGCAAAATTGACTAAAAGTCACATTTCACCATTTGCGATTGACGTGTACCTACCACTTTTTGTGAAACGTAATTTTTTTATATGGAGTTTGACATGCCGCTATTCATCTAGCGGGCAGTGGAACGCTGGCATTATATGTCTGTTCCTTTACTTTTAAATCTTACGAATTTTTACTCAATGTCGTACTCGAAAAATTCATAAAAGAGAGCGTCATCTAGATGTTACCCGTTCATTGAGAATCTTACGAATCTTTATTCAACAAATTTCTTGGTGTAAGAAGTGGAAATGCTGATTTGAAATTTGTTATTCCATTTGGCATATGCGTGTTGCGTGCATTTGTTTTCATTTCCCGTATATTAAAATGGAATCAACAGGCGCCAAAATAAAATTGAATGGTCTCCTTAAGATTATTTTCGAAATTAGCGACGAAATTCATTCTCGATGTAAGAAGGGACAATCTCCTTCAAGTAGTTTTGTAAACAGTGTCGCTTTTTCCTCCTATCGAATGCTTGTAACTAGTTCAATTAGTACTAACTCTTCCACATACTCGGATACATCAAAAAGTCGTTCGATTAATTCCGAATCACTTTCATCGTTAGAAGAATCAACTAATATTTGTTAATAAATTAAAATTAGCCAACTCTTCGATTATATCCGACATTTTCGTATCACTTTTTTTTTTTAAATTTAATTTATCTGCCATTTTTCATAGAGTACCTACTACAAAAGCGAACGGTTGCCAGATTGGGCGCTTTGTCGTATTTTCGGCTTAATCTTTTTACTTAAAAATCTACATATCGTTTTACAAATTGTGTGTTAATTTTGTTTGTTTTATTCTTTTACAAAACTAAAAAAAAAGAAATATTTTCGAACAAACCCGCACTTTTAAAACTTGGCAGCACTCTTGCAGTCAAGTGACATCGAACAGTCGTTCAAGTTGCACGCACACTAACGACATTCGCAAAATTGCTCTGACTCTCAAAAAAAGCTTTTTTTGCGGCCAATGGAACATGAAATCTGACAGCCAGCTGATTTCGAGAGCAGTAAAACTGCTTTGAATCTGAAAAAAGCCTTTTCTGTCCCAATGGAAAACGACATAATTCATTTTGCAGGCCTCTTGCTTTGACACAAGCCACAAAAGCCAATAGCAGAAAAAAGTCAAATAAAATCGTAGTGGCTTCGTGGTTAGTGTGTTGGACTACTAAGCGAGGGCTCTCAGGTTCGAATCCCGCAATAGACCAAATTCCAACTTAGGGTTTTTTTTTTCCACTGCGGTACCTCTCACGAACGTCTGACAAACATCCGAGAGTATAAATGTATTGAAAGAGCTTCTCAATTAGCCGTTTGGAATCGGCATAAAATTGTAGATCCCTTCCATTCGTTCCAAAAATGAAAAAAAAAAAAAAAAAAAAAAAAAAAAAATACTCACAAAAAACGAATATTTGTTAGAATCTAGGCATAGGGTCCCTCCGGACCTGTTGCGCCAACTATTTATCTAAAATCCAAGGCGTAGAAGTAAAAAAAAAAAACGGTGTGAATAAGTCTAAAAAATACCAAAATTTTCACCGATTTTTGGGCTTCTTTCTGAGCAACGATATTGGGCTACATTTTTTAAAGGTTTGGGCGCTTAAAGCGAACTAAATTATGGCAACCCTACAAAAGCGTTCCCAAATATTTTTGTAAATGTCTCTCTCTGTGAGAAAAATTATCCCCTCCAGTGCCATTTTCACAGTCTTGTGTGTTATGGCTGTTCACAAATATAGGAAATTCATTATGGAGGTGTTAAATTTTAGATGTGGAACGTGGACAATTCAACTACCTATAATATTAGGTTCGTTCGTGTACTTTTTGTTATCGTAGAATTATTAAAAATTTGCTAAGAAACTGCGAACGCGAGAGAAATCCATTTCTCCTCTTTTCATTTTTGTACTCGCCGAATTTTTATGAAATTATTAAAAATTAAAACTAACAACTAAGTGACAGCTCAAAAGATTGACAAGTAAAATCTTTAGGTATTTATTTTCGTCTTCTTTATTTTGGAGATGCTGCATTTAAAGAGAACGTTTGTTTGCTTTTTTTTTTACGATAATGTCAACATGACATTTCTTAAACTTTTTCTAAGAAAACTGGTCAGGTGGTTCTCTTGAAATTAACAGATTTCTCTCTCGATTTTTGAGATTTGACATTTTTCTATGCGGGAAGTACACGAACGAACCTATTTCTTACGTAAATTTAAATGCCTGTCAGGAATCAGAATTATCTGTTACTACTGAGGCAATGGTGTCGAACATAAGGTGCTTCGATTCGTCATTAGACTCTTCGTCCCAAAGATCGCACGAGACCATTAGAAACAAGTGTTCATCCCACTTATTGTGCGTGGTAGATCGCTGGCCACACACGAAGTCTCACAAATGCATGTCTTGTTCACAACAAAGGTAATTACCTCTTCATCTCCCATATAACAAGACGCCGACCTTAGGATTAAACGACGCGACATGGAAGGAACTATAGATAAACGACACATTCTAACCCAAAAACGAGTCAATAAAATTGAGTTAACTACCTTTGCCGCTTACCCACCGCAGAGGTTTTGTTTCCATTCATTCTTTTGTACTGGATATTCGTTTGAAATTACCATAATCCATTCATTCCCTTACCAAGTGATGTCTGAATCCTTTCCAGTTATCACTGTCCCTATCGCATACAAATTCCAGTTAGTCGGCAAATCTAAAAATGTGACAAAACGACAGTCGATGGATCTAATTTGCACTTCTCGAATTTGGGACAGGGCATAAATTGACAGCCAGACAAAGGACTTGGTATGGATATAATGGGTCGTTGCAAAAGGTTAGAAAAAGGGTGACATATAGTATTGGAATAGGTTTTTATTTTTATTTTATTAAGATGTGACATTGATTTGACAGCGGTAATGAAGCGAAAAAAATAAAAAAAGGAGAAGGAATAACCTTCAGCGACGAATACATTTATTGAAATGGCTTGGAACAAAGGACAGGTCAGTGAAGGTAGTCAACCCTTCTATGTAGAGTTGGTATTGTATTTGTAGAGCATTGAGCAGATGTTATTGTTTTCAGAGGCATTTTTATCATTTAAGTCAGAGTTGCTGTTTAAATGGGCACGTTCAAAATTTTAGGTTACTAAATCTGACAGCTGAGTTACGTGATGTGTCTGCGGTTTTATTGACCTAGTGACTACGTTAACAGTTTTTTTTTTTACGTTTGTGAAGGGTCAGCCGACAAATCTGGTCAAGAATTTCACTGGAGAGTATACTCAGTTGATATTTCAAAAACGGAACAAAGCTTTTGTGTTCAGGGAAAATCTAGCGCAGTCAAATATACTCAACTGAGGTGTCTATGAAACTTTGGCATGACGTTTTCCAAGCACTTGATATAAAGTTTAGCTTGAAATTTCATTCAAAAACCTCGTAAGAATATACCTACCAACTAATCAACAAGGCTCCAACAAAACCAACTTAAAACTCGACTCAACATAAAAAACACTAAAATTACCACAAGAATTTAATCCGTATCGTGCAGAATTTCCTATACGTATTCGCATTGGCATCGTCATGGGGTCCCGTTTCATCTCTGTCAATGTCAATACTTGTGCCTTCGTCATTCTCATCGTAGGCCGGAAGCTCACCAATTTGTGTTACTTTAGTTGGATAAACTTTCAAACTTCGTCTGCGTTCGACACTCGCCCACTTGCGTATCGAATGCAAACTCTGGCGTCGCCTATCGTGACGCGTTAATGTGGTTTTCTCATTTCCCTTAGCGGTGAGGGATGTCGTCGACCACACTACGGGGGATGATGATGATGATACAGTTTCTGCTCCTTCGCCGGCTGATGAAAATGATGTAACAGCAACACGTGACAGAGCTGTTGCAGACTCCCACTGAACGAGACGACCATTCACGTCAGAATCTACCGAATTAGATTTTGAATTCATTTTTTGTTTGGCGCATTTTTGAACTTTGCACGCGTTTGGGTTTTACTTTTGTTTAATCATGTTTACATTTACGTTTCTACGCGATCCACAGGGTTAAATGTTATTGCCAAGAATTCAATTCGAGTTGCGAATGTTTACTCGCGCGTAAGGTTGGGAAAACTAATGAAAATGGAACGGAACGGCCGCGGCCGGTGGTAAGGAAGGGGAGAAACGAGAAACAGTTATTCAAATCATTTTTTTTTTTTTTCTACCTATTGTCTGTTATCAGAATTGGTAGAGATAGGTAAGTGTGTGCATAATTTTTTTTTATTTGTATGGAAGTGAATGGAGAACATTTTACGGTTTAGATAAGATAAATAGAAAAGTTTTGGTATTTTTGCGTTTCATGTGCGGGGCTGATAAAGAATTTAATTCTATTATTGTTGCGAATGTAAATATTTAAAAAACAATTTTTTACATTTGCGGAATTCGAAGTATGTTCGTGAAGTTTCGAACTGAACTTCGCGGATGAGGTATTCACTAAAGTGACGTCTACGAATTTGAAAATCAACAAAACAAGAAGGTGAGGACCATATTATAAAATCTGCAAAATATTCACTAAAGGCAAACTTACTGTCAGATTGACAGAAGTGACTTTTCTGACACCTCCTCTGAAATGAGGAAAACGAATTACACGAAAAGAAAACAACTCCACTTTGAACATTCGATGTCTAAATGCAACAAAGATGAACTACATCTGTATACTTAATGAACCAACTGTCAAATGATATACAACACAAATGCAACCTGTTCTTCATAGAAAGACAACTCCACTTTGAACATTCGATGTCGAAAAAGTAAAACAAGATGAAACACTTATCGATGATTGATAAACCAAACGTCAGATGGAAGACAAACAAATCTGTAGGCAGACACATAGATATATATTTTTTAATAGTTCTGAAAGCAAAAGCAAGACATCGGGCATTAAAAAATCAAATGTCAGGCGGTATCCAAACAAATCTGTTCGTACACCAATTTTTCAATTTGACATGAGTCAGTGCCTACGAGTATACATTTGTTGTTGTTATCAAGAGGTAATGTTTACGCGCTTTTGGACAAATCCGAAGGGATTATGTTCCAAAGCTCCAAATGGGTCAAACATGACAGGCGGAGTAGTGTGGAGAACGCAAGTTACTTAACTGTTTATACAGCGAATTGTGTGGGGTTGTTAATAAGGCAATTAGAAGATAATGAGTGACGTCGACACTTGTGTGAATTTATCTTTTTGATAAATGTTGTTTGTTGATGTTTGAAATAGCATTCGGTCAGGTGTTTCGGTAATATATTAACTTTCTCCATTACGTAGTATGGAAAGAAAGGAGACCCTCTAAACTGCGCCAACTACAGAGGCATCAGTCTCCTGAACAATGCGTATAAGATCATGTCTGCTGTATTGTGTGAACGTCTGAAACCATTCGTCAACGATCTGATAGGTCCCTATCAGTGCGGTTTTAGGCCCGGTAAGTCCACGACCGATCAAATATTCACACTACGGCAGATCCTGGAAAAAACCCAAGAATACCAGATCGATACTCACCATCTTTTTTATCGATTTTAAGGCCGCATATGACAGCGTTTATAGAGACGAGCTATACAGAGCCATGTCTAGTTTTGGCATCCCTGCCAAACTTGTCAGATTGTGCAGAATGACGATGGAGAACGCTCGCTGCTCCGTAAAGGTCGGAAACAATCTCACCGAGACCTTTGATGTCAAAAAAGGATTTAGACAAGGTGACGCGCTGTCATGTGACTTCTTCAACAGCATTCTTGAGAAAATTGTGCGAAACTCACAAGCCAACACCAGAGGCACAATTTTCCATAAGTCTGTGCAACTTCTTGCATACGCTGACGACATTGACATTGTTGGCACAACACAGCGAGCTGTCACTGGTGCGTTTGCAAGTATTAGTACAGAAGCGGCAAAAATGGGTTTAGTTGTGAATGAGGGTAAAACAAAATATATGCTGTCAACAAGAAAGGACACACAATATCGACGAATCGGACAGAACGTCACGATAGACAGCTTTGAGGTAGTTAGGGACTTTGTCTACCTCGGATCCGCTATTAACTCTGATAACGACATCACATCAGAAATCAAACGAAGAATCACACTTGCCAACCGCTGTTTCTTTGGCCTAAGACGGCAACTGATAAGTAAGGCCTTGTCGAGAAATACTAAGGAAACTCTGTATAAGACCCTCATCATCCCAGTCCTGCTTTATGGTGCAGAAGCATGGGCGCTATCAAAGGCGAATGAAGATCTCCTTGGTCGTTTCGAACGCAAAATTCTTCGAGTGATTTTTGGTCCCGTTTGCGTTGACGGGCTTTGGAGGAGAAGATTCAACAGCGAACTCTACGAGCTGTACAGCGACATCGACCTAGTCAGAAAAGTACGCATCAGTCGTCTAAGATGGCTGGGACATGTAGAGCGAATGGACACCAACGCTCCGGCCCGAAGAGTCTTCGATTCTAACCCGGAGGGACAACGCAGTAGAGGAAGACCTCGCCTTAGGTGGCGCGCGCAAGTGGAAGGGGACCTCAACCAACTTGGAGTGCGCAACTGGAGGCAGTTAGCCAAAGATCGCGCTAACTGGAGAGGCGTATTGGTTGAGGCCCAGGTCCACCCCGGACTGTAGCGCCACCTAAGTAAGTAAGTAATTACGTAGTATGAGAAAGATTATTGTTTTCGTACAAAATTTCGAACTCGAGATGTTAATCAATTCTGACATTACGATGATAGACAAATTAAAAAAAGTGCGTCGCAAAATTCTGTCTGGTCTGTCCGTCTGTCTGTCTGTCTGTCTGTCTGTTTGTCTGTTTGTCTGTCAAGGCATTGAATTTGATGATTTTCATTGGCGTTGATATTCGCGGCGAATGGCAAGCGTTCGCTGTTTTGACGATGAAATCTTAAACGACCTTACCTCAGTCTTCCACTAAAAGTTATAGCCAAAGACTAGTGATAACCACATCGAAATAAAAAAACAGAGTAAGGGTGCTTGAACGTATAGATAAGTTTATTGAAAATTTGAAGGTAGTATAACTATCTAAAGTGGTGTAAAGTTTATGAGTCCAAACTATATCCATGTGTAGATTTAAACTTTCAAAAAAATGTGTCAGCAAATTAGGTGCTTCGAAAAACGCGGAGAAAACTTCTAAAAAAAAGTTGACTGACTTTTTTGCTAGTCATCATTTAGTAAAACACTTCCAGGAACCTCTTCAACCATGGATATCTGACCGCCAACAGTTCGGTTGTGAAAGCAACTATGCTAACCACAATGCATATAGCAAACAAAATGAACGCCCCTTTTATATGGTGCAACGATATAATTTCACGTTCATCACGTTTGCCCTTCTTCAGTAATTTGTCCAACTGAATATATTTCCGAACGTTTCGCTCCATATAGCCGTTTTCTATCAATCTTAGGATTCTGGTATTAATGGCTTCGGTTAGGAATGAGTACTTCTGCATCTTCAGACAGTAGTTGAACATCGTAATCCGTTCCGGAATAAGAGCATAGTCTTCATACTTCGAAGGATCCTTGCTATAAAAAGTGAAATGAATATCTGTTCCTATGGCTGCAAACTTTTCTTCATTTCCAGTCAATGAAGTTAACATTTTAGACATAAGATCATTATTCCATACTATACGGTCCACCAATTGCGGACATCTTCGTAGGATAACGTACAAGTAAGAATTCCCGATAAATTTGTATCCAAGTTCTACTGCTTCATCAATGGTTTGTGGAATCCTTTGGATGGGTCTATTCTGAAGAAACCGAAAGATCGAACCTTCGTACGAACTGCTGATGACGAACATAGCAAAGAGCCATGCCATGGTGTGTAGACGTGTCGAACAGTATCGAAATGCATTGCATCTTCTAGCGTACTTCCGCAAAAAAAGCTGGCATATCCATTTGGCGAATAATATTGTGCACAGGCTTAGCCAAGTAGGCCAATCAAATGGCAGGTATATGATATCCAAGGATCTGTATAACCTCGGTCGTCTAACTACTGCATATACGCTACCAGTGTAATAAGACTCTGTTGACGCAAAATGTTTTCGGCTGTCCAGGGTGCAGCCAGAGCCACCCAGTAACATGTCTCCGAGGTCGTCTTTTAGCTGCAAACAAAGATAAGTGGACTAGTCACTTTAGAAGAAGTGTATGGGACTTACCATTTTAAAACTTCCAGTCATACTGTTGTTGGGATAAATTATACCTCTGCCCTCTGGCGACATCACCAATTCGATTGAGAAGTTCATCATCGTAGCTAAAGTGTTAAAAATGTCCCCATTTATCCCATAGATGTGGTTATGATCGATTAAGACAAATGGTGATTGATTGAAGACGATAGCTTTTATTGGGCACTGCCAGAGGTTGTCCATTTTCGGGGGGAACATTTCCTTATTCCACTGAAAACTTCCGTTTATAAAGCGGTTGTATATTGTGGGCATACTATCTCGACAGTTCAGCTTCGTGAATGGATAGTAAGTGTAGAGGTTGACGGTTGCATTTCCATTTTCGGTTAGCACGTTCACGTTAAGAATGTAAACCTTCCAACAAAAAATGAGAATTTCCTCCAAAGTTTCTATCAAAACACCGCTCGGCAATACAACAAAGAAGCGTTGGTGACTGTCGGAGATGCACTCTTGACTATGCTATGCTGCCGATCAACCAAGGTTCTGGAATCACTCAGTTTTGAATTATTTATTCACTTTCGAAATACACGCAATACCCACTTGAATGACTTTAGAGAATCCACAAAATACAGTCGAACGAAGGTACTGCAAGACTCTGTAGAGGCCAAGTCCACTAGCAGCGCATCATTCATGGCCAAGAACCGATTGACTGTGTCATCAAAACCTCGTCGTATGGTGGCGTTTTCAACTTCAATACTTATTCGCAGGGTATGGTTTTGTAGTCCCGCAATGCTTGCCTGAAGGCAATCGGCCAAATTATCTTCAGTATGGACCAACATCTGACCCATGGTCGGATAGAGAATAGTGGGTAACACCAGAGCTATTTTCCAAAACCCAGCCATTGCTGCGGACTGTAAAGTGCAACTGATTCGACATGGACTCAAAGTCTACGTACAATTGTTGATTTCAGCTTCATGCTTATTTTTATTTCCAATGTAATTACAAGTGTTGCTATTGACAGAAGGATCCGCGGAGGCAATCGCTGTTCAAACTTGAAAGGTTCTATTGATTTTAAAACAATATGTACTTTTAATAGGTAGGTACCTACTCGGGCCATCAGGTAATCTTACATTGTACGCGCTAAATGTCAGTCCCAATGGCAAAAATAAAGTGAACACTGATGAACTAAATTGTAGAGTTCCATTGGTTTGAATAATTTGTATTTGTATATAATTTGATATTATCCACAATTTTGCACTTTGTTTCTCACTTTGTCTGTGGCCACAAAGGCGGGAGCAGACATTTTTGTTTTAATTCTTAGAACGATGTCACGCGAACTGCTTTTATAGTGCTTCAATTAGTGTCGCGTAGTATCAGAAAAATATTCAGAAAACAATGAAGAAGTACGCACTCGATATTTAAGAAGGCATTGGGGAAGTTCTGTGTTTTTAACTTTCTCCATTACGTAGTAAGAGAAAGATATTGTTTTCGTACAAAATTTCGAACTCGAGATGTTAATCAATTCTGACATTACGATGATAGACGAACTCAACAAAGTGGGTCGCAAAATTCTGTCCGGTCTGTCTGTCCCGCAGACTTACAGCCTAAACGGCTGACCGGATTTCGTTTAAACTTCGGATTTGGAGTTTTTGGGGCTAGGGCTCGTGGCGGTTTTTTATTTTGCAAGGTAACCTCAATATTAATGGTACTTCCCATACATAGTGTCCGTACCAGTTTGATTTGCTCGAAAACGGCTCTAACGATTTCAACCAAAATTGATTAGGCTTAAGTGGGTGATGTTACCATGACTACATACCCAGATTTTGGCTAAAAATTCGAGTAACTTTACTTTTGAAATTTGGTCATATCTCGAAAACGGTCCATACGATTGTAACAAAACTTAATTTCTAAGGTAATATGGTCATTTCCAACTTAACTCAGTTTTTCTCGGTATTATCGTAAAATGGATTTTTGCAAAAAAGTAAATTTTTTAAAATTGAGTTTTCCTTAGTTTCCCTGAAAACGGCAATAAAGATTTTGACCAAAATGCAAATTTAGAGTAATATTGATATTCTTAAAATTGTTGCGTTCTTAATTTTTAATTAAATTTTAATTCACCGGAAACGCTAATTTCAAAAAATGCTCATATCTCGAAAACCCCATTTTTGACTTCGATAAAGCTTTAAAAACAAAGTAATACTTATATCGCGAACAATAATTTATAATCGGTTTTTAGCTATATAGTTAACAAATAGAATTTTTCGAACTAAACATTGCAATATTTGGTACTGTTTTGTTTGACAAATTTTACAAAAACCGCTCAAACGATTTTGATCAAAATACTAACTCACGATAATATCAGTATTCTCAATAAGATTCCGTACTTAGTTTTTCTCAAAAAATTCATATAACTCCGTTTTTTAATTATTTCTCAAAAATGACTACCGAAAAGCCGACCTCTGTTCATATATATTTTTAAAACTTAATAACGCACTTTAAGATTCAAAAACTTATTTTTAGCAAATATAACCCACTTCTACTTTTTCAGCTATTTTGAATATGCACCTTAAAATAATTCCAACCACTTGGAGTTCACACAATCAGAAAATCTCAATTCTTTTGCACAGCTACACACGTCAATTGGAATATTCAGTTTATAACTGATAGTGCAAATTCAAAAACAAATCCCTGAATTCTTACATATCCATATATATATCTATGTAAAGATATTTATCTATCACGAATACTACCTGCACTCATTGACAACTTAAACTATTGTCATTAATCTATCCCAATCAAAAATAAAACCATGCTCTAACAGATCAAAAAACAGAAACTCGTACTACGGTTGTCCTTGTACTACGCTTGTAAAGTAGGCGGTTATAACTCTCTAACTAGAACTTGCGACAATTGTCTGTTTCTAGAGCTTCAACGTTTAAAAACTAAAAGTGAATTTTATTTACCACTATGTATTCCTTTTTCTTTATTTCATGAACGGTTTCTTTTACCTAGCATTGCTTCTCGGATCTTTACCTACATCACTACACAGTATAAAGCAATGTCGCTTTCTCTGTACCTATGTACGCTTAAATCTTTAAAACTACGCAACGGATTTTGATGCGTTTTTTTAAATAGATAGAGCGATTGAAGAGGATGGTTATTTTTGATGTTTCTAATGTGATATCGTAAATAATTAAATATTTTTCCGCTTACATTGCAAACGCAGGTTAAATCCTACGTGCGAAGCCGGGGCGGGTCCTAGCGATCTAATAAAATAAGAAAACAACCTACAAAACTTTTGACGAACGAGAAAGTTTTGTTTGACCCAGTTGTGCACTTTATTTGTTCAATGGCGTTGTTCTTTTATGGACGTCAGAGGGACTTTTTCTGGAAAGTTATTTTTTTTTTTTTTTTTTTGTAAATCGGATGGAAAAATGATGATAGAATTTGTGTGTTGGAAACGATTTGGATGGGACTAATTCAGTTAAAGCTAATTAGAGAATACTTTGAAACTATGTGACAGTTACATGTTAGGATTATTGTACAATTTAAAATTTTTGACTTATCCAAATGGGATTTCCGTTCATATTTGACACATTCCATGAGCATATATTCGAAAACTAGAACCACATTTAGTTAAATTCCACTTTCGAATTTAAAAGCCGGCAACACAAAGCAACAAAAAAAAGCAAATAATTCCATTTGTATACACAGTCGACTCTGCTTGACTGAAACAGAAATTTGCCACAAATATATTTTCACTTAAGCGAACTTAGGATAATGGAAAAAAAAAAACGTTTCCGTGATAAATCGATCTTTTGCGCACCAAATTCCAAAATCGTGTTATCAGCCGTCTTGGCGATGTCAATTGGCTGCCTCGGAGCTGCGATTTGACCCCTTTCGACTTTTTTTTTTTTTTTTTTTTGTGGGGAACCGTGAAGGACCCATGTTATGCCAACAATTCGGAAACCATTCAAGCACTTAAGGCCAATATCTTCGAAGCAATCCGTGATCTACAGCCCGAAACCATAAACAAGGTCTTGGAAAATTGGAGTGACATAATGCGTTACTGCTAAGCCAGCCGAGGCAGCCACTTAAACGAAGTTGTAATCCATAATTCATGGGAATGTTTGCTCTTAATAATAAACCCATAATGCATTGAAAAAATTAAATTTCGTTAATTTTATTGCCTTTTTTGAAAATAATCTTGTAAAGGGTTTTCCAATAAGAGGTGTTTTTTTGATATTCAAAGAAAAATGCCGTTTTTTGAGATAAATGATTTTTTTTTATTTCATAATAAAGAGGAAGGTATGCCGTTAATGAATAACAACATCAGCCAAATAGCCACGAGCACGCATACAGGACCATATCCTTTTCATGAAATTTTGCATAACCAAATCGCAAAGTGGCTGCCGTATGTCCTCGATAGCCTCACGAATTTTATCTTTGAAGTCTTCAATCGACACTGGGCTATTGGCGTAGACCTTATCTTTCACGTGGCCCCAAAGGAAGAAGTCGCAAGGTGTTAAATCACAAGATCTCGGTGGCCAATTGTGATCACCTCTTCGAGAGATAACACGGTCCGGAGACTTTTCCCGTGAAAGATCAATGGTTTCGTTGCTTGTGTGGCACGTAGCGCAGTCTTGTTGAAAGTAAACGTTGTCCATATCAATACCATCCAACTCCGACCATAAAAAAATCATTAATCATCTCTCGATAGCGCAATCCATTCACCGTAACTGTTGATCCAACCTCATTTTCGAAAAAGTAAGGTCCAATGACCATAAGCCGCACCAAACAGTCACAAGTTGAGGATGCAGATTGCAGAGGCTTCTCAACAATAACTCTTGAGTTTTCCCAGCACCAGATGCGACAATTTTGCTTGTTGACGTATAGCCACCGAGGTGGAAATGGGCCTCATCAGTCAAGATGATTTTTCGATGGAATTCCGGATCATTTTCGTGCATTTCAAGGACCCAATCAGCAAAGACACGACGATGTTGATGATCGGCCGGCTTGAGTTCTTGTGTTAACTGGACTTTATAAGCCTTAAGACCCAAGTCTTTATGCAAAATACGGTGTAATTACGTTTGTGGAATGCCCAATTCCAAAGAACGACGAGGAATGGACAAACCTGGGTTTTCTTCAACACTTTGGGCTACAGCAGCAATATTCTCAGTTGTTCTTGAGCGACGGGCATGGGTTTTATTCATCACATCACTACCTTGTCCCAACAGCTCGAATTTGACTGCAAGATTTTCACCATTTTTGTAGTGAATTTTAATAATTTCAATGCGTTGTTGAAGCGTGTACCGTTCCATTTTTATTAATGCCGTAGTTTCTACTTGTCAAATGTCAAAGAATAAAAGCTTCAAAAGTCATCCACAATAACACCTCTTATTGGAAAACCCTTTAGGGCCGTTTTATTCACTCGAAGTTGAACACAACTTGGGGATTTTTATATATCAAACTCCCCAAGTTGTGTTCAACTTCAAGTGAATAAAACGGCCCTTAGTTGTCCCACCCTGTATATGTTACATGAGAAATATTGCGTATAAAATTTAAAAACGTTCTAGGCAATAAATGCGGAAATTCACCTACGAAAAAAAAATCCTTCATTGAATGCACACGTCATAAAATTTTTTGAAAGTTTTTGAAATAACGCGGTAATCTATACGATACAAAAAAAGAACAAAGGGAAACCAAAGATATCCGTGGACTTTTCGTAAGCAATTAAAGTTGTTCAAAGAAATGAGTCACAAACTGTCTTGAAAGGGATTCTCAATTAGCCGTTTGGAATCGGCATAAAATTGTAGATCCCTTCCATTCGTTCCAAAAATGAAAAGCTCACACAAAACGAATGGTTGTGAGAAGCTAGGGTTAGGGTCCCTACGAACCTGTTGCTGACCAACTATTTATTTTTATTTTATTAAGTGTAGGTACGTCAAATAAATACAAACGCAAAATGTTAACTCATCAACTCTCGATTACATAACACACACATTTTAAGGTTACCAAAACAAAGTACAAACAAAATAAAATTAGAAAAAACATAAACAACAGATTTCCCCACGTCCTTCGCGTCGAAGAAAAAAAAAACATAAATCTGGGATGAAGACCACAAAACTGGCAACATCCAATCTAGTCCACCATAGAAAACGTTCACAAATCGGTCAACAGGAGAAAGGGATTATCCCAGTATTTCGATGCGACAATTAACTGACAAGCTCAACAAGGATACGGGATACCTATGCTCGATTTTCCCAAATATAGCACAACAAAGAAAAATCGCTCCAACTTAAAATTGTCTTTGTCCTCCAGACAACGGACACATTTTTCTCAGCGAAGAAAACCACAAAATTAAGAGGCAAAAACTCCATCTTGGGTCGCCAAGGCCAATATCACTGTTGACGTAGCCGACAACACAATCTCACAAGAGGACTCAAACTGTGTTTTTTTTCTACTGCATCTCACAGATTTAATGTTGCTTTTCCTTCTGTTTTGTTTGCAAAAATAAAAAATAAAAATAATTAAGAAGCGACAAAAAAAACTCATGTATTCTATTTCGGCAAAGAGCGCAGTGATACACAAATAAACCTCTCGCTTAAGAGGCGTCAATCATGACGCGTACAAAAAAATAATTTTCTTAAAGATCGTGGGGAAACGAAATATTTTCCTTTTTTTTCGAACTCCAAAGAAAATAGAAAACATTTTTTTTAGAGACAGCGAAAAGGTAATCGTAATGAGATAGAAATAATTTCAGTCCACCGTGACAGATATCTACGCAGTACCACTTATATCGTAACACGAAGCAGATGACGGTTTTATTTTTAAAACCAAAAATAGGAAGCTGCCTGTGTACATGTACATGCATTCACCTCGCTTGGTAATGTATTTAATTAGACTAATTAACTCGTAGTTCATTGCTCTTGAAAATTGAAAATAAAATCTAAGGACATGTGTTAAGAGAAAATTCCGGGAGCAGGGTAAACTATCCATATTGCGACTGGAAGCGTTTCTTTGCCATAAAGATGGGAAAAAGGTATATAGCAAATTAAACAGCACAGAAAGGACGATAATCTGGGAGGGATGTTTATGGTAAGTGGTTTTATTTGGAAGGAAATATTTTATTTTAAAGCCGAGGTCTTGAATATATTTTTAAAATTCTCGTGGGGAATACACCGATTGCGGAGTTTTCCGAAAACTAATGTGGCTTTTTTGACAATGATTGGGAACTTCATGCGAACAAATTCATGCCAGAAATAAGTTGTTGCTATAACTTTGTTGTGTCAGTCTGTTCTGGTTTAACTACTCAACAAAATATTGAAATGCCATGCCGCCCATTTTAAGTATACCTATAGAAAACAGTGACTTGTTCGAGGTAGCGCATATGGAGTGACCTAATTTTGTTCCTACATATTTTTTAGCCATTACTTTTAAAAGATGTAAAGAGGTCTAAGTGCTGGTCCATATTACGACGCCACTTCATTATGCAACCACTTGACATGGATTTTTTTTTTTTTTTTTTTTTGAGAAGGTTTTATTTTCAGGGGTTGTGTACAGGATGTTGGTACGCAAGTGGCTGGTGTATTTAAAAATTCGAAAAATGATAGTCAGTTGAAGTCCAGTTATTTGGGCCCAATATTCTTAAGTAGAAATACCATCACCAGGTCAAGAAAGCGTTTAGCGATTTTAAATCGGTTCCATCAAACAGCTGGTGGATTTTTGGAGATTTCTCGAAATCGCACACATGTATGTGAGTTTGTCTTTACTGGCGAACAACTGGCGAACAACTGACGGGCATTTCGGTTCGAAGAGTTTATAAAAACAAACAAAAGTGTGCGCAATGATTTATGTAAACGAGACGCGATATATGAGATCTATGAGGGAAGGTTATGATTTTGTAGGCAAAGTCGTGTCCTTACGATATATATCTAGGTATTCACATGAATCACGGATGGATAAAATAACTCAGTAAACTAATAACATTTGAGAATACATTAATATTTGAATAGTATTGCAAACGCACATAAGTG
The DNA here is from genome assembly GCA_946477585.1 of Cheilosia urbana. Classification (NCBI taxonomy): domain Eukaryota; kingdom Metazoa; phylum Arthropoda; class Insecta; order Diptera; family Syrphidae; genus Cheilosia; species Cheilosia urbana. The sequence goes on from OX297855.1 coordinate 77,097,861, forward strand.
TGCGCAAGGAGATTAGTTTAATTTTTGGTACATATGTAAATGACGCCTTTTAAGAATAATATACCGACGCAATATTACAAACGCACACAATGCGTGCGTAATGAATAACATGTGCGCAATGAATAATATGTACAAATTTGTTTCATTTGCAATTGAAAAAGTATCGAATTGTAATCAGGGCATTTTGGAATCGACCTATATTATTAAAAAAATAACCACCAGGTATTGTAACCACACAAGTTGAGCAGATGAAGATGAACAAACAACTCGATCAGTACATTTATATAACTATAAATGTGGTACCAAAATAACGAGTGCGATTTTACAGATCATTGCCTTCAAAAAAGTCGTACCTATGGTCCATTTTATTGGAAAACTAGTTCTCAAAAATGCTTGTGCGTAATGCATAAAATTTTCATCATTCTTGAGAAGCGAAACTCGCAAGCCAACACCAGAGGCACAATTTTCCAAAAGTCTGTGCAACTGCTTGCATACGCTGACAACATTGACATTGTTGGCAGAATACAGCGAGCCGTCAGTGGTGCGTTTGCAAATTTACAGAAGCGGCAAAAATTGGTTTAGTGGTGAATGAGGGTAAAACAAAATATATGCTGTTAACAAGAAGGGACACAAAACATCGACGAATCGGACTGAACGTCACGATAGACAGCTATAACTTTGAGGCAGTTAGGGACTTTGTCTACCTCGGCTCCGCTATAAACTCTGACATCAAGCGAAGAATCACACTTGCCAACCGCTGTTTCTTTGGCCTAAGACGGAAATTGATTAGTAAGGCCTTGTCAAGAAGCACTAAGGAGATTCTATATAAGACCCTCATCATCTCTGTCCTGCTCTATGGCGCAGAAGCATGGACCCTAGCAAATACGGATGAGGATCTTCTTGGTCGCTTCGAACGCAAAATTCTTCGAGTGATTTTTGGTCCCGTCCCGTCAACGCGGGATTTGGAGGAAAAGATTTAACAGCGAACTCTACGAGCTGTACAGCGACATCGACCTGGTCAGAAAAGTACGCATTAGTCGTCTAAGATGGTTAGGACATGTAGAGCGAATGGACACCAACGCTCCGGCCCGGAAAGTCTTTGCCTTAGGTGGCGCGCGCAAGTGAAAGGGAACCTCAACCAACTTGGAGTGCGCAAATGGAGGCAGTTAGCCAAAGATCGCGCTTACTGGAGAGGCGCATTGGTTGAGGCCCTGGTCCACCTCGGCCTGTAGCGCCATTTTAAGTAAGTAAGTTTTATACTTCGATTACTATCCAGTTTCTTTTTTTTTCAAAGTGTATTTCCCCATACAAACTTTCATAACCTCTTTCATCCCCACCAAGTTTTGTTTTCGCGACAAAAAGTAAATAAAAACCTGGTATACAGCAATACGAACAAAACAAAAAAAGAATTATGAAAATCGTCCCAGGGGTTATCGAGTTACGTCCTCATCGAGTTACACCCCGAAAGAATTATATATATAGAAAGAAGACGTTCCCTGCAAATCGGTGGGCACCATTCCCTATACAGAGATACTTATGTATTTTTGAAATACGTTCGTTATAGGGTGAGTTGGTGTGTTTTACAAAAACAAAAAGTCAAATTCTCATCACAGGTAAAACAAATAATGCACATATTAATTTTAAGCATTGCAGAGTTTTTTTTTTCCTACTTTTTTCCTATTTTTAGATAAAGCAGGGAATTCATCATACAGAAGACTTCCAAAAAGTATACAATAATTCCGATAATGAATAGTTTTTTTTTTTTGTACAGAAAAGTTGACCATTTCTTTCAGTTCCATGGGCCATTTTCAAATTGACTTCTGTACTAAGCATTCAGATTTGTTGAGTAAAGATTCTAATGAATTCTAAGACAAAAAACGCAGGTTAAGCCTCACCAATATCTTCATATTTTAAAGACCCATTCAAAAGCCCTATCACTGCATGATCTATTAACTTTGTTACAAGCGCACGCTCTTTCGTATGGTCGATCCCTTCTACGCAAACGACACAAAACAAGCAACATCAACTCGCCGCAATTTGCATCACATATTTACATCTATCAACAACAAATACAACTAACCCTGTGGAGAAACGTTTGTAACGTCGAATAAGTTCACTAATTTTCTTCATGATACGTTGGAATATATCACACGGAAAACAACACGCACAAAAACTATTATATGACATTTATATTTAAAAAGAAGTGTCATTAAAATATTAAGAGCAAAACTTTTTTATTTTATTTTTGTTAAATTTATTTCACGTTTTATCTACCCACACACTTTAAATGTAAAATAGTTTCTCTAAGATATATATGCATACTTTTGCAATCACTGCGTGTATTAAAAAGTCATTCACTTTAAAGAAAACATTTCAAAAACACCGTTTTCAACACATTACATTTTTTTTTTGATTTGATTTGACTTTATTTTTAATAAAAAAAAAAAACAAAACATAACGACACACTTCAAAACTTCATTATACATATTCCTATAGCGGCTTTGCTTTGTTTTTTAAGACACCAATTGAATGTGTTGATGGCATCATTTGTTATTGTAAATCATTCATCCACACTCCACAGAAGAGGTGACAAAACTATGATATAAACAAAGATGTGACACTGTGTCATCTAAAATAAATACCCACATCCGAATTGAAAACACTAAATTGCGAAATGGTATGCTTTCGAAAATGGGGGGGGGGTTTTCAACGTGAAAATGATTCAAAAACCACGACGCCACGACACAACCGCGACTGGGTACTCTCAAATGCCAAGAGGACTGTATTCCTACCTAGTCCAAGTCCATTCCCATTCACACACTCCATTGAAATTTTTTTTAAGTACCTATCTCTCATGCCTCGAAAAGAAATGGACAAGTTTTCTCTTTCATTTGGATTGCTTCACTCTTTGGTGCATCTATTTTCGGCAGTAAAGAGAAGAAGAACATTTCCAAACTTTTTCTCTATATACATACTGCTGTCCCCTAAAAGAAGCTTTTCCAAAACAACATCAACAAAAAGTGACTTCGAAGAAGGTTCATGTGCAGCCAAAACTTGGTGGCGCCTCGTAAATTTTACTGCAAAAATTATTTTAATTATGCGACTCGATTCAGCCATGGTAGGGGGATCATTGTCTACCTAAGGATGAATTCGGATGCCAACAATCTGTTTTGCAGGATGTCATCTCGAGTTGCTTAATGCGACTTAGATGCAATTTGTCGATGCCCTAATGTGCATTAGGGTAGAATGCAAGAATGACAGTTTTCCACTTGGGATGCATTGCCAAAAGGTGGCTTCCGTTTATTGGCACCGGCACGTGGAACCCGGTGGTCGATATAATACATATGTATATACATTTTTTTTTGTGGAAAATTGAAACAAATGAGGAAGCACTTATATGACTCATGTCTCATGTGTGCTGGTGCTGGGGTTCCGGTAAAGTGAAAATTTGAATAAACAAAATTGGGAAAGTATAGGGAAATCAAATGAGTTTCACCTGTTTCGCATGTAGCAACTTAAAATGTTCGCATTTAAATCGAATGGAATGTTGATATTAGGAATGGATGACTGATTCACTGGGCTTTGAAGAGGCTCTTCGGAAAAATGATTGAAATAATATAAAGGCTAATAGATAATGGCTCATTGACGTATCGAAGTGGCAAATATACTTGAGTAACTGCTTTTAGCCGCAGTCTTCTGCACTAGTGGGAGCTTTTTTGCAAGTCAGTAACACTGGAAAGCCTGGACGGAAATAAATATAAAGTAGCAAATCGCCTTTAACATCATTCAGCACCATCTCCGTCGGGTATTTCTCATCATCTTACAGATACAAACCATTTATTACAACATCTAAGCAAGGATTGGACAAGTTCAGAGCTAATTAGCGTAGGTTTTTGAGATCCTTAATGAAACAGCGATCCACATAAAAGTTCAGTCAAGGCATTGACCTTCTTTGCAAGAATGTGCCTATGAAATAATTTTTAGAAACGAAATGGTGTGAGCTCATTTGACAAGAAATCAATGGCATTACCATGCTGACGATGCTAAATTGAAAAACCGGTCTCATATGTCGAAGAAAAAAGAAGTTATACTTCATTCATGGCAACAACACACCCGCACCTAAACAACTTGTGTGAGTTGTTGTCGCGTCCTTGTATTTTCCATATTTGGCACAAGCTCAAAGCTTCCTTTCTGAACGACAAATATATATAGCGGCAAGCTTGAGGAAGCCGAAGAAAGTTATCGCCGAAATAGAGTTCGAAAATATTTTTTTGACGACCTAAATAAATTTAGATCAAGATATGATTCGCTTTTCTTCCATAATTCAAGCGCAGATAAAAATTAAAACGCACACAAGACGAACCACATTGAAAATATTAATAATTTAATTTAATTGTAACAAAGTGGTTTGTACAAGGTGGGCCAAAAGAAGTCATCCGATGTTGTTTGGCTCTCATTTTTTTTCTAAATGCAAAACTTCGATTCCGTTTTTTGATTATGTTTATTTTAACCTTTAGAATTTTATTGTTAAAGTCGAACAAATTATATCGGCCGTCACAATTGATTGCCATACGGGCTCGTTTATGGCATTTTTCATCGCTTCGGCGAGAACTTCGGGCGAGATTCTCGCACTCGTGTCGAATGTTGTCCTTGAGGACTTCTAGAGTCTCAGGCTTGTTCACGTAAACACGGGACTTCAAAAGACCCCACAAAAAAAAAGTCTGGAAAGGTTAAATCGGGCGATCTTGCGGGCCAGTGCAAATCGCCAAAATGAGAGATGAGGCGACCCGGGAACGCCGCTTTCAAAATAACGGTTGTGGCTCGCGCAGTGTGTGCCGTAGCTCAGTCCTGTTGGAACCACATGCCCTCCAGTCCTAATTCGTCCAATTCGGCAGAGAAAAATCGGTTAACATGGCCCTATAGCGCGCGCCGTCTGTTGTCGTTTGACCAGTGGCGTTCTGGAAAAAAAATGGCCCGATGACTCCTCCAGCGTGAACAGCGCACCATGCAGTAACTTTGAGCGGGTGTAATGGCACTTCGTGCATTACTCGTGGATTTTCGGTGCCCCAGAAGCGATAGTTTTGCTTGTTCACGTACCCGCTGAGGTGGAAATGAGCCTCTTCGCTCGTTATGATTTTGGTCGAAAAATCGAAAATTCCGCGTTCTTGGGGAGTGTATCGCTCCATGGCTTGTTCACTTGTGTTCCACATCTGTCTAGTCCACAAACGTCAAAACAGATTTGACATTGGCGGCCATTTGCAAAAATAGGAGCATCTTCCAATAGGGTGATCTCTTTTGGCACACCTTGTACAATTAAGAAATAAGTTCTTTTACTTTTAATAAGGAATAAGAAAGAAGCAAAATTTGGGCTTGCAAATAAATCTGAGAGGGAATCGCCACTTCCGTGTATGAGCTATACGTTCACGGAACTATGACGGTTTTACACATGAAACAAAAACAAATTCCGTCATGTATTGCTCGTTCACGGAAGAGACAATTCGACCCCGATTCGAAAAAAAAAAACAAATTTTCCAGCTTAATTCTTCAATATTGTATGTGCGTTGTACATTTTTTGCGAACATTTCCTAACTTAAAAAAACTAAAGGTAAAAGCGCGAACCAAGCCAGTACCAGGATCCTTTCTTACCAACAAAACGCTCTCCTAAAAGGATCAAATTGAGATTCGCACAGTTGTGTGCGTTTTGATGTTCTGTAGAAATTATCATGCATATTATGTAATTCATTTGCAGGTTATACGGTTTTCTCAAGTTTCGAAGTTTCGCTTAAACCTCTGGTAAACGCACATATCATGTGCGCAAAAAATTGTGCGGAAAGTGAGCTAACATTTTGGCTTTACTAAATTTCGCAAAAGTGGCGACGCAGATTTTCCTCTTGAACGATTTAATTTGACTTCACGAAATTTTGTGTGCGGAATAGTATAGTATTCATTTTGCCACTGTAAAAATACATAATCTATTTTCAAAGCGTGCACTTTTGGGCAGTTGTGAAAGTACAACATTTCGTTCCTCTCCAGCGGTTATAGCAATAGAAAAGACTTGATTGAGGAACGAATAAAAAGAAGCTTGACTACAAAAGATTCCGTGTGCGCAAGAGTGTATGGGTTTTTTGTATGTTCTCTTGACAATTCGTTTCCATTAATGGAAATCGATAGATGGTTATTTTGGTAAATGGTAAACTTAACTAAGCTTTTGACAACACAAACTAAAGTAGCAACTTTATACTGTAACTCGTTTTTGTGCAAATTTCGGCCAAGCCTTCAATAATTTGCGCAACACTAGTCTTGTTGCATTTTTGCACAATAGACTCAGCTACACATCTCTAGTCAGTTAAACAATTGACAACAACTATTTCAAAGCCGCGCTTACAAACATATTCATTTATAGTTGTGTAAAGCGTTAATCCCATAAAATAATGATCTGATAAAAGGAGAATGTACGTCCCCACTTGACAGTTTTGTTAAATAAGCTTTATCGTATTCTAACCGGAACTGATGTAACACTGCGATACGATTACCCTATCAAAATGAATATTTGTCTCGTTAGACTTAGAGGAATGCCAATTAAATTCATACGTACTCACTTGCCTTCTTGACTACACAATTCCATTCAAATATCTTCGCCTGATTGTTTCACATATCACAATATTTTTGACACACAATACACTCTCAAAATCGACTACATCTAATCGAAACCCGTTTCGTTCACCTGGTGTGTCAGTATTATTCTTAGTTTTGCACTGGTTTTGCCACTTTTCCATAGATAAACACTCAGGTGATGTGAAAACTACTTTTATAAACGCCACCAATCCGCACCGCACCGCGTAACCCTTAACTGGAAGGGTGCCAAACCGTGATAGCCGCTTATTCCCAGGTGATTCTAGCGCATTCTGAAAACAAATTCGAATGGAAAGTACAATATTCGCAGTGTTTGCCTGTCAGACTGTTTGTTTGTGTCTCGTATATACGTCAACAACAAGCTTTTGGGTTCGCAAAAACGAAAAGAACTATCACAACCAAAAGATTAGGAATTATATGTGTTTTCTGTTTTGTTGAATTCGTGTCAAGAGAATGCGCGAACTGAGACAGGTAACCAGATGTCGTCGGCTGCCAGAAAGAGACGAGTTCATCATGTGTATATGATAACCAGAAGTGACAATAAACTTTGTATAGATACGAACATGTATCTTAATGCGATAAGATAGGGAGACATCATGATTATTTCGAAATCTCTATGGAACGTGGCACCGACACCAGCACCTCACAAAAAAGATGCAAAGTGACAGCGCGAATACAATTAAAACCTCAGAACTGAGTACGAAACTTAATTAGAACGTCTTCTGTTTTGAATGCTGATACTCAAAAAAGACGGAAACGCTTTTGCTGCCGGAATACACAATTATTTTCGAATTGATCGGTGAAAAATTTGGATGGGCGACGTCGCTTAAGACGGGTGCTCAATCATGTGACCGGCCACAGCAGACGTTGATGTGTTTATCTGTATCTATATATGGTGGGTATAATTTAGATGGAGTATAAATTATTGCTTGTTGCACTCTGTGGTTACAATCGTGTACTTTCGCCTTGACTTCTTAAATGCGGAAAGAAAGCGTTGCGATGTTGCCAGGTGGATTTTTTTCTTCTTTCAAGTTGAGCGAATAAATTAGCAAATTCTTGAATGACAGGGTTGAGGAACAGAATGATAATCGTCATTTTTTATTTCGGACTATGTTGCCTCATTAAATTATGGCTGGTCTTCGGATGGCTTCTTAGCTGGTTATGGTAATTTTGTTTGAAAAGAACGACTAACACTTGACAGTTTATGACTTTTAATAACCACTGAGTTATTTAATGCACATCGCGAGAGCCGCACGAAATGGTGCTAACAAATACGATTTCAGACAGATGTTTTGCAGTGCTTAGGAATGAATGGAAAGTTGTTAAGAAATAGATGGTACAAGTCAAGGCGACACGTGTTAAGCGGTGAAACATGCCACTGGCGGGTTTTTAAAAAATATGCCTTAAGAACTCATGAAACGACACACGAATAATGGAAATCCCAATCAGTGTTCGAGTATCGTTTTGTTTAAGTACCCAATCGGTCTAAGTTGAACGATTTAGGGCCTATAACACAATACAACAAGTGCTTGTTAAACAAGTGAAATTCAACAACTATTGAAAACAACTAACCAGTCTGGTTAGTAACGTGTTACACAAATTTTCAACAGTCTTTGAATTTCACTTGTTTAAAAAGCACTTGTTGTATTGTGTTATAGGGCCTTAATGTTCAAACCCAAGAATAAATACTTAAATAATCGCCGGGTGATCATTAGCTAATTGCGAATGATAGATTCACACCCTTGACCCGTTTATCCAGCGTTGCTGCTGAAAAATTTCAAAAAGATGAGTAAAAAGGGGCTCGAGCCAAAAAAGGGCCTCCACATAAGATATTAATAAAAAAAAAAAAAAACAGTGAAGCAAAAATAGTTATCGATAACAAACTAGCTGTTCCGGTCCGGATTTGCCCGTGCAAAACAAAATTATTCCCGTAAAGAAAAATTAATTTATAATTAAATTTATGTAGATCTTTTGACAAATACGATCTCACTGTACATGTATAAAAAATTAGTTTTTACGAATTTTCCAATTTCCTTTTAAAATTTTCCAATTTTCTTGCCGTATGAACCTTCTTTAGGGGTAGACAAACACAACAAAGAAAAGATAGCTCATACCGGGCGATCCGTTCTCGAGTTATGGGCGGTTTTACGTATGCAACTGTGTTTTATTTACATATATAGAAAAAAAAAATCTATTTATTACAAAACACTTTTTGTAATATTTTTCCCTTCATTTTCGTTCAATAAATAATAAAATCTTACTTAAAAAAAGTGGAGGCCACGGGTTTTGAGGCTCCAAAAAGGGATCGGCTGCAACAACCTTCCAATACGAAGTTAAAAACTCTCAGAAGACGGCTGAATTTTGCGATAAAGCGTTTCAAGAATTTCGAATTTCCTATGGATCTTAAACAAAGCAGTTATCAATATCCAGATCATTGATCGCGTTTTGTATCGGCCATCGTTTGACCAAGTACAGGGTGTCCGCGGGGAAGGTATACTACTTTGTTTGTTTATAATTTTTGATTAAATGAAAGAGAATGGATCTTATATTGATAAATGTTTTATTTAATGTCGGCAATTATGTATGGAATACAATATCAGGTAAATGTCCGCCTCTGTTAGTCTCACAAATGCGAGCCCTTTTGAGCACATTTTTCATTACATTCTCACACATTTCCCGCGGTATTTCATTAATTTCATCACGAATATTTTGTTTGAGATGCTCAACCGTTTCTGGTTTGTTTGCATAAACCTTGCTTTTTAGATATCCCCACAAAAATAAGTCCGGAGCAGTCAAATCAGGCGACCGTGGAGGCCAATCAACATCACCATTTCTTGAAATAACTTGTCGTGGAAAGAGGTCTCGCAGTAATTCCATTGTAATCCAGGCTGTATGCGATTTGGCACCGTCTTGTTGATACCACATGTTAATCAAGCCCAAAGCATGAAGTTGTGGCGTTAAGAAGTTTTCAATCATATCACGATATCGCTCCCCATTCACAGTTACCGTTACGCTGTTTTCATTTTCAAAGAAGTAAGGTCCAACGATTCCTCCTGACCAAATTGCACACCAGACTTTAACTTCTAATGGATGCAAAGGTGACTGATGAATAATATGAGGGTTTTCCATTGCCTAGAACCGACTATTCTGTTTATTCACATATCCATTCAAATGAAAATGTGCCTCGTCACGAATTATGATTTTTTAATTTTTTTCACAGTAATGGATGATTGATTTTGATAAAATGCTTTAACAATTAAAACACGTTGGTTTATCGAATATTTTTCCATATTAAATTTGCCACGTGTCTACTTCACGACTGCCAAATATGAACTGTCAAGACTAATGTTTACCAAAATGGCGGCAAAACAAAGTAGTATACCTTCCCGGCGGACACCCTGTACATTCTAGTAAATAAAGTGAACCGCTGCCTAAAGTGTAATCATCCCAATCCATGAATATATTTTTTGTTAGTTGCAAATTATGAATTTTTATGAATATCTGGCAATACTGTCGCCAACAAAAGACACTACAATTGGTGCCATTTCCGTATCTACATAGTCAGTTTTGTTTTTCTTTTTTTCTCAAAGGTACGCGAGACGATGTACACTTGTTAATTTTCCTCTGCGTCTCTGCTTTGTCTACCTTCTTTGCATAATAAACTATAAATAAAGCAAAACTCAAAGAGTAAAAAAAAAGGCACGAAACTATAATAAAATAACCCATCAGAGGCAGGTATAGCCAGTATGGAATATTTTTCTTTTTTTTTCCAATTCGCTCTTCGTGTTTATTCCGTGGTTATTTGTGCACTTCCGTGCGAAGCAAATTCATTTAAAAATAAACTCAAAGAAAAGACACAAAAAGAAGGTGTGCAGGGTACACGTTTATCATCGCCTAATCGGATGAAGGGCATACTTCCGCTTTTTCAGAGCCAAAGACTTCATAGAGAGAGCGATATTCCACGAAGGACCGACTTAATCAGCATCCGGTTTTTCATACATCCCGTGTATATGTAAATAAACACAATCAATAGACCGCGATGCGAAAACAGGTGAATCCAGGTGGTGGCACCTTGCATGGGAATTTACTTCTAAACTAGGATTACTATTATGATGGTACTTACGCTGTTTGTGCGCGGGAACGTTTCATGACCTCGCCACCGCTGCGTACGGAATTTTTCTTGTGCAGCGATTGTTGGATATTTGCATTGCAGCCATTAGCTGCACCAGCGTTACCAGCAACAACTCCGACTCCGGTACCAACACCACTGCCAGCAATAACAACAGCACCCCCATGATGATGATGATGTCCGTGGATGTGATGATGATGACTGTGATGGACAACACCGACAGACGATGCTGCGCCGGGTGAGGAAGACAGTGCCGATGGTGTTCCGGCAACGGCCACTGCCGTTGGTAGGACTGCTGGCGGTAGCTGCTGGCACAGCTGATGATGGGGATGATGCTGATAGATTATTTGCTGCTGTGATGAGGGCGGGTAATGGGTGGATGGTTGCAGGTAGACATATCCACCGGTGCCAGTGGATGTGCCGCTTGATGATATCGATCCAGGCGTTGGGGCACCAGCAATGGCGTACTGGCCAGGTCCAGGCCGATCGATGACCTTTTGTGGAAAGCTGTAAAGAAAAGATGGAGACATCGATAAGTGACAATTTCAAATTCAAGGTTCTAGTACACAAATTCAAATAATAATAATATTCAATATGTATGCACAAATGCACATGCACATGCAAATTGGAGGAAACTACTCAACAAACGTGGCCAACGTGACTGTAGGTTTCTGTAACGAATGGGGAAAGGTGCATTTTCGTGCATCCGACAAGGGGTGTCGATGGCAAAATTGATTTTTTTCTTCTATTTCGTGCACGATATAGTTATACGTGGGTAAATGTTATCGGGTTATAAAACAGAAAAAGGCGTGCTTATACGAAATGAGTCATTTAACGTTCGTGTAAACAGGAATGGCACCTACGTGGAAACAGGATAGAAATGAGTAGAGATACTGATAGCAGATCACATTTTTGGACTAGTTTATAGTTGAACCCAAAAACGTCAGAAATTAAGACAAATTTGATTTTGCAGCAGAAACACCAAGCGGCCGAAGGACACTAAACAGCTCACGTGCGCAATCGATTTAACGCACAGAGAATGACTTTATGTTGAAATACCTAAACGCGCAGTCAATAAAAACCTCGCCATATAACTAATCGCACACCGATTAGGCGGGGTAAACGTCAGAAATAAAGACAAATTTGATTTTGCAGCAGAAACACTAAGCGGCCGAAGAACAATAAACAGCTCAAGTGCGCAATCGATTCAACGCACAGAGAATGACTTTATGTTGAAATACCTAAACGCGCAGTTAATAAAAACCTCGCCATATAATTAAGCGCACACCGATTAGGCGGGGTAAACGTCTGAAATAAAGACAAATTTGATTTTGCAGCAGAAACACCAAGCGGCCGAAGAACAATAAACAGCTCAAGTGCGCAATCGATTTAACGCACAGAGAATGACTTAATGTTGAAATACCTAAACGCGCAGTTAATAAAAACCTCGCCATATCAGTAAGCGCACACCGATTAGGGGGTATATTTTATGTATGTGCGTAAAGAATTGTACGCTTTCGGCATTTGCTCGAAAAACAATAAACTTCACTCAGGCGGTGTTCGTTTAAGTTTTGAACAATTTTTAGCAGAGACCGTTATAAAAATCAATAGTGCTTTATGTGCGCACATAAATGTGCGCTTTGTTTGCTATATGCTTACACTATCTTAGACAATGCGGGTAATGAACCATTTATTCAATTTCGCTAGATCAGCGTCAGAATAGTCGATTTACCTATGAGGTGCATGTTTCAATATCACGCAATCTCTCCTTCTGTGTTCAGCACATGTTGGACCAGGTCTTGAAAATTGCTACCCTACATGTAGCTCAGCACCAAAACAATCAAGCAAGGGGAGCAATTTAACTAATACGAGATCCTAGTCAAACATCGTTTTACAATCGCTAGCGCACATCAGAAGACTAGTCGCTGCCCATGGACTATTCACAACAAACAACAATCGCCGATATTCAGATGTTCAGAGAAACTAGGCAATGGAAATTATCCCTCGAAATGGAATATAAGACATTTCTGCAGTTAGCTAGATCCGTTACAGGACATTTTTGCGTACATTGCAGGTTGCTTGCGATCATACTTCACTTGCGCACGTTGATCTTAAGCGTTCGGTTTTTGTAGATGAAGATTTAGAAATAGAGGGGTTTGAGGCTTAGCTAATATGTTGGTGTATCAATCAATTTTATGCGCACTGAAAATTCCTTTTTGCTTTGCCGATACTCAGAGGTATAGTACTTCACATTTGAAGTTTGATTTATTTTTTCAACGCCTACTAATTATTAAAAAATAGTGTTCACAGAAGGGTTGTAGGCTTAGCTAGTTCGTTAACTCACTTATGTATGCATCTAAGTAATAAATCTAATAAAAGCTGTCCATAGGGAACCATTCGTTTTTCTTAATGAGGTCGTGAAATGCAAAAACGTCTGTGATATTAAACTACAGCTTTCGGAAAAGGAATTGCAATAAAACGTTTCAGCACTTCGAGAACTGCATCATTCTTCGACAGAGGCACAGAGCACAGTTGTCGGAATTCACAGAGACACATCGCTACATGTTAATAGTCAACCTGATATTCATAAAGCTTGAAACACTTTGATGCCAATGAATAACCTGCCCCTGCAATCATACATACTTCTCTCGGTAGACGCGTCATGTAGGCACCACTAGCGACAGAAAAGACATCTTTTAACTAAAGTGACGGTCAAAACAATAACATACGAGCAAATCCTCTTAAAAACTATTGTTCAATCGCTTCATTTCCACTGCACCAAAGGTATTCTTGAACTGGGTTTACTTCTTTTACAATGCAGCTAATTGAGTTTTTAAATGAGTCATAAATTAAAGAAAACGCCACCGACAAGGATGCATCCCTGGGGATATTTGCCTTGGAAGTGTAATAAATAATTGAAAAAAAAAAAAAAAAACAGATCGACGCCTGTTTTTCATAAATTATGAAAATCGACCAATGTCACGCTTAACGCACACTTTATGTAGGTTAATACTTTTCCTTACGTTTTTTTTTTTTCAGTTCTAGTTCAATGACGCTAAGTCTTAGCGAGGAATGTTTACATGTATTTCAATACATTTCACAAAAAAAAAAAAAAAAATAAAGAACATTTTCAAAAATAAGGTGGATTTTTTTGTTTAAAAAAAAGCATTTTTTTAAAAAATATACTTTATGTTTTTCCGGTCTTTAATGTTTCTATTTTTCTAAAAATACAAATTTCAATTTTACGATAACTTTTGTGAATTGTCAAAGTGAATAGAGTGGGAAAAATAATAATATCTAATTATTTTTTTTTAAATAGACTTTTGACAGAAATAAAATTATATTTTTAACAAAATTTGTCACGGTTTTTGAGGTGACGTTTGACAATTGAAGTGGAAACGTTTTTATGGCATTCGAATATTAATTATGTTTGCCTGCGTTTAAGTGATTTAAAAAAAAAAAGGGATTTATATTGAGTAATTTTCAATTTAAATACTGTCAGTTGAACAGTTGTGGGGATGTCACCTTATTTAGGTTGGATGTTATGTTGGCGTAAAAAAAGAAAACAAACGGTTGGCACAAGCGGTCCTATAGATACCCTGTAGGTCTAGCTTCTCACAACCATTCGTTTTGTGTGAGTTTTTCATTTTTGGAACGAATGGAAGGGATCTACAATTTTATGCCGACTCCAAACGGCTAATTGAGAAGCTCTTTCAAGACAGTTTATACTCTCGGATGGTTTTCAGACGTTCGCGAGAGGTGGCTCAGTGACAAAAAAAAAAAAAAGACAAGTTGGTATTTGGGTTTTTTGCGGGATTCGAAACTCGACCCCTCGCTTAGTAGTCCAACACACTAACCACTAAGCTACTACGACCTACTTCTAAGAACTTATGTTTTCTTTTTACTACGCCAAATTCGAAAGGTTTTAAAAACTTTTTTTTTTTTTATATACTTCTCCCGGGAAAGGCGAACCTATAACGCTTCAACAGCGCCCCGAGATGCTTGCAGATGTATGTTTGCTCTGCACTTAAACTGCTGCAAATTGTAGTCTTCTGGAAATATATCCCCAGGAAGCGAGTTCCAAAGTTTGCTTGTCCTTTAACAGAAGGAGTTTTGGAAAGTTGATGTCCTCGCGGTTGTCAAGTGTACTGTATGGTCATGAGCATTAGCAGCCTGTCTTGTTGGGCGCCCAAAAGTTGCATTTCGAGGGATAATGTCTTTGAGTTCCTCAGAACATCTACCATGGAAGTACCTATAGAACAGGCATAGGTCAGCGGTTGTAGATTCGATGTGAGTGTAGGGTCTCCAATAAGTCGAACTGCTCGTCTCGGTATGCTATCAAGCAGGTTAAGTTAATGTTTTGGGGCCAAGCTCCATAGATATATGGGAACAATATTCCAAGCCTGGTCTAACCTGTGCTTTGTAGAGAAGGAGAAGTTGCTTGGGGCTAAAGTACCTCTTTGCTCTAAATAGGTAGCTCAACTTTGCGGACGCCGATCTTGCGATATAGGATATGTGGTTCTGCCATGTGATTCCTGAATTGACTGTGACTCCTAGAAGGTGCATTGAGTCTTTGATCAGTGAACCCACTAAATTTTAGTTATAACTTGGTGTACTTTTAGATCTCGGTACTTTTCATGGCTGACTTTGGTACATAGAGGTTTTTATATAGAAAAACTCTCTGGCTCTATTTTTAACATTTATGTTTTTGGTCTGATCTACTTATCTCCGCGTACCCAATAGACATGATTCATCGCACTCACAAATTATCCGCTCACATTTCATATGCGTTGGAAAGTGGTGGGAAACATCTAAAACTTCGATGTACTGTATATAAGCTTAATGTACACGAATGACTAAAATTCCAGAGCAAATATCGAAAAATACTAAAATCCAAAAAAAAAAAATGCTAAAATGCGACTGGCATTTTCCTTAAACAAAAAATGCTTTCAAGTTTTCGAAAATGCCAGAATGGCATCACTTGCTAAGCTCCCGGATGTTTTTCAATCGTTCGCGGGAGGTGGCGCCCTGGAAAAAACCCAAAGGAGGTAATTTCTGTTTTTTTTTTCGGGGAGACCCTCTAGATGGATTAAACGTCAGTAAATGGGATGTGTGTAGATGAAATAATTTATTTTTGAACGAAATATATCCAATCCAAGGTCGATTAATCGATTTGAAACTGTTATCTGTCAGAATTTCATCTGCAATGAACGTCTGTGCTCACTAGCTGCTGATTGGTTTATCACTACCATTTATATCAGTATTTCACCAGTTTTATTACACTGCAGCTCAAGGCATCGCTATACATGATTGAAATCAACTAAAAGTTGTGGCGCATTTAAGGTACCTTATCACCTAAATTGCACCTGATTGAACTCTGCAAATGCACGATAACGTTGTTTAATAAAATTGCCGATGACCTCAGGCTTTCTACAAATCGCACATAATAGGATAATACAAAACAATTGCAATTTCAAATATTCACACTCACGTTACTTTTTGAAATTTTCCTCGAAAACAAAAACCACAAAAAAACACATAATTTATATAGTGTAACAGGTAGTACGTTAAAAACACGATTTCAATTGTTTAAGCAAAGAACAACAAATACTTCTCGTATTTGTTTCAACAAAAAACAGACTGACATTGATCCACTTTTGTCTCAACTTAAATTATCGATTATTGCAATTAAATTTACACTGGATATAACCAATTATAACCACAAAATGCAATTTATTTAACGTTCTTTTGCGAAACCGATCAAGTTCAGTAAATCAACCCGAAAGACTAAAATCGCTCATCAGTCAAGTCAGCGCGCACCAGAGGCAACATAAAACGTTGCAAACGAAATCGTTAAAATACACCAAACAATACAAAAAAGCGCTAGAAATGGGTAAAGAAAAATCTTAAAAACATGGAAAAATGTTTTGTCTTCTTTTTTGATCGGTTTTACTGTATACCTATACTCCCCACTTAGCTGGGAAACAACAACAATAATGGCAAGATAAAAGCTACAACGCAAACCACGTATGGTAGGTATGCAGAAAAATGATTGCTCGGAGATTGTTGCACGAAAAAGCGTCCATGCTATACCCCGTATTGGCAACAGAGCACTATTGAATAAAACTATAGGTTATAGGCATCCACTTTAAGCCAGTATGAGTAGTGTGTACTGTGTAATTGTGTTTTCTTGTTCTTTTACTGGCATTTTTGTTGTTGGTGGTGAACCTCTTTTGGCCAGTTTCGAGAGCTTTTTTAATGTTTCTGGTATGCTTTTGGAAAACTGCTCGCCGCTGTATTGTAGTTTGTAGTCTACAAGCTTTATGAAACAGGTGCACAAGAAGTGTGTATCTATGTGCAAAGTGCATTAAATATATTTGCTGAAGGCAAACGTAATACAATTAGAGTGGTTACAGTTGGTAGTTGAACTTTGGGTTCATGACGCGGTGTAGGGCAGGTTACTCACTACATACACACATAGCACAGCTGCAAGATTCAGTTTTCTCGTGGAAATGCTCCGCAGTTGATAAATTGTGGATTTTATTGCCACATTTGTCACGTAGTTATTTAGGTGGTGTTATATACTTGTGATGAAATTTAAGTGTTTCTTTGAGCATTCGTAACACAGTACCAGACGTGATTTGTTATCGTTAGATAATGTCGTAAAAGATGGTATTTTTGCGTTTAGAAGTAGGGTTACCAAGAGTTTCTTTTAAAGAGTTTCGATCTCACCTAGAACTATAAGGAAGATGAATCATTGTTTTGAGGGAATACTTTGGTAGGAATGAACTACTAGTGAGAATCGTTTTAACTCCTCATTTCCCCACTCAGTATAAGGAAGATGGTTCTTAGTATGTAATGAGAGTCGAAAGTAGTTGAGATTTTGTTAAGGCTTCAGTTTTACTTGCAAATTTATCACTGCTTCAGAAAAGGATATGAGTTTACTGGCAGTTGTGAATTTCTTGGCGGGTTTACACCAATCTTTCAGAAAACTTTTTTCTAGATACGCAGGCAGTTGCTGATAGTGGAAACAACTCCAGAAGGCCTCATAAGACTAACAATCGCTGATGTAATTTGACAAATATTTTAACAATTTTGACAATCGTACCAAAGCCAGGAAGAGTAGTGCGGGTCCCCTAAAACGGGTGGTCGTGCACCATTAGAGGGTTGAATTTTGACAATTGATCAGTTTCGTCATTAATAAGCCTAAGTTGCAAGTGAATCTAATCGAAAATATGTTGTTCCAACTATTACACATTTTTATGCCCCCCTTGGTGGTTAGCCGAACCCCTTAAAATGGCTTTTGGGCATAAATCTAAATTTCCTGAAATACGAGCGCAATTTTTTATGTTAAAAAGCACAACGCCATGAAAAACGTTTAGAAAGTTACAGTTCTCAAGAAAAATAGAGAATTTTTCTATTTCAGTGGAGGGGTCACTTTGAAAAATGTGGAATCACTTTTAAGGGCCGATGTTGAATATGAACCCCAGCTAAACCTCAAGTTTTTTTCTGCATTTCATTTGACATTTCTCAATTTCAGACTAACTCAATTTGAACCATGGAAAGATACACAATCCAGCAACGCGTTAAAGTTATTCAGGCTTATTATGAAAATGGGCGTTCAAATCAAAAAGCATATCGTGCACTTCGTGATTTTTTCGGTCAATTTAATCGTCCAAATGTGCGTACAATCGAAAAATCGTGCAAAAATATGAGCAAACTGGGTTTGTAGGAGATGTGAAAACACCAGTGCATGCTCGTACAGCTCGTGACTGAGTGTGTGAGTGACTGTTTGGTGCGGTTTATGAGCTGGCGGCATCATCGGGCCGTATTTTTTCCAAAATGAGGCCAGTCAGGCAATTACTGTGAATGGTGTTCGCTATCGTGAGATGATAACGAACTTTTTATGGCCCGAATTGGAAGATATGTGGACGACAGTGGCGTCTCGTCAGGGTGTGCAAGGTGTGCATTGCACACCCTGATCTAACGAAAATAAATCCCTCATCAAACACTGTGTAAGAATAATAACACACACAAATAATGATATGCACAATTCCATAATCCATAAAACCTCCATAACACAGCCAACAGCTACAGCCTACACCATACCATACCTATTCATATTCATCCTTCATAATTCTTCTTTCAAAATTCCTTCATCGCTGAGACAAAAAAAAAAAAAAAATGAACTCGTACAAAAACTCGCTGTGCACCATTCTGTTGATTTCATCAAATAAATTCATCCAACTCCAAACTATATCCCTACAAGATTTCTCCAGTATTCATCCCCATCGTCATTCGTCACCAGCACGCCGCCGTACATAAATCGCTTTACTTTGATGAACTTGTAGTGAACTCGTGCGAAGGTTTTCTGTGCACGGGCTGTATTCATTTTCTCTTCTTTTGCATCTGTTCTGTTCTATTTCCGTAAAGCGCCATAAGTCAAATATACAATGTATTACATCGATACTCGTGCAAACAAAAGCTGTGCACGAAAGCCGACGAATAAATGGTTGAGCTTTGCTTTTCGTTTAAGTGGGATTGGGGTTGCAGTTTCGTGCGGTGCTTTTGATTTTGTATGCGAAAGTTGTTATTGTGGTAAAACAAAATAAGATATCAAAAACAGCAGAACAATAATTGAGAAAACAATAAATGGAACGTGTTTTCAGGCAATTAATTGATACCTACATATTTCTAAAAAAATATATGATTTTAAAGAATGTGCACACCCATCTAAATAATTCACGCGACGCTGCTGGTGGACGATATGTGGTTTCAACAGGACGGTGCCACTTGCCACATAGCTAACGAAACAATGGCTCTTTTGCGCGACAAATTCAATGGCCGTGTTATCTCACCTGGTGGCGATGTCAATTGGCCGCCAAGATCATGTGATTTGACACCGTTCGACTTCTTTCTTCGGGGTTTTGAAAGGTGTACGTCGATAGCCAGCAACAATTCAAGAGCTAAAGGATGAGATAATTCGGCAGATTAACGGCACAGAACCTCATTTATGCCTCAGCGTCATCGAAAATTTGGACCATCGGATGGAGGTGTGCCGCCGAGGTCGCGGCGGCCATTTGGCCGATATTTTGTTCCATACATAATTGAACCATACCAATATTATCATAATAAAAAGAAGTGACAATAATTTCCTAAATAATTTGTATTTTATTCAAAATTAACATCGGCCCTTAAAACTAACTAACCACCCTTTATTATCATTTTACGTCTCTATCGATATACGAAGTTTCCAAAGAACGCAAATAACTGGGTGTGGCTTTTCGTGTTTTGAAAAATTATGGTAAAAAAAAGACAGAAAAAGTGAAAGGGGCTCTGATCACAAAATATCATTCTCAGCACGCGGTCAAAGCTTTGGCTCCTGGTGCTGCGAATACCGTTGCCTACCAGTCATTTACAGAACAATTTTATTTAGAGAGATGTGGGCCCAGGGCTGCCAATGTTGAGCTCAGAAAGTGTAGCAAATGCCTTAAAAAAAAAAAAAAAAACATTCTGAACGTAAACATAACATTGACTAGTTTTTCGTTTAACAATTTTTAAAAAATAAGTTATATATCAACACAATAAGTTTTAATTAACACAATTCAGTTCAAGGGAATTCTCCTCCATGACAAGAAGTTTGACAGTTTAAAAAGGGCAAATTGTAGTAGATTTTTGCGATGAGTGCATTCAGATCAAGCAAATTACGTTTTTGACCGAACGTACATGAAATTTTGATCGTTATATAAAAATGAGTCAAACGAAGTAGAAATAAATTGCTACGTAGCAGATGCATACAAAACAATAAATGAAGTCCTACATAATATGAAGTACATTGGCAGCCCCGCGTGGGCCCAATAGATCCATTTTATTCGTCGCAAGAATTATAAACTCACATAAAAGAAGTTTGAGTATGAGTAGATAGGCCTGGTCTCACACGCATATGAATCTGTTGCGACAACACTTCAATTTATATTTTACAATCCGATTCTGAACTCCCTCCAGCAACCTATGTGTCAATTTCTCTTGTCAAACTCAGTCGTATTAAGGTTTTCGACACACATGTTAAGATAATTAGAAAAAAATGTTTCCAATTTATACATCGTCACCCCAGAAACCTTAATTCTGTGTGAAGCAAAATATTTCTTTCTATTCACTTTTCACTTCACGAGTTCTGTAATAATTTTAGGGCTTCCCAGCAATCGGGTAGGCTTTCAATAACTGCTATTGCTTGTCAATGTTCATGACATATGATTAACAAGGGGGTGGATATGTACTATACTCCCTCCATAACAACATATCTTTGATATTTTTTTGGAGAATAAGTATGCGTGTGAAAAAGTGAATAAGGGGCGTTTGCTACTACAATTTCCACCCCTTTTTCCGTGTGCACCAGAGATGTAAAATTTGCTGCTGTAAATCAAAATTATTCATCCCTATGTATATACGAAGTCATCCTAATATATGACTCCGCGGGTTCTTTCTGCATGGTTGGTTTCAATTTATCTATTGTTCTTGTTCCCGCTCTTAGCTTTAACCTAATAAAAGAAAAGAAAAAAACCCAATTGAAGCATCACGCCGTCATCGGTCGTAAAAGGGGGACGTTTTCCCTGTCATAATTCAGCGAACATTTTTAATGCCTCATTGGGTATGTTGCTTTTTTTTTTCAATTTGTTTGTACGCAAATAATGACTTCCACCCCTTAGACAAAAAATAATATCCTATGACAAAACAAAGTTAATACAATGCAAAAGCTCCAAAGGGAAACACTTGGATACCAAAAAAAACTTCCGGCTCGGTTAAGCTATATCACAGGTGGGATTTTATTTTAATGGCATCGCGTTCCCTGGATGGATGAAAGAAAAAATGCCTCCAAGGATAATTTGTGGAAATGTAACAGCAAGGAAGTACATAAATAAATCTACGAATTTTTATTTAACGAAATAAGCCCGCTGGATGTTTCCGCTAAAGGGGTATACATTAGATAAGAAAAGAACAAAAAAGAAACAGTCTTTTCTTGTGGTGGCTGTACATATTATTACGCCGAGGGTAAGTCTTGAATGCCTTCATTCAGATGATGGAAGGGAATTTCGTCAAGAAAACCATCCAGATGAATTCCTGTGCTTGAGCTTGTTTCTTTATTTTGACAGTTTATTCAAGTTAACGTATTGCTGTTGATTGTTTGCGAGCATACTTTAATTAAATTGTGCAGAAATGTTGAGTTGTAGATGTGTTTTTTGTTTGTCGTAGAATCACAGCAGAGGAAACATAGAAGCTGACGGTGTTCAAGTGGGAGAGATTTAGATTTTTAAGAGTTTTGCCTTCGCACTTTTTTTTGTTTGTAATGACTCCTGCAATAAGTTGCTGCAAACACGTTCTTAAATTAGAATACATACCCAGGTGGCTATATTTATTATTTAAAAATACTCTACGCTAATACTAATATACAATTATTGCACATTAATTTAAAAAACAAATGTATACGCACATTTGCAACATGTTGCTATAGATTATAATGGAAGAAGCAATAAGAGTTCGTGGGTTTACTTTTGAGATATTTTCTTAAAACTTTTTAACGAGAAACATTTGCAATTAAAAAGAAGGCAACATTATTTTGCAACATGTTGCTATAAACTGAAATATGTTGCAACATGTTGCTATAGATTATAATGGAAGAAGCAATAAGAGTTCGTGGGTTTACTTTTGAGATTTTTTCTTAAAACTTTTTAACGAGAAACATTTGCAATTAAAAAGAAGGTAACATTATTTTGCAACATGTTGCTATAAACTGAAATATAAGAAGTTGTTTAAATACCTATTGAGCATTTTTAAGCCACCATTTTAAGACTCACAAGTGTAATGCTGTGCAGCCTTAAAATACAAGAACATATTCAAAGATCTAGGTCTACGATGTGCCCAGAAGTCTACGCCGTAGAAGTTTTGAATGAGTGACATGTGAGCATACATTCCACTTACTAAAAACATGTTGTTATAATTATAAACTCAAATGTAAGTTAACCTCATTTAAGAAGTATGAATTATTATGCTGTCTACAAACGACTGATTTGAGACAGTTCTCCAGTTGTTGATGTGCAAGTTCTATACCAAGGAGAAAATGTTCTCTATAGCAGCAGGTGCAGGAGTAATTAAAAACTGTTTCTACAGATGTCGTCCTCAATGTTCCTTAAAGAGTGATAAAAAATGGTCCCATGTGATGACGCAGGAGGGAGTGAAAACTTCTGATAGAAATGTCGTCCTCAACAATATCATCCCTTTAATGAGTGATAATGAGTGAGTCTCGCGCATCACTCCCTCCATTGCAATAGTTATATTTTCACCAAATTCGATTTGTGTTGGTACACCTGATTAAGGTAACTTATAGTACATGACAGAATAATGACTCAGTTAAGATTTTCTATCGTGAAATATTTTACTTTCAGCAGAAATAATGTCTCCGAATTTCTTCTTCGAACATTTTTTATTCGTAAAATTCTTTGTATTGTGTAAATGTATCACTTAAGCCAAGAACCGATATTTGGTAATGCTTTTCTATCATGGAATAATATCTGAAACATTTCTTGTCAAATATTTTCCATAAATTAAATAATTTCTTTCATAACATATTTTCTGAGAATAATAACTATTACAAAACTTGTTCCCATCATGAAATAATGTCTGAGAGTATTATTGATCATTTATGTCGCGTAAGTTTATAACTCAGTAAAGAATTATGTCACGAAACATTTTTCTATCATGAGACAAATTTTGGAGGGATATTTTTTTAACTTTTTTTGCCGCTCGCTTGATTTCCATCAATACAAAATTTAACAGGTAAAACTTCATCGTACTATAAAAATTTTTGAATAATAGTATCATGACATTTGCGATTTTTTCCACGATCCATTCTTTGAAGAACAAATCAGTCTAAATGATTTAACATTTTCTCGTTGCCATAACTGACTTCGAATACAAAAGGGTAAATACTCACTCCCCAAACACATCTCCAAGCGTAATATTTCATGAAACAAAGTGCTTTACCATCCGAAAGCTTTGAACGTACTATCGTACACCATTCAACAGCAGTAGCTGTAGCATTAGCGACCAATCACTACCTTATTTGCTTAAGTATCCGGTAGAAGAAACCTTGAAACCTGACTGTAACCACTCGTAATTAATTAAAAAACACCACCTGGTTGTACTACTCACTAATGAATACGAATGAGAAATAACTATCAATATCAGATGCAAGTGAGAGTTCCAGCAATCGCTTGTGATCTCTCTCAACATGGTGCAAATATCCAAAGCAAAATCTATTAAACTAGATAAGCATCAGCCAATTACATCACATTACTTCAGCACTTCGGATGCAAAAATTGTATCTCTGACGTTGCGACAAATGATCTCACTCCATTATATCACCTTTCACTACCAATTAGAATGTAAACAGGGTACAGGCGTGCAGATAAAATTCAATTTCTTAGATTCGGAGATATTTGTTATATATGCATAGTGCTGAGGGTGGTGAAAAAAAAGAGAAAGTGTGGTTCTAAATGTGTCTTAGACTTTGTACTAAAAATGAATGACACTGACAGTTGACATTATGACATACTAAAAATGGCGACCCCACAATAAAATGTTGCCCAATCAAGCCCATAATGGACGATGGTTAACTTTTACGATGACAACTACAACCATTTATGTCGAAGCTATCAAAGTGCTTAATCGACAGCAAAAGCTGTCATAATTGTTTTCTTTTTGTAGCGATAGAAAGTCTATGCCAGAAACTATTAGTTCTTGTGCTGGATAATTGTAGTTGATGGCAGATTATACTGATACTGACTACGATATAAATGTTGCCTCTCATGACAGAAAGTTTCATCGAGTATATCTTATTGCACATTGCCATGTAAATTAGGTACAATTAGGTACTTGCAATCATTTGTAAGCTTGACCTTAAATATTTCGTAGATAGCTTTTAAAATTTAACAAGGACACTTAAAAGCATTGATATTACCGTGCAATGCAATGAAGTACGTTCTCGTGTTGAAACGTTTATACTTGTGGGGTCACAAAATTTTCTTTGAAGTTAATGTTGCATGTAGCTACTCTGTCCACTCCGGGGACTATGTCATCAGTGATATAGAGTGATCTGATCACTAAAACAATTTAAAAGCATCCCTCATCCCGATCTTCGTTTTAGTGGATTTTTTCCTGTTGACTACAAGCCGCTGCCAGGGTTCAGTTTATAAAGGGTGGGCCATCTAGTGGTTTCTTTTTAAATCATAGGTTATTTTGACACTGACAGTTGTTTGACGCTCGAAATCTTGACCGAAAGTTCATACCTCCGCGGAACGAAATGAGTCGTTAAGCGTTTTAACAAGGTTGGGAAATATTGAGAACTTATTTCCAAAGTGACTGCTGTGTAGCCCAAACAGCGTTTTTTGAAAAGATGTTTTGGCCGAAATGAAGCACCCACCGCGCCTGCTCTAGGGTAGTTTGTGCAAAAAGTTTGTGAGACTGGTATATGCTAGTGAACAGCACTCATGGTCTCCGTCGTCGTACCTACGGTGCGCACAGACGAGAATGTGGCTGAGTGATGTGGAGAGTCAAGACAGCCATGCCACAATCGATCTTTTGTGCATCAAATTGCCAAATCGTGTAATCAGCCGTCTTGGCGATGTTAATGGCCGCCTCTGAGCTGCGATTTGACCCCTTTGGACTTTTTTTTTTTGTAAGGAAACGTGAAGTACCGATGTTATGCCAACAATCCGGAAACGATTTAAGCACTTAAGGCCAATGTCATCAAAGCAATCCGTGAGCTACAGCCCGAAACCATAAACAAGGTCTTGGAAAATTGGAGTGACAGAATGAGAATGTTTGCTCTTACTTAAAACCACAATACATGGAAAAAATGCAATTTTGTTCATTTTATTGCATTTTTAAAAAGAAACTTGTAAATGGCCCACCCTGTATAGTTTGAAGAAATTTCCTCATTGCTGGTGTGACGCAGAGAGATCGTGTGAGGAATACCTATGGGTTAGTCAATATCGAACCCTTCAGCTATTTCTCTAACTGGAAGGGTTCCTGCTCCACTGAAGTTAACAGATGTCCACATCTTCCCGTGCAATGACTTTCATGTCTTCAGGTATAGACGTCTTTCTCTAGATTATCCCCAGAGGCTGGTTGTCATGGTATAGTATCAAATTTAAATCTATCCTCTACGCACATGGGGATTGCCCTTGATGATGTATGGTCTGCGGTGGAAAACCAGAAGTTATGGAGAAGCGATCCTCATTATATACCAGTAATATATTGTTCCCACGATTAGCCCCACAATATGCTGATGAGGCTTGTGGATCCAGATGTTTCTTGTCAATCCTAGCATCTGGATATACACTCATCGCGTTTGATCTATTAATAAACTGGGCCCTCATCCCGACAGAGGACGGAAGACGGATCATGATCATCGGCATTGTTGAGTTGGAACAATTTATCCAGGACGAATTTACGCTGTGGACATTTGACACCTTGCGCGGACATCGTGGCGATATCATCAGGCAGAAACAAAATAGGATTATATCAGACATGGGATAAATCCGTGTTAACTCTTCTTTAGAAGTGTTTAGTGTCGCCGCCATAATAGGATTAGTGAGATACCTCAAGCCTTCAACTGAACTTTAATAGATTTTCCACAATTTTCGACACTAGCTTAATACCAGGTAATCCTCCCTTTTGGTTGACACTTCAAGTCACTTGACGAAGAAAACAAATGCGCGCCCATTCTTCCTCTAAGAAGATATAGTGCAGAGATGAAACGGTACCTTTAATCTGTTTTCCAATTTGTTTTGTATTAGCTAGGTCAATAGAATGGTCAAATTTCTACCACTGGGCGAACTCTAGTGCGTAGGAAAACGTGTTGGCATAAATTTGTTCTAATTCTTCATCAGAGTGTCCTTTCAACGATGAACATTTTTACAAATATTCATCACACCTCTCGCCGGAAGTCGACAATAAACTTTGTCAGTAAATTTTTTATTTTTATATGACACTTGCGAGTTATAGGTTAACTTTTTTCTCACCACAATTTCAATTTCAATCCTTTAGTTGACACACGGTGTCTAAAGTGTGGGGGTGTATAAGAACAGAACAAATGTCAACCATTACCAATCTCATAAGCACATACAGTTTAAAAATTGATTTTGCCTTGCTACCACTTAGATTCGTGTCAATATTTTTTCAATGTCTTCCTTGAAAGTTTACAGTCAATGACTGATGATTTCAGCAACACATTGTCTAAAGTATGGCTGTACCCTTAAAAAACTAAATTGTGAAAAGGGGGTCTGAGCACTTGTAAAAGAGATGGTGAACGGTTGACACCCTTTTCTGGCCGTCAACCTAGAATTTCTACTTCCGTGGTTGTAGTTTTATTCGGGTTGATGACCTTACGCGAAGTACTCGTATTAACCAATGTTATGCTAATGCAAAGTTTTAACAAAACGTCTAATAAATAATACGACTTCTTTCCACCAATATGGTTGTACAAAAAATTCATGGCAAGTTATTTATTGTGAGTGCTTTATATTAGATTTTGAAAGTACGGTTTCTAAGCTTTACTAAAGTAACAACGATTTGGTACAGAAGTATGCTTTTTTAAATTATGGCGATTGGTATTAATGTAGAAGCCAGATTTGAAATTGTTAAGCACACATCATCTGCTCTAACAGATGGGTTTCTACAATTGTAACAAAAAGTTACAGGTTACAGAGTTGCCATGCGTATTTAATAATCCATTTTAGGCATATTTAGAAGGCTGTCCTGACATCCTGATCGACATACACAATCGGCCTTACCAACAACCAAATTTAGACTCGACTTTAGCGCAATTTTCGAAATTAAATTAAATTTGGTACCAATAATCAAGTTATATTTGACTTTAAGGTAATAGAGATTGTAACTTTCGATCCGCAGAAAGTCGAGTGTAAACATTTTAGTTTAAACCTCAGTCTGAAGAAAAGTCATTTGGCAGTTTTGAATTGAATTTTGAGTTGAATATTGAATAGGTAAATTAAATTGGTAAGTTATTCAAGTATGTTCGAATTGTCGTAGTATCTCAAAATTTAAAGCTTTTTTTTTTTTTTTTGCCTAGTGCATCAAATCAGACATTTCTTTAATAGTTTTCTTCAATGCTGTTTCTCAGTCCATTTTTGATGTTAGATATGAATATTTTCAGGTCTGTCTGTGCAATGGAATTATTAAATAATGGACAGCATAATATATAAATAATAAAAACCGGTAGTTCCCAGAGAATTATTTTTTATTTTTATTTTTCGAGCGGGCCTATTTTATTTCATACACTTTAATTTTTCGAGAAAACGCAGCCTCGTTAACAATATAAAATATCCTCATCGCTGCTCAACATTATTGTAAAAGGAACAAAATAGAAGATACTACAAATACAAACAACTGTCAATTTTAGCAATTTATTTGAAAGCTCAGAAAAAAAACAAAAATAAAATATAACATTAATAAAAATATGTAACAAATACAAAAATATTTCCGATAAAGCCAAACGTAGTTAAACTTCCGATTATATTTAATGTTGGTATCTACACTCAGAAAAATATCGCTAGCTTAAATCTAGTCCGACTAGGCTTATTCTTAGTTTTCTTCATTCTTACGTGGTCAATCTCAAAATAAATCGAATGAATCTTAGAGCAAGATAAGAATTCTGAACTCAAGCTTTTTGTTATTAAATCAAGCCTATACAATTTTAAAATCGGAATCATAATTATCTGAATTATTACTTTTGCACACAAATGCAGGATCGAATAAGAATAAATACTCTCCAATCAAGCCGAAACAATCTTAAACTTGAAAGAGCTTCTAAATTAGCCGTTTGGAGTCGGCATAAAATTATAGATCCCTTCCATTTGTTCCAAAAATTAGTATTGAAACAAGCCGCTTAAGCTTACTTAAAAACAATCTCAAATTAAGATTTTCGTTCTTGTTAAAAAAATTTTCTACTCATTTTAAGGTGGATTCGTTCTCATTCCCGGCGTTTTCGAGCTTAATTTAAGTTAACAATGGTTCAAAACGTAGCTTTTGTGTTCTTAAAATAAACTTGTTTCAGGCATAATCTAAGAACCACATTCTTAAAATAATAGCGAAATAGTATTGAAGTAAGAATGTTAAGTTAATTAAAAATGAGATTGAAATTCGATTTTTATACTTGGGTTAAGATTTTTCGAGTTTACCAGACTTTCATCAACGAATAGGCTTAAAATATCACTGATATTCTTGATTTAAGCTCGTCTTTTTTCTGAGTGTACAAATTAAATGTCAAACTGTAGTTAGTTTCAAAATTAATTAAACTCGAGTTTACGGTTTGGTTCTTGGTAAGGTGCAATATTTGCAATCAATCTTAAGACCACATACGGAGCCATGATTAAAATTTTAACATTCCTCTCAAACTCTTCGGGTCGAAAACAATTATGTGACATCTTTTAAATAATAAAGAAAATCGTACTAAACTTGTTAGCCAATAGTAGAGGGACACTTTTTATAAACCCAACTACTTTCACAGCGAGCTGCCACTAGTGCATTTGCAAATACATCTTTATATATAATTACGGGTCGAGCAATTCCGTAATATAAAAAATTGAATTTCTTGGCCCGGACAACTTGGACCATACAAATAATAACACAAAGTACACTGTAACTTTAGTTTAAATTTTATTTATTACTTTGATTTAGGTATTATTTTATTTGACTGACCCCTTACCACTGGTGGGGGGAAGTCAGTTATATGGATTGTATTCGAGAACTTGAAGAGTAGAACTGACTGCTGGGCTTTTGGGTGCCCGTATTTATACCACAAGATTGTTTACCACATCGTAACAATCGCTTGGAATATGATATTCTTGTTATTGATCAGTTTTGTCAATTAGGCAAAACGGATCAATTGTTGTTATAATGATATAGGGACTTCTTGTTGTTGATCAGTTTTGTCATTAGGCAAAACGGATCAATTGTTGTTATAATGATATAGGGACTTCTTGTTGTTGATCAGTTTTGTCAATTAGGCAAAACGGATCCATCTCTTGGATGAAATCGTAAGAGTTAATTATGAGGATGCGATTTGCATCGTCAGGGAATACTGATATGGTGCACACTTAATAGATAAATGAATGGTGTATCATACAACGGGTAGCTTGCGGTTGCTATAACCGTTAAGTATGTTATGGGTAGGCGTGACGTGAGTCAATGCCGTAACTCCCCCCTCCTTAAGATTCTGCTCCGGAGAATCCAGGGTTTTTAATTCGATATTTACTTTTGTATTGTGTGCATTTTTTCTTTTCTTTGATTTGATTATAGTGAATATGAGTATCATATTTGCCACGATCACGAAAATGATTGTGCTGAAGGATATGCCTTCTGTTATAGAATGCTTTGCTTTAATTTCTTTAATTATTTCTCTGTTTTTAATATTGTCAAAATGTATCTCGGGTAAGGATATGTTTACCGATATGTTTCTAATTTTTATATTATTAAAATTTGGTATTACGAAATGCTCGCTTACTAATAAATTCTCGTATACAACCTCGTTTATAATTATTTTACAATTTTCAAAATTAATTACATTATTTCCATATATTCTTATATCATAGGTGTTACAATTTTGTTTTATTAATAGTTTTGGTACATTTTTTGTGATTATTACGTTATCAGTGATTTGTTTAATTTCCATTTCTTTATTTATTTTAAAGTTACAAATAGGTTTTTCTTTAAATATTTGTGAAATACAATCATCTTTCATTAATTTTAATTGTTTTTTATTCATTATTATTGATTCTGTATATTCATATATGTCATTATTTTCATTTAATATTACTGTCTTATGGACTGTATCAATTTCTAGTGTGTTTTTATTTGGAATTGGTTCAATGAACGTTTTGTAGTATTTTTGTTTTGCATAATTTGGAATCATTATAACAAATATAATTCTATTTCCTTGTAATATTACTGAACTTTTAATGTTGATTAATTCCCGAAAGGTTATATTATAACTTTGAATTTCTGCTGTAGTAAGTAAATCTTTGCCCAAAATTCCTAATCTACATAATAGTAGATTTTCTTTAATTTTTCTAACTTGCTCTCTTAACAGCTGGATATCATATTGAATTTGGAAAACATGTTGTATGTGGTCTATCTCACTTATAGTAGTATCTATTATTCGAGTCATGTCGTTTATCTGTGTATTAATTTTCTTTTGTTGGTTATTTATATGGTTAGTCACGTTTTGCATAACAGTATTAAACTTATTATTTATTTCTATTTGTGCATTCAGGTTAGTTATTATATTCTTATTATTTTTTTCATTTACTGATAATCTTTCCCTGATTTCGGCCTCATCGTCTGAGTCCATTACTCCTGCTAAAAATTTTAAGCCTTTTCCCCAAATATTGATTAGACCTCTTTTAGATCTTGTATGTGGGACTAAATTAATTATTTCCTCTTCGAGAGAATTGAAATTGTAAATCATTGATGAATAGTGGTCTGTGTTATTTAGATTTCTGATATTTTCTTTAATTAATTCTAGATTTTCTTCTAATGATCCCATCTCAATACTATGTAATATTTTCTTGTAATTTGTTATTATTTGTAGTTCTTTATCCCTAATCATAATGTAACCTTGTCCATCGTTTAAGTTTGTAACGTCTAGTTTCTGTCCTTGAAGAGTCAGTATTGTCGTCATGATCGTCAATATTGTCAGTATGAGTATTTTATGTAGACGCATGTTGTAACTGAAATTTACGAGGTTTTTTAATTTTTGACTTATGGTACTGCTTATTATTGTTGGCTAAAACAGTAACTTTATTATTTCTTAATGTTTTGAATGTTTTAAATCTTGGTTGTAGTTTGTTAATATTTCTAACTTTATAGTAAAATGGATTGTCTTGTTTGTAACTAATCTGGTCTTGTCTTGTTTTATTGCGATTATGTATTATTTTCTTTTTATTTTCAAGTGCTTTTTCAAATGCCTCGTCTGTTAAATTTTCTGGAATTCTTTTAAAGAATAACTCGAATGGGGTATACTTTGTTGCAGAACAAATTGAATTATTATAGGCGAATAATGCCTTAAGTAATGCTTCCTCTGTAGTTATTGTGTTATGATTTTTTAATATTCTGAAATGTTCCAACAATGTTGAATGAAAACGTTCTACCGGAGAGTTTGAATTTGAATTACTGACGGTTGTAAAGTGTAGATTTACGTTTTCGTTTCTTAAAAATTCTTGAAAATCAATAGATGTTGCGGCTTTCTCTTGATCTATTATTAGAAGTTTAGGTTTTCCAAATGTACTTATATATTTCAAAATTCCTTCTTTTAAGTGTACCGCATTTCTTGATTGAAGTTCATAAGCTTGTGCATAACGACTGTATTTGTCTATTATAGTAAGTATTGGTATTCCTTTTTGCGGAAAGAAAATGTCTACATGTATTATTTCTAACGGCTCCTTAGGAGTTTCTGTAAACTCAAATTTGGGTTTGGGAGGATTTCTTTCATATTTTTCTATTTGGCATATATTGCAATTATTAATAAATTTAGTAATTTTCTCTTTTATATTTGGAAAGTAGTACTCCCTCCTAATATGGTTGAAGGATTCGTTTATTCCTCTATGATTATTTTCTTTATGATAATCTATTATAATTCTGTCCTGTTCTCTTTCATCTGTTATATCTTTTAAAAGTTTTGTGCATCTGAGCACTTTAAATTTTTTAGATCTATGAAAGTGATTTTTATAAACGTTTTGAAAGTCAACAAAAAGTGAAAGATTTTCAATAAAGATTGCGTTAGTAGCTTTTGGATTAAAATGCCTTTTTATTATTTGTATAATATCGCTTTCGGTGAAATTTTTGTATTTTATTATTTTCCTCGTTTTGTTAAAGATTTTCTTTGTTATAATTTGATTTGCTCCGCTTTGGAGTCTTTCTATTATTAATTGGTTTTTAAATAAATTAAGAGGTGATTCTGATATTGGTATATATCCCTGGTCATCTTCTTCTGCGCTGTGTATTGTAGCTGCTGTCACAATTTCGTTTAAATTTATTTCGATAGGAATTCTGCTTAATGCGTCTGCATTATTATTTTTCCTTCCCGGTTTGTAATCGATATCGTAATTAAATTCTTCCATTTGTAATTTCCATCTAATCAGTTTACTATTTGGCTCTTTTATATTCATTAGCCACTTCAAAGGCTTGTGGTCTGTGTGTATTTTAAATTTTGTACCGTAAAGGTA
This sequence comes from Cheilosia urbana, assembly GCA_946477585.1. Lineage (NCBI taxonomy): Eukaryota > Metazoa > Arthropoda > Insecta > Diptera > Syrphidae > Cheilosia > Cheilosia urbana. The sequence goes on from OX297855.1 coordinate 77,130,921, forward strand.
TGGTCTAAAGTATTTTGTAGCCCATATAATGGCTAATAATTCTTTTTCAATTGTTGAGTAATTTTGCTCATGTGAGTTTAAAGTTCTACTTGCATAACAAATAGGATGTTCGTGCCCTTCTTGATTTTGTGATAGAACTGCTCCTATCGCGAAGTTGGATGCGTCTGTGCTCAGAATAAATGGTTTTGAAAGGTCTGGGTATGCTAAAATTGGTTCATTTATTAACATGTTTCTGCAATCCTGAAAACATTTTATGTAAATTTGATCTTTAATGTCTATTTTCTTACCCTTTTTTAGTTTTTCAGTTATTGGTTTGGTTAACCTAGCAAAGTCTTTTATAAACTTCCTATAATATCCTAATAAACCTAAAAATTGTTTTATTTGTTTCTGTGTTTTAGGAATTGGGTAATTTTTTACAGCTTCTATTTTCTTGGGATTTGGTCTTATACCATTTCTACATACTACGTGTCCTAAAAATTCTACCTCTTTTTTCAAAAATTGACTTTTATCGATTTGGATTTTTAAATTTGCTTCAGTTAGAGCTTTAAATATCTTTTCCAAATGGTTGATGTGTTCATTTAATGTTGGCGAGTAAATTATTATGTCATCCATATAGACGAGACAAATCTTATCGATAAATTCATTAAGAACATTGTCCATAACGCGTTGAAACGTTGCAGGTGCATTTTTTAAGCCGAATGGCATTCGAGTAAACTCGTAATGTCCATTGTCGACTGTGAATGCTGTCTTCTTGATATCTCGTGCGTCTACTTCTATTTGATGAAAGCCTGACGCGAGGTCAAGAGTTGTGAAATACTGGCACTTTCCTAATTTATCTAGGATTTCATTGATATTTGGTATTGGATACCTGTCATCAATAGTTTTTTCGTTCAATTTCCGAAAGTCTATGACTAAACGCCATTTTTTTACACCTTTGGAGTTAACCTTTTTCGGCACTATCCATACTGGTGATGACCACGGTGAACTACTTGGCCTTATTATTCCTTGATTCAGCATATCTTTTATTTGAGTCTGAATCTCCTGCTTGTGAGCATATGGATATCGATAATTTTTTGCATATACTGGTTTCTCATCAACTGTAGTGATTTTATGTTTCACTGTGTTAGAAAATGTAAGATTATGACCATCTTCTTTAAATATGTGGTCGTACTTACTTATTATTTGATTTAATTTATTCAATTCGTTATTATTTAAGTGATCTGTTTCTATGTCACTTATTTTATTATTTTTGATACTTAAATCTCCATCTATACTGTATGGATGTGTGTTTTCCATATTATATAGTTCTGTAAGATCTATTATTGATCCTTTGTCGGATTCTTCAGATCCCATCGTAAGATTTATTATTGATTCCTTGTCGGATTCTTTAGTTTTTTCAGGGTTTTGAGTTAGGTTTCCTGACAACCATCGATCTATTTCTTCAGATCGCTTGACTTTTTTTGTTAGGTCTGTCGGTGACCGCTGATCTGTTTTTTCAGATCCTATTTCTGCTTCTTCTAGGTCTTCTTGCGACCATTCGAGCTTTGCTAATTTTCTTTTTCTATTATTAATTTTCTTTTTTTCTTTTTTATTTTCTTTATCAGTTTCTATTGCTTCTACCTGGTCATTTTGCGACCATTTGAGCTCTGATTTTAAGATTCTTTTATTTTTTATTTTGTTGTTTAATTTTGTATTTTTATTTAAGCTACGATATTGTGTTGTATCTAAGTTTTCATTATTATTTTGTTTGTATTGGGTATTTTTTTCTACACATTTGAAAACTTTTAATGGTTGTGTAATAACTAATTGTGATATGTTATCTGAGGAATTTATTATTTTTACATTAACTGTCCAATTTTTCGCTATGAATTCGTTATTTATTATTTTAAGGTCTTCATTAAGGCGATGTTTTTTAAATTCAACATAGCCGGTTTCGATATCTACGGGTACTGTAATTGAACGGATTGTTCGTGGTTGGATTTTAAATGTTTTTGCAGTGTTAACTTGAGGTTTATATTTAATTTCTAATTTTGTATGCCCTTTTCTTAAAACATTTTTTGAAAAGTCTATAATAATGTTATGTGTTCCTAAAATGTCATTACCTATAAGAATATCGAAATATGTGTGAAAATTACACAGGAAGAGTTCTATTGGTGTTCCATGATCACCAAATTCTTTGAATAAAGGTAAATTTACTTTTTCGTCGATGATTGGTCCTTCTCCACTGACTGTATTTATTGATATGGTTGGAAAACATTTTTCCACGAATTCTCTATGGACTATTTTTGGATTTACTAGGGATAGATTTGATCCTGTGTCTATTAGGGCTTTAAATGTTCGATCTTTACTGCTAGTTGGTACTGTCAATTCTACATAGGGTAATTTTATTGTTCCGAGGCTCTCGTATGAAAATTTTCTTGGACGTTTATATTTTGAGGTGGTTGTCTAATTCCACGATTTCCGTTATTGTTTCTGTTGAAGTTTCTACTATTATTATTATTTCTACTAAAGGCTCTTTGTAGGGTTGATGGTGATGGATCTACTTCCATCGGAACGGGCCTGTTGTTATAATAATCTCGGTTTATAGGTATCTGCCTTGAAATATTTCTTTCGAAATTATTATTTGGAAACGTGAAGTTTCTGTTATTACTGAAGTTTTTTGTAATATTATATTGCTTAGGTTCAAAAGAATTTCGGTTGAAATCGACGAGACTAAGAGCAATATCATAGGCCTCTTCCATAGTATCAGGGTCTCTGCTCATTATTATTGTTCTAAAGGGATCTCTTAGTCCTTTAACAAAGGTGTCAAGCCCTTCCTTTATATTTCTACGGATCATTCGTTCTCGAATTTGCACATTTTCTTCTGATTGTCTCAATTTTGTATTTAAAACTGTCACTATACTTAATATGTTATCGTAGAATTTTACCAAACTACCTGTTTGTTTTAGTAAGCTGAGTTGATGATATAAAGTTCTTTCATCTCTGTGGTCTGTAAAATGTCTATTTAATATAATTTTGATCTCTTCCCAATTGTCTGGGTTGCCGTACAGGCGTAATCTATCAGCTGCTTTTTCTTTTATTTTGTTTTTAATAGCCTGAGCCCATATTATTAAGGGTGCATTTTCTATTGTTCTGAGGATATTCCAGACTGTATCTACGCTTCGAATGAAATTTTCTAGTTCACCTAGATTGCCATCGAATTCAGGCAAATTCTTAATTAGATCAGGAGTTTTAAGCAAATTTTCCATTTTTTTTTTTTTTTTTTTTTTTTTTTTTTTTTTTTTTTTTTTTTTTTTTACAAGGGTTACAGAATTATTTTTATATTTAATTATAAGTTCTTAGAACCTTTTCCTTACAGCTTTTAAAATATACTTTTTATGTGTTTCATTTAAAAATAACTTACGTACCTAATATCTTTTTGATGTCTTCAATTGTACAGCTTCTTGATGTCTTCGTTTGATGTCTTCGTTTTTATTACGGCTTCTTGATGTCTTCGTTTATTAAAGCTTCTTGATGTCTTCGTTTATTATTTCCTGAAGTTCTTTGTAATTTTTATGTAAGTTGTCCTGGTAATTTTTGAGTTCTTTTTAATTCACTTGAGTTTTATTAAAATAATGTTCTTCTTTAATTTTCTTGAGTAGTTTATGTTCACTACATCTATTTTGGTTTTTCGGATTACAATGTAGTACCGACCTCGGATTGAAAGATATACCGACACTGCGGGTTTTAAGGATACCGACTTCGGATTTAAGGATACCGACTTCGGATTTAAGGATACCGACTGCGCCAATTACGGGTCGAGCAATTCCGTAATATAAAAAATTGAATTTCTTGGCCCGGACAACTTGGACCATACAAATAATAACACAAAGTACACTGTAACTTTAGTTTAAATTTTATTTATTACTTTGATTTAGGTATTATTTTATTTGACTGACCCCTTACCACTGGTGGGGGGAAGTCAGTTATATGGATTGTATTCGAGAACTTGAAGAGTAGAACTGACTGCTGGGCTTTTGGGTGCCCGTATTTATACCACAAGATTGTTTACCACATCGTAACAATCGCTTGGAATATGATATTCTTGTTATTGATCAGTTTTGTCAATTAGGCAAAACGGATCAATTGTTGTTATAATGATATAGGGACTTCTTGTTGTTGATCAGTTTTGTCATTAGGCAAAACGGATCAATTGTTGTTATAATGATATAGGGACTTCTTGTTGTTGATCAGTTTTGTCAATTAGGCAAAACGGATCCATCTCTTGGATGAAATCGTAAGAGTTAATTATGAGGATGCGATTTGCATCGTCAGGGAATACTGATATGGTGCACACTTAATAGATAAATGAATGGTGTATCATACAACGGGTAGCTTGCGGTTGCTATAACCGTTAAGTATGTTATGGGTAGGCGTGACGTGAGTCAATGCCGTAACTATATTTTTCCGGATATGGAAGCGCGTAAAAGGCACCTCGTGTTAGGTATATTGTCACACAAAATCACATCAGAAGTCAAACTTCGAGTTATAAATACACCCGAATCGCGATTTCTTTGGCCAAAACAGACAGACCTTTCCTCGATACACTAAAGATCATTCCAGTCCTTTGTTAGAGTAAGTTTAGAAAGTCTGACAGCTGGCTGCCTTGATTTGTTTCCGATTAAAAAACATAGATTGATGACTTGCGTGAACAGCTTTCTTCAGTTGCGCATTAATCTAGTCAAGAATTTCGTAAACATCTTACTTAGTTTACATTTCGTGTGTGCCGGAAACCTAAGTGACCAATTTAAAACGATAATAACATTTTTGAATGGGCCCACTCTTAGTCATTTTGAGCGGTCAATTTGTCTAGAAGGTATACTCCCCTTTCCAGTGAGAGATTAGCTTAGGTGTGCGTTGGCGTGGAGTACTCCGTGCCACACTCAGGTCAATATTAACCTATTGGGAGAAAAGTTTGTCCCTTACCCATAATAACCCTGTCTATAAATACCTGTGATTAAGTACTTACTTACTTTGTTGTTACATACAAACAATCCTGTGGATTTGGTAAGGCTCATTACCTTGTCTAAATGTGTGCTGGAATGCTCGTCTAGGACGTGGAAGAAGTGTCTCCCTACTTCCAGTGATATTTTTTGAAGAGGCGATTAAACACCGAATTCAACGAGCTTGAAAGGGCCCTTGCTAAGCCAACCTATCGATCCGAATAGGGACACCGCAGCAATGCCCAACTTTAAGTGGCATGGGATTTCATTTAATCCTGGGTATACGCAACTCAATTCAGTTATTAGTTAAGAGCCAGAACCACCAAAATAAGTAAATAATCTAAAAGCGTATCTTCTCACATCCCGCCTCGTTAATCATACGAAAGTTAGGTGTCGTTGTCTTGAGAAATCATTTCAAACCTTCTACACGCCTTCAGTTTGTGCCGAAAATATGACCACATAGAAATGTTCGCGAAATATTTATGACACAGGTATGTAGGTATCTAATTTACATAAATGGGTAAATGGTTACGACGGTAATACTTGTTTAATTTATATTTAGCCTGATTTAAAATGAGTGGATAATACTTTAACACCAACAAGTTGATGTATTAGACGTCCAATTTACACTTCTTCGTCGTAAAACAAATGGTTGTTTAATTTACAGAAGACACTAAAAGACAGAACAAGTTGCAGGTGCAACCACGTAGAAAATAAATAAAATTAATGGTTTTCAGCATGGTATCTTCAAGCGTGAATTCACGGTCAATACTCTGTGTGCAGTGAATTAACGAAGCGCATCGTTACAAATGATGTCTCCTTTTCATAAATATTTTGTTAATTATTTAATTTGAACATAAAAATAACAATCGAACCAAGTCACCTTCTAAAAAACGCACTTCCCCTTTAAGATTGATTAAATTACATACATTTGAACACGTTAACTTGAGAGCGTTTTAAAAATTCGTTCCAGTTGGGAGGATGTTCCCACGATTTTCAGGAACTACCTGGATCATCAAAGGTACTCCTTGATGAAACTAATCAATTGGCAACAGATTTAATTGAATTATGGAGATTAAGCTATCGAAATAATAAAAAAAAAAGACCTTTATAAGTAGAAGAGCAGTCGCTACGAGGCTATTTTTGTCCAACAAAAAAACACCTCAAAGTATGCAACATTTTATATCATTTATGCATTTTTATCAATGTTTCACCATTTTAAAGAACGTACAGCGTACACATTCGACAAATTTTCACTAAAAAAGTATAACACCATTCAAAGCACTAATTCGCACAACCAACCCAATTTCCATAAACATAAACATAATAAAAATAAATTAAAAAAAAAATGAAAACCATACCTTGTACCAATAATAAATCCAGAAATGCAAATTATCATTTTAAATTTCGTTCAAACGTAATAATCCAATCGATACAATAATGAAATTGTACAATATATTGTGCGTGTAAGATTTAATTTCAAAAAATCATTTCCATAATTCGTGTTATGTACACAAGTGTGTGATTAGATAGAATAAACATAACAAAAATATTCTCGTAATTGATGATTATTTACGCACAAAAATTAATAAACAAAACTAATCAAATACGACAGACATATAAACTAAACAAAAATAAACATGAACTCAATTAGAATAGGGTGATGATTTATGATATGTACACGAACAGAAAAAGAAAAAAAATCACTATCAACATTCAATTTTTACACAATAATTACTTCATAAACATTGGGAATAGCAGCATTTTGTTATTGTTTATGTAGATTTTGAGCAATTCTATTATTGCAATTCGATTAATTTAAATCACTGTATCAATAGTACAATATTAAACAATTCACTTTACTAGCAACATGTTGCGAAGACGATTCTTTATTGTTTTGTTAATTTACACTGAAAATCCGTTTTCTCTTGTACACAGGTAGACCGATTTAACACAAATTCAAAACATATTTTTCACTACCAAGACCAACCGTATCGAGTGCTACTTTAGAACTGTTCGCTACAGCACAGATACAGAGGTTTGATGGGCATAACCTGAAACCAAAGTGCACACAAAACAGACGACTCGAACAATGTGTGCTGTAGGTATATAGAAAAATAAAACAAAAATCCCAATCCACCCCAAAAATGATAATACACGAAAAACGGAGAGTGAAGCAAATATAAAAAAACACATCACGTTGAGCGGGAGGCCTACGTTAAACGGTATACTTGTGAAAAGGATAGACGAAGGATAAACATTTGCTGGGGTTGGTATGGTAACTTATTTTGGGGGGTAGAGACGTCGTGACGTTGCCAGGCAGAAGCGTTTTACAGACTCCTTTGCAGGGGCGGTTGTTGGGATAATTTTAATTAAATATTATGATCAGTGCTGCCACAAGTAGCAAAACTTAATTTTCGTAGCAAAACTCAAAAGTCCAAAATATCATTTTTGATTCCAGTCAAATTCAAACACTAACACATCCGAAGAAATGGGTTTGTTGGGTATGGAGTATGGTAGAAAAGAATATAAGTTGGAAAATGAGTGAAAGTGAGTAAATTTGTTGTTCAAGAAAAACTCCAAGATTTATGGAGACGTTTTAGGGTAGCGTAGCAAATTGGAAATCGCGTAGCAGTTTTGCTACGATCGTAGCAAAGTGACAGTGGGAGTTCTTGTGTTGTGATGGGAAGAAAGGTAAGAGAAGCTTTATTTCCAGGACGGTGGCGGTGGGTATCTTTAATAAGGAATTCCATCGCCAAGCGATTGATAGATAGCAAAGGATGATTATGCGGGGACAATATTAATTGTAAAGTAGAGTGGGTTGATGAAATAACGAGAAAGGACAAAATTAGAATGCACACGTGGGGGAGGTCTATATATAGGTTGCGAGGATACTGATTTTCAAGCACCTGTGGGATTTTATGAAGTAGCAATTCTTGGAATCAACGCTCCAGACTGAGTTATTTGATGTGGGTTGTGAATATCGGATATGTTAATTAGAACACAAGTTTGATGCTTACTCAAACGTTGCATGTTAAAAATGAAGTTGTGGTGAAAGTAGAGGTTAAAACACAGAACCGTCAACTTATATGCCTTATAATTAAAGGCTATCTGTACCTCTGACAAAGAAATCGTTGTTCAGTGGAGTGTGGTCCTCAAATTAGATCTGAACCCAAGGAGTTGCTCAGACATTATATTATATATATACATACAAATAAATTGTACAATTGGCCTAAGGATGCACGACATCTATAGACATATTTTGATAAGCTAAACGTATTTATTATATTACTAGCTGTGCCTGCAACTTCGTACGCGGCGTGAGACTGTGTAATTTCCAATAAAAGAGATTTGACCGTTTTCTCAACTGCATGTTTGTTTAAAATCAACAGTCTAGCTAAAAAAAAAGCGGTAACAAATCTATTTACCTAAAACACCAATTTAAGAAAATTAAATTCAACAGCGTAAGTACTAAAGTTCCACTTCCTTCCTGTAGGTATCAACGTAGGTACTATAACAACCATTAAAACAAAAACCTTGAACTCAATTTCTATATACACCACCATACGTCCATCAGCGCACGTCATCAGCCATCTGCGCATTTCCTCAGAAAAACATTGTCGATGTTGATTACATACACATTCACGTCGCATACTTCTCTTTCGTTTCACTTAATTTGGAGAAAACATCACGCAGTTTTTTTTCATTGAACGTGCTTGTGCGATGTGCGCCACCAAACCACCCCAAAGCAGAACAACGATCAAGAACCGCGGCTGCTGATAATGTTCGATTTGAGAAAATAAATTTATTTTTTTCATGTTAGATTTTGGGTTGTAGCTCAGCTTCTAGAGGACATAGAAAGCTGTTTGATGGCTTGAAATAACTATAGAAGTGTTGGCTCTTCTATTTTGTTTGCATTGATTAAGAATTGATTGAGTAATGGCGAATAAAAGGCAGTAAAGCCAGAAAAAAAAAACACATTTTGGTCAAAAACGTTCCAAAAAATAGGCATGGCAATGAAAGGAATAGTCTAAGTCTATGTGTTGCACAGAATCTTAAGGAACATTTCACAAAAAGTTTCATCGAAATCTGTGCAGTAGTTTTCACGCCATTAGGTAACAAAGAAAATGCCTGCAGTTTTATTATAAGTATATTTAGATGAAATTTTAAAAGATTCAACTCTCAAAATTTATATACAAGGTGGCGCAAAAATAACCTACCAAAATTCGCTGTAAAGACCGTCGACTGATACCCATTTGCGTGGCACGTCGTCTGGTCGATGTCGACGGCGCTTCCATGACATCGGCTACAGCAGCAATATTCTCTGCAGAACGGCTACTCCGCGGTCTGCCACGCCTGGCAGCATCTCGTGTTGTGCCAGTCTTTTGGAGGCGAGTGGCTAAACGTCGCAGTGTTTCGCCAGTAGGCGCTGGACGGCTAGGAAATCTGCGACGAAATTCACGTTGTGCCAAAGTCACCGACCGATTATTGCTCAAATAAATAGTCACCAATATTCCGCGTTCTGGAGCAGTGTAGCGTAACATTGTTTATTAACGTGTATTTCGCATGTGTTTACTATACAAATGTCAAAACAGAACTGACATTAGGGGCCAATCGCAAAATTTATAGCATTTTCTGATAGGAGGATTACTTTTGCGCCACCTTCATAGGAAAATGCAATTTGTTTGTCTTTTTATAAATAATCTTCCATTCTTGCAAAAGGCTACAAAATTTTCACTGTAACCATAGTTTCAGATGAATTTTACGACGATGTCAAAGTGAAACACCAATATATTGAAATAGGTAAATTATCAAATTCAAAACGCTAGCAATCTCGATAGGAGCTAGAATTTTTTAATGGATGTTAAAATTGTTAAAAAAGCGCCAGATCTAGCTAAATGGCAGTACTGCTCACAAAAGATGGTGACCAGTAGGGTGCTCAGTTTGAATTTTGTTTCAATAAGTTCGACTTTACTGAAGTGTCCGAAGTCGAAATTCATTTTTCCGTTCAACACAATATTCAAATATAAGGTCTCAGAAGACCCATTGAAACTAGGTGTTAAATGTGGGAATGAAGTGTACGACTTTTTGATTTGACACTCAACTTGATTTAAACTTGTTGTCCGAAGTAGAATTGGATGGGTAGCGTTTGCGCACTTGATCTCGCTCAAATTTGGTCAATAGTTTTAGGCAGGCTTTCGCTAATATACGTAATGAAATAGTCGGAAAAAGTGGGCTTAAATCACATAACAGCTTTAAAAAAAGCATTTAAAAGTCCGTGGTGATATTTAAATTTTGAGAAAAAAACATGGAAGGGAAATCTTTCAAAAGAGTAGATGTTAAGTCAAAGCTTGGAAGGATAGTCTTCCCCAGGTTATCGAAAAGATTCTTATATTAGTTTATTTTATTTGTTACATACAGAAGTCAGTTTTATGACTTATATTTGTTTGCACTTGCGTACCGAAGACTGAGAACTCTTCTTCCATCCAATCCACATAAAACAGTCGCAATCCACAACACCCAAGAATGAAAAATTCGTTCGAACTTAACCTTCAATAATGAAACTGATTTGCGGGTACCTGCGACTAAAAAAAATGTTTCATGTCTATACAATGCTTTGAAGCGTGTGTACTTTTTAGGGGAGTTTTCTCTAACATTTTTAGCCATACATACCAACGTTACATAGACAGATGAAAATAGGGTACCTGTCACACGATTCATTTTGTAGGTATGTATCAAATTTCTTTTCGTTTTTCCGTAACCCTATTAAAAAAAAAAAGTTGATCGATTATTTCCATAAAGGACCCCATGACTAGCTGCCCTTAACCATTCGATTGTGTCAGTCTCATTCGTTGTGACGAATCGACGAAACGTACAATTTTATGCCGCATTCAAATGCCCTGAATTGAGAAGCTTCTATTGACAGATATATAACAAGCAATTGGTTACGGAGTTTGTTTTTCTTACGTATATGTAGAATTGGTGTCTTTCCATAAACGTATAGCTCGTTCACGTATATATGTGGAGGTTCGGCGCCAGATCTACCACCGTCAAATGGGGCTTTCGTAAAAAAGAAGGAAATCTCTCCAACAAAGATACACATCCTTTTATATCCGACTCCTTGAAACCCCATACCCAATCGCTCGCATTAGGTGCTTACAATTATTTCCGTTTCCCATTGCAAATATTGGTATCCTACCATGGTGAACCCTTTTCTCCAGAAGCTAAACCCCAACGATAAAATTATATTTATCTTCGGGTTTCTCACAAATACCAGCTTCTCCCACCCAATACCCTTCGCCCTATCCACACTGTAAAGTTAATCGCATAAAACGTTCAAATGGTGTCCTTGCCTGCGAATGTAGGGATAAGGCGATTATATATGCTCGCATACAATGCCCAGATCACAGTCGTAAATTCCCTACTGTTGTGAATCATTGTAACTCCTTTGGGAATGGTTTACAAACAGAAAATTCAATAGTGCACGCAGACGTGCGCAGGATATGAGTGTAGAAAATAATCCTCCCCATATACCACAGATGATAAATGACTTGGAAGCCAGTAGAATGCCTTTGCGATGACATTATTTCGCACTTAATTCGAAAATAGAAACTCGACCCCAAAAAAAAAAAAAATCTATTCATCTGGCATGTCCTGTTCTATCCCATCTAACAGGAGTATATGTATAGTATAAATAACTTTTATTAAGAGTACTGGACTGGCATGGACATGGGATACGTTTCGTAGAATACCTTTAAAAATAGCCTTTACTGACGTGCGGTAGGTATAGGTACAACCAAACCTCTAATTATTTCCGACTCTCACCTGAGTGCTAAATGTGTGGTTATTTTTATTTAACGATGCGATAAGGATCTCCATCCAAGCGTCCATTTCGCAATTCCGAAGGCAACACAAAACATAACATATGGGGATGTTGTATAAATATCCTTATGGCTCATGTGAAATGTGAGGTACTGGCACAGTACAGCTACAATTAACATCTGGATGTGGTTAAAGTTGGGAGCTAAAGGAATTTTAGACGTGAACCATAGGCCGAGTTCATTTGCACTTTGGTTTCATGCTTGGATGGATTTCAGTTCAACCAACGGAGGTGAACTTTTGTTAGTCTGATGTTGGAGTTGAAGTTCCTTTCGCCCCTCGTTATCCTCCACAAAGATGTCGGTATAAATACTAAGGAGTAAGTGCGAAAGGGGAGAAAAAAAAACACATAAAAACAGCACCCAAACAATGCAGTTGCTTAGAGATGAATTTCCATTCAAAAGAGTGTTGCCAGACGAAAATAAATGGTTTCTTGGTGTTTGCTATAATTGAGTGGTATAAACTTTTAGTTCGTAGGAATTCGTAGACACTTCATTAATGTGGAGATAGATTTATCTCATTTGCTGGAACACACGACTGGGAGTCATTACTGAGTGCCTGATGATTTTAAAAACCTTTAGTTCAGCGTTGAAAATACAGACAGAAGTAATGACCCAATAGGAATTTTATGATTTTGTTTTCAGATACTGGGCCGTACCAATAAACGTTTTTAATTTCGACTCTAAATTTAAATTATTTTTTTAAATTATTTACTTTAGTAATATTGCCTTTATTTTCCATACAAATTTCGCAATTGTGAGCTTCCGTAAAATTAAAGTCGAGACTTAAATTGTTTATTAGTACGGCGCACTGTCTTTCGTTAAATGTAGACCGAAAATAAGCTATTCAGTTAAATTTACCATAAAATTGTAGTGCATGTTATTTTTCCCATTGAAGGACACTCAGTTGCATGCTCAAAAGTCTCCTAGAAGAGGAAAATTGTAAAAGAAGCGATAGTAAAGCTAAGACTACCTACATGTGTCATTTTCGTGGCAAATTTTGATATGCTGACACCACAAAAATCCGCTCTTTCTATTGTCACTCGTTTGTCTCCCGTGAGAGTACGCTGCAACAGCTAGCGTGACCAGACGCTTGACAGGCGATCACACGTAGTGACACATTTAGGACAGGAGTTTACGTCATGACACGTGTAATCTAAGCTCAAGACACACCATTGACGAATGCTTACTCTATGACAGAGCAATATTAAATCCTGCCCTACCCCTAAGCATCCTTTTGCAATATTTAAACCCACGACAAGTAAAGAATGCACTTTTATCCTTCTGTTCATTTTGTATATATACGACGTACAAACGCGATGAAAGAAATGCATTAATTCTTCTCGAGACTGCTCCTTCATATCTGAAAGCTATGCACACTCGTCGAAGGCAATCGAACTCATACATATTCGTATAACAATCGTTGTTTTCATACCCTAAAGGACCAACCACAATGAAGGGCACATCAAATAGGAAAAATGCTGCCAGGTTGTGTGTTCTTTTTCTTTTGCTCTCTTTTTAGGGATTTTTTTACATCATTCTTTTGTCAAAAGGATTCTTCTACGGCATTGTACAATATTCACTATTCTTTCACCTCAAGGATAAGGATATTACAGAGTTTGTTGAGTTTCTTTTTTCAAAGAGAAACGAAGGATTTGATGTATATATGTAATATGTACGCTTCCTTCAGTTTCTTTCTACATTAATGCATCAAAATGAAGCGTTGAACGGATCATCCTGCAGGATGTTATTCAACTATTCAATAGCAACAACATGACGCTGTGCAGTGTGTTGCATGTTTGGTTAAACCACACGACCGATGCACCTACAACCATGATATTTGATGGCTTTACAAAATGGATTTGCGTTATCCTTGTTATGCTTTGTAAAATTTTCTTTTTCTTTGCGCGCAGCAAATTGGTTTTTGGTCGGTATATACACCTAGGTACATGTTTTGCAATTTTAATGGCTGGCCATGATGACAGCACCAGCAGGAGAAACCAATTTCATTTGTATTTTCCACAACGATAACTTGGTAATAAATCATAAATTAAATCATGAGTAATGAACGGCAAAGGGGTAAATCGATTATCCCATGCTATGTGTTATTTTTGCGGTGAATGATGAACCGTTCGAATTTAAGGGAACAACATTTTAAATTTTCTACAAAAATCTCCTGTCTCGGAGGGATCCTAAAAATGACTATATTTGAATGCAAAATTTGTATCGATCACTTCCAAGTAGTAGCTGTCAAACTTGGTTATTTGTATGTAAAAATAGGTATTCTGTGAACGTATAAAATTTGTACACCCATTTTCAACACAGTTGTGCTTTATAACAGATGTCTAATGCTAGGCTGAGTACCGAAGTAATAAGCAATCACTTTTAAACGCCAGAGAAACACCAGCCCGCCACATCACCGACTACCAACCATCAATTATCTATTTTTAATTTCCAACTCAAAAATCTATAAGTCCACCGCTGACCACTTAAAAATGCATTGCCCCAGAAACCATCTGCCGTTCTTGAAAAACTTTTTTTTTTTCTCAATCCCTGATACTTAAAAAAATATAACAGATTTTCCTTAACAACCCCTAAAACCTATCAGCTTCAACATTCAACATGTGCAGCAGGTAGTATCGACGTAGAAAAAAAAATTCCAACACTCTGTCAAGATCAGGTCCAAACACCAAGCACAAAGGCTTAAAGAAAACGAAGCCATATAGCAACAACCACAAAGGCAACAGAGTGGCAGATGGTAGATGTTCCTTTTCGCTTTTTCATCTTGATCCTGTACGATCGAAAAGCAACAACAAAAACTAAGTACAGAATCTTCCCGAAATGCATGACAGTATTAAATCAGATTCACTGGGATTTTTACGTCCCACTACCTGACACACGAATACACTTCGAAAGGGATGCTGCTTGCTACCTGCAGGATGCATTAATTGCATCCCAAAAAATCCAGGTGCAAATTTTGTTCCGATGAGGTATCTTTTGATGTTTTTTTTTTTTATTTGATTTTTCCATGTTATTGTTTGGAGACATTTCGTTTGAAGTTAGAAATGTAAAATTTGGGACAGATGTTTTACGAAAATGTTGCTAAACTGAAATGCATTAGGTGGTGTTGGTGTTTTTATACCTATATGCATAGTCAAAGAGGGGGCATAGAGTGGAGATGTTGATGAAGCGAATGGAGGTGACAACATTTACGCGAACAGTTTTGAATATGTTCATTGTATATAGTGAGAGTGACTATATACATAGATATGTTGCGAGCGAAATATTTGTGCATTAGCACCGCTGCAATTTAGTGAACAAGGTAATAGGAAAATTCCGAAAACATGTTTAGGGACAATGTTAAAGTAGGTAAATGATTTGGCGCAAAATTGTATGGTTCACTGGCTAAGCTGTTGTGGTGTGCAAGTTAGTTTTGGTAAAATTTGACGGACAAAATCTGTTCATAATTATAGGACAACATCCCTTCAAAATTTGGAACTAAAGTGGTACGAAAATGTTTTTTTTTTTTTGTAATTAAAAGAAAGTAGATTTTGTACCAATTTTGTCACTATACGAGTTGTGTAAATGTTTAAAAATCAGATGTAGTCTGGATTTCGTGAAAGCATAAAATCCCGATTTGTTACCTGGCAATCGTTAGCTAGCTTAGTGAAAAGTAGAGTTCGCCCAGTAATAGAAATTCTACCATTTTATTGACTTGGCTATAAGGTTGCCAGACGACCGGGACTCGCCGGGATTGTCCAGATATTCTAAGCGGTGTCCAGAGTCCCGGTGAAAAATGAATTGTCCAGTCACAAGTCCCGGCGAAACTTATTTTTCAAATTCCATGATTTATTGAAAAAAGTGTAAGTATTTCCAATTTCATAAAATTACAAAATAATCACTTTCAAACATTGGCACATTTGTTCGAACAGGTTGACTTAATGCGATTCGATCGAAGTCCATTTCTCGCTCCAATTCTCGATTAAATGCGTCTTCCATTGAATGATTTGGCTGTGGCATCCCCAATTTGCACAACAAATTGTCACGATGTCACAGTGCGAATTCGATGCAAAATATCATCGGGCATATCATCTTTGTATAATCAAAAGTATCTTTTTCATTTCAAAAAGTTACTTAATGTAACATAGTAAACATAATTTATTAGAACAAACTTTTTAGGTATATTCAAAAAAAAAACTTCAAAATTGTGGACAACAACAATTTGCTTGGAAAATAATTAAAATAATTGACAACAACAATTGCTTTTAAAGTTTAAAATATTTTTTTTTTATTTGAAGTGTCACTACTCGATTTCTATTCAGTTTCTTTTTTTTCAAAGTGTATTTCCCCATACAAATTTTCATAACCTCTTTCATCCCCTCCAAGTTTTGTTTTCGCGACAAAAAGTAAATAAAAACTTGATATACAGCAATACGAACAAAACAAAAAAATAATTATGAAAATCGTCCCAGGGGTTATCGAGTTACATGATCATCGAGTTACCCCGAAAGAATTATCATCATCATTATATTAATACGTGAACATCCGAGCTTTCCGTACGCTTTTTTCGTATTTAATATGAATTGAGGAGAATGAAACTTATGTTATTTTAAAGGTACTGTGCCGTAGATGTGCACAAATCCAAAATCGTGGGTATATGTCGCCATTGAGCCTGGTAAAATTAAGTTATGAATTCCCCATACAAAACAGGTAATTGACATAATATATTATATAGATATGTTGTAGTCAAAGGCCGAAGCTCAGGCGCTAGGTTTGATTAAAAATACTTCGGTCAAAGGTCGAAATTGGGTTTAATTTCGGCCTTTGGCTGATGTATTTTTAGACCCTAGGAGCGACTGAACTTCGTTGTTTGACTATAACATTATATGAATATGAAGAGAAATGTGATTGAAATCTTTGTTTGTTTTTGTTTTTGTAATTCTTTTTTGTTTTTTTTTTATTGAAATAAATACGCTTATTTGCACATTAATAAAACAAATTATTTCCCTTTTTTATTTTATAAACAAAAATAAAATAGTCGAAATTTGAAATGTCCAGACGAGTCCCGGAATTTCAACATAATATCCATGTACTGATTTCGAACTGGCAACCCTACTTGGCTAATACACAACAAATTGCATCAAATTGAAAAACAAGCAAGACACAGCATTGCACCTCAAAAATGAAGCGAATATGTTGTGGTTAAGGCAGTGAAAATGATTCTTAACTATTTTCCTTATCCTGTTTATATATACGATTTTGATAAAGGTGAGGAAGTTGTTTTTGGCACAAAATTATACATTATTTGATAAAATTTTTGTATCAAAATATCACTAACCTAGCACATCCCAGTGGGACTTGAAGTTTGTATATCTGCAAAACTTGATGAATTATTTCAAACAGTTTGGTGCAGATGTTGTATGAAAATGTTGATGAAAATGTACAATGGACGAACGTAACAATTTATAAAATTTGGAACCATTAGAAAATCTCAGTTGGAGTTTGTAAATGATATAATAAACGAGGCTAAAATGAGATTGCAGTGCAAGCTAAACAATTCCGATAAACCATGAAATTAATCACAGAGGACTTAAAGAAATTTACATTTTTATAAATTGAAACAGATGTTGTACGAAAATGTTGCTTTGCTAAAAGCAGAAACGATTTTTAAATTTAAGTGCAAATTTATATATAATTATCAAATTTATTTGGTATCAACATTTGCTCTAAGAAGCATTTCCAAATTATAGGGGGATTCAAGAAAAATATATTTTTGCAAAGCCTGGAGAACAGCCCATACGATTGGGCTCTACGATTTAATTGCAAAGGTATTAACTCCAAAAAAATAAATGAAATAAGTCCCAAGAACTTCCATATACATTTAGGAGTTATTACAGGTGAAAGAACTCCAAAGTGTTGGGGCTTTTTTTCGTCAAGTTTTGCATTTATAACACCTTTTGTGCTAGGAGTTATTTCATAAAGAAGTAACTCCTAAGGCCATGCAGATGAAATAAGTGAAAATTATGACTTATTTCATTAGTACGGATTTGGGAGCTTTTTCAACTATTTTTGGAGTTATTTCATTTGTTATAGCAATTTGTTAGAACATTTTTCCTTCTAAATTGTATTTTTTTTTTTTCACAACTTTGAGACTTTTTCCATCTTTTCTTATTAAAAATTAATTCATGATGAATTAACTCCTTAATGTTTGGACTTACTTCCACCTTGGATTGGGACATATTTCAATTCTCTTTAGAACTTGTTTCATTAAAACAGTTTGGAGTTATTGCATTTATTATTAGAAGTTCCTTCGTTAGGAAATATTTCATTTGGGAGTAAAATTGATGTTTCCAAAATTATTATGTTCTTAATTTTCAGTTCGAATCACCGAAAGCGTTAAATTTAAAACTAATCACATATCAAAACACCATTTTCGAGTTGGATAAAACTTTAGAAACCAATTAATGCTTATATCCCGAACAATAACTTGTACTCGGTTTTCAGCTAAATATAGTAAATAGTATTTTGTAAAATAAACATTGCAATATTTGTTACTGTCTTGTCTGTCAAATTTTACAAAAACTGCTCTAACGATTTTGATCAAAATGCATACTAAAGATAATAATAATTATTCTAAATAAGGCCCTGTCCTTAGTTTTTCTCAAAAAATCAAATTCAATCATTTTTTTAATTATTTCTCAAAAATTACTACAAAAAAATACATCTCTGAATTCGTGTTATATATTACCTACTACTTCCAATCATAGATAGGTACCTTTAACTTTGGAATAGAATAGAGAGAAATGAAGTCGAACTCTAAAAATAAAAAAATAGAGAATTTGGAACAAATATTGTACGAAAATGTTGAAAGAGATGTGTTGTGCAAATTTTGATTTTTGCACTAAATATATTTTGTAAGCGTGTAACTCTTAGAAAATGTAAGCAGAATTAAATAAATATGTTGACAATGAGTCCGAAGGTTATTTTGGCAAAAATTCGCGAATTGTTGTATCAAATTTTGAACAGAATTTGTATAAAATTATTAGTATTCAGAAACTGTTTGCAGATAACTATGAAAGTGATTATTTGGTGCATAACATACGTTCTATTTTGGTATATTAAAAAATCGTTAATAAAAATTCAAACTGGTGCTATACGCCAAATTTTGCTAATTTAGGAACATGAATTATTTTCAAATTTCAGAAAGAATTCTTAAAAAAATACTGATTATCGACGCATTTTCGGCGAGACCTTATAGATCTCCAAAAAATGTTTAACTAAAATTTCACTATACTTGGCAGCATTAGCTAATTTCAGTGGAGTTAGTGAAAATATTTTGCAGATAAATATATTACCGAATGTATATTGCGATGAAATTCTTAGAAAAAATGATGATCCTATTATTAATCAAATAAAAGATGTTCGAAAATGTTGCTAAGCTAGAAACAGAAATTGATTTTCAATTTCTCTGAGATTTTAAAGAAACTTTGACAAGGAGACCGAAATTGTTTCTGTGTAAGATTTGGTGAGAGTTTTTTCCAATTTTAAACAGATTTTGTACCGAAATCTTCATGGGATTGGCAGTATTAGGAAATCTCACTGAGACCACAAGCTTAACAGATCAGTGTTAACAACTCGAAACAGATACCAACCTTTGTTAATTACTCATACCATGGGTAAAAAATATTATAAATTCATACCGACAGGTCTATTGATTCTCTGACCAATTTTTATTATGCTTAAAAATCAACACTTGTAACAATTTATTTGTATATATAGCTATTTTTAACAGTTTGGTACAGATTTGATTCCCGATGTTAGCAACGACGGAAAGATTGTATAACGTACGTAAATTTCTCATTTTTGATGTCAGGTAGTTTGGGTTACTTTTATAAAGTTTGAAACAAAACTTCGGGCATACTTTCTAAGAAACGGAACCATTTGTAGCTGGTTCAAATCAGTATATGTACAAACACAAGCTAAACGTTTTGATAAGGTTCTGAAAATTTTCTTTTATAAATCACTTCCATAAGATCTTGTCGGCTGTATTGTGTGAATCTGATCGGCCCATATCAGTGTGGTTTTAGGCCAGGACCATCGACCAAATTTGAATTATACAAAGCCATGTCAAGTTCTCGCATCCCCGTCAAACTCGTCCGTTTGTGCAGGATGACGATGGAGAAATCTAGCTGCTCCGTCAAAGTCGGCAAGGACACCGACGAGGCATTTAATGTCGAAAAAGGTTTCAGACAAGGAGCGCTATCATGTTCGTTCTTGAAGCAATTGTACTAAACTCACAAGCCAACACCAGAGGTAAAATTTTTCAAAAGTCCGTTTAACTACTTGCCTACGCTGATGACATTGTCATTATTGGGAGAATGCGGCGAGCTGTTAGTGGCGCATTTGCAACCATCGAAACGGGGGCGGCGAAAATGGGTCTGACTGTTAATGAGGACAAAACGAAGTATATGCTGTCAACCAGAAAGGACTCTCAACATCGGCGACTCGGACAAAACGTCACGGTGGACAGTTACAACTTCGAAGTAGTTAAAGACTTTGTATACCTGGGCTCCACTATCAATTCGCAAAATGACATCGGCGCAGAGATCAAGCGAAGAATCACTCTTGCCAATCGCTGTTTCTTCGGGCTAAGAAGGCGTCTAAGAAGTAAAGCCCTCTCTCATAGAATTAAGGAGATATTATATGAGACCTTCATCATCCGGTCCTGCTTTATGCTGCAGAAGCATGGACCATGTCAAAAGCGGATGAAAGCCTTCTGGGATGCTTTGAGAGAAAGATTCTACGAGTGATATTCGGTCCAGTTTGTGACGATGGAATATGGAGAAGAAGATTCAACGACGAACTATAGGGGCTATACAGCGACGGTGACCTGGTCAAAAAGCTTAAAATACCACGGCTGAGACGGTTGGGACACGTGGAGCGTATAGACAGCAACCCACCAGCCCTACGAGTCTTCGAATCCACCCCTGAGGGAAAACGCAGCAGAGGAAGACCCCAGCTTAGGTGGCGCGCACAATTGGAGAACGACCTCATCCAACTTGGTGGGCGTAACTGGAGGCAGGTAGCTACCCCGGACTGTAAGCGCCACCAAAAGTAAGTAAAGGAAGTAAACTTTCTTTGATAAGGTGATTTCGTATGCTCTCCAAGAGTTAAAATGGTTTGAATTTAACTTAGATAAGGTGAGTTGTTTGAGTATGGATGATTTGCGATAACTTATGTTTCAATCGCTGTTGCCATATCGTACCTGTTGCCCTTAACCGCCCTCCATAGTAAAAAGAACACCGTTCAACTCCATTTCTCGCATAGCTACAATCATCCTTTTAAGAATCTAATTGGGCACCACTCCTAATAGCACACCCTTCTAAAATGCGTTTTCAACTCGTCTTATTTATCATCTTCACACCCATCCTTGGATCTTGTGTGTTTCGATTATGTTCTTTCAAAAAAAAAAAAAAAAAAAACAAGCGATAGGTATAAACAACTCACTCTTGGACAAGCATAGACAATGATCAATGCTCGAGGCGGATACAAAGATGTGCATACATCCTATCGTCACATCAAGCAGCCTCATACTATGCAGCTGCGTGCGACTTGACGTACGACTTGATGCCTGACTGGCGATAGCTTCTCAGGAGCAATAGGCTCCTCATAGAAAGTCAAAACTATGCTGCCGAAGTTAATGTACGTACCCAACCAATCCACACCCCACACCGCTTGTGATCCAGGCTGGAGCGAAGTTCATAAATTCTAAAAACAAAACTATAAACGGAATCAAGTTGACATACTCGTGCACCGGCACAAGTGCGAGTTTGTATATTTTCTATATGAGCTTAGGTCTATGACACTACGCTACTGTATGGTATGTCAGAGAACTGTCAGTTGATAGACGAAGCAACGAAGGAAGTGGGACGATAGTGATAGTTTTGCATAGCAGCGCACCGCACCACCTCCTGTACGATTATATTCTCGCAGAGTTGATAAAAGTTTATTGCGCTCTGCACTGCCATATATTGCCGGTATGGTACTCCTTTTTTAGCGTGTTGTATATATACGGTTGTTGTATACAAAAATACTTTGTGTACGATCTGAAGGAGAGTAAATATTTGCCGCCACTTGATGGTTGCGTTTTGATATGCGATAAAAATAGAAAATTCTATAGTTGCCGTGTGTATAGTTGGTGGTAGATGAATATACACAAACAAAAATATACCAGTGCGCTTTGTGTTGGTTGGCAACATGTTGCCGGGCAATAACCTTTCGCAGAGATTAGGGAATATTTTCTATTTTGATGGTAAACACTTCTGAATTATGAGTAAACACGAACCATAAAGGGACAGACAGAAGGGGGATGGAAGTTGAAATTTAATTGGTTTTTCTCGTGTTGCTACCAAGGTTATCGGTTTGAAGATGTTACTTTTGATTACCATTTGTAATGTTGGTCTAAGTTTTACAATCGGGTTTGGTTCATATGCTGGAGATTAACGATATTCAACTCTATAACTCCCACATTCTCTTCGTCTGTTTAGTTCACAAAGAATAAGTTCAGAAATACACTTCATTGAGGGAAATGTACGAACTAAGAAGTTAACAGGTGGACATTAATTTCGAAATGCAAAAAACAAACTTAGGGTCCAGCAGCGCCAACTAATTGGTTTAAGAGCGTCAGTGCGTTGATCTGTCACTTTACAAATGCATGTACACAAGTCACTAGGGCATGAGCGGAAAGTAAATTTGAACTATTTATATTGAGTTCTCTCTCAATGGAACTAAAATGCATATAAGCTGTCTGCATGCAAAGTGTTTCTACCAATCTTTATCCAATGACCATAAGGACTAGGAAACTGAACTGATGACGAGTTTTTTTTTTTTTGTGACAAAATCAGTGTCAAATGGGGCAATTAAATAAATTTGTTTACCGAATTCATCAACCTGTGTGATTTTGGCAGAAAAGTCACTAGTTTGGTGATAAAAAAAAAAAAAAAAATAAAAAAAAAAAAAAAAAAAATAAATGTTAAGCAATACGTTACAAAAAGTTAATTTAAGAAACCAAAAAAAAAAAAAATAACTGACTGTAAAAAAAAGATTTAAAAATATCAAAACAAGACACCATCAAGTATTAATAATTGGCGCATATTTTTGTCACATTGTTATATGTATCTTGTTTTAATCCTTTTAAATCTTTTTTTACAGTCAGTCGGGTTTTTTTGATTTTTTAAATTTATATTTTTAAGTATATTATTTGTTAAGAAAATGCATGTTTAGAATACAGTGCCTATGACACTCCGGGAAAGAATTCCAATTTAATAACACCTCACTCTTCTAAATTGGTCAAGCCGTTTGGGCTACAGGGCGTCACGTAGGAACGTACATAGGATACGCACGAAACACATAGATAACTCTCCCTGTGTCCTGTCGGCCAAAAAGATAAGGCATGGGAAATAATAATTTTGAAATTGTTATGGCTATGCACGACTATATCCAACTATCAACACGATGTCCTTAACTTGTTGAGCAACTTGGTTAACAACGGTCACCAACGCGTGGTTTTTACAGAGTAGTTCGAAACTGATACATTGCGCACTTAGTGCACGACCGGCATTACATTTTTCAAGTTCCTTATTTTCGTTCAACATTTTTTAAAAGGTTCGTACAAATAGCTCACAAACATCAGAAAGTTCTTGTATGTCATGGAAGTAGTTTATACTTCCAAGTGCTCTATTCCTCAAGTGGCATAGACTTCGGCATAGATAGGGGAAGTGAGGTGTATCCTCGTGTACGTCCTCATCTCCGCCGCCCCTGCATATATCGTCATTATTAAGTTTCAATTTTATTGTATGATTGCTTACGAAGTTGTGACCCATAAGAGCCCTTACCAGTTTGCATAATGACGTTCCATCTTCTATCAAACCGTATCAGCTTATTAGTCCGACTAGTGTTATATTCTGGTCAAAGCTTCCGTGATATTTCGCAGGCACAATTTTTATCTTATAACCCATTCACAAAAAATAGAGATTTTCGGAAAGCACTCGAAAACTTTCTCAAAAACAGAAGTGCTGCCACACTTTGTCTAGTTTTCGAAAACCTTCTGGCAAATGAAAAAGGTTATTATATGTATAACGAACCTTTTGACATTTGACAGAATACTTTTCAGCTAGTCCTTCCATTTCAAAACAGCCCTGCTTAAATATTTGTCCTTTCAAATTCCGAGTCTCCTGTTATCTCCTGAGCATGAAGCAGAAAATCTCTTGTGTTTCTTAAATTCCAAAACTGCTGTCACAGCTGAATTTTTATCTATTTTAATTTTGTTTAAAAGTTTGACACAAGAGTTTTGAAAAATAAATGAAAAATTATGTAAATACTAAATAGTGGTTTCCAAAATAAGAGTCATAAGTCTAAACAAGCATTTTGTACATTGTTTCACATTTAGTGGTCAGTTTAAAGCCTTTAAAAAACATCGTAAAAATGTATTTGTCTGCTCACTTGGGATCTCAGTATTTGCCCGCGGTGGAATAAGATAGTCTCGTAAAATCAAAATGAAATACCACGTTTCCTTTATGTAGCCAAAGATTAAGTTCTTTATTCAAAAAAAAAAAAAAAAAATCGTGTCCAAAAAGAAAAACGTCTGGTGGCGGTGGAGTCAGAAACAATTCTCACAAAGATAGTGAAGTCACAGACTGTATAAATCGAACTCAGAGCACACCCACCATCAACATCCAGCCTGAGCTTCCAGTCCCTTGGGAAGGGAAAGGAAAGCGAGCCCACTGGAAAGCGGATGTGCTCAGTCGTATTTTGACTTAAACAGTATTGTCGAAAACTACATTTTCGTTGCGGTGTGAAAAGGGTATTACCAAAAGGATATAAGCATACCGATTTATCAAATTCTATTAAATATTGAATTGAGTACGTGAGTGAACTTAAATATTTTCCAAAATAATGTTCAATTGGCTTCGAAAAAGAAACATTAACCTTAAGAATAGATATTGACAGCATATCTACAAGTAAAACCACCCAAAATCAATGTATTCAAACATAGAAATCCATATTTAAACAAAAAAACATGAATATAGTACCATTTTTTCACAGTCGAAGGACAAAACATTATTACGTATGTAGGTATTTTCCCTGCTGGTATAGTACAAAAGATCGATGGGATTTTTTTTTAACAAAAGGTTCCCAGCACAGCTCTTTTATGGTTATACAATACAGTCTGCTCTAATAAATCGTGGAGAGTCCTTTCATTTTGTGTTTTTATTTTCCAGTTGGTTAGCTGCCAGTTGTTTTTTTTTTTTTTTTTTTTTTTTTGACTACCAAAAATACAAATGCACACCTTTTTGCGTCCATTGTGAATGGATCTGGATGGATGTTCATTAGTTCGTCGTATCTCCCTTTATTTCGCTTTGTTTCAGAAGGATTTCCAAATTTACAGAAAACAGTCATGGATATCACTATATAAATCATCCATTAATAATTGAGAGGATGAGTACCTATCGGTTGGGTAGATTAATAAGCAATAAGGGTTTTGGGGATCACCTTTATCCATCGAACGGATAGAAACATGAACATAGTATGATTAAAAAAAAAAAAAACAAGTGCCTATCTGCACACTGGTTACACTGTTCCCAGCAAGGTACTAACGAAAAGCGGTCTTTTGTTTTTATAGCCATGAGTGGGTATGTACGTTGTACACCCAACAGTACACCCTTATCTTACTTCCTTGGAAGGATAAAGGACTATTTTTTTTTGACTGGAGAAAATTTATTGTAATTATTATGGTTATTGCAGCAGTAAGTAAGTAGAAGTAAGTGGTTGAGATTTGACGGGGGTTTCTAGAACGAGTAGGCACTTAGCTGAGTTTATTAAAATAGAGTTTTGAATAGAAATTCCTGTTCTTTGAGCTGCTGTCTTTGGAGGTAATTTTTACGCGCTTTTGTTTAATCTTAAAAGCAATCACTTAAAGCATATATTTGAAGTGTAACTAAGAACCTACTGTTCAAGGCCGAGGCAGTCTTTTTTTACGTGAAGCTTGCGACAACTGCCAAGTGTTTCTTTCCACTGTGTTACAAAGTTCGTAATTAAAAAAATTCTATGAAAATGAAAACTAATTTCCAATAAAAACAAGTACATAACAACATTATGTAATATTTGACGGGGCTTGATTTTACACATGAAGTCCTGGTAAATTCTATTGCATTTGAAGAGGCTTTTGAACCTGTTTTTTCAGAATGTTTTTAGCAAATTCGTAAGAAAGTGGTTCTGACAAACATTGGCAACATTTGAGGAAATTTAAAAAAATATATATACATATCCAAGACCAACTTTAACCTATGTGTGTGCTAAATAACTTTAAAAGCAAAATGAAGCCATAAAGGATAATCCTTGCTTACAGGCTTCTAGCAACATTGTTAATGATTTTCTAAAAAAAAATCTCCCAATACTTTTAAATGTTTTGTCTCAAACGAATTCACGAGCAACTTTGATGGACATTTTTGTAATTCGTGCATAATATTTATGTTCGAGGAAAATATTTGCGTATAAATAAATATCAGTAAAAGTCTATCAAAAGAAGTAGGTAACTCCAAGCATACAAGCTGCTAACATCAAGATGATAAAAACACGGTAAATTTAAAAACAAAATATTTAAAAAATGCTAAATATTTTTTTTTATATTTAACTCATAAGCACTGGACAAAAATTGCTAAAAATATTCTAGCAACAAAAAAAAAAAAAAATTCGGTCTATTGTTGTAAGTGAAGTCCAATGCGTTTGGTTTGGATGAAATACATCCAAAATTTGTTAAAATTGTGTGTAAAATGTGTTCAATCATGTTTTAACAACGGGTGTGTATCATTTTCAATGGAAAAATGCGAAGACAATCTTTCTATTCTAAAAGGTTAGGTTAGGTTAGAGTTGCAGGCCGCCTCAAGTGCAGCCTCACTTAGGCCAAAGTAGGCCCATTGTGATACCACAGGATCTACACTTTAACTAGCGATAGAGGCAGTTGATTCTTATGTTTGCGAGTTCGCTGAGATTGTCGAAGAAATATTCTCCGAGGTATAGTTTTCTACGGAATGACAGTGCTGGACACGTACAGAGAAGGTGAAGAACAGTCTCCTCCTCCTCCTCGTCCTTACAGCTTCTGCAGAAATCGTTTGAAGGGAGGCCCAACCTGAGAGCATGTCTCCCTATGATGCAGTGTCCCGTGATGACACCTACTAGAGTGCTTATTATGGGCCTTTTCAGTGTAGTCCGATTTTTTGAGCGCTTGGGATCCAGCTGAGGCCAGATCTGTTTCGAGGTATGGCACGTTGTGCAATGAGACCACCTACGATTACTAGCGCTTAATGCGTTTTGTTTAATTAGGATCTTGCAAGTAGCAAGAGGCATGTAGAGATTCAATAACCATACCCTGCAATTACCTGGAATGTGTCTATGGCCCGGCACCCATATAAGGTGAATTTGAGGCAATTGAGGGCAGTTGTGGAATCGAAGACGACAGAATCCAGGAATTTAATCGCGGCTTGACTGTCGGTAAAGATGGTGATATCCTTTACAGATATTACCTTATATCGAAGCCACGACAAGGCCTCTTTGATCGCCATGATTTCCGCCTGAAATACACACTGAAAAAAAAGTCGGCGTCGTATTGATGAATGGCGTTCATCAACATGATATTCATTGATATGACGTAATTTTCATAAATATGATGAACAAATTCATGAAAACTTTTTGACAATTGATGAACAGTTTTTCAATATGATGAAAATGAATTCATCAATTTTTTCAACAGGATTCTGAAGAAAATTTAGCGTATGTTTTTATGAACTACGTTCATTATTTCATCAAAACATTTCATCAATATGACGAAAACACTTATTTTCATGAATTTAGTCATTTGTTCATCTAGTTGATGATTTATTCGTCTTATTGATGAATGGAATCATCATATTCAAGTACGATTGCCAAGTTTTGAATTTTTATCATATTGATAACGACGTTCATCGTTTTGATGACGGCTTTTATTATATTGATGACAGCGTTCGTCAAAAAAACAGACATTAATTTTTATTAAGGAGAACGTTGATGTAAGCCTTCATAATATAGATGAACTAATTCGTTATATTGATGAAAAAAATTAAATTCGCCGTTATGTTCATCATATTGATGAATGGAATCCTCATATTGATGAACTTTTTTCAACGGTTTCTTCAATGTGATGCACAGATTGTTAATGTGATGTATGCTGTAGGTGTACACACGCGATGTTGGTACAGCATTTATACTCACACACGCATGATGAATCTTTTTATGTATACATGCGTAGATAATTATTAGCATAAAGTATCTACACAGGGTGGCATAGAAGAAAATTGTGAATGGTCTTACGATGAACGATGAATATCTTAAAAGATTCGATATATGTGATTTAGAAATTTCATCACATATTTATTTGTTTATCTTTTAATTAATGTTCCCCCAAAAGTATCCATTTGCATTTTAAACAATGTATTGACAATTGCTTGCCGATGAACAAACTTTTTTATTTTTTCTTTTACTACGGGCGACTGGTTTTGCTAAATAAACTGCAGTATATACAATTTAAAACAATTAATGAAGTGTGAAAAATTCAATATTAGTGTAAGAATGGTGGAAATATAAAAAAGCTATAGTCTAACTTCGATTATTCACATTATATAAAATGTTATAAATTTTGCATAAATAGCTTTAATACATTAATATATTTTAAGTATTTTTTATGTTATCGGTATAATGAAACTTATATAATTAGAACCTATATCTTCGATGGAGCGCCTCATTTACCCTAAAGAGAATGCAATTTACCTAGCCTTAATTAAAGGTATGCAATTAATGTATAACTTTAATTCAGTTGCATAGATATATCTGGGAGGTGTTGACCAAGTGATTTCGGTTCAATGATTTTACTATATAAACGAACATTTTTCGGCATAAATTGTTTGCTCTAAATGTTCATAGCGACGTTTTAAAAGCTAAATCATGAGTAAGACTATCTAATTTTCAAAGGGTTTATTTTTCCGATATCTTGATATAGCTTTTTCATTTGTAAAAAGTAAAACGTAAATAACGAAAAATTTTGTTGTACGTGTTTTAGAATACATACTTCTAAAAGGTAGGTTAAGCTACGTTTCCACCGAACACAAATACCAAGATTAAATACAAGAGGCTTAGAATTAATCCCGAAGTGTTTCCAACAAATAAAAGAAGATTAACTTGACGTATTCTCTCTGGCTCTGTCCATTTGAGAGAAAATGACATTTCACGAGAGAGAGAGAGTAACATTTTTCCATTTTTGATGTCTTTTCTTTCATTTTTTTTTTTTTTTTTTTTTCACTTTTGACATATCGAGCTGTGAAAAGTGTGTTTGTTATATTTCTAATCTCCCTTTTTATGAGATTACTTTCGTATGATAAATTCCGAGATTTATGCGGGATTTACGGAAATTTTTCTAAATCTCGCAGTTATTCTCCGGTGGAAACTTAGCAGTAGGGTCGATTTTTGACGTTAAATAAATATGTCATTAAAATAAAACTACAATTATCATGAATTTTCTACAACGATTTTCCTTTGGTAAAAAAAGAGCTCGCTATATAATTATAACGTTGTGATTTCATTACACACATAAATGTAAATAAATATTTACTTTTTAAAAATATTTTCAAATCAATGTAATATTGTTATTTAACCAAACTTTTCTCGTACATTGTTCTCTCACGCCTCAACATTATAAAATTCAACAGAATGGATCAATAAAATTATAACTAAATAACAAAAAACGGAAAAACACATTTCAAACACAAATGTATGCACATGCACCCTGTGACTCTATGCATATGGCAGGCAAATGGCCGTTCTCTGATTCTTATTGGGATCCATTATGAAAAAAAAAAAAAAAAATTGTCCCAGGAGTGATAAAAGTAACTCAGAAATAAAATTTATTGTTGTAAATCTTCAATATTTCTTGAGCGCGTGAGTTTTTGCCACTACACTTTATTGACTTTCGTGGTAAAACTGATTTTCGTTTGAATATTTTCCTTTCGGATGCGAAGAAATTCAATAGTTAAATTCACATAATATTACCATTACCATTTTCATGACATTATGCCCGTTTAAGTATTTTAGCATCCCCATGAAAGTGGGAAGGCTATATCTTTACGATTTATATTGGTGTCAGTATTTTTATTTCATGTTTTTATTTGTGTGAATAATCTTACAACTACATGAAAACAAATTTGACAGCACAGAAAGTGTGCATCATATTGATGAACAAATTTGTCAATATGATGAATACATTCATCACATTATGAAATTAAAGGGGAATTTGGGTTCATCATATTAATGAATTTTTCATAATATTGATGAACAAAGTTGATGAATGATGAACAACATCATATTGACGAAATCGGTTTCATCATACTAATGAAAAAGTTCACTGGACTAAAATTGTTGATTTTTTCATCACATTGATGAACTTTTTCACTACTATGGTGTACCTTTTTTTTTCAGTGCACTACAGTGATTGGGAAGGCTGAATGAGATTTTGCAATTTAGATCATGAGATCATTATGTCGGCGTACCTAAGGCGAAGAAAACAATCAGTTTCAGTAGCAAATTCTCTACTCTTCCGACTTCTTTTTATTTATCGTGGGGTTCCACAAGGTTCTATTCGGGGTCCTCTTCTTTTCTCCCTTTATATTAACGAGATTCCAAAATTAGTATTGCCATCGACATCAATACACAATTCTAATGTATGCGGACGATGTACAGTTATATCGAAGTACTCATCTTGGTATGAATGAAGACTGTGAGAAGGCCAGAGTGCTATCTAGGCCGGACATGCTAGTGGGCGCATTATTGCTGTCTTTGTGCTTATGACAATTTGTGTTTTATCTGCAGTCCTCCTACGTCTCGTAGAGGGAGTCGGGGCAGTTAATCCTCCGATAGAGGGAAGGGCGACCGAAGCAGTCTTCCCCTCGCCTTTAATCCTCAGACAACTCCTTGAAGAGAGGAGACTGGGGATAACCATTGGACGATATGTCTTCAGATATACGACGGGTGTTCGTTACATTGTGTCCCTTGCTTCTAATCCCCTAACGTCTCATAAAGATGACTGTGGTTAGTAGATCGGCCCTTTCGTTGTGTACCTTACTTAAGGTTTAATAAGGTTGGTCAAGGAGGAAGTGTTCAGTCGACAGTATGCCTTCGGATATGCGAATGGTGACCCTATCGGTTAGACCCTCGTCTGTGTCCTCTGGCAACTTATCAAATAGGGCGGATGTTGCAAAAGCGTACTAGAAGTAGTGGCAAAAGGTGAGTTTGGTCAAAAGGTGAGTTTGACCGAGTGACGGTTTGTTTCGGAGAAACGAAGGGTGACCGAAGCAGTCTACCCCTCGATTGTAATCCACAAACAGACCGTCTAAGAGATGCGAGTGGTGCAAGCAGTAGTCGATAGGGCCAGCTGATAACGCTGAGTATATGTGGAAGATCATAAGAGCCATTTGATCTTTGTAATGTATTTGCTGATACATTGTATTTCTGTGCGAGACAAGCCACCGAAGAAGTAGTCTCCTAAGTTGGTTTTGCGCAGATTTGCAAGAGCTGGGCAGTTACAAAGAAGATGAAGAACGGTTTCTTCCTCCTCCTCCATGCAGCTCCTGCAAAAGTCATTGAACG